>OU342746.1:278271618-279471618 GCA_910589775.1 Avena eriantha | reverse complement strand
TTGCTTTGAATCGTGTTGTGCAGGAAATCACGCTTTTTAATGCAAATTCAAGAGCCGTAAATGAAGATTTTGAGCAAGTCTACACGACCAAGTTATCCTAGAGCAATAACCAGGTGTCAGGGGCCATAACGACCACTGGTATGGGCAGGGCCCACCCGTACCATGTGTCGGTGGCTTCGTCTCGTCAAACAATACAACTTTCGTGAAGGTGTCTATATATTTTGATGTCCCAACCGCCGTGCACAGGGCCACCATTCTCAAATTGCATCACACCACCACCAAAGGAGACCCACACCATAGTTCATCCCCTCCATCTTCCATCCTCTCCATTAGCCATAGCTATTACTTTGTACTTAAGATCTCCTTGTGATTTGGCGACCATTGTAAGAATATTTGATTTCAATCTAAGTATTTTGCACAATGTTTTCTATCCTTGATATTATTGTTAAGAGTGAGTAGTCCTCACTGGCTGTGGTTTAGGGTGAAACCTTGCAACAATTATGTGCATCTAATCTATGGGAGCATTGTGTTTTGTTTGAATAAGATATTTGTATCTTTTGTTTCTTTGTCTCTTGCCTCGATCTTTGGACTTGTAGTTACCCAAGACCCCTGATATCCATAAAGGCTTGAGGTGAGATATTTGGATAACAACGATCTCATAGGAAACCCAGTGACATAATGGGCTGTACGGTCTTCGCTTAGCGACCCATTCGGGAACAACAACAACAACATCTCTCCTTAAGGCTCCGATCTGTGTTTTTCACTTAATAATTGTTTGTAGCCCGGTACTTCGTGGTGCAACCAGTTGGATCAAAAGGCTATTGCTATGCCTGTGACTCACAGGGGATTTAGTATAGTAGGATGTGCTGCCCACAAAGATTATCTCTATTAAAACATTGCACATAATTGTGCCTATTATTATCTTTTATCCCATATGATGTGCAGCGGCACGTGAATCTTCAACCCTGGCATATCTCCATCCATTTAAATAACCCACGATATAAGGTAAACTAGAGTGGTCCGGTAAATGAAGGTAAAACGGAAAAACAAAGTCTTGCAGACATGTCCTTTTTAATTCCTTTTTAGCATTGTTTCCAAAGGTTTGATTAAACCTAGGTCTACTAGGGAAAAGACTATTACACTACATCCGTGAATCCGGATCGAAGGTTGATGTACTCGACGTTCGATGTAGAGCTCGTTGGAACCCCAAGAGGAAGGTACGATGAGCACAATAGCAAGTTTTCCCTCAGTTATGAAACCAAGGTTTAATCGAACCAGTAGGAGCAAGGAAACACCCCAAAGGTGTTACTAGCTGAGCTTTGGCAAGGCGCACTACCGGTGCTAGTAGCAACGTGGACACCTGCACAACAGAACCACAGAACTTTGTCCCCAACTTGCGATGAGGTTGTCAATCTCACCGTGTTTTGCGGAAAACAAAGGATTAAACGTATCGAATGGAAACAAGTAGAAGTTTGCAGAAAGTAAACACAAAGCAGTAAAAGATTGTAGATTGTATGTAAAAGACAAGGACCGGGATCCATAGTTCACTAGAGGTGGCTCTCCTTAAGATAGATAACATGCTGGGTGAACAAATTACAGTGGGGCAATTGACAAACACCGAGAAAGCAATACATGCATATACTAATCATCTTGACTCCTTTGAGACTTGACTGGGCATTACAACATAATACATAGACCGCCATCCAACTGCATCTATGACTAATAATCCACCTTCAGGTTATCATCCGAACCCCCTCCAGTATAAGTTACAAGCGACTGATTATTGCTTTACGAACTGCGTGTAAAGTAAACAATACGATTGTTCTATGAACAAAGGATTGTTGTTTTCTCCCTAGTAGCAACAGCACATCTAGTACCTTAGAGATTTCTGTCACTTCCCCAGATTACCAGAGGCATGAACCCACTATCGAGCATAAATACTAACTCTTGGAGTTGCTAGAATCTACTTGGCCAAGATAGCTACTAACAACGGAAAGCATGCAAGATCTCAAATAACAAAGACATGATAGAATAAATAATCAATCTGAAATAGCATCTCAATATCCATCGGATCCCCGCAAACACAACATGCAGAATTACAAATAGATGATATTGATCATGAACGGAGCTCACAAGATCTAAACATGAAAGCACAAAGGAGGAGAACCAGCCATCTAGCTACTACATGGATCCGTAGTCCAAGGATGAACTACTCACGCATCACACTAGAGGCTTGCATGGTGATGAAGAAGGCCTCCAGGGTGAATTCCCCACTCTGGCAGGGTGCCGAGAAGAGCTTCAGATCCCTCCCAATCTAGAGATGGAGATGACGGCGGCTACAGACTCTTTCGTGGATTTTTGATCGGGTACATAGGGTTTTCGTCCCAAGGACAATATATAGGCGGAAGGAGAGGCCGAGGGGGTGCCAGGAGCGGACACACCACCCCCTAGCGCGGGCCAGGCCTGGCCGCGCGGCCATGTGGTGTGGTGGCTCCCTGACCCTTCTCCGTCTCGTATTCTGGCACTTGATCTGTTCCGGAAAAATAGGCACTTTGGCTTTTGTCCCGTCCAATTCCGAGAATATTCATTTTCTGACTTTCCTGGAACCAAAAACAGTAGAAAATAGGCAGCTGGCACCGTGGCTCTTGTTAATAGGTTAGTCCAAGAAATCATATGAAAGTACTCCAAAGTTGGAACAAAACACAAGAAAGTGGATAAAACCAAGCATGGAACATCAAAAATTATAGATACATTTGCAATGTACCAACATCCCCAAGCTTAACTCTCGCTCGTCCTCGAGTAGGTAAGTGATAAAAAGAAAGAATAATTTTTAAGGTGTCATGCACTATCAAAGACTTGATCAAAGTATTTGTTAAACATTCAAAGGTGGGATCATAGTACTTCAATCATAACATGAAAGACAAGGTTCTAGCAATAAGACAAAGAAACTATGACGCAACATGAAAAGGCACAAACAAAAGATTCATGAATAACAATGCTTTGAAAGACGTTTGTTTGTTTCACATAAAGAAAACATAGCATAATAGTATTCAGCTTGTCCCTCAATAGAGTAGCAAATGTAAATGCATAGGACACCTTCAAAGTTCATAAGAGTGACTAGATACAGTAGTTTCAAACAAGCAATATCAAGTTATGCATCAATCAACTAGTCTTGGGACAATGCACATAGAACTAAGAATGGCCACTATGCTCTCAAAGTAGGTGCATAAAGATAGAAGGTGGAGACTCAATATAATGGTGGAAGAAAAGCCTTTTGTAAAAGGAAGTAGGGATTCAAGTCTCATAAAGAGCTTCCAAAAATTATGGTACTTATAGCTTCCAGCTCTCATTGCCCCTATCATAAGCATCTTGAAGTGATTAAGGTTAAAGTGAACAAACTATGGTGTACATGCTTGGCAAAGTATAAGTCAGAAATCTCATGTCCCTTGTATACGAGGCCCGCTCCTCATGCTACTCAAGTTTAGTCACCGGTAAGTTCTTGTCATCGTAAGTACATGTGTATCATAGAGAACCACCAACGAGGTACCCCTTGACCGATGATACGGAAGAATCCCCATATCAAAATGACAAGGCAAGCAAACAACAGGCATCTCGGCATTCTTCTTATTTACCATGGGAATATGGTGCTTTTTTCTCTCTTTCCTCTTTTCATAGTATCTCTTTTTTTCTCTTTTTTCTCAATATAGGACTCTTTTTTTATAAGAAGAATGCTTCATAGACAGCTCATTATGGTTACGCTGCAGGTTTCCACCATGTCAGCATGGATTAGACCAGCGTCCCAAGCGTTTCTCTAACACATATACATAACTCCATAGACTTACAAGCTCCCCTTTCATTTCACACCGACGACATCCATATACAAAAGAGCATGATATCAACTAGGTACAAGTACCAAGTGCTATGTTGAAAGCGTTCCCCATGAAAGCATGGTTCTGCTAATTCCCAACAAATAAGTGCAAGCATATACAACATAGAAGACACAATGGTTCAAGTTTATTAAGGGCAAGTAAAGTAAAGTGTGCCATCAAGTTTGTGAGAGCTTTAATCACTAGTTTTCTCATAACAAGTGGAAGGTAAATAAAAGCATGAATGTACTTGGAATAGCATAAGCTAATAGGTAGGTATGGTGGACTCTTTGGAATAACTTGGTTTAGGGAGTTGGATGCATGAGTGGAACTCATACTTTGTTGAGGAGGCTAGCAAAAGACTGGGAGCGACAAACTAAGAGAGCAATAATAGCCATAATCATGCAGAGCGATAAAACATCATTGATCAAAGCATAAAGTGATACTACAAGTTGAAAACTAAAGGATCATAAAGGCTATGGGGACTTTGGATAGTCATAACATGGTGTGAGCATGCGCCAAGTCAACCCAAATAAAGCATCAAAGGAGAATACCACTATACTATGCTTTAATATGCTAAAACAACGCATGATTCATCCAAGGCACATTAAGCAATCTCAATTGTTTATAACAAGTCATGCTACAACAAAGAATACTAAGCATAAAGCCAAAACAATATCAAGCATGGCATGACAAAGAATAGGCCACAGTAAAAAAAACGAGCTCTTTTTACCACATAAGCATGAACTTTCCTACTCTTTTCCAAACCAACCAAACTATTTGCAAACCAATGTATGAAAGAGGGGGTCCAACCAATTTATTCATAAAACTAAGAAAACCAAGAAAACTAAAAACGAAAACGAAAACGAAAAAGAAGACGCTCCAAGAAAACACAACTGTGCATGAAACAATAAAAATGAAGCATCTGGAAGAAACCTGGGATTTTTATTGATGAAGAAGGGGATGCCTTGGGCATCCCCAAGCTTTGACGCTTGTACTTCTTGGATATTTCTTGGGGTGACACGCGTGGCATCCCCAAGCTTGAGCTTTAGTCTATCCTTCATCTCATTACTCATTCGTTCCATACACCTGAAATTTTTCCTTCATACAAAACTTCACACAATCTCATTAGCAACATTAGTGCACTCAAGATAAATAAGTCTCAAGGTTGAGTTCTAACACCAAATAAACTTCCATTAGAACACTATCTACTGTAGCACTTCCCTCAAAACGCTCAATTCCCTAAAAGAACTCAAGAAGGAACCAACAAGAAGCAAATGTAGAAAATGGCAGAAATCTGTCAAAACAGAACAGCAGGTAAAGACGAATTTTTTCGAAGACCTTCTGTTGCTCAAATCAAAAAGAGTTGAACTACCAAACGTTAGATAACAACCTGGGGCATAAGTACAAAAAATTACAGATCAATCCGACATACAGAGCTCTCTCACGAATGTTTACGGTGAAGCACAAAAATCTGTTTCAGGACAGCAACTTTCTCAATCATTACTTCACTCTCATTAGAGGTTACTCTTGGCACAAAAAGCAAATAAAAAGGATAAGGATAGGTTATTACAGAGGTAATAACTTCCAAGACTCATCTAAAACTTTTGGGTTATCTCCCAATAAGTACTTTTCTTTAACGCCTTTAAGTTAGGCATAAGAAGCAAAGAAAGAATCAAGTGTTCTCAAATGAAGAAGCATTAAGACCAAATTTTGTTTTCATATGAGAAGCAAAAGAAATATTTTCTCTCTTTTTAGGGAAGTGTTAAATACCTTTCTTGAGTGGGAGTTGATATTTAATGATGCCTTCTTTCATATCAATGATGGCACCAACAGTTCTAAGAAAAGGTCTTCCCAAAGTAATAGGACAAGAAGCATTGTATTCAACATCCAAAACATAGAAATCAATAGGGACATAAGAACCGTTAACCATAATAAGAACATCATTAAGACTCCCCATGAGTTTCTTTTTAGCATTAGCATCAAGTGGGATATTCAAATAACAATCTTCAAGAGGAGGCAAATCAAGCATATCATAAATCCTTCTAGGCATAATAGAAACACTACTATCAAGATCACACAAAGCTTTGAAATCAAAGTCATTCACTTTCATATTAATGATGGGTTCCCAACCATCCTCTTGTTTTATAGGAATAGAAGCTTTATGTTTCATCTTTTCTTCTTTAATTTTTATGAGAGCATCAGTAATGTGTTTTGTAAAAGCCATGTTCATAGCACTAGCATTAGGACTTTTAGCAAGCTTTTGTAGGAACTTAATAACTTCAGAGATATTGCAACCATCAAGATCAAAATCAACTTTATCATCTAAAGTAGTAGAACTATTACTAGCCTCAACACTAGTGGTGGTAATAGTAGAAACACTAATGTTTCTAGCAATTTCATCTTCTCTTTCCCACTTAGCATGTAATTTAGCTAATAGTCTAACATTTTCATCAATTCTTACTTGTATGGCATTAGTAGCTGCAAAGGGATTCTCATTAGTTTCAGGTTTAGCAGCCATTTTATTCAAAGTAGATTGAGCTTCATCCAAAGATGCTATATTTCTTTCAGCATTAGAGAGTTTTTCCTCAATAGTTTTATTGAAACAGTTTGTTTACTAATAAACTCTTTAAGCATAACTTCAAGTTCAGCGGGAGCACTCTTATTATTGTTGTAAGAATTTCCATAAGCATTACCATTATTGGGAGGATATGGCTTATAATTGTTGTTACCAAAATTGTTCCTATAAGCATTATTACCATAAGCATTGTTGCCAAAGTTGTTATTTCTCAGGAAGTTCACATCAGCTTGCTCTTCTTGAGCAACCAAAGAGGCTAAAGGAACATTATTTGGATCAATATGGGCTTTCCCATTAACAAGCATAGACATAATAATATCAATTTTATCACTCAAGGAGGAGGTTTCCTCAACAGAATTTACCTTCTTACCTTGTGGAGCTCTCTCAGTATGCCATTCAGAATAATTAACCATCATATTGTCCAGAAGTTTTGTTGCAGCACCCAAAGTAATGGTCATAAAGGTACCTCCAGCAGCTCAATCCAATAGGTTCTTTGAAGAATAGTTCAATCCTGCATAAAAAGTTTGGATGATCATCCAAGCAGTCAGTCCATGAGTGGGACCATTCTTTACCAAAGATTTCATTCTTTCCCAATCTTGAGCAACATGCTCATTATCAAGTTGTTTAAACTTCATTATTTCACTTCTCATGGATATAATCTTAGCAGGAGGATAGTATTTTCCAATAAAAGCATATTTGCACTTAGTCCAAGAATCAATACTATTCCTAGTTAAGGAATTCAACCATTCTTTAGATTTTCCTCTCAAAGAGAAAGGAAACAATTTCAGTTCAATAATATCACCATCTATATCCCTATGCTTTTGCACTCACAAAGTTGAACAAAGTTATTTAGATGGGGAGCAGCATCTTCATTACCAATACCAGAAAATTGCTCTCTCATAACAAGATTGAGTAAAGCAGGTTTTATCTCAAAGAAAGTATTTTCAGTCACAGGTGGAGCAATAGGTGTGCTCATAAAATCATTGTTGTTGGTGCTAGTGAAGTCACACAACTTAGTGTTTTCAAGAGTAGTCATTTTTTTTGGGTTTTCAAATAAGAAAGCAAACTTACAAAACTATTTTTTTTTTGTGTTTTTGATAAAGAAACAAGCAAACGAAGCAAAAGAAACTAAGCAAAACAAAAACAACAAAGTAAAGAGATTGGTTATGAGGGACTACCCTTGTGAAGATGTCCTTGACTCCCCAGCAACGGCGCCAGAAAAATCTTTGATGTACTCGACGTTTGACGTAGTGCTCGTTGGGAACCCCAAGAGGAAGGTACGATGAGCACAGCAGCAAGTTTTCCCTCAGTTATGAAACCAAGGTTTAATCGAACCAGTAGGAGCAAGGAAACACCCCAAAGGTGTTACTAGCTGAGCTTTGGCAGGGCGCACTACCGGTGCTAGTAGCAACGTGGAGACCTGCACAACACAACCACAGAACTTTGTCCCCAACTTGCGATGAGGTTGTCAATCTCACCGTGTTTTAGGGAAAACAAAGGATTAAACGTATCGAATGGAAAGAAGTAAAATTTTCCAGAAAGTAAACACAAAGAAGTAAAAGATTGTAGATTGTATGTAAAAGACAAGGACCGGGATCCATAGTTCACTAGAGGTGGCTCTCCTTAAGATAGATAACATGTTAGGTGAACAAATTACAGCGGGGCAATTGACAAACACCGAGAAAGCAATACATGCATATACTAATCATCTTGACTCCATTGAGACTTGATTGGGCATTACAACATAATACATAGACCGCCATCCAACTGCATCTATGACTAATAATCCACCTTCAGGTTATCATCCGAACCCCGTCCAGTATAAGTTGCAAGCAACAGATTATTGCTTTACGAACTGCGTGTAAAGTAAACAATACGATTGTTCTATGAACAAAGGATTGTTGTTTTCTCCCTAGTAGCAACAGCACATCTAGTACCTTAGAGATTTCTGTCACTTCCCCAGATTACCAGAGGCATGAACCCACTATCGAGCATAAATACTAACTCTTGGAGTTGCTAGCATCTACTTGGCCAAGATAGCTACTAACAACAGAAAGCATGCAAGATCTCAAATAACAAAGACATGATAGAATCAATAATCAATCTGAAATAGCATCTCAATATCCATCGGATCCCCGCAAACACAACATGCAGAATTACAAATAGATGATCTTGATCATGAACGGAGCTCACAAGATCAAAACATGAAAGCACAAAGGAGGAGAACCAGCCATCTAGCTACTACATGGATCCGTAGTCCAACGATGAACTACTCACGCATCACACTGGAGGCTTGCATGGTGATGAAGAAGGCCTCTAGGGTGAATTCCCCTCTTCGGCAGGGTGCCGGGAAGAGCTTCAGATCCCTTCCGATCTAGGGATGGAGATGACGGCGGCTAAAGACTCTTTCATAGATTTTTGATCGGGTACTTAGGGTTTTCGTCCCGAGGGCAATATATAGGAGGAAGGAGAGGCCGAGGGGGTGCCGGGAGCGGCCACACCACCCCCTGGAGCGGGCCAGGCCTAGCCGCGCGGCCAGGTGGTGTGGTGGCTCCCTGGCCCTTCTCCGTCTCGGATTCTGGCACTTGATCACTTCCGGAAAAATAGGCACTTTGGCTTTTGTCCCGTCCAATTCCGAGAATATTCATTTTCTGACTTTCCTAGAACCAAAAACAGCAAAAAACAGGCAGCTGGCACTGTGGCTCTTGTTAATAGGTTAGTCCAAGAAATCATATGAAAAGTACTCCAAAGTTGGAACAAAACACAAGAAAGTGGATAAAACCAAGCATGGAACATCAAAAATTATAGATACATTTGCAATGTATCAAAGGTATCAACAATTATAACATCACATACTATATATCTAGTCCATGCATCCGGGTGAAGTGCTGGGAGCTTCATATCTAGACATTTTCTCACTTCTCTCCAAAAATTCTCCGCATTGGAACACTGCACCAATGCATGCATTAATTCCTCAATAGCTGATAAGAAAATCTTGCAACGTGCTGGTACAACTACGTGTCTATACTAGAGCGTCCTCTCGATAGGTAGGATTCCACGGATCACATGCCACCAAAAGACACGAACCTTTAGAACAACTTGCACTTTCCAGAGTTGAGACCGCACATGTTTATCAGCATTTGAGGTACCCGTAGCCGTCACTTCTGCTAGATAAAT
Organism: Avena eriantha; assembly: GCA_910589775.1. Lineage (NCBI taxonomy): Eukaryota > Viridiplantae > Streptophyta > Magnoliopsida > Poales > Poaceae > Avena > Avena eriantha. The sequence continues at coordinate 279,461,997 of OU342746.1, read as the reverse complement.
ATGCTCATTATGCATCATTAGAGATCGATATGATGATTTGACAGTGTAGTTACCTGACTTCACCAACCCACAGGCGCAAAAATCATCTCCACCACCATCCCTTAGCGGAATATTAAGAATTGTATCTGCCTCGGGCACAATAAAATTCCTTCTAATCACCTCCATTTTCCATGTCCATTTATCAGTATCAGCAAGATCGGACACCGTGGTGAGCTCATCCATTGATCCATGTTCATCATCTAAACTAGTTTGAACTGACCAAACTCTTGTTTTGGTGCCAGGAATCCATGGTTCGGTCCACACTGCCATTGGTGAATCGTGTCCAATACATTTTACCAGCCCCCCCTCTAACGCTACCCTTCTGATGGGTTCGTAGCATGGAAAACAAAATTTTCTACCGCAAGAACGAACAAAACCCAGATCTAATCTAGATAAAAGCCAAGATCTAATCTATTAGACATGTGCAACGAGATAGATAGGAACTAACCCTCGTAGATCCGAAAGCGTTAACGAGATTAGATCTCGGGGTTGATGTAGTCGATCACTTGCCGATCTCAAGATCGTGTGGACGATCCTTCCGGCGTCGTGTTCCGGTAGCGCTTCCGCAGTCGGTCAAGTGGACGATCCTTCCGGCGCCGCGTTTCGGCAGCGCTTCCGCAGTCGGTCACACGTGCGGAGTCGAAGCAGACCTTCCTCTCCTCGTTCCAGCGAGCAGCGGAGGGTAGTAGATCTTCTCCACGGAATCCCAGCAGCACGACGGCGTGGTGGTGGTGGTGGAGTAGAGAATTCTGCAGGGCTTCGCCTATGCGTGTGCAGAAGAAAGGAGGAGGAGAGAGGCGGCAGAGATTGGGAGTTATGGAGCAGGGGTGGAGGTGGCGCCCCTGCCCCTCTATTTAAAGGGGGAGGGCGCCTTGGGAGGGGGAGTCCTAGTAGGACTCCCCACCTCCTTGGGCCGGCGGATTGGGGAGGGGGGAGGAGTCCTCCTTCCCCACGACTCCTTGTCTTGACCCACCAGGACTCCTTGATCCCTTCCTTGGTTTTCAAGCAAACTCCAAGAAACCTTCCAGAACCTTCCGGAACATTCCGAAACCTTCTAGAATCCTCATACAAATACTCCAGAACATTTCCTAACTCAGAAAATGATCCCTAATATATGAATCTTATTCTCCGGACCATTCCGGATCTCCTCGTGATGTCCCGAGTCCAATCCGAGACTCCGAACAACATTCGGTCTCCAACGCATATTCCATATCTACTTAAAACAACTTCGAACCTTAAGTGTGTCACCCTATGGTTCGTGAATATGCAGACATGACAGAGACACATCTCCTATCAATAACCATCAGCGGGACCTGGAGATCCATAATGGCTCCCACATACTCAACGATGACTTCGCGATCGATTGAACCATTTACATACGAAACCAATTCCCTTTGTCTCGCGATACTATACTTATCCGAGGTTTGATCGTCGGTATCTCCATACCTAGTTATACCTCGTTACTGATAAGTACTCTTTACTCGTTCCGTGATATGTCATCCCTTGTGACCTAGTCACGTGCTTGCAAGCTAACTAGATGACATTCCACCGAGAGGGCCCAGAGCATATCTATCCGTCATATGGATGGACAAATCCCAATCTTGGTTCATGCGCTTCAACACATACTTTCAGAATACCCAATGACACCTTTATAACCACCCAGTTACGAAGCGGCGTTTGATGTCATCAAAGTATCCATCCGGTGATGGTGATTAACATAACCTCATGGTCAAAGGATTAGGTTACTATGTATTTGAAAAGCTTATAGCAATACGAACTTAATGACTTGATCTTATGCTACGCTTACTATGGGTGTGTGTCCATCACATCATTCTCCTAATGATACAACCTTGTTATTAATCACATCCTAATGTCCATGATCAGGAAACCGTGATCATCAATTAATCAACAAGCTAGTTCAACAAGAGGCTTACTAGGGACTCTTACATGTTTACAAAACACACATGTATTAGTGTTTCCTAATAATACAATTATAGCATGGGATGTAAACATTCATCATAAACACAAAGATATAATAATAATCACTTTTATTATTGCCTCTTGGGCATATCTCCAACACCTTCCATCTACAATCTCTCTCCACGTCACGGATTAGCTCCGGGGAACTGTAGCCTGCAAGAAATCCACATCCGGGAAGTATTTGGTTTTCGGCACTTGACAACAAAGATAATTCAGGTGAGTAATCAACCTCCATCCATGCTTGCCTAGTAGAAACAAGTTGAACATCACCAAATCCTCAAAACCCATCCTACCTTTTCACTTTGGCAATACCATAGAATACTAGGCAATCCAATGCATCGAGCAGCAATCAAGAGACTATTCCACCAGAATGTGGCCATATATGACCAAAGCTGTTTGCAAACTTTCTTTGACAACATAAAACAACACATGTTGAAGGTGTTGATAGCTTGAATAACTGCTTTAAAAAACACCCCCTACTAGCACCCGAATCTATCCACTCCAAGCCTCATTGCATTTTGCTTCGGACTCATTCACCAAGATGATCAAACGTCCTGCTACTAATGCGACCTATAGCTGTAGGTAGGCTCAAATAGCGCTAACTCGAAGCTTCAACCGAAATAACCAAAGACTGTTTTAGAGAGAGCCTAACTAGTTCAGGTGTATTTGGGCTAAAGAAATTGAGCTTTTGTCTCTATTAACCCACTGACCAGAACAATCACCATAAATTTGCATAATATCATTCAATATTTGTGCAATTTGCACCTTTTCCTTCATAAAGATAAGACTATCGCCAGCAAAGAGCACATGATTGATCCAAGGAGACCGAGCACTCACTCGCATCCCCTTATCCACTAGGGCTCCTCCATAACGATTCAGAAGAGAAGTTGAAAGTGCATGTGTGCCCCCATGTGTGGTTTTGGTAATTGATGACAATTTGTATGGACTTATGTTTGCATTGAGTTTTTACTTGTAGGATTTGTCCATAGGCAATGCTTGAACCATAGGTTGGCTTTTCAAGGTTGGGAGAAGAAGAAAGTAGAGAAGATCAAGTGTTGACCAAGGTTTCAATGAGTGATTTGGAGATTGGTCAAGTAAGAGTTGGGCCTATGGCAAGTGTGTCTTAAAGAATAAAGTTCGAGTGATATCTCTTATGTACCTTCAAGACACCAACATAATGAAGAAAGAAGAAATGATGGGCAAGTTCAAGATGAGCCATCTCGAAGAGGTCATGTGCTTAAAGCTTGCCATCCTATGGTGATCATGGATATGGGAAGATGATATGCCCAAAAGAATAGTTCTACCATAATGGAGGATGGGGGAGCAATTTTCAAGTCTTCGCCAAGCTAGCGCAATCAAGAAAGGTGTTCCATCTTGAGGTGGAGAAGATCGTCATCATCAAGCTCAAGTGGAATATGCGCAAGGCAAAGGTATGATCTTGATAGGGTTTCCTTCTTACCGGTCTCGTGGTGTTAGTTGGAGAGACCGGTTTATAGGATAGATAACCATGCTATCAAGAGGGGCTCTCGAGTGAGTAACTAGATCATATCCTTCGGAGAGAGATCATACCTTTGCATACTTGGCATCATATTTCTTGGTTCTTATTTGGATCTTATCCATGTGAGGTTCTAGATCTCGTGGTAATTCATAACACGCTCTAGTTCCACAAAAACGGATTTCCCTTTATACCTTATTGCATTTTTGATCTTGGAGGTTTTTCTGGTTTCTCACCAAGAGAGGTATCTCACATCATAATACATTAAATGCTCTCTCTTGTTGGGTAGCTCTTGTCACCCTCTTTCCAACAAAATTGGTTTCGGGTCAATCGGAGTCCGGATGCAAATGTTATGATCATTACAGTTTTGTTGTTTCTATCAGTTATGCCTCTGGCAGGTTTTCAGACTCGAGTCTCCAGCATGCAGAATCAAGCCTGCGTTGGACTATCTAGTAGATTTCAGCCGGAGTATCCAGTCTAGCCGGAATGTCCGGCTGGTATCAGCTGGAGTGTCCGGCCCGAAGGATTCCTTAGAGGGTGCAGACATTCAGTGACCCAGGTCGGACTCTACCCGGACACTGCCCGGACTCTGGCCGAATTCTTTGCCAGGTCGGAGTGTCCGGTGCACTCTGGCTACACTGTCCGGTTTGGTCGGACTGTCCGGAGCGATTCAGCCGGATAGTCCGGGTTAAGTGGCTCCAACAGCAACATTTCTAGGGGCGCTATAAATAGGCCCCTTCTTCAACCTTGAGAGTCTGCTCATTCCTGAAGAATAAGAAGAAGAACACCATTTGAGAGCCACCAAAACTCCAAGATCTCCCTCTCGAACCACCCAAAGTCCCTGATCTTTGGGGAATCGAAGGAGCAGGCCTTGATCTATAGCTTCACCAAGAGAGACCTTCATTTCCCCCTCAGTCACTTGAGGACCCATTGCTCTAGGGTTTCATTGGAAACCCTAGGCCTTGTTTTGGTTCTTACAAGCTTGTCTTTGATTGTTGTGACAGTCTGCTTAGATTCAGGAGCCTCCAATTAAGTTGTGGATGTGTGCCTCGAACTTGTTGTAAAGGTGCCGGCTACCACCTCGAAGGTCGCCGATATAGTGGAAGGGTGGATCGATCCCATTGGGGTAAGATTCATCGAAGAATAAGGGAGGCCTTTTGTGGCGTTGGTGGTTTGATACCACCCCCTCTCCAAATGAGACGTACTTCATTATTAGGAGGAACTCGGTAAAACATCGTCGTCTCCGCGTGCCTCGGTTATCTCTATACCCGAGCTCTTACTTATGCACCTTACTTTGTGATAGCCTTCGTGCTTAAAGTCTATATCTTGCTATCACATAGTTGGTTGTCTTGCTTAGCATAAGTTGTTGGTGCACATAGGTGAACACTAGTTGTTCTAGGTTTTGTGCTTGACAAAGTAAACGCTAGTTTAATTTTGCCTTTATTAAGCCCATCTCGGAAAAGTTTTTAAACCGCCTATTCACCCCCTCTAGGTGACATCTGTATCCTTTCAAAAGTGAACCCCTCACCACACAATAGAAATAAATATGGAGACATTGGACCCCCTTACCACAACCCTCTGGTTGGTATAAAATATGGTAGTAACTCACCATTTACCCATATGATGAGTCTCATAGAGGTCACACACTTTAGCATGAGCCATACAAAATTAACACTAAACCCAAGTTTCAGCATAACAACCTATAAATAGTGCCACTCAACTCGATCATATATCTTCGTCATGTCGAGTTTGACTGCACAAACAATGTCCTTCCTTTTTCCTTCTCTTCGTCGCATGTACACTCTCGTATGCAATTAGAACATTGTCAATAATCAAACGTCCAGGAATGAAAGCACTCTGTTCCTCTCTAATGATCTCCTCTAAAAGGACAATGGATGTCGCCTAGAGGGGGTGAATAGGCTTTTAAAATAATTACATTTTAAACTCTAATAAATGCGGATTAAAGCTAACGTTTAATTTATCAAAGCACAAAATCTAAAACCACTAGGTTCAACTAAGTGCACCAACAACCGATTCTAAGCAAGACAGGCAACAAGGTGATAGCAAGATATAATACTTCAAGCACGATGACTATCACAATGTAAATTGCATAAGTAAAGGGCTCGATTGAGAGATTACCGATGGACGCGGAGACTATGATTTTTATCCCTAAGTTCACTTCCAAAGAATCTACGTCTCCGTTGGAGAGGTGCGATGGTGCAATGCTCTCCGAACGCCACAAATGGCTCACCTTGAGGTGTGGTGGCTCGATGCTCACCCAACGCCACACAAGGCCTCACCCCAAGATGCGAAGGCATGCCACTCACCGACGCCACAATAGGATCACCCTATTTTCTCGTGAGCTCACCATAAAGGCTTACTCATGATCCACTATGGGACACTTGATGGTGGTCACCGAACTCGTAAAAACTTGGGGCAAACTCCACAATTCAATTGGAGGGCTCCCAAGAATCACCACAATGACCTCGACCTTGAGGAATCTCCACAACTCAATTGGAGGCCCCAAGGGTATCACACCACTACCACACAACCGTATAGGGTTCCAAGAACCCAAGAGAATCAAGCTCTCAAGCTTGAACTCGCCGAATCTCTGAGGAGAACTCAAACCTATGCACCAAATGCAAGAGGCAAGTCCTTCACTCTCGAATTCCACCAAAGCTACAAAATCTATTAGGGGAATAAGAGAGGAAGAACACAAGAGGAGAACACAAAACTCTCCAAGATCTAGATCCCAAGGATTCCTTCATAAAGAAGGGATTTGGTTTGGTGGGGTTGTAGATCTAGATCTCCTCTATCAAATCCCTCAAAAAGGTGCAAGAATCATAGGAGGGGGAGGGGAGAGGACAAGATCTTCGAGGTAAACAATGGAGGGGAGAGAGAGAGAGAAAAACGGACCAAAAGAGATAAGTCCCATTAAGGGGAAGAGGAGCCCCTTTTAAAGGACTCCCAGATCTGACCATTTGGGTCAAAATGCGCCTGGCCAGTAGTACCGGTGAGCCACCAGAACTTCCGGTCAGCCCTGGCTCCAATGGATCGAAAGTAGTTGAAACGACCCGGTTGTACAGGCCGGAAGTTCCGCCCGACTACCGGGCCGGAACTTTCGGTCGGTACTACCGGTCCACTACCAGCCAAGTACTGACAAATAGACGCGACCAAATAGAAAGCTTACTGCGGGGTGCACATGGCTGAGCGGAAGTGAGCCGGTACTTTCACCGGTAGTACCGGCGGCAAACTATGCCTGAGTGGTACTTCCGGTCAACTACCAACCCAAGAATCGATAAATATGCATCAAAAACAGAACAAGTGTTGTGAGCATTCCCATGCTCACCGGAACTAGCCCGGTACTTAACCCGGTACTACCGACGCCAAATAGGCCTAGCAGTACTTCCGGTGAGGCAGCGGTACTTCCGGTCAGGAACAACCCCAGAACCAAAACTGCTATAACTTTTGCATCCGAACTCCAAAAAGGATGAAACTAATTTTGTTGGAAATATTGGATACCACCAAGGGAGAAAATATCATGAATAAATATGTGAGATACCTCCCAAGGTGTGGATCCGGAAAACCCGCAAGATAAAAAATGCAATGGGATATTCAAGGGAAATCTATTTATGATATACTAGAGCTTGTTATGAAGATAACCACAAGCTCTAGATCCTCTCATGGACAAGATCCTAACAACAACCAAGAAATATGATGTCATGTATGCAAAGGTTTGAGCTCTCTCTGAAAGATACGATCGAGCTACTCACTCGAGAGACCCTCTTGATAGTACAACTATCTATCCTAAACCTGGTCTCCCAATACAAGAGACCGACAAAATAAAAGCCTATCAAGATCATACATTTGCCTTGAGCATTCCACTTGAGCTTGATGTAGACGATATTGTCTTCATCAAGATGGAACATCTTTATTGATTGCATTTTCTTGCGTTCGCTTGATGAAGACTTGCGAATTGCTCCCCCATACTCCATGGGGAAAACTCTTCTTTGAACTTGTCTTCATCACTCCATGATTACCGAGGATGGCAAGATTCAAGCATGAGATCTTCTAGATATGGCGCACCTTGATCTTGCACTTCTTCATTTCTTCTTGAGTGTTGATCTATCTTGAATCGACTCTTTGCCCTTGTCTTGATCAACCCGCAAACTTCTTCTTTCTTCAACAAGATTTCAATAGGCCCGAAGCCCTTGGACATTTCTTCTTCTTTATTTCTTCACCTTTCATCCTAGAAACCAACACATGGCCCAAGAAATGCCAATGGACAAATCCTACAAGTGAAACTCAATTAAACCATTAGTCCATAGAGATTGTCATTAATTACCAGAACCACACATGGGGGCACACATGCACTTTCATCCTCCATAAACCCTCTAGCCCTATTCGCAATGCACTTGGCTTCCATTTTATACAGTACTATGCATAGATAAATTGGTCTATACTGAGAAATACACTTAGGATGGCTCACCTTTGGAATTAATGTAATAGAAGTGTTGTTCATTCCAATCAGAAGTTCTCCACCATTTAGAAACCCCAGAATAGTTGGCACTATGTCATCTTGGAGTACCTCCCAATGCTGCTGGAAAATCTCCGCCGTAAATCCTTCCACACCCGGTGCTTTGGAGGGAGCCATCTGGAACATTGCACAAATGACATCCTTAGCCATAAAGACCTTGTCAAGCTCCTCATTCATTGCATGATTAACCTGAGTAGGAAGAAATTCCAAAAGTTCATCATATTCCTAAAACCTTGAGATGTGTAAAGTTCTTGATAAAAGGCCTGGAATTCTTCACAAGTCACTTCCCAATTTTCACATGTACTGCCATTAGTCCGCACAAGATTTCCAATTTTGTTCACTGATGCGCTCGACTTTCGACGTAGAGCTTGTTGGGAACCCCAAGAGGAAGGTTTGATGAGCACACCAGTAAGTTTTCCCTCACCAAGGTTTAATCGAACCAGTAGGAGCAAGGAAACACCCCAAAGGTGTTACTAGCTAAGCTTTGGCAGGGCGCACTACCGGTGCTAGTAGCAACGTGGAGACCTGCACAACACAACCACAGAACTTTGTCCCCAACTTGCGATGAGGTTGTCAATCTCATCGTGTTTTGTGGAAAACAAAGGATTAAACGTATCGAATGGAAGGAAGTAATAGTTTGCAGAAAGTAAACACAAAGCAGAAACAATTTATAGATTGTATGTAAAGAAAAGGACCGGGATCCATAGTTCACTAGAGGTGGCTCTCCTTAAGATAGATAACATGTTGGGTGAACAAATTACAGCGGGGCAATTGACAAACACCGAGAAAGCAATACATGCATATACTAATCATCTTGACTCCTTTGAGACTTGATTGGGAATTACAACATAATACATAGACCGCCATCCAACTACATCTATGACTAATAATACACCTTTAGGTTATCATCCAAACCCCCTCCAGTATAAGTTGCAAGCAACTGATTATTGCTTTACGAACTGCGTGTAAAGTAAACAATACGATTGTTCTATGAACAAAGGATTGTTGTTTTCTCCCTAGTAGCAACATCACATCTAGTACCTTAGAGATTTCTGTCACTTCCCCAGATTACCAGAGGCATGAACCCACTATCGAGCATAAATACTAACTCTTGGAGTTGCTAGCATCTACTTGGCCAAGATAGCTACTAACAACGGAAAGCATGCAAAATCTCAAATAACAAAGACATGATAGAATCAATAATCAATCTGAAATAGCATCTCAATATCCATCGGATCCCCGCAAACACAACATGTAGAATTACAAATAGATGATCTTGATCATGAACGGAGCTCACAAGATCTAAACATGAAAGCACAAAGGAGGAGAACCAGCCATCTAGCTACTACATGGATCCGTAGTCCAAGGATGAACTACTCACGCATCACACCGGAGGCTTGCATGGTGATGAAGAAGGCCTCCAGGGTGAATTCCCCTCTCCAGCAGGGTGCCGGGAAGAGCTTTAGATCCCTCCCAATCTAGGGATGGAGATGACGGCGGCTACAGAATCTTTCGTGGATTTTTGATCGGGTACTTAGGGTTTTCGTCCTGAGGGCAATATATAGGCGGAAGGAGAGGCCGAGGGGGTGCCGGGAGCGGCCACACCACCCCCAGGCGTGGGCCAGGCCTGGCCGCGCGGCCAGGTGGTGTGGTGGCTCCCTGGCCCTTCTCCGTCTCGTATTCTGGCACTTGATCACTGCCGGAAAATAGGCACTTTGGCTTTTGTCCCGTCCAATTCCGAGAATATTCATTTTCTGACTTTCCTGGAACTAAAAACAGCAGAAAACAGGCAGCTGGCACTGTGGCTCTTGTTAATAGGTTAGTCCAAGAGATCATATGAAAAGTAATCCAAAGTTGGAACAAAACACAAGAAAGTGGATAAAACCAAGCATGGAACATCAAAAATTATAGATATATTTGCAATGTATCATTCACCCGCTTGGATGTGCAACGTGCCTATGAAAGTATGTGGTGTTCTGATCTCCTTCTCGTAACCACCGTACACAAGATCGTTTCTGCATCTAGATCTCCTCTTATTTGAGCGCCTCACACAATTTTCTAAGCACCACCCTTTCTTCATCGGTCGGCCCACGGCCCATAGATCGTCCACGCAGACGATCAAGTCTTTGTCAAAGTTTACATAATTTAAGTGCCAAAATTCCAAACTCTTTCGTTCCCCATGCGCTCAGTTTACTTTGCATATCATTCAACGCATGTACAACTCCAACCAAACCGTCTTGTCCATCCCCTTTTCCTCCATTGATCTAGGACCAAGCAATCATAGTAAACGTGTGTCTGCCACACATCCTCGTATCTAAACTGGTTAGGCCCCTCGACCCGATCATCCAATTCGCTCCACCCCTTGACGTACCCTTGGCCACATGTTCACAAAGTTCAGCGGGTACAAAACATAGATATGACTCCCTAGTAACAATGTGCCAAACCCATGTATCCGCAAACATGTTGAGAAAGGCTACATTCCCAAAAGATCTATCTATTCTAGCTTTAACGTTTGCCTCACCCATCTGCTCATTATCCCAAGTATACTCCACTCCAGACCAACCTAGATCCTAGAATGAGCAATCTTTGACCACCTCTCTGAAAGCTCACATTTGTTACTCGGGCCTTGCTGCTCTGGAAAAATTCTCAGAAGCGTTTTTTCGAAATGGGGGAGTCCCCGGCCTCTGCATCGACTGATGCATATGGCCTTTATTACTAAATTCTCAGAAGCGTATAGAGCCTCGTTGAAATCTCTCACACATAGCCATGTCGAGTGCTCAATTTCATGTAGTGTACGGAGTGAACGCCAACTATGACGTCTATCCTCCACCATCGATGCTCCATAAAATCCCGTCCATCTCCATTCTAGATTAGGTCGGTCCATTCTTCTCACCACAACATCAATATGGCAGACTAAAATTCTTGACATCAACGGACACCTCCGCTGACCAAAACAACCCAATTCCTCCACTCAAGCACATCACTTTCTACCACAAAACAGCCCGCAAAACCCAAAGATTGGTGTATACTTTCCACACATCTTGCTGATATCTTCATCCCCATCACATATAGGAGACTAGGGGGCTCTTGCTTCACAACATTGCGAAGTTTGCGAACTGCCTGCAAAACCCTAGGGATTGTTTGTTTAGCAAGATTGCATTCCTAAGATGTATTACTGGTACTTTTTGACCTTCCAAATTTTGGAAATACCGTAGCTAATAGGGCACCTGAGAGTCTGTCAACACCCGGATTTTTAATCCCAGATGCCTGTTATGTCATACATCGCAATCCCAGGATTACCATTTTTGCGAGACATAATAGATTAGATATCATAGTACATCATCCATTACAAACTAATATAAGGTCTTACACGAATAAAGGATCTCATGATCCAGTCTTAATACAACAAGTAGCGGAATAAATAATAAGTGTAGCGATGGGGTCCATCTTCGGTGGCATAGGCAATGTTGGCGATGGAAGATAGTCCTAATTATCATAGTCGTCCTGCTGTCCGTCATCTTGGTAGTCTCCTTCATAGTCTGGCCATAGGAATAGCCAGGGACAAAAGCCATGCGTACTCTTTAAGTACTCGCAAACTATTACTAACAAGTAAGGTAGTTCTAGTGGGATTTCTAACTCTAAGTTTATTTGTAAAGTTAAGTTAAAACCTAAGCTGAGTTCAGAAACAAAGGAAGATAAAATAAAGTTCTAGAATCACTTAAGTTGGCAAGCTAGTGTCGTAATCACAACTCTGGTGTGGTAAGTCATGTCACAATTCATTTCATAAGTTTTTTTGAAAATATCTGACAACGGAACAGTATGGCCACTCCAAATGTCCATAACGGCGGACGTGGCTATTTGAATAGTTTAACACTCTGCAGAGGTGGTACACTTTTACCACAAGATTCGATACATCTATTAGGGATAATCCTGAATCATCATACTTAGTATGTAGATAATCAAACATAACCTTTCCTTTACACACCCTAGTATAAGCACCTCTCCTATGAGTATGGCCTCCCAACCATGACCATATGTCATCTTGGACACTGCATAGGTGGACAACATTGAGAGGTAGGCTTAGCTCAAACCTCTCCCGCGAGGTAACTAATACTAATGCATATAAACTTCCGGCTAAGCCTTACCCAATTCAGGTATTGTGGTTGTACGGTAAAATTGGAATGGTATCGCATCCGAACCCAACCATCAGTTTTTATAAAGGGCTAAGGCTCATGCCTCAACATTTTCATCATCAAAAACCATTTATGTTTCTCAACACATGTCAAAACATCTCAATAGAATGACTCATCATTCCAAGGTTTTCACAATTCATTTTCACCAAGGGTTCCCATCTAAAGTGACTCAAGTTTTGATTTAGCTCTAAGCTACTAGGTTAAGAGTGTTCACTAAGGTGGGATGCTAATATCAATCTCATGCCATAGAATGACATCTAAGGTTATCTAGATAGGTCACTTTTTATACTTTTTATGCTACCTTCAAACAAGTAAGGGACTTTGGTAAAGTAAAGAAAGTAAAAGCTTGAAAATAAAACTTGGAGTAGGTACTAGTCAAACTAGTATAACCAAAGCATGCCTAATGCATCTTGCTTAGATTATTTGGCGTAATTCTATCTTGCTAACAATAGCTTGCCTTGGTTGGTGCAGTGGTTGAAGTTTTCTTCCTCCTCCTCTTGGTAGGACTCCTTCTCCTCGAAAGCTTGGTCGATACTATTGTCTATAAAATACATACGGTATACACAATCACCAAATAATACTTAACTAGTCTACTTAGCACTCTAAGGTACGCATTTGATGATCTACTATCATCACAAGCATCACAAGGTTTTATTAACTAGCTTCATTCTTTTTATTTAAGAAAAATAATTTCTACTCATTGAAAATAACTAAGATTTAATATTCTCCAATTAAAATATGGGATCATGTGGACACATGTCATCACCACATATTCTAACATATGGGAATGTGCTTTAAAGTTTGGATCACGTTTTAATAAGTTTAAGTTTAATATTTAATGATTTAAAGTGACTAGAAATGCCTATATAGCACTAATTTGGTACTAGTCCAAAGTCACTGCATGTAAACCTTAATATTATGACATATTCAGATAGGTATGGTTAAATATGATTTTTGAGAGTTGGAATCAACTCAAAAGCTATTATGGTTGATTTTATAAAAATGTTTGAATGTGCAAATGCTTCTATCTTGTTATTTTTACTTGGAGAAATCTCTAACTCTAAATGAATTAAATCCAATGGAATTGGATAGATCTTTTCAGAAGCTTTCCAACAAAATTGGAATCACTCAATTTGGTTCAGTAAATCTTCCTGAATTGATGAACTAAGGGACGGAATTGAGTTTAAACCACAATAGAAAAGTCTAAATTTGAATTACTAGGTCGCGCGGGAAAGGAAATGGGCCGGCCCAGTGACGCTCAGCGGCGCAGAGGGCAGCTGACAGGTTGGTCCTGCTTGTCAGCGAGACTTAAAACCCGAAACGGTATCTAGCGATCTGGGCCACACGATTATAACGTGGATCAACGGCTCACAGTCGTCGTCGACGACGGACTCGTCGCTGGCGAGACCGAACCCTAAACGGCCGGTGGGGGTCTACTAGGGACGTACCAGGGCTCCAGCTAGTGCGGCGAGGTGAGTGATCGAACTGGACGGCGACGGCGGACTCAGGCGAAGTCACGCCAGGGGCTGCGGTGGACGGAATCGACGGCAGCGTCTCCTCCTCTGCAGTGGGCTCCTCCGATGCAATTCTGGCAAACTACGGCTCGAGCGGCTCGGGCGAGAGAGGGGAAATGTTCAGGAGAGAGAGGGGAGTGGAATGGTGTGAGGAATTCGTGCTAGGGAGGCCTGCTTATATAGGCGCGACGGTGAGACCGAGAGGTGTGGGCAGGCGTCTCCGGCGAGGGCGGTACAGGGGGCTATTGGCGTGGGTAAGGTAGGCGGATGGTGGGCGGTTCCCTGGCGGTCACCTATGATGCAATGGCGCGGCTAGGGGCGGTGGCATATGGTCGGGAGCATCGCGCGCTCTGGGAGACAGAGGCGGTGCTCGACGCGGCGCTCGGCGACTGTGGGTCGCGCGGCGGTACACGGCCGTGTCTGGCGGGGTGCTGGGGTCGAGGCGGAGCGGCGTGCGCGGTATGGGGTCAAGGGCGGTCTGCTGCGTGCTGGCGGCTATCGCGCTCTGGCGCGCTCTGGCTTGCTCGCAGAGAGAAAGGGCGGCGCTGCTGGGGAGTGGTCCAGGGGCTGGGGTTGATCGAGGGGTGGACCGTGGGCGGCGGTAGGGTTGGTCGGAGCTAGTGGTGGTGCTGGAACGGCGCGGCACGGTCTCTAGCGCGTTGCTCGCTTCTAGCCGGCGGTGACCATAAAGTGGCGGCGCTCCACTGCCGCTCCAGGCCTAGGGGTAGGTCGGTGGGGGTTTTGTTAGAGCTGGGAGGGACAGGGGAACCAAATGAGGGCCAAACACTCGACAAAGCATTGATCTCCACACAGTAATAGTTAGGCAAAATTCTTGTGCATGCCACCTGTTCGACACAATGGTCGCATGAACAAAATATTTGAATTTTGGGCTAATTTTTGGTGGAGTGATGTAACTTATGCTCAAGCATCTAGGTTTGCTTGAGATTTGAAAATGGAGTTCATTTGAGTGGTTCTTGAATAAGTGTGATCTATACATATGAACTACATTCAATTTTCAATTGTCATTTAAATTTAGTGTTTGAAAGTTTTTGGGATGAAACAAATTGGGCCTTGGTACATCACTACTTGTACTAGCAAGGGGTGTAAAGATCCACAGTTATTTCTGTTAAGATTTGAGTTCTAGGAATAGCCAATAGGTGATTAAAATGGCACAACTGACCATTTGCTTATTTTATTCTTTTTGATTTGTTTTTCTTTGAGATTTGCTTAGAAATGATCTAGATGATGTTTAATTCACCTTAGAATCATTTTACAACCAATGAATTACTCTAACATAGCAATTCAAAATAACTCCTAAATTATATGCACACACATATGAATGCTTAATGATTTTTAAATAGAAAAGTTTTTGTTGACCCTAAATTGGGTAGGTTTGATCTTGATTAACTTTGAATTGGGATGTTACAGAGTCTCATTCCACATTGATATGTTTTGTTGTTACATTCAATATGCAAATGCATATTCGCAATTGGAGTGAGCTTGATCAGACGGAACAATAGAACTATTTTTTATGTAGCAAATAAAGCTGCTGATGTTAAGACTTGTAACTTCATTTGTGCATTACGTCTTCAATGGTGTCCTGGAGGCTGGAGCCGTGTCATAAGCTGATACATTGTCACTTGACCAGGTTCAGAAGATACTTGCCATGCTGGTCAATCAAGTCAGCTTACTTCAGCAAGTTTTGTTCTGTAGCTTCCGTTGCTTACTTGTCATGCTCATCAAGACATCAATCACGTCAGCTTACTTAGTTTTGTAGTGTATCTTGTCCCGTAGCTTGTGTATTATAGCAAAGCAAGCTCCCCTGAATCTCAAAGAGGTCAGGTGTGTATTATAGCTAACCTCCAAATGTTTGCTGCATCTGTAATTTTGGTGATCAAGACTGGAAGTGGTAGTTCTTTTTTATCAAAAATTCTCCGGTTCCGCTCCTTTCATAAATCCCAATAAATCATCTTGACCGTCGGGGAGATTATCATTCGCCGAGCTTTTGTTTGATTGGCAACCATGGATCTGTACCATTCCTGGATAGTGCGGTCTTTGCCAATCCTGTTATTTGGAGACAGGGTGCGAGCTTGAGGCAAGTCACCATGGTGTCCCAAACCTTGTTGCTATATGGACATTCTGTGAAGAGATGCACGGCTGTCTCTAGATTTTTATGGCACAAAGGGCAGAAATATTCAGAGTAAATTCCGGTGTTTACCCCCTAGTTTACCATTATTGACATTAATTACCCCATTTAGCACATTTTTATCTTAATTACCCTATTTAGTAAAAGTTTTGCCAAATTTTACCCTTTCTAATGAATTTCGCCATAGAAAAGTCCTAGGAACGTGCCTCTCTAGGATACATGGATACATGCACTCCAGCTAGAGACGTGCTCTATATGTACGGACTAATCTATTGCTTATTTTTAGGTAGACGAATCTATTGCTGATTAGAGGATTAGAGGTATGTATGCGGTTCAGCCAAAAACTAAACGGCTCAGCTCCTGTAATCAGCCATGTTCATCCACAAAATCCAAGAGAAAAAACCTAGGATGTGCCGGACCTAACAGCCTAGACTCACGTGTTGAAACACTATAAAAAATTTAAAAGGGGTAAAATTTGGCAAAACTTTCACTAAATGGGTAACTTGAATGAAAAATTGTTAAATAGGGTAATTAGTGTCACAAAAAGATAAACTAGAGGGTAAAATCCGGAATTTACTCAAATATTCATCGTCCCATTGACATAGAAGTATCTTGATGGGAGCTTCTTCGAAGGATGTGGTATCTATACTTTACTCCCACAAAACCCAGCACGTGTTGTTGTCCTGCAAAAGGAATGGCCCTGAGCTCTCAGTTGGTAAAACTTTGGAGAAAATGGAACTATGATTTGAGCTTGGAGGCATTTGCAAGGGACGTCATAACCCCGACGCCTCCCCTCCCGTCTCGTGTCGCCTCCCCGCAGGCGGCCGAGGCGGCTCCACCTTCCTCCGCCTCCGGCCTCCCTCTCCCCCCCCCTCCTCCTGCCGCCGCCGGCAGGCCCCGATGGGCTAAGCCCGGGCGGGTGCGGCGGCGGCGGCGGGATGTCTCGCGTCTGCGCACTGGAGGGCCTCGCGGGGGCGGTTCCGCCTGTGGCGGTGCATGGTGCTGGTGTTCTCGGACAGCGTTTGGCGTGGCGCGGCGGCGGCGGATGTTGGCGGCTCGCGCGCTGGCTACGGCGCTCACGCTGAAGGTTGGTTGCGGCGGGTGGCGGGGGCTCCCTGCGGCCGTGCTCGCGGGTCTGTTCTGGGCCTTACGGCTGGGGAGAAGCGGCGACTCTTGGCGGGGATGGCAGCGACGGTGAGGTGCGGCGGCGCGACCTGGATGTGGCGGCGCGTGCTCGCAGCAAGGGAGGCGACGGCTAGGAGGCCGTCCAGGAGGGTCCTGGAACGCTGCGGCCGACCGGCCTCCGCGCTGGCAGCGTGCGCTTCTCGCCCCTGTGGCGTCGGCGTGATGGAAGGTGCCGGGCGGGCCCGATCTGGGCCTCCACGGGCCTGATCTGGGACCTCGTGGCTGGGAGCGTTGCACAGATGACGCCGGGGGCCACGGATGTCTTCTCGGTGCTGCTGCGGTGGCGCGTGGTCGGAGGTCTCGTCGTGGCGGCGCAGGCTCGTCCGGGTTTCAATCTGGGCCGCCAAGGAAGTCTCATGGTGGCGGCGATCTTCTGTCTCTCTCGCGGTGGCGGCTGCACGGGTTCACTCTGGTTGTCTTCTACAACTATCTCGCGGGCAGAGGTGATGATCCGTATGGCAGCTTTCGTCGCGGCGACGGGGAGTCTAGGCATGACGGCGGGAGTGTTTTGTTGATCGTCGGGAGCTTGGAGAAGGAGGGAAGGTGTGGTGGTTTGTGTCGGTCCTTGTTGGGCGGGCGTGAGGTTCGGAACTCTTCGCTAGGCGAAAGCCTTGTCTTGGCGCTGGCCAGGACCGACGACGGTGACGCCTGTGGGCGTCGCATCCTTCTTGAAGTCGTCGTCGAAGCGTGAGTTTCATGTTCCTCCGCCCGGGCTCTCCGGGGGAAACCCCAGATCCCTCGTGGGATCGGGCGTGGGCGGTGCTTTGGTGTCGCTTTGCCTCTTGGGGCCTCGCTTTGGACGTCCACCGGACAGTGGGACCCGTGGAATGTTTTAGTGATTTGGCGAAGACGGTTTCGTCTTTGGCCAGGTGGGGCGCGGCCCTGGGGTCGGCGTGGTAGTTGGAGCGTTGTGTCTGGTTTTTCGCCTCCGCCTGTTTGCGTTGAGGTGTGGTGTCGACCTGGTTGGTCGTCGACCCGTGTGAAACGCAGCCTCGGGGCTGGCGTGTGGTGTTGTGTTGTATCGGTTTTTCGGCCAGTTTTTCTTATAAACGGGCCAGCTCTTTTCTGCTATATCAATGAAAGGCAAAGCTTTTTGCCTCGTTTTTTAAAAAAAAGAACAAAGGTAAAAAAATGTCCCATCTATTAATTAAGCAAAAAATTGATAGCGGCTCAAACGATTTTTTATATACACTCTCTCGTCGTGATATCACTCAAACACATTGCACCCGTGGTTACCCAAAGTTTTGCCTCTTTCTTGATTTTGTCGAAGATCACCAAAGACAGCGCTTGTTTGCGTAGAAGACCCCGAGTGTTCCTTTCGTTCCACATCATCCAGGATGTGAGCAAAGGTAAATGGAACTACGATTCATACTCACTATTCTAGTATCTGGAACATGAAAATTGATAGAGCGGATCCAAAGAAAGAAAGTGAAACTACGGATTCATACTCACTATTAAGACTTTGTAACCAGACTGAAGATTTCAAGTGTTCTTAAATAAAAAAATGGAAAGAAAATTTCTAAGTTGTGGTTTCTAAGTTGTGGGAGACGAGTCAGATTGATCGATGAGTTGTTCATACCGAACATTTCTCCGTAGAAAAGCGAGAGCATTTTCAGAAGTATTATTTTTTAGGCTGCGTAATGCTTCTTCAGAATTATTATTTTTTAGGCTGCGCCTACGCAGCCCGGCTAGCGACGGGTGAGGAGCCCGGAGGAGAACCGTGGATGGAAGGCCCCTTTCGCGATGTCGCGAGCACGTCATTCGCCGGTGGAAAAAAGACTTCCGTCAGCCCGCACAGTCGCAATAACCAGCGGTTCCCATCGAAAGGGAGGTCCCCGGAGACGGAGACTCCTCGTGAGGTCTCCTGCCCCAAGCGAAGCCGCCTACCCACCCCTGCATCGCATATAGTATTAAGTAGATGAGACGACAGGGACGACAAACCTGTTCCCCCACTAGTTTAAGCCTTGCCTCCAGTCCACCATTGGAGATTGGAGTTGAGCGACGACGACCGGGGGAGAGAAGCGCGGGGGTTTGAGCGAGTGGAGATGGCGGCGGCGGCGCCGGGCAACGACGTGGAGTTCATCCGCGCGCGGAGCGACAAGCGGGAGTACCGACGCGTGGTGCTCCCCAACGCGCTCGAGTGCCTCCTCGTCAGCGACGCCGAAACCGACAAGGTCCTCTCTCGCTCGTCTCCGCCGCCGGTTGATTCGATCGGTTTTGCCTGATTCATTCGGCCGTGTTTTTTTCTTAGGCGGCGGCGTGTATGGAGGTGGGCGTGGGGTCGTTCAGCAACCCGGAGGGGCTCGAGGGCCTCGCGCACTTCCTCGGTGAGTTCACTCCCCTCCTCATCCCTGGAGCAAGTATTCTCATCTCACTGGTTGGGTGCGGATCGCTCGTTCGCTCGTTCGCTGGGACATCTGGCCTGGGCAGACCCCAGCTCGGTGATTTGGTTGCGGAGTAAAATACATCTGTACTTGCGCCCGTGGCGTACTCGCAAATTGCATCTCTAACAGGAGACTGCAAATCGAGTCGGCGCTAAAAAAAACCGCAAAAATAGCGCGCGGTAAAAAAAAAAGACGCGCTATACCATTTGCCGCGTGCTGGCTACTGCGCTATCGGACATGCCAAATTTGGTGCGCCAGCGTGCGCTATAAACAGAGCCGCGCACAGCCAACTGTCCGTGAAACTTCCGTGTCTATCCACATCCCCCACCCACCAACAGCCCTGCGTCGCATCGCGTCTCGCCTCGCCGCCCCTTCACCTCCCTGTCCCCGCGCCGAAGCTTGCCGTCCGCCACCGACATGCTGCCTCGTCTCCACGGTCTGCTGAGTTTTGGAGGCGCGCGTGCCCGAACGGCACCTACTATGCCGAGCTCCGTGCCGCTGGCTTTCGGCTCATGCTCGGCACCTACGAGACGTCGGAGGTGACCGCTGCGCGTACGACGCGGTGGCTTGGCGCCTCAGCCGCCCGCACCGCGACATGAACTTCCATGACGTCGAGTCGCTGGCCGAGGCGGAGTTCATCGCCGGCTCTCCACGCCTCGTCACCGACAAGGAACGTCGCCTCCACCGCCAGGCATAGCGGCATCTCGCTATCGCCGACCATGACGACCGCACCGTTGCTGCCTGGAAGTGCAAGTTCCCGTAGGACGTGCAGGCAGAGATAGAGTTCTTCGCCGTGAAGCGTGTGGAGAGGAGAACGAAGAGGGTGGACCGGCGTCACCGGAAGGCGTTCATCAACGCATAGTTGGCGGATCCGTGCACCATCTCTGACGACGATCCAAGGTGGGACGACGTTTGGACCGAGTCCGATGATACCACCTCCGAGGACGAGTAGATAGGTCTATTTTATGTTTGCACTATGTTTTAATTTCTGCAGTAGAACCTACTCTCTTTGCACTATATTTTTAATTTATGTCCTATGAAATATATTTCTATCTTATTTTCTAGATCTTATTTTGATGTGTGTATGTGTAAAAATTGGTTTCTCACGCTGCAATTTACCATGCTTGATGGGGCTGATTTTCGCTGTATTTCACGCGCTGGAAAATGCCGCCTCCGGTGGAGCTCCGCGCGCGGTAGCCAGTTGTAGCACGCTGGAAAGTGCATATAGAGCACCGGATTTTCGAGATTTTTGAGCTCCTGTTGGAGATGCTCTTAGAATATCTTCATCAGGCGCGTTATATTTTGTGTTGGTTGTAGCGCGCTGTATTTCCTTTTAGCGCACGCAGGTGGATGGTGTTTCATCAGGCGTTGTATTTTGTAGTGCGCGGCAAGTAGCGATTCACGAGCCGCTCAAAAATACACAACGCGCACATCACAAACACTAAATCCACACAAATATAGCATCTGGCAACATCAAACACACAAAATAATTCACCAATATTCATCATGGCATAGTTCAAAAGCGAGTTCAACACAATTAAAGTTCACACAACCAAGATCAACACTAATCAAGTTCATACAAACTAATCAAGCATGGACATCATCAAGCATCAAGATCATTAAATCGTTATTGTCATCTCTATTTTGTTCTTCTTCATCATTTGAAACTTGGACGGTGTTGACATGCGCCGTAGAATTTCCGTAGACATCACTTGCAGGAGGCATTGGAGCAACCATGGAGGCCATGAATCCACCGGTGGTGGTTCTCCCATGCCTCCAATGCCTCCAAAGCCACTCGTAGGTTGTGCTCCCATGCCTCCCATCCATCCGTAGCCACCCATGCCGCTATAGCCTCTAAAAGCTCCCAGAGACGCACCCATGCCACCATAGGCTCCAAAGCCTCCTAGAGTCGCTCCCCTGCTGCGAAAGCCTCCCGGAGTTGCTCCATGGCCTCCAAAGCCTCCAGGAGCTGCTCCATGGCCTCCAAAGCCTCCCGGATTTGCTCTCATGCCTCCAAATTCTCCCAGAGTTGCTCCCATGCCTACAAAGCCTTCCGGAGTTGCCCCCATGCCTCCATATCCACCCATGGGTGCACTCATCCCTCCAAACCCACTCATCATTTTTGCCATCATCTTTTTTTATCCAACACTTCATCACAACACATGTTTATGTATTCTTTTTGTCCTTTATCCAGGTTGGAAGTGTCCATGAAGAAAAGTTTTTCTCTTGCTCCATGATTTGGGCATTTTCTTCTATGGCAACCTTCTTATCCTACAATGCCAATCTCCTCTCTTTTCCGGCTGCCCTCCTCTCCTCCAAAGTCGACTCCTTATCCCTACACATCCTCCTCTCCTCATTGGTCTTCCCTTTCTTTGTGGCAGCGCCCGCCGCAGACATCGGCCGCTTGTGGATGGCGTTCCTAACCTTTGCAGTGGGCGGAGGCGGTGGGACGACGCCCTGGTCGTTCGATGGTCGTGGCGACGCAAACAGATTCTTGCGAGCGGCGGTGCCACTGGTGGTAGGGTTCGCGGAGCCGATGATAGGATTTGCGAGAGGCGACGGAACTCCTCCCACGGTGGCGCTAGGTCCATGGAGTAGGGAGGGGTCGGAGGAGCGTCGTTGTAGCCGTCCATCGCTGGAATATCGCCGGTGACAGTGTGAGTCAGGAGCGGGATGGCGACACGTGGATATTTCAGGGTGGTAGTTGAGAGTTCGTGGGCGTGGTCTAGTTTTGTTGCGCGCTGGAGTGCGAGTGCTAGATATACGCGTGCGATAGCGCAAATTTACGCACGATGAAAATATTTTACCGCGAGCTATTTTACAGCGGCTGCTGGAGCGTCCATTTTAGCCTTCCACGTGGTAAATCGGCAGTTTTTCCAGCGTGGACGCATTTTAGCGCGCACGTTGGAGATGCCCTTAGGACTTAGGACGCATTTTTCCTGCGTGGACGCGTTAAAAGGAAAGACAAAAAAGCAGCAAGATGTATGTTGCGCCAAAACCTCTCTCGCCCATTTTATCTTCAGTTTCGTCGGACATTCTTAGAGTTGAGAGATTGAGACGAATCGAGAGTTTGTGCTAACAATTTGCATCAGAGCCAGGTCGACATCCATGGAGAAGAACACGGGAGTGCGGGGAGAAGGAAACAGATCAAGGACACCGCCGCTGGTCGCAAGGCGATGCCCCTTGGCACAGTCCTGGGAGACATGGTGGTGGTGAGCCTGTGGTGCGCTCGTGCGAGAGGGAACGACCTCAGCATAGTACCCCATGCTAACACGCACTAACTATGTCGAATGTGCAATGGTTATGCGTGTGCAGATGCACGCGCAACATCTCTGGTTTGTGGTTGAGCACAGTGCCAACAATCCAGAAGATGATCGAGCGACGCTGGCGGCACTCCTGCGCAGTGGAAGCGCAACATCTACGGTCCATGGTTGAGCATGGCGCCAACGATCCATAAGATGATCGAGCGACGCTGGCGGCACTCCTGCACGTTGTTCCACCGGAGCTGGTTAGGACCCTGGCGGCGAAGGATTGCACGCACATAGATTTGGAGGCAGTGAAGACCATGCTCCTCGGATGCGAGCGCGTCCACGAGGTGAAGGCACAAACTCATCACCCCGAGTACGAGGAACTTCAGTTCAAAACTAGTGAGTCAATTGAGGGGTTTACACTCAGGCTAACTGCAATCATCGATTATCTAGAGCTTCTAGATGATCCGGTCGACGAGTACAAAGAGTGCTCAAGTTCCCGCACGTAGTGCCATGCAAGTACCGCCGAATGGTGATGGCCATCGAATAGACGGTGAAGCTCAAGGATATCACCATCGAGGAGCACTACGGTCGGATCATCACTGTCGAGGAGGGGTATGAGGTCAACGACACCGTCGACAGCGTCGGAAAACCTGCTTCTCACCGAGGAGGAATGGCGCGCGCATCAAAAACGTAACTCCAACGGATCAGGCGGATCTGGTTCTAGCGGCAAGAAGCAGAAGGAGCCCAAGCGGCGGCAAGGATGGAGTGCGCGGAGGCGGCCCGTCCAAGGACGATAAGTGCGGATATTGCGGCAAGAAAGGGCATAGGGCTGGTGAATGCTGCAAGAAGAAGAAGGATGATGAGGCGCATGCACATCTCTTTGAGGGGGAGGATGAACCTTATCCTGCTCTTGTGATAGCTATGTGAGTCCCCGACAACGACCCTAGAACGAAATTGGCTGCCACCTTGCATGGGATACGCGTTTTCCTCAATGAAGAGTGCGCACACGTCGAGTTTCGCAGTCACACGAATGACACATATGTTGTGTGGTCCCTAGACATCGGTGCATCCAACCACACGACTGGCGACACAGAGGCGTTCGCTAACATGGACACCAAGGTCACCGGCTCTGTGAAGTTCAGCGATGGCTCCCTTGTCGACATCCAGGGCAGGGGCTCTGTCCTCTTCGTCGTGACAGAAAGGAAACACTACGCCCTCACCAATGTGTATTGGATTACTCGCCTCCGCATCAATGTCGTCAGTATCGTCCAACTTGATGAAATCGGGTGGCCAACGCACATCGAGGGAGGGATCATGATGGTGCGGGATCGCGAGAAGAAGGTGATCGTTCATGTGACATGCGCGTGGAATAGGCTCTACCCCATCAAGCTGCAGATCTCCGAGCCCATCTATCTCCTAGCGCATGCTAGTGACACGGCATGGATCTGGCACACCAGGCTCGGCCACCGCCACTTCTAGGGGCTCGAGTGCCTCGCGAGCCAGGGCATGGTGTGTGGCCTTCCGTGCATCGAGCACCCTAAGCAACTTTGTGATACATGCCTCACATGCAAGCAGAAGTGCACACTTTTCCCACAGGTGGCACGGTACAGAGATGTCGATCCCCTCGAGCTAGTACAAGGGACATCTACGAGCCAATCACTCCTCCAAAGCAGAAGGAAATAGTGCACAACGGTTGTCGTTGCGCGATCAAAGATCATAGGTTTTCACCCTAGAGAAAGTCCTCGCTCACAAAGACCATTGCCAGGCACAAACAATTAAGACCAGACCTTAGATTTTCACCCTGCAAGGTAAGACTGTGAACTTCTCTTGTGTTGTCACCCCTCTAACAATCGCTCTTTCGATCCACATATCATCAAGCCAGATCTGCATCGCCACAAAGACTCAAACCACCATGGCTAGCCTTCATGTCCCTGTCTTCGTGACATTCTCCGCATCTGACTTCACCATGGATCGTCAAATACATGACATATGAAGGTAACAGATAGAAGAGCTTCGCATACTCCCTCTGAAACCAAACGGTCAGCAAAAAACACAGGTGTGCATGACCAAAGTCCTTCTGAGCTAGCAAACTCTAGGCATAATACGTCCATGGGAGTTCGCCGGTGGAGCCTTACAGAACACGCCGCTCCATGCTAGATCAATGAGGACAGGCAACCAGGAGATCTTCGTCTTCGTGCGGAAGAAACTTTAGGACCGCCACCATTATTCAGGCCGATCCAACATTCCCCACTCCATTTTAAAAAGGCTGGCTTCCGGCGAATGGAACGAACAGATCGGGCCGAGTACGCAACACCTAGAGGAGCAGCGCCGCCGCCAAGGGCAATGCACTGCCGCCACTGGCCTGCAGCCGTGCCCGGAACAATCTCCTCCGCGCCATCAGCGAGCCCCACGCATCGGCGAGCGCCGCCACCCTGCAGGACGCCTACCGTATGCGTCACCCCGGTCAAGACCTCCCCACCCGAAGGAAGGTCGATAAGGCGCATGAAGGGGGGATGCCCGCCGCCTCTGCGAGGTGTGGCCGCCACTACTGGCACCACGGCGGCAGCAGCTGGAGAGGACCACCAGAGGGAGATTTTTTTAGGGTTAGGGTCGGCGCCTCTGGAGTCGCCCACATGTGGACCACCCGCGAGGAGTTTCACTTCCCCCAATAAATACTTTATCAGTCATGAAAACTTGTGTGGTGTATTTTCGCCCCTACATGTTGTTGCCTAGTAGGATCGTCTGTACCTTGCTCAATGCTCACTCCACAAGTCTATGTTGATTTTTTTGTCTCACATGCAGTATTTATACCTATAACTGATAAGAAAAGAAGATAATTCTAGTCGATATAACTGATAAGAAAATGTTGGTTGCATCAAATAAAATTTTACTTTATCGTAACCATTTTTACGTTTTACTTTTTGTTCCGATTTATTTGTAACCATGGACTTTCTTGCAGAGCATATGCTATTTTATGCCAGCGAGAAATACCCGGGAGAACATGATTACACGAAATATATCATGGAGGTACCTTCTGTAATAAACTCCATGAAAACATTCAAACCCGTTTGAGTTTCATCAAATGTTTGCAAGTATTAATCACACTTTAGCAGGTTTTTAAGAGTTGTGACCCAGGTGTAGTGTTCCCTGCATCAGATTAGAAGATCCTGAGCCAGTCATGAAATAACACATAAGATGAATAAGAAAGAGAAATGGAATATGTTAGGATATGATAGGTGCCACACATCAGTGCTTTGCAGTTAACATTGTGCAAGGCTATTACACTTGCACGGTAGTCCACCTGCTATGCCATTGTGATTGCAAAGCGCGGACCAGATGATATCTATTTGGCATAAACTCTGGACTGTGGTGTGGTCATGCTTTCTCAGTTGAAAAAACTGTGTTCGTGCATAAGGCCCAAATTGCAGCTAGCCTGCCACGCTCTGAAACCAAATACACCTACCTCTTAAGCTAAACTGGATACTTTTCAATACGCTATGGTGCCGTGTACATAAAATTAGCTTGTATAACCTCCCGACTAGCAACAACTTTGTAATCCCATCATAACTTTGTGAAGTGGTCTGCTCCTTCTATGAATTTATTACTGGAACCCTGTGAGTATAATTCTTTCGGAACATCTTGAATATTTTTAATTGCTTGGAAGTTACATGCAATTTACTTGGATTATATGTTATTTTGTGTATTTATGTATGCCGTCAAAAATATCAGCATGGTGGTTCTTTCAATGCCTTTACATCCTCGGAGACAACGAATTTCTTTTTTGATGTTAACGTGGACGATTTCGAAGAAGCCTTAGATAGGTAAACTTTCTTCTAGTATTTTGTTCAGTCAGTGCATGCACGTTGGATAATGTTATGATTTCTGTGCTACAGATTTGCATGCTTTTTAG
Organism: Avena eriantha; assembly: GCA_910589775.1. Lineage (NCBI taxonomy): Eukaryota > Viridiplantae > Streptophyta > Magnoliopsida > Poales > Poaceae > Avena > Avena eriantha. The sequence goes on along the minus strand of OU342746.1, from coordinate 279,435,363 downwards.
AACAATAAATAAGGAGGTGATTTCTGTTCTGCAGATTTTCCCAGTTCTTCATCAAGCCACTGATGTCACAGGATGCTGTTCTTAGAGAGATCAAGGCTGTTGATTCGGGTGAGCAGTTGCTTTATAACATCGATATCAGCCTGTCGTGGTCACTTTTTTTATAGTAAGGAACATATACTGACAAACATTATGTTTGGTTTGCTCTTACAGAACACAAGAAAAATTTGTTGTTGGACAGCTGGAGGATGCATCAGGTACTTCAAAGCATCGTAGTTTTTTTGAAACGAGAGAAATAGGTTTTTACAAGCTACATGAAGATAGGTAGTCACAACAAAGGCCGGCGTGTACCTTTTGAACCGAGTCTCTACAATACCATGCCACCTTCATAGTTAGATACATCAGACATTCCATCTTGCAACACTGTGTTGTATCTGCTTTAGAAATTGTATTGCCAAAGTATTGGTGTTTTGAATGTGTATTCTCTTTACATACAAGGTGTGGTTCGGCTTCCAGATAACCATATTTAGCATGATATAACCCCGACTTATATCCAGAATGCCATTTACTTCGTATCTAAGCCTAATTTATTTGCATAAAGTCATGACGACTTTAGCCCTACTGCACTGTTACTTCAGTTATGAACTTTTTTCCCACAGCTTCTAAAGCATCTGGCTTCAAAAGATCACCCTTACCATAAATTCGGTACTGGTAAGAAATTCTTGATGATTTCTTTTTTGCATTGCTTGACTACTAAGGATTTAAAACAATTGAATGTTTCTGTTTCCTGTGTTCAACCTACAAATATATCTGTCAAATTCAAAGATAACTTTTTTGATTCACATCGACAGAATGTCAAACTGTTCATATCTATACATAAATATATATTTATATCTTCTTGTAAAACAGACATCCTTGTGGGGTTTCAATCTTATTTGAAATTGTGTTATCTAATTACATCAGGAAGTTGGGAAACATTGGAGACTAAACCAAAAGAGAGGGGCTTGGACATCAGACTTGAGCTTCTCAAGTTTTATGAGAATTATTCAGCAAATATTATGCACCTTGTTGTTTATGGAAAGGGTAAATATTGCAGGTTAGTCAAGTTTGGCATAATTAAACCTATTTGTTACTGATGAAATGATTTTGTAGAGAGTCTTGATTGCATCCAAAGCTTAGTTGAAAGCTTGTTTAGTAACGTCAAAAACACTGACCAGAGAAGATTCAAATGTCCAAGTCAACCTCTCGCGGCAGAACATTTGCAGGTAACTTCAAACAAATACAAACACGATAAAATAAAATAAAATAATGGCAAATGATTTTGAAATTTAGCATACTTCTTTGTTATCATGCAGCTTCTTGTCAAAGCAATCCCGATAAAAGAAGGCGACTACCTAAGAATATTGTGGCCAGTTACACCTAACATCCAATTTTACAAAGAAGGTCCTTGCCGTTATCTTGGACGTCTCATTGGGCATGAAGGCGAGGGATCTATCTTCCACATTATAAAGGAATTAGGCAAGTAAATTTCAACAATATATTGTTGTAAATATCCTTTTTCCGGCATTATATGTTCTCAAACATTGGTCCTTGTTTAGTTTCTTGTGTCAACTTTGTAACATGTGGCATGTCCAATTTTGACTACATTAGGATGGGCCATGGACTTGACGGCTGGTGCTGGCAGTGACAGCAACGAATACTCCTTTTTCTCAGTAAGCATGAGGCTCACTGATTCAGGCCATGGTGAGTTTCCATCTTCATTTTTTTTCTCTTGGCAGTGAAACGACTGTTTCATTTTGTGAATTTAAGCACATTTTGGTATTATTTTGGAAGTCCCTTATGTTCACATACAATGACTTCAGAACACATGGATGATATCATTGGGTTGGTCTTCAAATACCTTCGCCTATTAAAAGAAGATGGTATCCACGAATGGATATTTGATGAGGTAATTTACAAAAAAAATCATTTATATAATCATGCAAATTTATTTGATGGATTATGATTGCAATATGTAGTTACTAGTTAGTTTAAATATGAACATTGCACCAATGGACTGATATGTAACAAAACAACCTCATCGCGTTAAATTTTCATTACCCTTGGTGTTTTTTTGAAGCATTTCGTAGTATGATACGTTGTGCATGTCTTAAGCATAGTGAAAAGAAAATATGGTTTACATTTGGTTATATAAATGTACATGCTAACATGTTACTATTTTCTAGCTTGTGTCAATAAAAGAAACGGCATTCCACTATCAAGACAAAGTTCGTCCAATCAGTTATGTGAAAAATGTTGTCTCCAACATGCTGGTACATTTCTCTAGAGCTCATCACATATTTCAGAAATTACAAATCCTTGTTATCAATAATTTTATTCTGAATTCTGATCGATATCTTGGGGTATAATGAATGACAATTTCGAGGTACAACCTACTCTGTTACACTGGGCGTGCAATCCACTTATACACTTCAGAACACCCCTCATATGTGAGAAGAAAAACAAGTCAACACTTGGAAACTCAAAGTAGGCTCAAGATCCCTTCTATGTGGATGGAGAGGGCAACAAAAAATTTAGGATAAATTTTGAATGTCAGGAGTAGAACTTGAGACCTTAGGCATTGATACCATGCCAAGATTCATGCACTAGCCAACACAACCAACAATCCGAACTGATGGAAAGGGCTAGAGCAATCCACATATACTCTAACACTCCCTCTCACATGTGATGCGGGGAAGTCAAATGCGAATAGAATAGTCTCAGAGGTATGACTTGAGAAGCGTATACACGGACACAAAGGAGGGCTACTAGAAATTAGATTTGAACTCGAGATCTTGGGCTCTGGTACTATGTCAACCTTCATGCAGTAACCAACACAATCAAAAGTTGATGCAAAGGGCTAGTGCAATCCACATATACTGTAACATGTCAACCTTCATGCACTATCCAGGTGATGCGAAGAAGTCAACATGTGAATAGAACAATCTCAGGGGTATGGCACAAGAGGCCTACAGCAATTTTTTAATAAATTATGAAAGCTAGTACTCGAACTCAAGACCTTATGCTCTGTAACCATATTGAATTGATGAGCCAACCAGTTTAGCCAACACTCCAAACTGATGCAAAGGGCCTTCAATCCACTTATACACTTCAACATACTCAACATCTAAGATTTCAATGGGCCCAAACTTTGTGGAATTGCACCTTTTTTTGGTGCTTCAGAAGGGTTTTATTTATTCTATTTGAAATACTTGTGAACTGGCTTGCAGTTGTTCCCACCAGAGGAATGGCTGGTTGGAGCATCATTGCCGTCGAAGTATGCACCACGTACAATAAATAAGATACTTGATGAGTTATCACCGGAAAGAGTAAGGTATGCTTACATAGTTCACATGACTATTTTGATTGTTCCAGCTTATATATGCATACTATCTTATGTCAACATACAAATTTATATATGCATATTCTTAGCGTCGCTAAATTACTAGCTAACTGGTACTAGCACTCGTCAATAAAGAATTGTCCACGTCATTACTTCATCTCCTGGATCTAATATTTTGCTGATAAGTGTATGTGTTGAATAATCTACAGTTATGCACATCAATTAGCATCCAAAGCAAAGTTAAATATCATGCATTTCTTTTTTCTTTGATGCAATTACTTCTCTCAATGTCTAGAATACTGTGTCAGTCTAAAAAGTTTGAAGGATCTACTGATTGTGCTGAACCCTGGTACAATACATTGTATTCTGTTGAGAACGTCACTCCTCAGATGATACAGGTTTGCCAACTCACCCCCACAAATCCCCGAACAAGCACGCTAATCTCATGTTCCAAGAATTTTTTTTATTTCCCATCTTATGCCTCTATTTGCCAGCAATGGATCCAAAAAGCTCCTACTGAGATGCTCCATCTCCCAAAGCCTAATATTTTCATTCCAAAGGATTTATCTCTGAAAGAAGTGCACGGCAAGGTAAAACTTGGATCTGCGTGTATGTTTTTAGCTCACATTAATACACTTTATATGAATCACTTAAGATTTCAAATATCACAAAGTATATTAATTTTGATAAATCGTAATTGTTTACCAGGTTAAATTTCCGACAGTGTTAAGGAAGACACCACTTTCACAGTTGTGGTATAAGCCCGACATGTTGTTCTTCACTCCGAAGGTTTACATTAGAGTTGATTTCCACTGTCCACTTTCAAGCCACTCCCCCGAAGCAGCAGTATCTACACGTCTCTTTGTTGATTTGTTAGTTGATTACTTGAATGCTTATGGTAAGCAATGATTCTGAAATTATGTGAATACAATTGTTTTAATGTATTAAACTGTCCGTTTCAGGATTGCTCCCTCCAACTTTAAGTCAAATGTGAACTCTCAGTTTCTTCCGTTTGCAGCTTATGATGCTCGAATTGCGGGTTTATTCTATTCAATATATCTTACCTCTACTGGATTCCAGGTTCTGTTCTGTTGCTATATTCCTTCCTATTTTCTACCTAGTGTTCCAGACAGATAATTGTTCATCATGTTGTATGTATATGGTTTGAATTCCAATTCAAACATTTACCTGTATTCTTAAAGGTCTTCATACGCGGTTATAATGACAAGATGCGAGTTCTTCTACATGCCATAATGGAGCAAATAGCGAACTTTGAAGTCAAATCAAACAGGTTTTCTGCCTTGAAGGTCAGATGGGATCCTTGGATTGCCTTGTCAATTTTAAATTGTGGACATGATATTTGCTAGAACCAAAACATAAAGGGCTCTACAACACATTGCATACATAATATGATTTGTTTGTTTGCATATTTTTCAACATACTAGTTTGAAATTTATGGTAACCTTTTAGGTTCTTCCAAACATGTAGTTAAATAACAAAGGTTTGAGAGTCCACAGGTTCATTTTCACAAGTACATCCATGTAGATATATACACAAAGTATTAAAATTCATAGTTGTCTAGACTCCAAATTGTGCTTTTATAATAATCTTAATAATAATCCTAGTTATTAACATTGCGCTTTCTCTTTATTTATTTATTTATCACCCATGGCACATTCTGTAAAGTAGTCAAATTCAGTCTAATTGCATTGTACATTTTTTTAATACTTATTAGTTGCATGTCTTTTGGCGCACTCTTCACAACATTATACTAGCATACAATATCTTTTAGGCCAACTGTAGCACATAGGGTCTAACCCTTTCGCGAGAACACAAGTCTGGAAGCCCGAACGAGGTGCTACCCATGTGTTCTTATCCCACGTGGGGTTTCTTCTTGTAATAAATTTTGGGCCAGGGTATTACAAAATGTACTTACGAAGTTGCAGTAATACTACGGATTCTCGCGATGGTTGATTTCAGTTTATGAAATAATCTTTCCCTTTAGATTCTTAATTGGTATTTGAACTACTGTGATGATTTCTTTCATGGCTATTATTTTACCATCATCTTACCATGATAGGAAACTTCTGTGAAGGATTACCAAAATTTTAACTTCAGACAACCATATTCTCAAGCTTTGTACTATGTCTCATTAATATTGGAGAACAAATGGCCTGTGGCTGAGAAACTCCAAGCTCTTTCTAAGCTTGAGGCAGATTCTCTTGCCGAGTTTGTGCCACACTTGCTATCGAAGACATATTTGGAATGCTATGTTCAAGGTTTGTTAAAATTTCATGTTAATCAAGGAAATGTATTTCTAATTACTGGACTGGTATGCAGTCCTAGTTATGCTTATCATTACAACTTCTTGTAGGGAACATTGAACCAGGTGAGGCTGAGTCTATCGTCCAAGAGATTGAAGATACTATATTTAACACCCCCAATTCTGTATTCAAATCCATGTCTCCATCACAATATCTGATCAAAAGGGTTATCATGCTTGAAAATGAGTTAAAATGCTACTACCAAATCGAAGGATTAAATCTGAAGAATGAGAATTCATCGACTGTCCAGTATATTCAGGTATAGGCTGCTTCTTAACCTTAATGCAGCTAATGTAATCCAAAGCGATTACTTGTCAATGATAAGTACCTTCTGATGTTTGTTGCAAAACAAATGATCACCGAACTGGTCACTATTCAGTGATCTTGTTGCCAGCTAATTGCTGGTAATGATCAACCCAGTAGTAGTTGGACTTGGGACATTGTGGAGGAGTGTTGGCACTTGGCATATCAAATGTAGTCTTCTGTGCTAGCAAACCCTCACAGCAACCAGAATTATTTATGGACGGGATGTGGCATTTTCTCAGAGAGACATCCCTTCCACTGCATTTATGTGTTTAGATATTAGTCCACTCTAACCCAGGCCCAGCAACTCGGTACTACATCATTACTTTTCTCGGATCCGTATACTGGATTTTAGGATGTTCATATGGACTGTGCCCTGTAAAACAACTATTGTACCAATATCTCAAAGATTTTACTTCATTTTTGTCATTATATCTATACAGATATTTACTAAGGAAATTGATTTTCATGCCACTCATTTATTTTGCACAACGCTTCTTTATTCTTTTAAATCATCTCTAATTCTAGGATATGTTCTGCTACTGCAACTAGCTTATGTGAGACATCATGTGACGATTGCCAGGAATCAAAACATATATACTGTCAAATTTCTTGAAACAATCCATGCTGAAATGAGATCAAGAATGTTGCAAAAACTATTCGAATATATAAATAATAACTGCCTCCTGGATGACTAGTACTGATTATGATTGTTGACTCGGTCTTCAGTCACCAAGTCATAAGGGGACGTCTGACTGAACTAGCTAGGTGTGCAGTTTTTCTGTTCGTGCTCTGTTTTTTCTTTCGCTTTGCTCTGTTATGCTAGCCTAGGCTCTTTCCTTTGCTTTTATGGTTCTGTTTTGTATGCTTCGTGTCGTCTCAACATTTTATTCTAATACAAAGCGACACACATTTGGGTGCATGTCCGAGAAAAAAAAAGGACAGAAAATTAGTTTACACCCGTTTGCGAAAAGAGCTAGGGCATGCTTGAGCCACCGAGTGATGCTCTAACGAGTCAATAGCATATCAAATCGGTAAAGTACAGCGGCGCGACTGAGTGTGACGTTCCTAGATGTGTAAAACATATGGCAATGTTTTTGTTCTATTAAATTCCTTAAAGAATTGTTGTTCTTAAGGAGTACTACAATATCCAAATAAAGTAGAACCGACTCTCGTCGAGTGCATAACATTGTACGGAACGAAGCATGCCAGGTTGCTAAGCATCATCAATATATTCAGGTCCATCAGGACGACGCCATTTCGAACATCAAGCTTCGGTTGTTCTGTCTAATTGCTAGCCAGCCTGCTTTCAATCAGCTGCGGACTATTGAGCAACTTGGATATATAGCAAGTCTTTCTCTAAGGTATAATTCTTTCAGGAGAAACCTGTAGATTTTGTTTCCGTTGATCATTTACAATCCTAGCTTACTACAAATATCCTAATCCATTAGATCTGATCGTGGAGTCCGGGCAATCCAAGTTCTTATCCAATCCACAGTGAAGGTACAGGTTCAAACATACGGTTAATAAATATGACAAATTTTCTGCTGCTTTCTCCTACTGATCTTATAATGGAACCATAGGACCCTTCATATCTTGATGCTAGAATTGATGAATTCTTTAAGATGTTCGAAATCAAAATCCATGAGCTGTCTGACAAGGATTTCAAGGTTAGTGGCTTCAGTTATCTTCCGAACTAACTGATGCACCATTCAAAATCTACATCAATTTCGCAATACACAGTATTCAAGATATGATCAGTATTTTTACTAAATTAGTTCATTGGTGTCTTCTTCAAAAATACAATTGTATTTGTGCATGCCATGCATGTCCTTATAACAGAGAAATGTGAAATCACTTATTGATTCGAAACTGGAGAAATTCAAGAATTTGTGGGAGGAAGCTGGCTTCTACTGGGGAGAGATTGAAGCCGGAACTCTCAAGTTTGATAGGGTTGAGTCCGAGGTAGGTGATTTCGCCTCAGGCAACAATGCACAACGGCAATAAGCGTAAATTGTGTCGAATATAAAGCAAACAGGATAGAAATGGTCAATATTAGTGTTGTGTCTTTGACACGCAGGGCATTTGACCTGAAAATAACATATGCAGGTTGCTCTCCTAAGAGAGCTGAAGAAGGAAGAATTCATCGAATTCTTCAATCAGTACATAAAAGTTGACGCGCCCCAAAGGAGGACAGTAAGCGTGCAAGTCTTCAGCGGCAACCATTCAGCAGAGTTCAAGACGGCGATCGCCGAAGCTGATCCGCCCAAAACTTACCGGATTACCGACATATTCGGCTTCAAGCGATCGAGGCCTCTGCACCGCTCGCTGAAGGGAGGCCCAGGCCTGATCACAATGGACTGACGCATACATATACTCTGCTTGCTACATATTTTCTCTGTATCATGATGCATGAACTAAATTTTTGATTTATTTTGGAACGGTCGCACACGACTGCACATTGCTGTTCTTCATGTGTGGATGGAGTAACAGCCATGTGATGCTATTTTCAGAACAAATCTACCAGCTGTATGTTAAGCTTCTCCGTTTGTATGGAATTTCTCCTGACAACTATGCACGGTATGTACAGTTACATGAGCCGACGAGCAGTGTGGACAAGGAGGCGCCATGAGCCGAGGAGAGAACACGTACGCATTCATTCTGGGAGCGCGGCCGCGTGGCCGTGTAGCGGTGTAGGCGACAGCATCCTCGCACGCGTCGGCTAGGGCAGGGCCCCGAGCGCCGCCGCCGCCGCCCTCCCGCGGGCGCTGCCCCACTGGTAGGTGCCGCGGTGCCAGCGGCAGCGGAACGAGCCCCGGTGCGCGGTGGGCGAGCACACGCAGTAGTGGTGCGTGTGCATCTGTCGATGTGGCGCGGGCGTGGGCGACACTACTCCTTCCGCCGGCCGCGCCCGCCTCCTGGCCACCGCGCAGCCCGGCGGCAGAGGCGGCAGCCCCGGATGGCACATGCTGCGGCCAGGGCCTGGCGGCTGAGCTGCAGAGAGGAAGACTCTGCTCCACGCATAAAAAGGCAGAGGAATGGAACCAGGTTCCGGTACGTGTTCTCCGGGCTGCTGTGGTGGTGGTGGCGGGGGTGGGGTGGAGGGGAGATAAGAGGGGGGAAAGCGAGGAATATTTGTGGGCGCGTGGGTCGCTAGCTTGGTTGGGTGCCGTGGCGGCCGATGGTTTTTGCTTTGTGAGGTGATGGGCGGGAGCGGGACGGGACGGAAAGGGAGCGTGGCGGGAGGGGAGAGGAGAGCAGTGGAGCGGAAGGCGTGGCGTGGCGCGCGCGCTGGGGCTGGGGGAGATCGCGTGGGGCGGGGTGCAATGGCGCGAAACGTCCTGGTTTTGCCCGGTGTGATCTCGAGGGTCTAGTCGTGATCCACTCCGGGGGTGACGGCGATCGATTCCTTCCGGCGCAATTCTTTGTCCCACACGGGGAAGTTGGAGTGCGGGTCCGGTCACGACAAAACGAGGTGGCATGTCGTGGCTTCCAGCCTCTCGTCTCGTCGCTTCTTCGCGGCGGCCTTCTTTTCTTATCTTCTCATACTTTTGAGATATATTTTTTTAAAGAAAAGGGTCAAAAAGATCCAGGAGCTGCATTAAGAACCACGTGGCGGGTGGAAATTTACAGTAAAGTCCTTTTCAACACCCGCAAGGACCTGAAAATCGAAGATAAGGACTTTACAAAAGACAAAAAAGCAATCAGGCTCTCTGGTGCCACCGCCACCCACCGCCGGTGACCTCAAAGCGCCGGCCGTCGAATCTCCCGCTGCTGCAGACGAAGGAGCAGCGAAACCGAACACCAAGATCCAGCGAACAGCAACGAAAGCTCCCGTTGCTATCCACTCCGGCGGGACTCACCGTCGCAGGCCAACACCTCCTCGCCAGGGACGAACCACTTGGAAAGGGGGAGTGGTCGAGCTCCTGCAGTAGGAGCCAGAAGCCTCCACGCAGGAGGAAGAGCCAGGGCCACCATGTTGGCCAAAGAGCACGATGGGGAAGCCAATCACCGCCATGGAATCCAATCGAGGAAGAAATTGCAGCCACCGATAAAGCCAGCAGTACACCAGACGCACCAGGCCACCCCGTTCCTCGCCCCCGTCGCCACAGCCGGCCATGAGAAAAGGGAGGGCTTGACTTGAAAGGAAGACCTGCTGGCCATGCGAGATGTCGAGGAAGGTAGCCATCCGCCACGCTGCTACCTGCATCATCCCCTTGCTTCCTTGGCCGACCGGAGGAGGCAGAAGTAGCGATAGTGGCAAGGGTAGCCATCGTCGAGCGCCGCTGTAACATCTCAAAAATATTAAGTGAGAATATCAATTTCCAATTAACCAAAATAAGGGTTAACAAAAACTTTTACTATTAAACACTATATAAATGCATGTGTGTTTATTGAATGCATGTTATGCTATATTTGTTTGTTATAGATGTTGAGAATTAGTTTAAAGATCAAAACAATATCATCTAGGTAAAATCCAAACCAAATCAAATTATGAGGCATATGACCTAATGGTTATTTTTGCCAAAGTTAACACCTAGCCCACTTTAGGCATCTCTAGTAAATGATTTCAAACAGAAACAATTCTATTTCTTTTCCGAGAGAATTCCTTATTTGACACTGGTTTAAAATCGGCTTCCCTATTTGACCTTGGAAACTTTTTTCTTCCCAATTTGACATCTAAACTTGATTTTGTTCCTAACGTGACACTCTAGTGCATTTTGAGCACTAACGGTGTTAAACAGGGAGAGGAAAAGACTCTTTTACCCCTGATGAATTATGTAACAAAAATATCTCTATGGGATAAAAGCAACACAGTATTATGGCATATCTGACCAAAGAGACATGTCCATGTGGTCGTGGAACCAACTTTATCCAAACACTTTATTGTCAGATTTTAATTTTAAAAATTCAAAATTTCAGCAGAACATTCCCTCCATGTAAATTGATGCCATGTTCCCTAATGAATGGGCGTGGTAGGTTCGCCGGCGTCGCGAGCCAGATCTCGGCCGTTCTCTCCGCGGTGAAAGGCTCCCGCTGCAGGGCACTATGCTGGAATGGCCATGCCACGCTAGAGGTAGGCCCTCTGCGTGCTTATGAGAGGTTTTTTCCTTAGATTCATGCGTGGTGTTGTCTGTCAGATTCTTGTGCTAATTCAGGTCGTCCCCCACACCCACCCTCCATCTCTCTTCATTTTAATTCTACAGAGCAAGTCTCTGTATTTTTTATTCTGCCAACAGATTGCGTTAATGTGATGCCTCATATTGATGGATTTCTAGTGGAAATCCGTGCAACTGACCCCGCAACCGAGCTCGCTGATGCCGGCCGAGGTATCTTGCCCGCGACGCCAGACGCGATCGAGCCCGCGCCGCTGTCAGCCCGCCACCGCCTTGCCCACACTGCTGTCAGCCTGCTGCCGCCGTGTCTAGGCCGCCGTAGTTAGGGTTCACAACTGGGCTTGGGAAAGAGACGGGAGTGAGAGTCTGGGATCGATCAGCTCCATTACACGTACAGAGGGGTATTTTGGTCCAATAAAAAACGACTCACGGAACTAACTGATGCAACCAACGGTGGTGTCATGTTAGGAACAAAATAAAGTTTAAATGTCAAATTGGGAAGAAAAAAGTTTCAAGTGTCAAATAGGGAAGCCGATTTTAAGCTAGTGTCAAATAAGGAATTTTCTCTTCTTTTCCTCCTTGCTAGACCAAGTGGAAATGAATCCAAGTGAACTTTCAAAACTTACAGAAACAAATTCAAATTCTTTTAGAGGACATTTCAAAATTGAATCCATCATTGACATCAAGATAGCCATTTTTCAAAAACCACTCAAAGTTTCTCCACTTGACCAATCCTTGCAACCAGAGACACTCAACCATATGACCAACACCCCCATGATGGTCCAAAATATATCGAGCTCGTTGGGGAACCCTAAGAGGAAGGTATGATGAGCATAGCAACAAGTTTTTCCTTAGTACGAAACCAAGGTTATCAATCCAGTAGGAGCAAGGAAACACCTCAAAGGTGTTGCTAGCTGAACGTTGACAGAGCGCACTACCGGTGCCAGCAGCAACGTGGAGACCTGCACAACACAACCACAGAACTCTGTCCCCAACTTGCGATGAGGTTGTCAATCTCACCGGTTTTGCTGAAAATAAAGAATTAAACGTATCGAATGAAAGAAAGTAATAGTTTGTAGAAAGTAAACACAAAGCAGTAAACAGTTTGTAGATTGATTGTAAAAGAAAGGACCGGAGTCCATAGTTCACTAGAGGTGGCTCTCATTAAGATATATAACATGCTGGGTGAACAAATTACAACGGGGCAATTGACAAACATCGAGAAAGCATACAAGCATATATTAATCATCTTGACTCCTTTGAGATTCGATTGGGCATTACAAAATTATACATAGACCGCCATCCAACTGCATCTATGACTAATAATCCACCTTCAGGTTATCATCCGAACCCCCTCCAGTATTAAGTTGCGAGCAACGGATAATTGCATTACGAATTGCGTGTAAAGTAAACAATATGATTGTTCTATGAACAAAGGATTGTTGTTTTCTCCCTAGTAGCAACAACACATCTAGTACCTTAGAGATTTCTGTCGCTTCCCCAGATTACCAGAGGCATGAACCCACTATCGAGCATAAATACTAACACTTGGAGTTGCTAGCATCTACTTGGCCAAGATTGCTACTAACAACAGAAAGCATGCAAGATCACAAATAACAAAGACATGATAGAATCAATAATCAATCTGAAATAGAATCTCAATATCCATCGGATCCCCGCAAACACAACATGCAGAATTACAAATAGATGATCTTGATCATGAATGGAGCTCACAGGATCTAAATATGAAAGCACAAAGGAGGAGAACCAGCCATCTAGCTACTACATGGACCCGTAGTCCAGAGATGAACTACTCACGCATCACACCGAAGGCTTGCATGATGATGAAGAAGGCCTCCAGGGTGAATTCCCCTCTCCGGCAGGGTGCCGAGAAGAGCTTCAGATCCCTCCCGATCTAGGGATGGAGATAACGGCAGCTACAGACTCTTTTGTGGATTTTTTATCGGGTCCTTAGGGTTTCCGTATCAGAGACAATATATAGGCGGAAGGAGAGGCCGAGGGGGTGCCTGGGCTGGCCACACCACCCCCTGGCGCGGGCCAGGCCTAGCTGGGCGGCCAGGTGGTGTGGCCGCCCTCTGGCCCTTCTTCGTCTCGTATTCTGGCTTCAGGTGTCCCCCGGTAAAATAATGACTTTGGCTTTTGTCCCGTCCAATTCCGAAAATATTCATTTTCTGACTTTCCTAGAACCAAAAACAGCAGAAAACAGGCAGTTGACACTTTGACTCTTGTTAATAGGTTAGTCCAAGAAATCATATGAAAAGTACTCCAAAGTATGGATAAAACACAAGAGAGTAGATAAAACCAAGCATGGAACATCAAAAATTATAGATACATTTGTAATGTATCACCCCACCAAAAAGAATTTAAAAATTCAAATGTTTATTTCATGCGGCCATTTGATCGAGCACTTAGAAGGCATAGTACAAATGTACGAACTATACACTGTTTGGGTCAATCTAGTGATCATCCTGTACTCGACACAGCTCCACTACTAGCCCACGATCACCCTAGTACCAGCCCGTGCAATTGAGCATCTCTCACTCGCCTAAATGACTAGTGTCAGCCCGTACCCAAGCATGCCATGCCGGTCGGACATGGACGCGACGCTACACGCTTCGCCGCCCTCGCCCACGATGTCTAGAAGGTAGCCCTGACCGCACCGCACTTGCCAGTACACGCCTCGGCCAACGAAAACCAGTGGAGAACCCAGCATCGCCGCGCCCATTTATCTCTTTGCCATGCCGACGCGCACGCCAGAGCGCCGAGCTGTCCCGCGCAACCACGTCACGCCTCGCTCTCTCCTTGCACAAATGCAATCGCCACGATGCCAGCGACCTCCTAGACAAGCCCGTTTGACGTCGCGTGACCCGTGACCACCGTACGCCATGACGAACACGCACGGTACCTGAGCAGAGCATGGACGTCCCTGTACGATTAAGACCGCACCTCGCTGTGCCACTATGTGCATGACGATCGCTGCGGGAACCCTACGTCGACCTACACCCTTAGCCATGCCGATAGCGCCCTGTAGCAACGTCGCCGACGAGCCCGAGCCATGCCCCGATGCTCCCTCGCCGGGGGTATAAATAGACCCCGCCCCGTGCCTCAAAACACACACCACTCGACTCACCTCTCACCCAGGAACCCCTCTAACCCATCCTCGGAGTAAGGCGAGCACTGCATTGCCGGAATTTCACCGGAGCCCGCCACTGCTGTGGAGGAATGGAACCAGCGATATGAGCCGCCCCAGGAGCTTCCGCGACCACCATTCGAACCGTCGTCGTCTACCAGCTCATTCGCCCACCTTGCTGGACCTAGCTGGAGCCCTGGTAAGCCCCCGACGACCCCCGTTGTAGAGCTAGGGTTGAATCCCGCGTGCGCCGTGCGACAGAGACGATGAAGCTGAGCCGTTGATCACGCTCTAATCGTGTGGCCTAGATTCGCGCATACCGCTCCACGTTAGAATAGCCGCTGACAGGTGGGACCAGCGCAAGTGTAGCCCGCTGCACGCGCGCCGTGTAGTTGGGCCGGCCCAGTAATGTTCCCGTGCGTTGCCCACGAATTCAAATTTAGATTTTCCTTTTATTCCAAAACCCTATTCTGTAGTTGATTTCAAATTGAATTCAAAGAGATTTACTGAACCAAATTGCATGATTCCAATTTTGTTAGAAAGGAAATGAAAATCTCTAAACATTCCCATTGGATTCAAACAATTTGAAGTTATAGAGAGGCAGAGACTTTTACAACTTCAAATATTTTTCTAAAATCAACCATAGATGCTTTTGAGTTGATTTCAACTCTCAAAAATCACATTTTCCATGATATTTCTAAATATGTAAAAATATTTAGTTTAACATACAGTAGTCATGGGCTAGTATTAAAAAATGCTATATAGTCATTTTCTAGTCATTTTAATTATATTAAATAGTAATATTCAACTTTGTAGTATATGCCAACCACTTTAAATCACATTCCCAATTATTAGAATATATGGTGATGACATGGTCAACATAATCCCATATTTTAATTGGAGAATATTAAATCTTAAGTATTTTTCAATGAGTAGAAATTGCATTTTTCTAAAATAAGATAAATAAGACTATGTCATTAATTCATGTGGTGATTAAGATGATGCTAGATCCTCTAGTATGAACCTTTATGTGCTAAATAGAAGTAGATAAGTATTGTTTGGTGATTGTGTACCTCGTATTTATTTATAGACGCTAGTACCAACCCGGGCTACGTGGAGGAAGAGTTCTACGAAGAAGAAGAGGAGAACTTCGACAACTGTACCAACCAAGGCAAGCTAAACTATGCAAGCCCCACTATGAAAGTTAACCTATGCAAGATACATTATGTTTGCTAGGGTGATGCAACCCTGATTATACCAAATTCCAAGTTTTACTTGCAAGATTTACCTTTTCTTCCCTTTACCAAAGTTTCTCAAATAGTTAATTAATTGGTGATTAGTGAAAAAATAGGGCAAATGCTATCAAGAGCATAGAGCTAGACTTAGGTAGTTACACTTGGCTAGTACCCTTCAATAGTGATACCCTCATTAATAGTTGCTAGTGCTAAACTAATATTGATCATTTTAGATGGGAACACTTGGAGAAATGATTATGAAAACCTTAGAATGATGAGCCATTCTATTGAAATGTTTTGACATGTGTTATGAAACACAATGATTTGAAGATGACACTGAATGAGGCACATGCCTTGACTTTGATAAAAACTGATGGTTGGGTTCGGATACGATACCATTCCAATTTTACGTACGACCATAATACCTGAGTTAGGTAGGGCTTAACTGGAAGTTTATGTGTCTTAGTATGGGTTCTCTCGTGGAAAGAGGAGAAGCTGTGGCTACCTCGTGAATATAAATGTCCACCTATGCAGTTCCCGGGATGGCAGATGGCCATGGCTGGGAGGCCAAGCTCATAGGGGAGGTGCCTATACTAGGATGTGTAATTGAAAGGTTAGGATTGATTATCCGCATACCAAGTATGATGATTCAGGGCTATCCCTGACGAATGTATCGAATTTTGTGGTGAAAGTGTACCACCTCTGCAGAGTGTCAAACTATTCGAATAGCCACGTCCGCGGTCATAGATAGTTGGATAGCCATACCGTTCCGTTGTCAGATGTTTTCAAAATGACTTGTGACTTGAAAGATGACTTTGACTTGATCACAACAGGGTTGTGGATATGAAACTAGGTTTCCACTTGAGTAATCTAGATAACAAAAATAGGTCTTTACTACTAACTACTTCTGAAATAAAACTGGCCTATTGCAAATAAGCCTAGAGCTTAGGATTCATACTAGAATTGTGTTATTTACATTAGTGATAGTTTGCGAGTACTTTAAGAGTACTCATGGCTTTGTCTCTGGCTATTCCCATGGCCATACTATGAAGAGGACTGTCCGGAGGACGGACAACAGGATGTCTACGATAACTAGGATCATCTTCCATCATCAGCATTGCATGTGACAATGAAGATGGAGTCTCTACTACGTTTATTTCTGCTGCTTTGATGTGTATTAAGACTTGATCATGTGATCAACTATTTTGTGAGACTATTATGATTTGTAATGGATGAGGTACTATGCTATCAATTCTGTTATGTCTCGCAAAAATAGTAATATGACAAAGCTCTTTTAATTGTAATGGATGAGATACTGTGACAAAGCCCTTTTATTTGAAGACGCGGTGGTCGTCGTCCCTGCTCTCAGTTCTGACCAGAGGAGTAGGGGGCGCCGCCGGAGAACCTAAGAACCAAGATATGGGTTAGATCTAGAGCTCCGCATATGGGCAGACCGCAGACGCCTACTCTAACTATGGAGGGCAATTTTTATCTATGACATGGGTATCTGCATCCGTATGGACAGGATATAGACATACTTTTTATACCTAATACGATGTATCCTATCCGTTAAGTCAGCACGTATAGCATTGTATCGGGTATACTCATTCCCTATCTTATATACTGATACATAGACCTCATATCTAGAGTTTTAACCTATGTAGCCGAGCAGCCTAGTCCCACTAGATTTTTTTTTTAAGATTGCACTATATAGCAATAAACACAAGACTTTGAAAAGCAACTATGTAGCTCTAACCTCTGTACGGCGTAATTTATAAACTTTAGAAATCTCCATTGATAGTATAAGAAAAAAACAGTTGCTTCTACGAATCGAAATGGAGATGGAAAACCGGTAACTGTGCTCCAAACAACTGTAAAAAACAATGTGCTCAAAGCAGAGATGTAAAAAATCTCAGAACTGAACATCAGATATTTGACACAGTTTTCTTTCTCATGCAGTATGCTTCACACCAAAACACGCAGTCAATGCGAAAGTTGACAAGATTTCAATTTTTCTCGGAGCGAGAAGGCCAGACAAAATATGACAAGCCACAACATTCATTTGTTACAGATACTACATACTGTACATAATCCGACACTAGCCGTCAAGCAAAACAGAGGGACCGGGGCTGATAACCTGCAACCAACGAGTACACGTGCGCATGTGAGAAACAGGTGCGGAGATCGTGGTGTCGACGGTATGAAAAGCGGGTGGACGGGGCTGGTCTTCTCCCGCAAAATCGTTGTCGGGGGCGAGAAAAAGCATGCAATGTCACTGCTTCCTGCACGAGTAGATCTCACGGTTCAAGAACATGTATCCCTTCCAGGGGATATAACTACTACTTACATCAGTGGGTGAAAAACAGATGGTTGAAACCAAGCTCTCACTTTATAACCTATTCCTTCAACGGGAAAAGTAGCACAAACTACAGTCCACAGTTTCTTACCGGACCTATGAATTAAGAATTTATCAGTATATGCCACATGACACGAGGTACATCGGGCTAAATTTTGCTCCAGTAGCAAAACATACGCCTCCATAGTTAATACAAAATGGAACTACGACAGAAACAAAGATATGTTGGAGGATGATTAGTAACCTCACCATGTACTGTAAGAGGTAAACCGATCTCAAACAGTGAGCAGCAAAGGAGCATCCAATCCTTATTCTATACACTACCATGATAAAACATAAAAAACATTTTTGTACTAGAAACAGCCTCACCTTTCTCTCATGGTCTCACATACTACTACAAACAGACATAAACTGGGTATTCATATCATACATAACAGTTGCCAACAGACAAAATCTGTTCTCATCATGCAGAAGACAGAAGACAGGCCAAGAGTGCTCATACGTAATACATAAACCAAGCAGCGAATGACCATGGATCGCCTACTGCATCACTTTCAGAGCAATACGCAGTGCAAATACAGGCAGAAACACGAACTTGAAGGACCAGCCCATGATCCTGTTCATCCTTTCAACCCTCTCAGTGAACACCCTTCATAAAGTTGGAGAAAGCAGAAGGATAAGTGGAGTTGAAATAATGTAACAATAAGTTGCAGCTGAAATCTACAACAGTAACTTGTAGCTTCATACCTCACATGGTTCAGATCATTCTCCACACTTTCAAGGTGGGCCAGATAAAGTTGGTACTTCTTTCTAGCATTCATCAGTTCATATTCACCCTGCAATGACACATAATAAGCTTTGGATGGCAATATGCAGTGCAAGAAAAAACAAATCATTGCAGCTGAAGTTGTCTTGGCATTTCTCATACCAAAGTCAGCACGCGATAAAAGCACGAATTTTATATTATGAGAATCATTAAGGATATATAGAAATGAGATGGTTTCTGAGTGATGAACAAAAGAAAAAGGCAATAATCATCATCATCATTCGAGAAAATTGCACATAACACCAAAGTTTGGTGCCGTTGTTGCAGAAAACACAGAATCAAATCCCCAGTTGCAGCTAGCCCAAATATAGGTGATTTAGGCCCATAACACGTTAGACATGTGGGCCACTGTATTCTCTACGTATCCTCTACTCCGTCTCTGTATCGTTTCGATAGAACCCAAACCGAGCGCTCCTCTTCTACACTCGACACGGGAGTCGGGACAGGAGTTTCACCTGGTCAAGCGGCGGGAGATGAGAACCGATGATGAAGGCGGCGACGGAGGTGGAGCGCCGGCGACGAGGGAGATCGAATTGGAGGAACACATCTCGTTCACAGACCTACTTAAGCGTTGCCCCCCGCTGTTGCTACCCGGAGATGAAGGAGGCGGCGGCGGCACATTGGCGTCAAGGACGAGGGATCACAAGGATATGTTCTCCTTCAATGGGTAAATTTCCCCTCTCAATTGGTGATTTTTTTTGGGAATCAGACTCCCTTTGCTAGGG
Source organism: Avena eriantha (assembly GCA_910589775.1). Classification (NCBI taxonomy): domain Eukaryota; kingdom Viridiplantae; phylum Streptophyta; class Magnoliopsida; order Poales; family Poaceae; genus Avena; species Avena eriantha. Next base: position 279,415,947 of record OU342746.1, on the reverse strand, counting down.
TTAGTTGGGTCTGAAGAACCCCCCCCCACCCCATAATTTGGGGTTCAGATCGGCATACAAGTGTAGTGACTTGCTTAATTTTGTGATTTGATGTTGTCAATTGCAAGAGCATTTACATGATTGTGCAATGAGATGAAAGAATGTGTGCAAATTGGAAGAGATTTTTAGTTTCAGGATGCACATTAATTTTGGAGCTTCTGTTTATCGGTGTCAATTGCACGAGCTTATACACCTTGTTATTTAATTTTGTAGGTTGGGGTTGTATGTGGATTCACAGTCAGGCAACATGGAAGAAGAAGATGTTGATTCAGATTGCGAAATTTACGACTACTTCCTTAAAACGTTGTGAAGGTGACGCTGATGTTGAGGAATGTTTCCCAACACCAATCCAAGAAGCTGTTGTAGAAGTAGTACGGTCTACGACTCTACGACAGAAATTAGAAGGAAGTTTTAGTTAAAGATGCCAAGTATAAGAAAGAGATGACAAGGGCGGCAAAGAGAAGGGCAATAGAAAGAGTGGTAGAGGATGCGGGCATCACATTTAGTGACCAAGATAGCGATGACTGCAAGGAGCCAGTGGATTCAAGTGATGATGATCATGCCGTGGACGGAAACACCGTGTCTAGAACAAAGAGAACATATTATGATGAATCGAGATTGAATGAAGACTATCAGTTTCTGCTTAATATTTGCTTTAAAGATGTCCATCAGTTTAGGAGGGCACTCTTAAACTATCATGTTGTTCACCAAAGGGACTGAGAATATTTGAGAAAATGACAAGGATAGGATCACAGTTTGTTGCAAGACTGGTGGCACATGCCCATTTGTTGCTATGACATCAACCATTATGGGGGAGACTACACATGTGATTCGGAAACTTGTCTTGCCTCACACATGTGGCAAGACTAATGAATCTTCAAGGATAAATAGTGTATGGCTGAGCAAGAATTACGAAGACCAGATAAGAAGTGACCCAGATATGAAGATATCAGCATTCATGGACATGGTTAGGAAGGGCTACGATGTATCCATTTCCAAGCATATGGCTTACAGGGCAAAGAATAAAGCAATAGTGTCAATTAATGGACATCATGAGCAACAATACTATAGGTTAAGATTACCTCCAGACCGTGCTGAACACAAACCCTGGTAGTCGTTGCATGCACAAGTGGCCTATTCTATTGTTTGCATGCACAAGTAGAAGGATTCTTACAAGGCTGCAGACCATTTATTGGTAAGATGTGAACGACATACTCTACAATTGTTATTTGCTTTTTATAAATTGTGGCTTACCAATTACCATTGTATTTGGCAGGTGTGGCTGTTTTCTGAAGTTGGGCAATGGGTTCCAAATACTAGGTAGCAGCAACTGCAAGGGACAGGAACAATCAACAATAGCATGTTCCCCCTTGCCTTTGGAGTAGTGGGAAAAGAGGAGACATCGACATGGTGTTGGTTTTTATTTCAGCTAAGATCTTCTCTAGGTGGTGGCACAAGTATGGGCCATTTAATTTCATATCTAACCGTCAAAAGGGGCTCTTAAATGCAGTAAACCAAATATTTCCAGAATGTGAGCATCGCTTCTATCTTGGACACATCTATGCTAATTTCCAGCTAGCTGGTTTTAGAGGAAGTGACCTTAAAAAGATTGTAGATGCTGCTGCTTATGCCTTAACTCACTCTAACCATATGATTGCAATGATGAATAAACTTAAAGAAGAGAGCTTAGACGCATGGAAATGGCTTAGTAGAATTCCAACAAAGCACTGGGCACGCCATGCTATGGATACAACATGTAAGACAGATCTAGTTGTCAACAATAAGCAAGGTATTCAATAGCTTCATCTTAGATCAGAGGAACAAACCCATAGTCACTATGATGGACCAAATTCTTACCAAGCTAATGTCTAGATTTCAAGTTAGGAGAAATGGTGGTGCTCTTGCTCAATGGGAAATTAAACCCACATTATGTTGAACTACTAGAGACAGAAAAGGTGTGGGCTAGGTATCCAACGGCAGCCAATGCAGGAAATGACATTTGGCGAGTGGAGACCATGATTTTTGAGTCGCTGAGTCAAGCCAAGTCGCCAGGGCTACGACTAGTGACTTGCTGATTTGACTCAGTGACTTGGCTTGATTAGTCGCCATGGCAATGAAAAGAGAATAGTGCACCTGGTTCTCTCATTTACATAGCCCATTAATGCCATATCAGCAAAGCTGGCCCGTTATCTCTCGCAGCCAGGCCGGCTAGGCCCAACATTGGCCTAGCTAACCTCTCTCAGCTTCACCCTCTCGCTAAACCTAGCACACCAGCACCTAAAATCCTCCCAGCGCCGCCAGCCCGTACACGCACTCCCACACATGCCTCGCTCGAGCCTCTCCCCTCGAACCCTCTCCTTCTTCTGCGCCGCCGGCGAGGAACGGCGGCGACTCGAGCCTCTCCTCCCAAGCTCTGCCTTTGCTCTCCCTTTCCATCCCCTTCTCTCTGGAATCCCAAGGCAGGAAAGAGCCTTTATTCCCCCAAAAAAACTTCTAGCAGACCAAGAGGGCGACCAGCGACTATTCCCCGCCGCTGTATAGTCGCTGGCGAGCCAGAAAGTCGCGCGACTCGCTCCATGAGTCAAGTCGCGTGCGCGAGTCAGCCACGCTGCAACGACTTGGCGACTATACGGTGACTATACGGCGACTATACAGCGACTATATGACGACTCAAAAATCATGGTGGAGACCGGTGCCCATAATATACATGTTGTGAACCTGCACAGCAAGACTTGTGTCTGCATCAAATGGGACTTGACTGGAGTTCCTGCAAACATGCAATAGCAACTATCTATATAACTAGGGAGTTCCCTGAAGATTATGTTAGCAAGTTCTTCAAAAAGCCAATGTATACAGCCACCTACAAGCCAATGATATATCCTATACCAGGACCACATGACTGGGTTAAAACAGATACAGTAGACATAAAACCTCCTCTCTTTGCAACCAAACCAGGGAGGAAAAAGAAAAGGAGAAGGCCAAGTGCAGGTGAAGGTCAATATGGAAGTGTCAAAATTGCTACTATTACTTGGTCAAACTGTAAGCTAAAAGGACACAGGTACACCACTTGTACCCAACCTCTAAAGCCTCACCTCGCAATCAGGAAGGCAGGGCATAGGGTAATTATCTTTTCAACAAATTCCATCTCCCTTTTTAATATTGCAGTGCATTATGTTGAACATCATAACACTATCTTATTGTTTTAGAGCAATTGAACTTGACCTGATGCCACTGCAGGGCCTGCGCCACGGTCGCCTACACCAACACCTACATGTACACCTACAGAACATGCAACGGCACAGCGCCATCCTACAACACCCGCGCCACCACATCACCACTCTACAACACCGGTACAACCACAGCGCGATGCTCCACCACCTGCAGCATCACGGCGACAACCTTCACCACCTAGACCAGTAGCACACAAGCTTCCTTCTGTTCGTGGGATAGGAACTGCAAGAGGTTGGCGCCAACCAAGACAGAATAAGCCCAACTCATCTAACTCACCGAACTCTAGGTTGTATGGCTACTTCACAGCGGGTCGTGATGCGCAACGGGCGGAAGAAATGCAAGAGGGAGAGCAATGAAGCATTATGTCCTTGAATTCGTATGAAATGCAACACTAAATATTTTGTATGTGTGAGGACACTGTAATGAGAACTTGTAATGTGTTGTGACTTGATTTGGAACTCGTAGACTGCCATGGGACACTAATTTTGGAGGTTCTGAAGTACCAGCACATCATTTCACTTATGATATACATTCTGCTAATTGATGCTCAAATATTTTGTATGTACATAAAAAAATCTCTGTATTTTCTACAGTTATGCTGTCCATTTTTTTTTAAAAACCGTATATTACAGTATACGGTAGAGAATACAGTGGCCAACATGTGTATATGTGTTCAGGGCCTAGATCGCCTCTCTTTGGGCTATCGGCAACGAATTAGATGAAAACATAGGGTCAGCTGCAACTGGGGTTTTGATTCTGTATTTTGTGCAACAACACCACCAAACATTGGTGTTATGTGCAATTTTCTCTCATTATTTCCACTTCGCACATCTATATAGGGATCGCAGCCCTGTTGGTCTATGCAAGTGTTCATTATGCTTCGCACAAACTGCCTAGATGCTTTACAAAAAGCATTTAATTTGCTAAGAAAACATCAATTAAATCATGCTTTAACTTGGCTTGCCACATATACAGGTTGATAGGATGTTTATCTCTTCGTACATTGAAAGATAACAGGCAAGTGCAACCACATATGCAGGTTGATAGGATGTTTATCTCTTCGTACATTGAAAGATAACAGGCAAGTGCAAAATATAAACCGCCTAATGAAATACCTGCATATAAGGCAAGGGCTGTTATTGTCAAGGATTTGAAATCGCCTTTGCTAGAAAGGCTTAGGATAGTGACCTCTTAGGAGAACGAAAATGAGTTTCTTTTGCATAAAGAGAAACGTTATGCATCTCGTAGTCTTGTACATTGCCCACGACGAGAAAGAACAGCATACAAGAGATACTCCGGTGAGGAATTCCGTGAATAACAGAAAGTAAGAGGGAGACGAACCTGACGGGCTGTTGCTGAGAAGGGCTGAGAGCGTGCCGCCGGCGACCCAAGGGACACCGCCGGAGACCGGAGAGCAGCAGCGGCCGGAGTCCGCATCCTCGTTGCCAGGTGGCGCAGCGCCATGAGAACGAGATCGATCGGGGTTAAGGATAAGGCTAGGGTTTGGTTTCCTCTCTCTCCTCTCTCTCGAAGTTTCTTTCTATTTTCTCCTCTCTCGATTTTTTTTTGCATGCCATTTTCTCCTGTTAACTCGCGGCTTTACGGAGAAGAAGACCCAACGCATCTCCAAATCTCCCGTGAGCCCGTTAACTCGCGGCTTTACGGAGAAAAGACCCAACGCATCTCCAAATCTCCCGTGAGCCCATGGGCTGGCAGAATGGACAGAACAGATCCAAACTCAAAATAAATTCATAAAATAAAATCTTGGCCCTGTTGGGTAGTGCCCAACAGTAAGGCATTGTACTCTACAGTGTAGCGCCTAGCTCACAGGCGGTATATTCCTACCAGCGTGGCGGCTGTGTGGTTCAGCCTGGCCCCACCTAAGCCGTATAACGCATAGACGCTAAGCCACGCGATGTAACGCATAGGCTCTAAGCCCCTAAGTGTAGCGCATTGCTCCTAGGTGCTACACTTCGGGACTTAGCCCCACGCGTGCGGCCTCTCTCCCCACCCCGATGCACTCCCACTCCTAGACGCAAGGAAGAACAGAAGGGAGGCGCCCCTGGTTCCTCTCTCCCTTCCCCCTCAAATCATGTTCCAAAAACATCGGATCTAAAGGATTTTCTCGTGGATTTGGTCCTCAATCTCCCCCTCAAGGTATTCTCCTCCGATCCTACCTTTTTCATACAATGAATCTTTCACAATTTAACCACATTTTTTTGGAACCCTAGGTCTAGATAGATTCATGGTTTGGCCGATTTGTGCATGTTTTTGGTTACTTAGGAGTTGTATTTGTTGTGGAATGCAGGTGTGTTGTTGATTTGTATTGTATATGATGAACCTTAGGCCTAGATGGTTGCATATGATGAACCCTAGGTCTAGATGGTTCCATATGCTTTGTAGTTTCTTATAGAAATTGAAACAATGGCAACATAGGATGAATCACTCACATATTTCTTGATGTTTGCAATATATATTTAGGATGGTGTGGCTACTTGACGATTATTGCGATGTTCAACACCGGGGATACTTGATGGCGGAGAAACATATGGTAATAAAATCATAAATTTTCTATTGATTCAATTGTGTTGGACCTATAAAAAAGCATTTTGACTTGTATGTACGCAAAAGCTTCAACCCCTCAAGATTCGGTCTCATGGCGCGTCCTCGGGTGAAATGCCGTATGACGACCGGTACACCTCGTACATCGAGCAGCTAGGCCTCCTCCCTTTCATCACGCTTGTGAGCCGGTCGACGCCAAACCTCAATGCGGTTGCTATCACCGCACTTGTCGACCGGTGGAGGCTGGAGACGCACACTTTCCACCTCTAGACGGGCGAGATCACCCCCATTCTTCAGGGTGTCTCCATGATCTTTGAACTTCCTATCGCGGGGAACCCTTTATGTATGAACACCGATTCTGATGGGTGGTGCCATGAGATGTAGCTAATTATTTGTATGGCTCCTAAAGAACTTGAAGACAAGAGTAAAGATAGAGTCCCACCAGGCGCGACATACGTGTAGATTGTGGAGAACTTTGCGCATTGCCTAGAGCCCGGTTGAGGTGATCGAGATACATGCTCATGTGTACGTGTGGTATGTCATCTCTAGGACTCTATTTGCTGACATCAGAGGTAGGACCGCTCAATGGATGTGGCTAAAGGCTCTATCACACTTTGACAACAATATTAGCTGGCGTTCGGTGGCTCTTGCCTACTTGTACCAACAGGTAATCACTTCTTCACACTTAGTTCATTTGTACATTTCCACTCCACACATCCAACCTGACCTTTTTTGTTTACTTGCAGTTGGACAATGCTTGTTGTAGTTCAAGTGACAACGTCGGAATAGGTGGTGCTATGGTTCTCCTCTCAGTATGGAACTGGGATCGCTTACCAGTTGGGCGTCCGGAACAGGCAAGCTACCTTCCTTGGCCGGAGTTTGGGAGACACCCTCTACACCTCCCCACTTTGGATTACAAGTGGGATGTCATGTCGGAGATGACAAGCAATGTTGATGCCATGTACATGAAGTACACGAACGAGTTTGACGCGCTTACGCCCGAGCAGGTAAATGTTTATCTTTACATCACTTCCCAGAATGTTTTACCCATGAGTCGAAATCGACAAAAACATGTTCTTGTGATATGTTGCAGGTGGAGTGGGAGCCTTATGGTGGCGGGGACGATTTTTGTGTTGCAGTTGGTTTTGATCTTAACCCGAAGTGCTTGGAGGAAAACGTCTTTGGCTCATGTGCTGCCCATTAATTTGCAATTGGGCAGTTGAGTACCATCTGCCACACCGTGTGATGAGGAAGTTCAGGTTATTTCAGAGTCACCCTCCGACGTGGAAGGACACTGACAAGGATCTTCATAGGTTAGTTAGCATGAGAACTTGTGCCTAATTGCATCGTCATATTCTATTTGGTTGTACTAATATAGTTATTTGTTGTTATGCAGGTTGGACAGGAAAAGGCAGAGGAAGATCAAGTGGGATCACCATCATAGGAAGTATGTCATGGAGTTCTTGATTTGTGTGGAGAAGGCTCAACAAAGTGAATGGAATAGTGGAAGAGCTCATTGCCCAATTGCATTCAACAACTATCTCTAGTGGTTTCTTGAAAGTAATCGTGTCTCCATTTTCCCGCCGTCCTACGAGGAGGAAATATTGGAAGATTTGTACGTGTTCGACGAGCTTGCCTACAACGAATACAATAGGCTTATCAGGGAAGGGACAAAAATCCTGATTTCTTCCTTGCTCAACTTTGCGGTAAAGTTTTCCTTGCCCTTCCATTACTTTACATCTTTTCCTTGATGTCGGGGGGGATGACCTCCGGATACCCCAACCAGACAAGAACCACGGCAGTCGGATCACGCCCGGCTGGCTGAGCATAGCCAGACAAGAGCAAGTCAAGCCGGCTACCTCACGGTAGCCGGAACGGAGAGAGCAGCCGGCTACAGCAGCGTAGCCGGAACCAATCAGGAGGATGATACGTCCATTTTGCATCACTATTCTATGTCTTAATTCACTATTATTCATTGATATATTTCGTATTGAGAGGTGATACTTATGTTATTTCATCTGTTTTTGCATGGTTGATGACCTTTGGAGCATGGATCGCTGCAGTCAGGATTCTGATGAAAATGTGCTGTTTGGAGGCAAAATTCGCGAAGATCATAAAATCCGGGAAAATATACGGAAAATCCTATTTTTCCAGAAGACTAAGGATGCTAGAAGACGGAGTGGAGATGGGCCACAGGGGGCCCACACCACCCCCTGGCACGGGCAACCCTAGGCCGCGCCAGCAGGTGGTGTGGCCACCCTGGCCCACTCCAGCCTCCCCTCTGGCGTATATCATCCTCCCGAAACCCTAAGACTCGGGGAGCGACCACAAAAAGATTCCGCCGCCTCTGCGGGGCGGAAAACACCGAGAGAGAAAGATCTCTCTGGCAGACAGATTTCTATCGGGGGAATTCCTTCCCGGAGAGGGTAGATCATCGCCATCAACACCACCATCAAGCTGGACTTCATCGGGATCATCATCATCATCACCACCATCATCACCATCAGCACCCTCATCACCATCTCCATATTGCTGTAACAATTGGTTGAATCTTGCATTAGTTCATAGGGGAAACTTTCCCGGTGTTGATTACTCTTTGTAGTTGATGCTATTGAGTGAACCATTGAATTATTGTTTATGTTCAGATTATTATACGTCATTATTCCATCTTTGATCATGATCCATATGATGTCTTGTGAATAGTTCGTTTTGTTCTTGAGGACATGGGAGAAGCCATGTTGTTAGTAGTGGAGTTGTGTTGAGAAAGATTCAATAGTTTGTTATTTAAGTTGTGGTGTACTTATTCTAGTGGTGTCATGTGAACGTCGACTACATGACACTTCACCTATATGGGCCCAGGGGAATGCATTGTGTATTTGGCTACTAATCGTAGGGGTTGCCGGAGTGACAGAAACCTGAACCCCCGTTAGGAAACCATTGCACAAGGGACGTAAGGGTCTTAGAGTTTAAATCTGTGGTTAGGTTTCTACCTTAATTACTTTCTTGTACTTACGGATGTTTGCAAGGGGTATAATCACAAGTATGTATTAGTCCTAGGAAGGTCGGTACATTAGCACAGATTCACCCACACAATACTTAGCAAGCTAGAGAAGATTAATCAACTATATGAAGCGAAAGCACTTGACAGTCTTCCCATGTGTCCTCGAGAACGTTTGGTCATCTTAAGTAATACAACCGGCTTGTCCTTTGCTGAATAAAGGATTGGGCCACTTGCTGCATTTATTCCTATTGTCTTTTATTTACTCGTACTTTATTTACTTGCTTTATCAAAACCCCCTAAAAATCTGTTTGCTAAGTATTTATAGAGAGTTCTGATCCATACCACTAGCCAGCACCTTCTGCTCCTCGTTGGGTTAGACACTCTTACTTATCGAAAATAATGCGATACACCCCCTATACTTGTGGGTCATCAAGACTATTTTCTGGCGCCGTTGCCAGGGAGTGAAGCGCTATTGGAGAGTGGAACTGGTAAAGGAAACTTCTACTATGAGTATTGTTTACTTCTGCTAGTTGCTTTATTTTCGTTATGGATAATTCGCTGAGTTTCTTATTTGGTAATGCTACTACCACTACTAAGGTAGTAGATAAGACACCACCTGCTGAGAATGATGTTTTCAAAATACCTACAAGAATTATTGATCGTGTTATGGATAACTACTATGTTGGAGATGGAACTGTCCATCCCGGTGATCATTTGCTCTTTATACACGAATTATGCGGGTTGTTCATGTGCAGGTATTACTACAGATCAAGTTAAGAAGAAGTTATTCTCATTATCACTGAAAGGAAGAGCTGAGGACTAGTATAAGCTGCTGAAGAATGGTCAAGCTCTGGAATGGGAGGAAATAGTAACTCTCTTTTATTCAAAGTTTTATCCTCCTAGTGAGATTCATAAAGATCGGAATCAAATATACAACTTTTGTCCTCTTGATGGAGAGAGTACAGCTCAAGCTTGGGGGATATTGAAGTTACTAATGCTCAAATGTCCCATTCATGAGCTCCTCAACAATATTATTATTAATAAATTTTATGCAAGGCTTCCTCTACATGATAAAGATTTACTGGATGCTTCTTGTGCTAGATCATTCACTCGTATGGAAGAAGAAGCTAAATAGGATCTTCTGGACCGTATTCAAGACAATGCTGAAGCTTGGGAGAATGACAAAGGTAGAAAGTCAGGTATAAATTATGATTATGAATGCATTGAATCTTTTATGGGAACTGATGACTTTCAAAATATTAAAAATGCTTATGGTTTAGACTCTCAAGCTATTGCTTCTTATTTTAAGGCTTTTTCTTCCTACATTGAAGTGCCTAAAAAGAAGTGGAATAAGTATCATGAAACTTATAAAGATGTTGCTAAGAGTGTTCCTGCAAGAAACACTGAAGTTTATACTGCTAATCATGTCTTACCTGAACCTTATATTGAGAAAATGCCTTTCCTAGTTAAGATTAAGGAATATTCTATGATAGCTAGTATGGTTGATGAAAGTGCAAATAAAGCTGTTGAACCTGATAAACAAATGGTTGATGAACCTATTATAGCAAATGTGAAAGACCTTGTTACTAAATATGAAAAAGAGGGACACACTATCCTTTGTAAGGATACCTCTAATATTGTTTCACATAGTAGTGTTATGAGAGCTAGTATTCCTGTGTTTTCTGTTAGAATAAGTGACCATTGCTACGATGGTCCTTGTGATAGTTATATTGTTAAGTTTATGCATGATACTGAAAGTTATTATGAGAGAGGAAAAAGTGTTCTTATGCATCTCAATAATATCAAGTTTCCTCGTTTTATGTTGAAAGTCTTTATGTTGCACTTCTTTTGCCTTCTTATGCAAGTAGCCTCTGGTTTCAAAAACTTGTTTGTTTACAAAATTCCCTTGCATAGGAAGTGGGTTAGACTTAAACATGTGTGTTTTTGCTTCTTAATGCTCTCTTTCGCTTCAATTCATATCCCTATGTGAGCATCTTCAAAATTATAATGCCCATCTTAATGGCTATAAAGAAAGAGCTTTTTGGGAGACAACCCAGTTTATTTTTGCTCTTAGTTTGTTTTTGTTTCTTTGAGTCTTGGAAGTTATTACTTTGGTAATAACCGCTCCTTATCCATTTTGTTTGGTTTTTGTGCCAAGATCAACCTCTAATGAGAGAGAAGTAATATTTGGGAAAGTTGCTGTCCCAAAACAGATTTTTGTGCTTCACCGTAAAAATTCGTGAGAGACCTCTGTATGTCGGATTGAGCTATAATTTTTTTTGATTCTGCCCCAGGTTGTTATTTAACTTTCATTTGTTTTGCACTTTTTTATTTGAGCAAAATAAGATTTTCGAAAAAGTTGATCTCTACCTGCTGGTCTATTTTGACAGATTTTGCCACTCTTGCATTTGCTTCTTTATTCGATTTCCTTTTTGAATTCTTTTTGGGTTTTCGGAAGGAGTTGCTAAAGTATCTTATGTTTTGATGGTTTTCAGTTGAAGTTGGACTCAAAAGGTTTTATCACTTCACTTATACTAATGTTGCTAATGAGAACTGTGTGAAGTTTGGTGTGAAAGAAATTTCCAGGAAGTGGAGATAATGGTGTAATAAGGAAGAGAAGGGTTTTATGACTCAAGTAATAAGTGTATGAAGATGAAGATATTGATGTTATTCAAGTGGTGACTCCGGAAGAATCCACTAAATACCAAATTTAGAGACCTGCAGAGTCCGTTTTCAAATAGGTAACAGTTCTGGTAAGAAAAGTTCCGCGAAAATACAATCCAACTATACTTTTGCAGTTTTCAGTCAATAAGGGAAGTTACAAAGTGAAAAAGGGACGGAAACAGAGCCAGGGTGGCCCACACCACCCTGTGGCGTGGGCCCACCCCTGGCCACGCCACCAGGTGGTGAGTCCACCTCAGACTCCGCCTCCGACCCGTTTTCACCCAGTACCTTCCTCTTGTTATGAAACTTCGTAATATATAACCCCCGGATCTTCCGAGGTTTGTATATCGTGTTTCGTCGTGTTTTTGTTTCGATCTGTTTCTGCCAGGACATACTCTTTGAAGGTTTAGAAGCACAATGGTGTTTGCCAAGGATAAAGGGAAGGAGCCTATGGAGGAAGACCTCCAAGACCCCGGGAAGGAGAAGGAGATCAAGAGTGAAGATGAAGAGGATGCAAAGCACACCGACACTACCATTGCAAGCATTGGAGTGGTGGCAAACCCTGCCAGGACTATGTCAATTGGAGGGAAGCCTCCTCATCACCGTTCAGATCCCTGTTCACTTCCTCCACGCACCAAGAATCCCTTCCATACCCTTATGCATGAGCATCAATACCAGAATATGCCCAAGGAGAAATTACCCTCCAATTGGGATTTGCCTCGTTCTAGCCATGCAGGAAAAGAAGACTTCAAGGAGGAAGAGTGGGGAAAGAATAGCAAAATCTGGAATTCTCAACCTGACATGATCATGAGCCGTATTGAGCACAACTCAGAGTTGATTCGTACTCTCACCTTCGAGATTGAGGACTTTGGGAAATTGATCAGAGAGCTCATAGAGAGGATACCACCACCACCGAAGGAGTAATTCGTCATCAGGTTTGGCATCCCCTTAGTTTATTCCAAGCTTGGGGGAGTGTCGCGGTATAACATCACTATCTTCTATCTTTTTACCTTTTTAGTAGAGTCATATCATGAATAGAGGAGTTATTATGTAGTACGGTTTGCATTATGGAAGTGTCCCCTCTCTCGTTAGATATGTATCCCTTGGTGTGAGTTGCCGTTATGGATTATTAATGAGAAGTTCTATCATTCACTCTTTTGCATAGCTTATATTAGTTTTCAATTCGTGGTTATATGTTTGATCTTGTTGTTAGTATTGGTATCACTTTGGGATCATTGAGTTAATTTAGTTGGTTTTGGAAAACCTGGCTCGGTCACTAGCACACTATTTTTGAGAGTTGAAAGAAAAGATAAAAGTACCTTTAAATAAAAATAATTTCATCATCTTTCTTTCTTGATTTGCTCATAAGTTTAGTATTCTCTAGTTAAGATCTTTTTTCTGCTTCCGAGGAAGATTGCATGTTTGTCTTTATCGCTTGTATGTTTGTTTGTTTCCTTCAACTCTTATACTTGCTACCCAGCCTTACTAGCCAAAAACCTGTACTGAGAGGGAATTCTTCTCGTGCATCCACCTCCTTTAAACCAAAACCTTTGCCATTTGAGTCCACCATACCTACCTAGTAGAATTATTGCTATTCCAAGTAAATTCTTGTTTCATCTACCTCCCAAATTAAACTTGTTATGTGAAAATTAGTGATTAAAGCTCTCACGAACTTGATGGCACACCTTGCCTTCTTGCATTTAATAAACTTGAACCATTGGGTCATTCTTTATTGCGTATATGCTTGCGCTTTATGAGTTGAAGTTAGCAGAACCATGCATCATGGGGACCGCTTTCAACACTTCATTGGTACTTGTACCTAGTTGATATCATGTTCTTTTGCTTATGGATCCCAGCGGTGTGAAATAAAAGTGGAACTTGTAAGATCATGGAGTTTATATGTGTGTTAGAGAAACGCCTAGGCCGCTAGCCTAAGCCATGCCTAATCATGGTGGAAACTTGCAGCATAACTATAGTGAGCATTCTATGAAGCATCCTCAATAAAAACCTATGCAAATAGCAAATAAAAAGATCATTGAGATGCTCACTGTCTGCTTGCCTTGTCATTTTGATTATGGGATAGCTCCTGTGTCATGTGCAAGGGGTACCCCATTGGCGGTTCTCAATGATACGCATGTATTTACAATGACAAGAGCTTGCTCATGACTGAAGTTGAGTAGCATGAGGTTCGGTACTCATAAGTAAGGGGCATGGGACTTCAGTTTATAACTTGTCAAGCATATCCTCTTAGTTGTGTCACTTTCACCTTAATCACCAAAATATGCCTATGATAGGAGCAATGAGAGCTGAAAGCTAGTAAGTATCATAATTTTTGGGAGCTCTTTATGAGACTTGCAATCCCTGCTTCCCTCTGTGAAGGGCCTTTCTTTTACTTTGTAGTTGAGTCAGTAAACCTACTTCCCTTCCATCTCAGCAAGTATTTTGAGTTGTTGTGTTTCATTCATTCATATGATGATTTATTCAATCATCTTGCTTATGTTCCTTGTTTTGCACATTGCTCTTATCTTGATGTTTACTACTTTGAAAGCTATCATTGAAAACCAGCTATTTGTGAACCCCAGCAAATTATCAACTATTGTTCGACCAAGAGCGAAGTTTGCCATTACCAATTATGATTCACGTTATGTATCTTTATTGTGTTTCCTTTACTCATTGCAAGTTGAGTTATATAATAGTGATTTGTCTTCTATTATGATCTGTGTATTTGATGATTGTGATGCTTCTTGTCCGTATTCTTTTATCGACTCTTCACTCCATAAACCTGAGGCCATGTTTATTGAGCTCAGTTTCGCTTGGGGACAAGCGAAGTCTAAGCTTGGGGGGAGTTGATACGTCCATTTTGCACCACTATTCTATGTCTCAATTCACTATTATTCATTGATATATTTCGTATTGAGAGGTGATACTTATGTTATTTCATCTGTTTTTGCATGGTTGATGACTTTTGGAGCATGGACCGCTGCAGTCAGGATTCTGATGAAAAAGGTGCTGTTTGGAGGCAAAATTCGTGAAGATCATAAAATCTGGGAAAATATATGGAAAATCCTATTTTTCCAGAAGACTAAGGATGCCAGAAGACGGAGTGGAGATGGGCCACAGGGGGGCCACACCACCCCCTAGCGCGGGCAGCCCTAGGCTATGCCAGCAGGTGGTGTGGCCACCCTGGCCCACTCCAGCCTCTCCCCTCTGGCGTATATCATCCTCTCGAAACCCTAAGACTCGGGGAGCGACCACAAAAAGATTCCATCGCCTCTGCGGGGCGGAAACACCAAGAGAGAAAGATCTCTCCGGCAGATAGATTTCTGCCGTGGGAATTCCTTCCCGGAGAGGGGAGATCGTCGCCATCAACACCACCATCAAGCTGGAATTCATCGGGATCATCATCATCATCATCATCACCACCATCATCACCATCAGCACCCTCATCACCATCTCCATATTGCTGTAACAATTGGTTGAATCTTGCATTAGTTCATAGGGGAAACTTTCCCGGTGTTGATTACTCTTTGTAGTTGATGCTATTGAGTGAACCATTGAATTATTGTTTATGTTCATATTGTTATACATCATTATTCCATCTCTGATCATGATCCATATGATGTCTTGTGAGTAGTTCGTTTTGTTCTTGAGGACATGGGAGAAGTCATGTTGTTAGTAGTGGAGTTGTGTTGAGAAAGATTCAATAGTTTGTTATTTAAGTTGTGGTGTACTTCTTCTAGTGGTGTCATGTGAACGTCGACTACATGACACTTCACCTATATGGGCCGAGGGGAATGCATTGTGTATTTGGCTACTAATCGTAGGGGTTGTCAGAGTGATAGAAACCTGAACCCCCGTTAGGAAACCATTGCACAAGGGACGTAAGGGTCTTAGAGTTTAAAGCTGTGGTTAGGTTTCTACCTTAATTACTTTCTTGTACTTACGGATGTTTGCAAGGGGTATAATCACAAGTATGTATTAGTCCTAGGAAGGTCAGTACATTAGCACAGTTTCACCCACACAACACTTAGCAAGCTAGAGAAGATTAATCAACTATATGAAGCGAAAGCACTTGACAGTCTTCCCATGTGTCCTCGAGAACGTTTGGTCATTTTAAGTAATACAACCGGCTTGTCCTTTGCTGAATAAAGGATTGGGCCACTTGCTGCATTTATTCCTACTGTCTTTTATTTACTCGTACTTTGTTTACTTGCTTTATCAAAAACCCCTAAAAATCCGTTTGTTAAGTATTTGCAGAGAAGTCCTGATCCATACCACTAGCCAACACCTTCTGCTGCTCGTTGGGTTCGACACTCTTACTTATCGCAAATACTGCGATACACCCCCTATACTTGTGGGTCATTAGGGGACATGGCGATGTGCAGCACAGTGCGCGGTACGCCCTGGTACGATGACAAGACTGACAACTACTCGGCTATACCGAAGACTTTGCGGGGTGATGCGGGAACAGTGGCCCAATGCTGACGATAGGCTCGCACGGTGTTCACTGTGCCCATGACGACCATATCGCTCGTACTGTGATGATACGTAGTTGTACCGAGTACTGTAGATGACCAGCCGACTGGGACCCACCTGTGGGGCCCACAAGCCGGACTGGCCAGTGAAACCGTTGCCTCTCTGCCTATATAAGGAGAGGCAAGGACTTAGTAGAAAGGGTTGGTCTTAGAGCATTTAAGGCAGTAGCTAGAGAATACAGCTCGACGAGCACTTATAGCCCGTGTATCACTCATAGTCAGATCGGTAGGAGTAGGAGCTTTACCTCATCACGAGGGATCCGAACCTGGGTATTTCCTGCGTACCGCTACGCTTGCTTGTATCCAATCCCGCATGTGGACGCCGTCAATAGCTTCCCTGCTAGTCCCCACACCTCTATCTAACCTGTTTAGGTATTGCCATTCCCAATACAACGACAGTTGGGGCCCACCGTGGGGCTAGATGGCTTCGATTGGAGTCATGTTTCACACGGGACCCCGCACTTCAGCCGGTGAGAGCGTGGCCTCCGGCCTAGTGCTTACGCTCGGCGCGTTCGACTGCATCATCGACAACGCCTCCTGCTTCGCCGGAACCTCGTTTCCGGCAAACGGTTCGATCCTGCTTTTCGGCGACCTCCCCGTCTACGTCGCCATCGTGCCAGAGCATTTCCCTAGGAAAATCGTTTCCGTCACGGAATCGCTGCACCGCGGTGGCAACGTCCCCGTCTCCCCTCATAGTGTCGAGGTGATGATGGCTGGCTCCAGCTCTCATCCTCGCCAGCCTCAGGAGAAGGGCGCGGACGAGGTCGGAACTTCCGCCCCTCTGCCGCCTAGAAATCCGGTGGAGGAGGCCATCGACCGGCTCCTCACGCCGGTTAACCTCGGGGACAACCCCGAGGAGGCGGAGGCTAACTTCGCCATGGAGAGGCAGCTTCTCCTACAGGAGGCCATGGAGCTGGCTGCGACCCAGAAGCAGATCGAGATCACCCGACATGAGTACGACCAGGTGCGACGCGACCAGGTGCGACGCCGGGGCGGCGAACTAGGCGGAAGGTTGGAAAAGGATGGTGAGCCGGATCCTGCACCCGCTCTCATCCGGCCCCACCTACAGCACGCCCATCAAGAACCTACACGCGACGCGAGCCGCAGCAGACGAACTGCCCAACCTGGAGGGCGAGGAGCGAGCCCGCCAGCACGCTCGGGTGCAGGAGCTCCTCCGGATCATGGACGAGCAGGCTGACGCCAACCGTCTGATGGAAGAGGACCCCAGCTGCTCCAAGGGGAGCAAGCCGCCCACCAACAGCAAGGGTGCGCCTCGCGGCACCCAACATGCGTCCTCTCCTCAGCCGGCTAAGGCCCGCAGCAAGCATCGCGGTTCGGGAAGCAAGGGCCAGCCGCACTAGGAGCAAACGATGAACAACAACCCACCACCTCCCCCTCCCCTAACCGGAGCGCCAAGACCCGCCGGTTCCCATCTCTCAGGCCGAGTGGGAGCGCCCAACCCGGATCGCCCAGATGCCCGTGACCGCATCGAGCTCCTCGCTCAAGCGCGCGTCACGGAGGAAGAAGACTCCACCGGACCGGTTTGTTTCAGACCCCGCATCTGGAACGAGCCGTTCCTGGATAAATTCACCCTGTCCAGGGACACCCCCAAGTATGACAGCAGCATGAAGCCAGAAGATTGGCTGACCAACTACGCTATGGCAGTCGACATCGCCCATGGGAACAAGCAGACAGCTGTGCGCTATGCCCCCTTATGCTAACTGGGTCAGCGAGGACATGGCTCAACAGCCTCGTGCCCAACAACATCAACGCCTGGCCAGACTTTGAAAAGGTGTTCGTTCGCAACTTCAACGGCATGTACAAGCGTCCGGACGCCCATGTGACCTGGCCTTGTGCGTCCAGGGCGACCGTGAGACCGACCGCGAGTACCTCGCCAAGTGGACGGAGCTGCGCAACACTTGCGAGGGTATCCTCGAGAGCCAGGCCATCGGCTTCTTCATCGAGGGATGCCGGGAGGGCACCATGCTTCGCCACCGGCTACTATGTGACGAGCCGAAAACCATGGCGGAGCTCATGACGGTCGCGTACCAGTACGCCACGGCGGATGCCGCCATGAAGAAGCCCCTCTGAGTAAGTGCTGATGGGCGTCCGACTCCTACTAAGCCAGCTCGCGACTGCCTGAGCAATCCGGCAAGGGAAGCCGGATCCTCCAGGCGCCACGGTAACGACAACCGGTTCCATGGGGACCGCCAGGCCGGACAACAGAAGCCCCGCTACCACGCGCGGCATGTCAATGCTGTGGAGGGCGCGCCCGACACGCCGGCTAACGATACAAGAAGGCAGAAGCCGCGGCTTACCTTCGACCAGATGTTTGACAGCCCGTGCAAGTGGCATAGCGGTCCCTTCAAACCGGCTATGCACACCACCCGGAACTGCAGCTGGACCCGCCAGCTAAAGGACCAGGGCAGCCAGCAACGTCTTCCCCCACCCCCTCCTGGTGGACCACCACCACCGGCTAGGGGAGCCGACAATGATGGTAACGGCGGCAACGGCGGCAACAACAACAACGGCTACCCCCAGCCGCACGCCGCCTACCACATCTTCGAGACGGAGCTGGACGACAAGCACAGCTGCAGACGGCGCTCCAAGGAGGTCAACGCCATTGTATCTCTGGTCCCCCAGTACCTGAACTGGTCGGAAACCCCCATCACCTAGAGCCGGGAAGACCAGCCTGAGCAGCTTCTGACCCCCGGGGGCTACACTATGGTGCTCGACCCCCTCATCATCTCCAACGAGCGCACCTACCGCATCTCGCGCGTCCTCATCGACGGAGGCAGCAGCCTCAACCTCCTCTACCGGTCTTCGCAGGAGAAGCTGGGCATCCGCGAATGCGACCTGTGGCCGACTACCACAACGTTCCACGGCGTGTTGCCAGGACCGGCTTGCGCCCCGCTGGGTAAAATCCAGCTAGACGTCATCTTCGGGACCGAGGAGAACTTCCGCCGCGAGCCGATTTGGTTCGAGGTGGTAAACCTGACGAGCTCCTACCATGCTCTCCTCGGGCGCCCTGCCCTCGCTAAGTTCATGGTTGTCCCCCACTACGCGTATCTCAAGACGAATATGCCGGGACCAAACGGCGTGATCATCGTCGCCGGCTGCTTCAGCGGTCGATGGAGTGCGCCTCAGTCGGCTCTAAGCTGGCAGAGGCCCTCTTCATTGCCGAAGAAAAGCGCGTGATCATGCGCAACGTAGCCATGGCCCAAAAAGATATGCCAGCTAGCAGCAAGCTGGCTGGAGAAGGAGCTTTCCAGCCGGCAAAGGAGACAAAGAGGATCCTGCTCGACCCCTCCGACCCGACCAAGTTCGTCACCATCGGTGCCGGCTTGGACAACAAATAGGAAGGCACGCTCGTCGACTTCCTCCGTCAGAACCGGGACATCTTCGCATGGTCACCCAAGGACATTCCAGGTGTGCCGAGGGAGTTCGCCGAGCACTCACTTCATGTACGGCCAGATGCCAAGCCGGTCAAGCAGCCTATGTGCCGGTTCGTAGAGGAGAAGAGGAAGATTATTGGCGACGAGATCACCCGGCTCCTTGCAGCCGGGTTCATCATGGAAGTATACCACCCGGACTGGCTGGCCAACCCATTCCTGGTGTTGAAGACGAACAAGACTTGGCGCATGTGTATCGACTACACTAGCCTGAACAAGGCGTGCCCGAAGGATCCATTCGCCTTGCCCCGTATCGATCAAGTCATCGATTCCACGACCGGCTGCGATTTGTTGTCTTTTTTGGATTGCTACTCCGATTACAATCAGATCCGGCTAAACCTGGTTAACTAGATAAAAACATCGTTTATCACCCCATATGGGGCTTTCTGCTATGTCATGCCTTTCGATCTGAAGAATGCAGGCGCTACCTATCAGCGCTGCATGTAGAAGTGCTTGCACTCACAGATCGGCCGAAACATGCACGCTTATGTGGACGATGTGGTCATCAAGACCAAGGAGAAGCGCACCCTCCTCGAGGACCTAGGGGAGACATTCGGCAGTACCAGATGAAGCTGAACCCGGAGAAATGCGTCTTCAGAGTCCCATCCGGCCAGCTACTCGGTTTCCTCGTTTCACAACGAGGGATCGAGGCGAATCCGGAAAAGATTGCGGCTATCGAGAGAATGCAGCCGCCCAGGAGCCTGCTTAGAGTCCAGAAGTTCACCGGATGCCTAGCCTCGCTCAGACACTTCGTCAGCCAGCTGGGAGAGAAGGCACTCCCGCTGTACCAGCTGATGAAGAAGACGGACAAGTTCTCCTGGACCTCGCAGGCCGACGCTGCCTTTCACAACCTCAAGCGCATGCTATCC
This sequence comes from Avena eriantha, assembly GCA_910589775.1. Lineage (NCBI taxonomy): Eukaryota > Viridiplantae > Streptophyta > Magnoliopsida > Poales > Poaceae > Avena > Avena eriantha. The sequence continues at coordinate 279,395,594 of OU342746.1, read as the reverse complement.
ACAACGCTGGTTCTAGCCACGCCGGCTAGCAAGGAGCCGATGTTTCTCTATATAGCAGCCATCAGCCGTGTCGTCAGCGTCGTCCTGGTGGTGGAGCGCCCCAAGGAAGGCAAGGCTCAGCCAGTTCAGCGGCCCATCTACTACCTCAGCGAGGTTCTCTCCCTCTCCAAGCAAAACTACCCCCACTATTAGAAGATGTGTTATGGCGTTACCTGGCATGCAAGAAGCTCAAGCATTGCTTCTAGGAGCATCCGATTAAGACCGTGTGCACCGCACCCCTTTAGGAAATCATCGACAACAAGGACGCCACCGACCGAGTTGCCAAATGGGCCATCGAGCTGGCCGCCTACTCCATCCAGTACGAGCCCCGGCTCACGATCAAGTCGCAGGCGCTGGCAGACTTCCTCGTCGACTGGACCGAGACCCAGTACCTCCCACCGGTTTCGGATTCGGACCATTAGAGGATGCACTTCGATGGGTCGAAGATGCTCGGGGGCTTGGGAGCCGGCATCGTGCTCACCTCGCCCAAAGGAGACCGACTGGAGTACGTCCTGTAGATCCACTTCAAGGCCTCCAACAACGTGGCCGAATATGAGGCGCTGGCGCATGGCCTCTGGCTAGCCAGAGAGATCGGTGTCAACTGGATCCTTTGCTTCGGCGATTCGGATCTGGTGGTGCAGCAGGTATCTGGAGAGTAGGACGCCCGCGATGCAAACATGGCTCTCTACCGGTTCCACATATAGAAGCTCAACGCCTGCTTTGATAGATGTGAATTCCATCACGTCCCTCATGTCAACAACGAGGCAGCCGACTCGCTCGCGCGAATCGGATCCACTAGGCAGGCGATCCCACCTGGGGTCTCCTTGGAGCACCTGCGCAAGCCCTCCATCAACCCGTCTCCCGAGTCGGATTCCATCATATGGGCAAGGAGTGCCCCGGTTGACGGTGTTGCAGACGCAGAGCCGGCAGAGCCCCCAAAGAAGAAGGCCCACACCAACTCAGGCAAGTCAGTACCCTCTGGCTCGCAAGACCCGGGGGCTGCCGACTTGTCAAGTGGCTCGGGGGCTGCCGTTCCGGGTACCTCATCCGGATGACCCCCCGACGACCATCAACCGGAGAGCGGAAGCATCCTCACCGTCTGGGAGATACCATCCTGGGCACAGCCCTTCATGGACTACATCGCCAATGGAGAGCTTCCGGACAATGAGGTGGAAGCCAGGCAAATCCGGCGCCGTGCACACACGTCCACCATCATCAACAAAGAACTGTACAAGCGCAACGTATCTGGCATCTTCCAAAGGTGTGTCGACATCGACACAGGCTACCGGCTACTCAAGGACATCTACCAGGGCGAGTGCGGGCATCATGCTTCATTGAGGGCAATAGCCGCCAAGGCGTTCTGCCACAGTTTCTATTGGCCCACCGCCCTCGAAGACGCCGAATAGCTAGTCCGCGCGTGCAATGGGTGCCAACGCTTCGGGCAGCTCAGGCACATGTCGGCTTCGGTGCTCAATACCATACCGATCACCTGGCCCTTTGCTGTTTGGGGCCTCGACATGGTCGGTCCCTTCAAGCGGGCACGTGCAGGCATGACCCATCTGCTGGTGGTGGTAGACAAGTTCACAAAAGTGGATAGAGGCCAAGCCTATCCGGAAGCTAGACCGGGCAACAGTCGTCACCTTATTCACCAACATCATCAACCAATTCGGCTACCCCAATAGCATCAACACCGACAACGGCACGAACTTCGCCAAGGGGGCCTTCGCCCAATTCTGCAGCAACAAGGGCATCCGGCTGGACCTTGCTTCCGTCGCGCACCCGCAGTCCAACGGGCAAGTCGAGAGGGCAAAAGGCCTAGTGCTGGCCGGCATCAAGCCACGCCTCATCGAGCCCTTGGAGCGGTTGCCCGGATGCTGGATCGAAGAGCTTCCGGTTGTGCTATGGAGCCTCCGCACCACACCGAATAGATCAACCGGCTACACCCCATTCTTCCTGGTCCACGGCTCGGAAGCTGTCCTCTCCGCGGACATCAAGTTTGACTCTCCACGCAAGATCCTTTACGATGAAAAGGCCAACCAAGAGGCGCGGGAAGATTGTGTGGACCTCCTCGAGGAGGCCCGCGAGCTGGCATTTTCTAGACCGGCCTTGTACCAGCAACGCCTATGCCACTACCATTCAAGCCGGATCCGCCCTGTCGCATTCCGCGAAGGCGACCTGGTCCTCCACCTGGTGCAAGGCATGAAGGGCATGCACAAACTATCGCCACCCTGGGAGGGTCCCTTCATCATCAGCCGGGTGCTGCCCAATGACTCCTACTACCTCATCGACGCACAGCAGCCGCGCAAGAACAAGATGGACAAGTCAGATGAAGAGACAGAGCGTCCCTAGAACGCGGCCCTGCTCCGCCCGTTTTACACCTAGTCACCGGACAGTGTATGTATCCCGCAAACCCTATGAATGAAAATGCGGACCCCTACGAGATATGGGCTCCTTGCTAGAAATTTGTGTGTATCTATTTTCCGGTTCAGTTTTTCTAGCTCCGGCAATCCCTACCTGGGGGCTTGCCGGCTGGCCCGGCCTGCTAAATCAACAAACCGACTGAGTAGTGTGCGATGATGTCAGAGGTCCACTCTTCGTCTCAGCTACAGACTGCAACCCGGCTGTCCGGCTAGCAAGAGCAAAAGCCAGAGGCATCCCACATGAAAAACAGGGAGGAGATGTGATAGGTCGGGCGTTCTAACCTCGCAACTAGCTTGAGACAATCCGTCTACTAAACCGTTAGTACCGTGCGCAATGTACTGTCAGCTCCCTTCGATTCCGGCTGCAGACCGCAACCCGGCTGCTCGGCAAGGACGCAACGGAAACAGTAGAGCACATGAGGAAATGACTAAGTGTCCAGAGAAGTGCAAGCTGGTTTTCAAAAAACAAATCCGCTTTCCGGCTAAAGTTTAGCAGACTAACCTACTAACGGGTGAGAATGTATGTATGTATGTATATTTTTTGTACGACTATTTCGAGTTAGAATTCAGGAAGAAAAGAAGAAGATTCGAAGTCCGTGCGTTCATCAAGCACTCCGAATCTCGGGGGCTACACCCACTGGGCGCGCTCGCGCGCCCCTAGTGGAATGTTGTAGTTCCCGACCGGCTAAAGGAGTTAGCCGGAGGTTTGGAGCCCAGGTGAGGGCAAGGGCAAATAAAAAGGAAGAAGATTCGAAGTACCTGGCTACGCCAGCCACTCCGAATCTCGGGGGATACACCTAGTGGGTGCGCTGGCATGCCCCCACTAGAATGGAAGTTCCCCCGGCTACAGGCGTCCAGCCAGCGAAAGCAACCGGTTAAGAGGTGTCTAGTCGGATGAAGCTAAAGGCTTGAGGAAAGAAAGAAGATTCGAAGTACCTGGCTACGCCAACTACTCCAAATCTCGGGGGCTACACCCAGTTGGTGCGCTGGCGCGCCCCCACTAGAATTGCAGTTCCCCCGGCTAAAGGCGTAAGCCGAGTTCACCCGAATAAATTCAATCGGCAAAATATTGAAAGAACATACAAAAAACACAAGTTGGAAGCAAGCCAAAATAATTCAGACTGACATAAAAAGGGAGAGGGAGATGAAGCTCCCACGAGTTCACCCGCACCAGAAGCAACCGGCACAGATAGAAAGGTTTCAAACAAAACAGGATAAACAAATACACCCGGCATCCTGGGGTCATAACTAGGCGACAGGGCCCTTGCCGTGCGGAGTGCCCTGGCTGGCGACAGTCTCGGGAGGCAGAGGAGGCGTGGTGGCTGATCTGGTTCCGGCGTCCCCACTAGCCGATTGCGATGAAGCTTCCGCATCCAAAGTGCCGGCGGACTCCAAGTCGGTGAGCACCTCGTTGACGTCCACATAGTCGGCAATCTTGATGGCGGAGGCCCGGAGCTCTGGATGGGCCTGGCGGATGGCGGCAAGGTCGGTGCCAGCGTGGAAACCCCCGTCGATCTTCTCGACACGGGCGTCCTTGTACTAGGAGAGCATGAGGGCCAGGGCCATCTCTGCCCTGGCTCGCACCGCCAGGTCCCTCAGTCGGTCGACGGTAGCCAGCACCTCCGCCACCTTGGTGGCCAGCTGCGCCATCGTCTCCAGAACCGGTGCATCCGGCCATAGGAAGGCAAAGATGGCCTGCGCTGCCTGGCGAAGTTTGGTAGCCTCCTCCCCGAGAAGGATAACCAGCTCCTGGGGTGTTGGCTGCTCTCCCAGCCAGTTCTCCTACAGCCGGTTATACGCCAGCAGGTCTACGCCGGGATAAAAAGCTGTCAGAAAAAAGAACGTCAGAGCCGGCTACCGGATCCGGAAAGACGAGGGGAGTCGGAAAAGAAACTTACCCTTAGCCGTGTGCCCAACCTGCATCAGCTCCTCCACTAGGGCCTTCTCCCAGGCCGTCAGCCCCTTGACTTCCTTCTCTTGGTCCTTGCTCTGGGCCTCGAGAAGGGTGAAGGCTTCGGCCCGGCCAGGGAGGGTGGCGTCGCGCTCCTTAGCGACAGCCACCAGAGCGTCCACCTTGGCGTGCCAGTCTTTATTCTGCAGCCGAAGCATAGAATTTGACTTTCTCATCCGGTCTTTCGCCTTCTTCAGGCGATCGATCTCCTGCTGAGCGCACACCATGATGGTTGCAAAAACCCGACTATCAGCAAAAAAAGATTCCGAATGAGGGAACTTACTCTACGAAGTCCCGTTGGCAGTGGCAAGCTTCTGCTCCAGGGTCCGGTTGCCGCCGGCTGAGGCCTCGAGCAACCGGATCTCCTTCACCACCAGCTCAAGGGTGGAAGCAAGGTCCGTCAGCGAGGCAGCAAGGCGTCATCGTCAACCACGTTGGCAACCAACGACTCCTTCACCGCGGCCACCGTCATCCTCCACTCCTCCCCCGGCTCGTTGTTGGAGTTGTGTCGCCGACAACCACGAGCTCCTTGCCAGCAGCGGCCCTCCGTGCCGCCGCTGGAGAACTACCCCTGCCTTGTAAGGTGGTCACAACTGTTTCTGGCTGGACCATCGTAGCTGGCGGAGGGCCCCCAGCTCCGGCTGTCGCAGTCGGTTCAGCTCGAGGCGGCGGCGGAGACGGGGCCTCGGAAGAAGGAGGGGCGGAGGCAGACGCGGGCGGTGCAGTGTCCAGCGCATGGGGCTGCGAGCCAGTCGGTGCCTACGCTGGGCTCGTAGTGCCGAAGGAGACCAGCGTGCTGAGCACCAAAAGGCAGAAAAGAAGCAAGAGCCAAATAAGCCAAAGACAGACAAGGAGAGCGCAAAGGGCAGAAGACAGTGAAAACACTAAGAAAAGGAAACTTACCCCTGCACCACAGGGGGCGTCCCCTTCTTGCGACCGAGGTGGCTCGGCAGAAGGGTGCCGGTCCGGCTCCTCTTGGGGGCCAGCTCCTCCACGGTGGGCCGGCTGGCGCCACCCCCTCCCCCGCTGGACCGGCTCGAGCCACCCCCTCCCCTGCCAGACCGGCTGGAGCTTCCCCCACCGGCACCGGACCGGCTGGAGTTGCCATCCGTCGTGTGGCACCATGGTGGCTTGGGAGCCGGGGCATCCTCCTCCTCCTCGTCGACCTCTGCATGAGGATCGGCGGCCAGCTCGTCATTTCGGCTAGGGAAGACATCGCCATCCCCATCAGACTCCTCCCCAGACCGACGAGCGCGCGGCTTGGGCAAGTCGGGCGTGAAGCTCTGAAGAGGGGTCTTGCCCTCCTCTCGGAGGATACAAGGGAAGATCTACCAAGGACAGAAGAAGCAAGCAGATTAGTCGGATGGAAAAACAGCAAGAAGCACAAAAGGAAATCCGGTTGGCAAACTTACCCAGGGCGCGAGGTTGTCACGGCTGTAAGGGGACATCCCGAACTTCCAGCCTTCCGGCAGCCGCTCCTTCATGATGGTCGACACCCACTCCTTCAGGTTGTGGTAGCGGGGATCACGGCGGGACAGCCGGGTCGGGTCCAGCCGGCCGGAGTAGAAGCACATCTTGTGTGCCCGCTGCTACAGCGGCATCATCAGCCTAGACATCTAGCTGAGGGTGATGTCCAGGCCAGTTAGACCGATGGTGACGAGGGCGTGTATGCACTACAGCATCGCGTCCGACTCTGTCTTCTCGCCGTAGATCTTCAAATCCCACTGCAGCTGACTGGACTCCACGTCCTGGAACGCCGACAGGTTGATGTAGCCCACGACGGTGAGGTTGTGGACGTAGAAATACGACTGCTGCCACAGCTGTACTGTGTCCTGTAGCCGGAATTTGGGGTAGCCGGTCTGCGTGCGGGAGTAGATGCAGGTGCCGCCGCACGTCACCAGCGGCCCCTTAGTGAATTGAACCTACAGGCAGACTCGGAAGAGCTGGCAAAAGATCCTGAGATCCGGCTGGATCTCGAGGTAGCTTTTGCAGAAAGCTATGAAGTGCGCCAGCGTCCCGACGGCGTTGGCACCTAGGTGGTGGAGGCGGAGGTCGAAGAAGGTGAGAAATGTGAGGAAGAACGGGTGCACTGGCAGTGCGAAGCCGCGAGCTAGATGCGACAGGAAGATGACCCGCTCCCTCTCCGCCGGCTACGGTGACTCTTCACCCGCCGACGCGAGCCACACCTCCACGTCCTCCTCCGGCGGAAGAACGCGAGTACCTGATACTTCTCGATGTGCTCCTCCATCACGGAGGAGCCACACCAGGCTCCGCGCTTGGCTTCCATTACCGGTTCGCTGGGAGGCGCTCGGGCAGAAGAGTGACGGTGGCCCGTATCGCCGACGACGTTAAACGGGCGGCGCATCGGACTATAGTGATGGTGGCGAGCGAGGCGATGCGAGGAAGGCAGGCGCACAAGAGAAGAATGAGGAAGCAGTGAGCGAAGGGACAAACCGCTCCCCCGGGCGTCCCTTTAAAGACCCGGAAGCGGAACCGTTTGCGGCACCACGTGGCGGCCACCCAGACGCTCCCCGCTCTCCGCATAGTGCAGGATCCCTTGCACAGGTAGAGGACGCGCAGACGATCCCGGAGCAGAAACCGAAGAGGTAGGTGACGGTTCCCGAGGCGACGTGCGACGGGACGTTACGCTGCCCGCCGTAGAGTAATGATGGCGCATGCGTGCGTGGCCGGCGTCATCACTGACGTCACGGGTAGCCCAACCGCCAAGCCTAGCCGGCCAGAAAATTCAAAATGATGAGGAGCGTACGCACATTTCACCTAAGGGCGAAATCTACACGTGCTCGGGGGATGACCTCCGGATACCCCAACCAGACAAGAACCACGGCAGTCGGATCACGCTCGGCTGGCTGAGCACAGCCGGACAGGAGCAAGTCAAGCCGTCTACCTCACGGTAGCCGGAACAGCGAGAGCAGCCGGCTACAGCAGCGTAGCCGGAACCAATCAGGAGGGCAGGGCGACGTGCAGCACAGTGCGCAGTACGCCCTAGTACGATGAAAAGACTGGCAAGTACTCGGCCATACCGAAGACTTTGCGGGGTGACGCGGGAACAGTGACCCAATGCTGACGATAGGCTCGCACGGCGTTCACTGTGCCCACGACGACCATACCGCTCTTACTGTGATGAGACATAGTTGTACCGAGTACTATAGATGACCAGCCGGCTGGGACCCACCTGTGGGGCCTACCAGTCGGACTGGCCAGTGAGACCTATGCCTCTCTGCCCATATAAGGAGAGGCAAGGCCTCAATAGAAAGGGTTGGTCTCAGAGCATTTAAGGCAGTAGCTAGAGAATACAACTCGAGGAGCACTTGTAGCCCGTGTATCACTCATAGTCAGATCGGCAGGAGTAGGAGCTTTACCTCATCACGAGGGCTCCGAACCTGGGTACTTCCTGCGTCCCGCTACGCTTGCTTGTATCCAATCTCATCTGCGGACGCCGTCGATAGCTTCCCTGCTACTCCCCACACCTCTATCTAACCTGTTTAGGTACTACCGTTCCCAATACAACGACACTTGCCTAACATGTTTGTGTTCTTTACTCCGTAGCGAAAGGAGATAAAGAAACATGCTGATGAAACCGAGGCTATTCTCGATGATACCCAAGCGGGAAAAAAGGGTGAAGGCATACTTCGAGCATTCCTCAAGGTACGGATGAAAATGAAACGAGTCCTCTTACGGGGATATTATGTTACCTGCTTTGACATCTCCTCTACTTTCTTATAGTGCTCGGTGCAAAAGATGCATTGGTTATCTAACCTGTTAGGTTGTCGCGATATCGAGTACAAAACATCGTCACATTCTAGGTCCAAGTCGACTTCTGACCCGGCGGCTCATCTTCAGGATGATGAAGAGGATGAGACCACCTAGACGGCTCATACGGATGATGAGGTATGTTTGCATTTATTGTTTTTGTTTTGTTTTCCATATATTTCCTTAGCCATACATTTGATACATATAGTTGCCTCGTATGGAGAATGAGACGGAGGAGGATTACCAGATTCGTTCCGCTTACTTGTTGAATACAAGTAAAGAGTTCCATCGCTTCACACCGGATGACTTCCATAACAAAGGAAAGACAAATGTTGTTGAAGAGGAGCCGCCACGGAGGTCAAGATCTTGTAGGAGGATGAGAGGTCTAGACTATGATGATGACTCACAAGAAGAATATGAGGTGACAAAGAAGATACCTCCGAGGAGGGGTCAACGCCCAAGGAAGCATTGACGGAAGTAGTTCTATGCCGAGTATTATGTCATCGTACTTTGATGTTGTATTGCACTATGCCGAGTATGTGTTGGCACTACGTTCTATGCACTATGTTATATGTGTATGCACTATGTTCTATGTACTTTGATGTTGTATTGCACTCTGTAATATGTATTGCACTATCTTGTATTGTGAACTGGTATGTTCTATGTACTTTGTACTATGTATACACATAGCTGATGTGAACTTCCTCACAGCCTGATGTTTATGAACTGAATTCAGTTTTGAGGTGTAGCACCTACCTGACAGGCGCTATGCTTCGAGGTGTAGTGCCTACCTGAAAGGTGCTATGCTGTGTAGCGCCTACCTGGCAGGCGCTATGCTTAGAGGTGTAGCGCCTACCTGACAGGCATTATGCCATTGATTTTTCTAGCCCCCCCAAACTAATAGAGAGCAAATCGATAGCACCAGACCAAATTTCCCCTAACTCGATGTGCAGTGCCTTGGACTTAGGCGCTATGTTTTGAGGTGTAGCACCTTGGTCTTAGGCGCTACACATCGACTTAGGGAAATTTTGGCTGGTGCTATTGATTTTCTCTCAGTTAGTTTGGGAAGCTAGAAAAATTAATGCCATAGCGCCTTTCAGGTAGGAGCTACACCCTATAGCGCCTTTCATGTAGGCTCTACACCTCAAAACTGAATTCAGTTCATAAATAATAGTTTGTGAGAGATAGCAGTTTACAAGATAACACAAAATAGAAAGCAATTTACAAGATAACATAAAAGCCACAGTGGTTGACACATGCAAAATAACACAAGGTTCACGACATACTCGAATAGAAGCACCTAATACATGGCATTTTCCCCTTAAGGGGCTTTACATACTCAAAGTTCACGACATGCTCAAAGTTCATGACAAACTCCAAGTTGGACATACTCAAAGTCCATGAGCCTCCGCCAAGGCTTCCGTATAGAAGTATAGAACACGAGGCCATTTTCCCTTCTTGTTGCGCTCTTGGTCTTCCGCCATGGAGCGGCTCGCCATTTCACGCTTCTTTTGCCTCTCCGCCACATGAGCCTCCTTAGCGATGCGCTTCTCTTCCTCCTATTTCTTGCGATGCTCGTCCTCACATTGCTTGCGCTTCTCTGCTGCCTCCTTGTTACGCACAACTTCATGGTACTAGTGTCTAACTATTCGACCCTCGATATCCATAATAGCCAATGTAGCTTCATCTTGCTCAAGATCTATCCAAGTGTAGTACTTTCATAGTGGAGGGGGAGACTACAAGAAAAGAGTGTACGTTAGTTAGATGATACGAATAGGAGTTCTTAAACTAAATGGATTTATACATACCGATGGAGTCTCATACATGTTGCGGGTATGCCCGGGAGAGCGAGAGTAGTTGGGACACATGAAGAGCTTCCGACCTCTAGTATCAGAATTGTAGTTGATATACTTCTTAACAATGCAAGGATCTTTGCACCAACAAATTGGAACCTCCTTTCCATGGGCCTCGGATGTATGATACGCCCTCACTAGCCTTTCCTCTTGATCGGTGCAAGGTGGCTTATCATTGTCCTTCCTCTTCCTCTCTTCATCTTCCTCCTCCCTTTTCCTCTTTCTCTCTTCATATTCCTTCTCCTTTATCCTGTTCATCTTGTCCTCTTCCTCCTTTATTTTCCTCAAATCACGAGTAAGTTGAACCACCGACTCAAATTCATGAGCAAGTTTCTTCTTCCACTTCCTCTCTCCCTCTTCCACAACTTCCTTCCTATTCCTCTTTCTCCTTCCTCTATCTCACAAAAAATAAAGCGTCCACCCACACTTTTGAGTAATTCACACATTTCCCATCACTGTCCTTGTTGGGTTGAGTCGCCATACCTATAATAAGGATGAAAGGTAAAAGTTAGTAAAATAAGCATAAATGTGAACATTTTTAACACTAGTGGAACATGTCAATATATAAGGATATACAATAGTCGACATACCTATACGGATTTGTTCGTGCCAAGTAACCTATCATACTAGCTGGATTAAAACCACCACGCCCTCTTCTAAGCCCAAGTTGTCGACCTCTTTCTTGCCTAGGAGCTTGTTGGCTAGTTCTCCCTTGGTTTGGGACTTGTTAGCTAGTTCTCCCTTGGTTTGGGACTTTTTGGCTAGTTCTCCGTTGGCTTGGGACTTGTTGGCTAGTTCTCAGTTGGCTTGGGACTTGTTGGCTAGTTCTCGGTTGGCTTAGTTCGCCCTTGGTTTGGGACTTGTTGGCTAGTTCGCCTTTGGCTTGGGACTTGTTGGCTACAACTCAGTTGGCTTGGGACTTGTTGGCTACAACTCGGTTGGCTTGTGCTTGCTTCATTTCCTTTTGCTCTCTTCCTTTGGGGACACTTTCTTGCATTATGCCCTTCACCATTGCATGTTCCACACCGTGCTCTCTCACGAGGTTCTTGGAATTGGTCGTTGCCCATTTGTCGACCACCACCACAACCCCATCTGTCCATGTCACTCCTAAAGTGCTTTGTATTGCTTCTTCCACGTTTAATCACCTTCCATTTTGGATCAGGACATAGTTGAATTCCATGGTACTCCGACCATTGTGATTGGTCCAAGTATGGGTGAAATCTTGGGGACCATGTCTTCTTAGTAGTCTCGATAGAGAACTCAGACTCTCTCACCAGGAGCGGATGATTATAGTACAAATGTCGCGTGTGATCCATCATTAGCAAGTGCGAGCATGCAAGATGAAGCAACGATGGCCTTCCGCATGTGCACTCACAAGTCTTGAGAAAGACCTTGAACGCTTGGCCTCCATGTTGGACACCATCAGTCATGGTTCGTCCTGGCTCCCTAACTTGGTAAATTAGCTTGTAATTATCAAATTCCGTGACAACTTGGGAATCCACTTTCCTTGACTGAAATTCCATCCAATCGTCAACCTTAGGTGGGTACTTGTATTTATGCTTGTTCTTATAGTCTCCCGTAATCTGCTTGTCTGTTTCAGTTGAGTATTTTAGAAAATACTCATTCATCTTGTCGAATGTATATCGGACTATTGCCATGATAGACAATGCACGGACACCTTTGAGCAACTTGTTGAAGCATTCTGCCATGTTGCTTGTCATTTGACCGTACCTCTAGCCACCATCCTCGAAAGCTCGTGCCCACTTTGCCCTATCTCTAATGTTCCTATCGAGAAACTCTTCTTTGTTGAAGATCAATTTTTTGTACAAATTTGAGAAACGATGTTCCGTGAAAGCGAGGCAACAAACCTGTAGATCATCAGAAAAGTCCTTGCTCTTGCATGCCCTATAGAAGTTTGCACAAAAGTTTCTCATACACTATCGATGGTGTAACTGAGCATGGTCGGGAATGTCAATCATCATCGCATTGAGAATTCCTTGATGATAGTCAGAGATGACACATATTTCCCTTTGAGTGGGTAATACCTTGGTTCTCAAAAGATGGAAGAACCACTCCCAATTGTCACTATTTTCCTCCTCCACCAAATCAAACGCCAAAGGAACCAATCGGTTGTTGGCATCGTTACCTATTGCAATCAAGATAGTGCCCTTGAATTGTCTAGTCAAAAAGGTGCCATCAACGGAGATAATAGGCCTACAATGTTCAAAAGCCCTAACACATTGCTCAAATCCCCAAAATGCACGGCCAAATACTCGAACGGTTCTTTTGTTTATTATCCTTGTCTTGTTCCCATAAGGTTTAATCACATGAACCATGCCCAGGTTAGCATTGGCCATCGCTCCCAACAACCTAGGGATTTCGTTATAAGATTCCTCCCAATCACCATACAACATCTTGAATGCGGCTTGCTTCACCTTCCATGCCTTCTCGTACTTCACCTCATAGTGAAAGAGGGATTTCACAAGCTCCATGACCATCTTGATGGTCATTATTGGAAAAGACGCGATGTCATTGGAAAACCTATAAGGGAGGAACTCGAAGGTGAGTTTTCAGTGCTCGTGCTTCACATACTTTCCATCCACCATCGGGCCTCGACACATGTGAGTTGATACACAACTAGATATGTGCCAATTAGGACCTCCCTTGATTGGTCTTGCATGCACAATCCAAGTACATCCATCCGCCTCGCACTTAACCATGTAACGGTTCTTCACGTTCGAGTGTACGATCGTGTATGGACGATGATGCTTAACCGAGAAGTCCTTTATCCATTTCTTAAATTCCAACAAGGTCTTGAACCTCGATCCGCGAGAAAAGCCATTATTCTCTTTATTATCATCCCGGTAAGAACTTGTCCTTGGTCCAAGCACTATGCCCTTTAGGCCATCAACTGTGGATTCATCCGCAAGACTAACATCATGAAAAAAAGATACCCGATGGTCCTGCCCCAATATGGTATCGTGGATCTCGGCCTCTCTAGTTGTGAACACCTCCTTGTCAACTTGCTCTTCTGGACCATCATCATCCGAGTCCGATGCATAGCCTCGAGTATACAGGATGTCACGGTCCATGTTCTCTTTGGTAATGTATTTGTCCAAATCTCCAACATTGTTATCATGGAGCTCAACCTCATTCTCATCGCGCCCATAATCATCATTGTCCTCTTCCAACACTTCTTCTTGGTCCTTTGAAATCGGGATCAATGTTTGGGTCCAAAGCGGTTCGCTCAATAGCTCTTCGTTTAAGGGTGGGGGACTCCTAGAATCCAATGGGGAGGCAACACGGTTCAAGTCCAAGTGCAAAGAACTATCAACCTTCTTGGTGGCAAATAGCTCAAGAGCCTTGTCTAGTGATTCGGCCACCACCTCCTTGTATGCAACCCAACAGGGCTTGGAGTAGATACACATGGTCTTCCAATGGATATGCATTCCCAAACCCACATCATGTCTTCCCTCCAACTCAACAACATCACTTGGGTCCATCCATTTCAATTCAATCCTAACTTGCTCCAAGACCTCGGCGTAGGTGGGACTATGCTCAAACACCATGTCTAGCTCATTCGGGTCCGGTTCTATGTTGCCTTTCAAAAAATCATCCTTATCTACATAATGAACATGAACAATTCTCGCCATCCCTAACACATAGGAGAATATGTTCATTAACTACCCATGCCAAGATGAACAAAAATATACTAGTCACATTAACAAACATATAACTAACAAGAACACCCACCCTTACATAACAAAACCATAACCCTAACATTCCAACAACCCTAAACCTAATTAAATGTTTCATAGACATCATTCTACCCAACCTTGGCCAATGCACCCAACAAATTTCCAAACATTTATTACCAAATTGAATTTCTAGGGTTTCAACCCACATCCCACCAAAATGAAAGATTTTAATCGGTCAAAATGGAGGTAAATGAGAGAGGGTACCTCTAGCAGCTTGGGAGGGGTCGAAATCCTCCAAAATAAGCTTCAGGTATGAGGGATTTGAGGGAGGGAGGAGAGAGGGAAACTGGGGGCACCGCCCCGGTGTTCTTCTACCTGGGACGAGCTAGGAGTGGGAGTGCATCAGGGTGGGAGGGAGTCCACATGCGTGGGGCTATGTTCCAAAATGTAGGACCTAGGAGCAAGGCGCTACACTTAGGGGCTTAGCACCTAGGCGTTATACGGCTCGGGTGGGGCCAGGCCAGGCCACACAGCCACCACACTGGCAAGGGAATAGCGCATGCGAGCTAGGCGCTACAATGTAGAGTATAGAACCCCACCGTTGGGCGCTACCCAGAAGTGTTAGTGGAGGAAAATAATTTTGCCCACAATTTATTTTGTGAATTTGTTTCAAATTTGGGTCAGTTTTGTCCATTTTGCCCCATGGGCCAGCATCTACTATCTCCTGTCAACTCGCGGATTTATGGAGAGGAAGGGACCTAACGCATCTCAAAAAAGGGACCTAACGCATCTCCCCGTCTCCCGTGAGCCCATGGGCCAACATCTACTATGGTAAACTAGGCTGACATGGAGCAATCTAGACCAATGGAAATTTTTAGTTGGGTTGTGGATAAAAATTGTTGTCGAAAAGCGTATGGCTATAAAAAGACAGACCTCTACAAAGGTCTGGTCGCTCCTCTCACATGAGGTCTTCCGTGCTCGCCACGTGGCCAGCTAGCCAGGCCCGTGAGAAGGAACAAACGGAACTGAATCACAATATGGTCCTGCACATACAAGTACATAATAGACTACCGAAAGTACAAATTAGAATACTAAAGTACAAAAATAGTATAGAAATACACCATCAAAAGTACAAAGTACAAGTGTACTCCAAATACAAATTATAATAAAACGAAAGGACGCTAAAGTACATGATGTACAACAATACAAGTAAGTACAAAGGTACTAAAAGCTGAAGTACACGAAAGTACAAGTGTACTCATAACAAAAATACGCATAAGTATAAGGATACTAAAAATCAAAGTACATTAAACTACAAGTATACTCACATCCTGTTATGGGGTCCCTTGTGGGATTGGCCCTAGGGTTGCCCGATCTTCATAGATTCGAGGGGATTTGGGGGAGGGAGTGAAGAACACGATGAACACGCAAGGGGAAATCGATACAAATGCACACCACACCCGATACAATCTGATTTTCGCTCGTTGGCTCGAACCACCAACCCAATAGAATCACAGAGGGAGAGACCAAAGGTAGAATCTCTTGCAAGAGATTGGATAACTCTTGACAGAATCACACATAGGGATAGAGTAGCAACCAAGTAGAATCCCAAAGGGGAGTGACGAAGCACTACTAGAATCCATACATGGGAGAGATCAAGAACTAGAAGAGCGCCTTGACGACTTCAATTAAGAAGGCATTGATACAACACATATATAATCTAATGAGAGGGGGGTTCCCATCCAGGGTTTTTCTTAAGCCATTACTCTCAACTCAATTCATCATCATCTCTCATGTTTCAAGGAGGGAGTGGGGGCATATATATAGGCCAGCCATGAGCTAGGGGTAGTTTAGGCATAATAGAGGGGTACATGGGCTGAGGCTGATGTCTACGCACTTCTATTCTTGTAGACAGTTGTTGGGCCTCCAAGTGCAGAGGTTTGTAGAAAAACAGCAAGTTTTCCCTTAAGTGGATCACCCAAGGTTTATCGAACTCAGGGAGGAAGTGGTCAAAGGTATTCCCTCTCAAGCAACCCTGCAATCAAGATATAAGAAGTCTCTTGTGTCCCCAACATACCCAATACACTTGTCAGGTGTATAGGTGCAGTAGTTCGGCGAAGAGATAGTAAAATACAAGTGGTATAGATAATTATAAGTGGAAACGGTGATAGAAAATAACTTGATGGCATGGAAAAGACTAAACGCAAACTGAAATAAAGACGGAAGCAAGCAAACATGTAACAGATCTAGTAGCAAACGGTGTTTCAGTGCTAAGAAACAAGGACTAGGGATCATACTTTCACTAGTGAACACTCTCATATAAATATCTTCTCTTCATGATACTACTCTTAACTACTCTCCGGTTGGACACTCTAATCAACGGTAGGGCTATAACAGCACACCTCAAAGTAAGCCTTTCCCATCTAGAAAACCCCACACTATCACCTTGAGTACTAGATGAGTCCAACAAACACCACAATTTCATAAAGACATCCAACTCCAAATATAACTCATAACAAGTATTTGTAATCTCTAGCCTAAGTGCCACCATGGTGAGCATGTTGTCACTTTCAGACACATGGGGGGAGTAGAGATTCATTAAAGCACTTGAGTAGCAGAATAGATCTATAGATTACAAGCTCATGACCACAATAAGATCATGCATAGATAGAGAGATGAACACATAGTTACCGGTAGAACCCTTAGCATCGAGAGAGAACTACTCCCTCCTCATCATGGGAATCAGCAATGGTGATGGAGATGGTGGTGGAGATCGATGGAGATGGCTTCGGGGGCACTTCCCCGTCCCGGCAGGGTGCCGGAACAGAGACTTTCTGTCCCCCGAATCTCCCCTTTGGTGGTGGCGGCGCTGCGGAACGTTTCGTGGCTGGAGGCTTGACTACCTAGGGTTTATGCATCAGGAGGCTTCTTATAGGCGAAAAGGCAAGGTCGGTGGGCGGCCAGGGGGCCCACACCACCTGGTGGCACGGCCAGGGCTAGCCCGCGCCACCACATGGTGTGGCCGCCCTGTGGCCCCTCTCCGTCTCGTCTTCTGGCTCCGTGAGTGTTCCAGTAAAATATCAACTTTGGCTTTTGTCCTGTCCAATTCCGAGAATATTCATTTTCTGACTTTCTGGAACCAAAAATAGCAGAAAACAGGCAACTGGCATTGTGGCATATTGTTAATAGGTTAGTCCAAGAAAGTCTATGAAAAGTACTCCAAAGTGTGGACAAAACACAAGAAAGTAGATAAAACCAAGCATGGAACATCAAAAATTATAGATACATTTTCAATGTATCAACATCCCCAAGCTTAACTCCTGCTTGACCTCGAGTAGGTAAGTGATAAAAAGAAAGAATAATTTTTGAGGTGACATGCACCATCAAAGACTTTCTCAAAGTATTTGTAAAACATTCAAAGCTGGGATCATAGTACTTCAATCATAACATGAAAGACAAAGTTCTAGCAATAAGCGAAGAAACTATGATGCAACATGAAAAGGCACAAACAAAAGATTCATGAATAACAATGCTTTGCAAGACATTTGTTTGTTTCACATAAAGAAAACATAGCATAATAGTATTCAGCTTGTCCCTCAATAGAGTAGCAAATATAAATGCATAGGACACCTTCAAAGTTCATAAGAGTGACTAGATACAATAGTTTAAAACAAGCAATATCAAAGTACGCATCAATCAACTAGTCTTGGGACAATACACTTAGAACTAAGAATGGCCACTATGCTCTCAAAGTAAGTGCATAAAGATAGAAGGTGGAGACTCAATGTAATGGTGGAAGAAAAGCCTTTGTAAAAGGAAGTAGGGATTCAAGTCTCATAAAGAGCTTCCGAAAATTATGGTACTTGTAGCTTTCAGCTCTCATTGCCCCTATCATAAGCATCTTGAAGGTGATTAAGGTTAAAGTGACACAACTAAGAGTATATGCTTGACAAGTTATAAACCAAAATCTCATGCCCCTTACTTACGAAGACCGATCCTCATGCTACTCAACTTCAGTCACGAGTAAGCTCTTGTCATTGTAAGTATATGTGTATCATTAAGAACCGCCAACGGGGTACGCACATGATACAGGAGCTTTCCCATAATCAAAATGACAAGGCAAGCAGAAAATGAGCATCTCAGCGATCTTTTTATTTGCTATTTGCATAGGTTTCTATTGAGGATGCTTCATAGATTGCTCATTATGGTGATGCTGCAAGTTTCCACCATGATTAGGCATGGCTTAGGCTAGCGGCCCAGGCGTTTCTCTAACACACGTACAAACTCCATGATCTTACAAGTTCCACTTTTATTTCACACCGCCAGGATCCGTAAGCAAAAGAACATGATATCAACGGGGTACAAAGTACAAGTGCAATGTTGAAAGCGTTCCCCATGGTACATGGTTCTGCTAATTTCAACTTATAAAGCGCAAGCATATACGCAACAAAGAAGGACCCAATGGTTCAAGTTTATTAGATGCAAAAAGTAAAGTGTGCCATCAAGTTCGTGAGAGCTTTAATCACTAGTTTTCTCATAACAAGTTTAATTTGGAAGGTAAACAAAAGCATGAATATACTTGGAATATGATAAGCTAGTAGGTAGGTATGGTGGACTCTTTGGAATAACTTGGTTTAGGGAGTTGGATGCATGAGTGGAACTCATACTTGGTTGTGGAGGCTAGCAAAAGACTGGGAGCGATAAACTAAGAGAGCAATAATGGCCATAATCATGCAGAGCGACAAAACATCATTGATCAAAGCATAAAGTGATACTACAAGTTGAAAAATAAATGATCATAAAGGCTATGGTGACTTGAGATAGTCATAACATGGTGTGAGCATGTGCCAAGTCAACCCAAATAAAGCATCAAAGGAGAATACCACTATACTATGCTTTAATATGCTAAAACAACGCATGATTCATCCAAGGAACATTAAGCAATCTCAATTGTTTATAACAAGTCATGCTACATCAAAGAATACTAAGCATAAAGCCAAAACAATATCAAGCATGTCATGACAAAGCATAGGCCACAGTCAAAAACAAGCTCTTTTTACCACATAAGGATGAACTTTCCTACTCTTTTCCAAACCAAACCAAACTATTTGAAAACCAATGTATGAAAGAGGGGGTCCAACCAATTTATTCAGAAAACTAAACAAAACAAGCAAACTAAAAACCAAAACGAAAACGAAAAATAAGACGCTCCAAGAACAACACAACTGTGCATGAAACAATAAAAATGAAGCGTTTGGAAGAAACCTGGGATTTTTATTGATGAAGAAGGGGATACCTTGGGCATCCCCAAGCTTTGACGCTTGTACTTCTTGGATATTTCTTGGGGTGACACGCGGCATCCCCAAGATTGAGCTTTAGTCCATCCTTCATCTCATTACTCATTCCTTCCATACACCTGAAAATTTTCCTTCATACAAAACTTCACACAATCTTTATTAGCAACATTAGTGCACTCAAGATAAATAAGTCTTAAGGTTCAGTTCTAACACCAAATAAACTTCCATTAAACACTAGCTACTGTAGCACTTCCCTCAAAAAGCTCAATTCCCCAAATGAACTCAAAAAGGAACCAACAAGAAGCAAATGTAGAAAATGGCAGAAATCTATCAAAACAGACCAGCAGGTAAAGACGATTTTTTCGAAGAACTTATGTTGCTCAAATAAAAAAGTGTTGAACTAACGAAAGTTAGATAACAACCTGGGCAGAAGCAAAAAAATTCACGCCTCAAAAATACGTTCTGAGATTTTACACAAATTTTTACGGTTAAGCACATAAATCTGTTTCGGGACAGCAACTTTCCCAATCGTTACTTCTCTCTCATTAGAGGTTACTCTTGGCACAAAAAGAAAATAAAAATGATAAGGAGCGGTTATTACAGAGGTAATAACTTCCAAGACTCATCTAAAACTTTTGGGTTATCTCCCAATAAGTACTTTTCTTTAACGCCTTTAAGTTAGGCATGATAGTTTGAGAAGATGCTCACATAAGAAATATGAATTGAAGTAAAAGAGAGCATCAAGAAGCAAATTCAAAACACATTTAAGTCTAACCCACTTCCTATGCATAGGAATCTTGTAAAGAAACAAGTCATGAAAGCACAAAGCAATAAGCATAGGAAAGCAAAATAAGTGCAACTTCAAGACTTTCAACATAAAGAGGGGAAACTTAATATTGTTGAGACACATAAAACCATGTTTCCCTCTCTCATAATAACTTTTAGTAGCATCATGGATAAAAGTAACAATATAACTATCACAAGAAACATTCTTATCATGAGCCACATGCATATAATAATTATTACTCTCCACATAAGCATAGTCATTCTTATTAATTGTAGTGAGAGCAAATTCAACAAAATAGCTATCATTATTATTCTCATCACCATAATCATCAAATATAGGAGGCATATTGTAGTCATAATTAATTTTCTCCTCAATAGTAGGTGGACTGAAAATATCATATTCATCATATATTGGAGGTTTAGTATCATCATAAGCAATATAATAGCTATCTTCCAAAGCTGGGGAACTAAAAAGATCATTTTCATAAAAACTAGCTTCCCCAAGCTTAGACTTTTCCATAGCATTAGCAATAATGGTGTCCAAAGAATTCATTTTAACAACATTGCTATTAGCATGCAAATAAAGTTCCATAGGTTTTTTAATTTTCTCTTCAAACACTTCATGTCCTAACTCAAGATAAATACTATAAAGCTCTCTAATTTTGTTGTTGTTTTCCATTAAGCCTAACTAGTGAAAACAAGAAACAAAAAGACAAAATTGCAGAATCTAAAGGAAATAACTTCGAGCACTCACATCGGAGAATAGGCGTTTGTCGTGGGAGGTTCTTCTTCTTTAATCCTCCGGTGTGAATACCTTTTACCTTACCTCCCCAGCAATGGCGCCAGAAAATAGCTTGATGTCTACGCACTTCTATTCTCGTAGACATTTATTGGGCCTCCAAGTGTAGAGGTTTGTAGAACAGCAGCAAGTTTTCCCTTAAGTGGATCACCCAAGGTTTATCGAACTCAGGGAGGAAGTGGTCAAACGTATTCCCTCTCAAGCAACCCTGCAATCAAGATACAAGAAGTCTCTTCTGTCCCCAACACACCCAATACACTTGTCAGGTGTATAGGTGCACTAGTTCGGCGAAGAGATAGTAAAATACAAGTGGTATAGATAATTATAAGTGGAAATGGTGATAGAAAATAACTTGATGGCATGGAAAAGACTAAAGGCAAACTAAAATAAAGACGGAAGCAAGCAAACATGTAACAGATCTAGTAGCAAACGGTGTTTCAGTGCTAAGAAACAAGGCCTAGGGATCATACTTTCACTAGTGAACACTCTCATATAAATATCTTCTCTTCATGATACTACTCTTAACTACTCTCCGGTTGGACACTCTAATCAACAGTAGGGCTATAACAGCACACCTCAAAGTAAGCCTTTCCCATCTAGAAAACCCCACACTGTCACCTTGTGTACTAGATGAGTCCAACAAACACCACAATTTCATAAAGACATCCAACTCCAAATATAACTCATAACAAGTATTTGTAATCTCTAGCCTAAGTGCCACCATGGTGAGCACGCTGTCACTTTCACAGACATGGGGAGAGCAGAGATTCATTAAAGCACTTGAGTAGCAGAATAGATCTATAGATTACAAGCTCATGACCACAACAAGATCATGCATAGATAGAGAGATGAACACATAGCTGCCGGTAGAACCCTTAGCCTCGAGAGAGAACTACTCCCTCCTCATCATGGGAATCAGCAATGGTGATGGAGATGGTGGTGGAGATCGATGGAGATGGCTCCGGGGGCACTTTTCCCCGTTCCGGCAGGGTGCTGGAACAGAGACTTTCTGTCCCCGAATCTCCCCTTCGGTGGCGGTGGTGCTGCGGAACTTTTCGTGGATGGAGGCTTGACTCCCTAGGGTTTATGCATCGGGAGGCTTCTTATAGGCGAAGAGGCAAGGTCGGTGGGCGGCCAGGGGGCCCACACCACCTGGTGGCGCAGATAGGGCAAGCCCGTGCCACCACATGGTGTGGCCGCCCTGTGGCCTCTCTCTGTCTCGTCTTCTGGCTCCGTGAGTCTTCCGGTAAAATATCAACTTTGGCTTTTGTCCCGTCTAATTCTGAGAATATTCATTTTCTGACTTTCTCGAACCAAAAACAGCAGAAAACGGGCAACTGGCACTGTGGCATCTTGTTAATAGGTTAGTCCAAGAAAGTCTATGAAAAGTACTCCAAAGTTTTGACAAAACACAAGAAAGTAGATAAAACCAAGCATGGAACATAAAAAATTATAGATACATTTGCAATGTATCAGAGGCCTAGCTTCAAGGCTCGCATGCCCATCACTTAGGAAGGAGACTCCATAGTAGGAGGGGCAGAGACTCAGGTTTGACGGTGGATACACCGGGTGGGTTCTAGAACCTTGCAGGTGCGGGTTGGTCGAGGCGAGGGTGGAGACTCCGGTCCGGCGGAGACTCCGATAATGCTGCGATGGAGACTCTAGTTCTATTGTAGTGGCTTCTTACTTCTCCTCTTTTAGGCCTCATGCTTGGGGGTCTTGGCTCCTGGGGCATCCTTGTCTCCTCTTGGCATCGCGGGCATGGACCTAGTTGAAATATCACAGATGCCACCTAGAGGGGGGGTGAATAGGCGGTTTTTTTACGAGAAGGGCTTAACAAAGACAGAATAAAACTAGCGTTTACTTTGTCAAGCACATAACCTATATATACAATGGTTCACCTTTGTGCGCCAACAACTTATGCTAAGCAAGAAGAGCAACAAGCCGATAACAAGATAGATTACTTCAAGCACGAAGGCTATCACAATGTAAAGTTCATAAGTGACACCTTCGATCCGAATTATGGATGTAGTGTAGTATATTTTTCCCTAGTAGACCTAGGTTATCAAATCCTCCGGAAGCGAATGCATAGTGAAGTGATACGTTGCTAACGTATCTATAATTGTTGATGTTCCATGCTTGTTTTATATCTACTTTCTTATGTTTTGTCCACACTTTGGAGTACTTTTACACATTTTCTGGAACTAACCTATTAACAAGATGCCACAGTGTCAGCTGCCTGTTTTCTGCTGTTTTTGGTTCCAGGAAAGTCAGAAAATGAATATTCTTGGAATTGGACTGGACAAAAGCCAAAGTCGATATTTTACCGGAAGACTCATGGAGCCAGAAGACGAGACGGAGAGGGGCCACAGGGCGGCCACAGCATGTGGTGGCACAGGTCCACCCTGGCTGCGCCACCAGGTGGTGTGGGCCCCCTGGCCGCCCACCGACCTTGCCTCTTCGCCTATAAGATGCCTCCCGATGCAAAAACCCTAAATCATCTAGCCTCCAGCCACGAAAAGTTCCACAGTGCCGCCGCCACCGAAGGGGAGATTCGGGGGACAGAAAGTCTCTATTCTGGCACCCTGCCGGGACGAGGAATTGCCCCTGGAGTCATCTCCATCAATCTCCACCACCATCTCCATCGTCGTTGCTGATTCCCATGATGATGAGGGAGTAGTTATCTCTCGAGGTTAAGGGTTCTACCGGTATCTATGTGTTCATCTCTCTCTCTATGCATGATCATATTGTGATCATGAGCTTTGTAATAAAGTAGATCTACCTTGCTACTCAAGTGCTTTAATAGATCTCTACTCTCCCCATGTGTGTGAAAGTGACAGCGTGCACACCATGGTGGCACTTAGGCTAGAGATTACAAATACTTGTTATGAGTTATATTTGGAGTTGGATGTTTCTATGAAATTGTAGTGTTTGGTGGAACCATCTAGTGCTCAAGGTGACAATGTGGGGTTATCTAGATGGGAAAGGCTTACTTTGAGGTGTGCTGTTATAGCCCTACCATGGATTAGAGTGTCCAACCGGAGAGTAGTTCAGAGTAGTATCATGACGATAATATATTTATATGAGAGTGTTCACTAGTGAAAGTATGATCCCTAGGCCTTGTTTCTAAACATTGAAACACTGTTTGCAACTAGATCTGTTACATGTTTGCTTGCTTCCATCTTTATTTTAGATTGCCTTTAGTCTCTTCCCACGTTAACCACATGCCAGCAGCTATTTTCTGGCACCGTTACCACTTATAATTATCCATACCACTTGTATTTAACTATCTCTTCATCGAACTAGTGCACCTATACACCTGACAAGTGTATTGGGTGTGTTGGGGACACAAGAGACTTCTTGTATCTTGATTGCATGAATGCTTGAGAGGTAATACCTTTGACCACTTCCTCCCTGAGTTCGATAAACCTTGGGTGATCCACTTAAGGGAAAACTTGTTGCTGTTCTACAAACCTCTGCACTTGGAGGCCCAACAACTGTTTACAAGAATAGAAGTGCGTAGACATCAAGCTATTTTCTAGCGCCGTTGCCGAGGAGGTAAGGTAAAAGGTACTCACATCCTCCAGTGTGAGTGCTCGAAGTTATTTCCTTTAGATTCTGCAATTTTGCCTTTTTGTTTCTTGTTTTTATTTTCACTAGTTAGGCTTAATGGAAAACAACAACAAAATTAGAGAGCTTTATAGTATTTATCTTGAGTTAGGACATGAAGTGTTTGAAGAGAAAATTAAAAAACCTATGGAACTTTATTTGCATGCTAATAGCAATGTTGTCAGTATGAATTCTTTGGACACCATTATTGCTAATGCTATGGAAAAGTCTAAGCTTGGGGAAGCTAGTTTTTATGAAAATGATCTTTTTAGTTCCCCAGCTTTGGAAGATAGTTATTCTATTGCTTATGATGATACCAAACCCCCAATATATGATGATTACAATGATGAATATGATGTTTTCAGTCCACCTACTATTGAGGAGAAAATTGATTATGATTACAATATGCCTCCTATATTTGATGATTATGGTGATGAGAATAATAATGATAGCTATTTTGTTGAATTTGCTCCCACTACAATTAATAAGAATGACTATGCTTATGTGGAGAGTAATAATTATTATATGCATGTGGCTCATGATAAGAATGTTTTATGTGATAGTTATATTGTTAATTTTATTCATGATGCTACTGAAAGTTATTATGAGAGAGGGGAACATGGTTTTATGTATCTGAACAATATTAAGTTTCCCTTCTTTATGTTGAAATTTTTGAAGCTGCACTTGTTTTGCTTTCCTATGCTTGTTGCTTTGTTCTTTCATGACTTGTTTCTTTACAAGATTCCTATGCATAGGAAGTGGGTTAGACTTAAATGTGTTTTGAATTTTCTTCTTGATGCTCTCTTTTACTTCGATTCATATTTCTTATGTGAGCATCTTCTCAAACTATCAAGCCTAACTTAAAGGCGTTAAAGAAAAGTACTTATTGGGAGATAGCCCAAAAGTTTTAGTTGAGTCTTGGAAGTTATTGCATCAGTAATAACCTCTCCTTATCCTTTTTATTTGCTTTTTGTGCCAAGAGTAACCTCTAATGAGAGAGAAGTAATGATTGGAAAAGTTGATGTCCCGAAACAGATTTCTGTGCTTCATAATAAAAATTTATGTAAAATCTCTGTACGTCCTTTTGAGGCGTAAATTTTTGTGCTTCTGCCCCAGGTTGTTATATAACTTTCGCTAGTTAATCACTTTTCGATTTGAGCAACAGAAGGTCTTTGAAAAAATTTATCTTTACCTGCTGGTCTATTTTGACAGATTTCTGCCATGATTTGCATTTGCTTCTTGTTGGTTCCTTTTTGAGTTCTTTTGGGGAATCGAGCTTTTTGAGGGAAGTGCTACAGTAGCTTGTGTTTTAATGGAAGTTTTAATGGTGTTGGAACTGAACCTAAAGACTTATTATCTTGACTGCACTAATGTTGCTAATAAAGACTGTGTGAAGTTTTGTATGAAGGAAAAATTTCACGTGTATGGAAGGAATGAGTAATGAGATGAAGGATGGACTAAAGCTCAAGCTTGGGGATGCCAGGCATGTCAACCCAAGAAACATCCAAGAAGTACAAGCGTCAAAGCTGGGGGATGCCCAAGGCATCCCCTTCTTCATCAATACAAATCCTAGGTTTCTTCCAAACACTTCATTTTATTGTTTCATGCATAGTTGTGTTGTTCTTGGATCGTCTTCTTTTTCATTTTCGTTTTGTTTTTCGTTTGCTTGGTTTTCTTAGTTTGCTTGAATAAATTGGTTGGACCCCCTCTTTCATACATTGGTTTTCAAATAGTTTGGTTTGGATTGGAAAAGAGTTGGAAAAGTTCATGCTTAAGTGGTAAAGGGAGCTTGTTTTTGACTATGGTCTATGCTTTATCATGATATGCTTGATATTTTTTTGGATTTATGCTTAGTGCTCTTTGCTGTAGCATGACTTGTTATAAACAATTGAGATTGCTTAATGTGCCTTGGAAGAATCATGCGTTGTTTTAGCATATTAAAACATAGTATTGTGGTATTCTCCTTTGATGCTTTATTTGGGTTGACTTGGCACATGCTCACACCATGTTATGACTATCCCAAGTCACCATAGCCTTTATGATCCTTTAGTTTTCGGCTTGTAATATCACTTTATGCTTTAATTAATGATGTTTTGTCGCTCTGCATGATTGTGGACATTATTGCTCTCTTAGTTGGTCGCTCCTAGTCTTTTGCTAGCCTCCATAACCAAGTATGAGTTCCACTCATGCATCCAACTCCTAAAACCAAGTTATTCCAAAGATTCCACCATACCTACCTAATAGCATTTGCTATTCCAAGTATATTCATGTTTTTGTCTTCCTTCCAAATTAAACTTGTTATGTGAAAATTAGTGATTAAAGCTCTCACGAAGTTGATGGCACATTTTAATTTCTTGCACTTAAAAAAGTTGAACCATCGTGTCCATCTTTGTTGTGTATATGCTTGCGCTTTATAAGTTGAAGTTAGCAGAACCATGTATCATGGGGAATGCTTTCAACATTGCACTTGTACTTTGTACCCCGTTGATATTATGTTCTTTTGCTTATGGATCCCGACGGTGTGAAATAAAAGGGGAACTTGTAAGATCATGGAGTTTGTATTTGTGTTAGAGAAACACCTAGGCCGCTAGCCTAAGCCATACCTAATCATGGTAGAAACTTGCAGCATTACTATAATGAGCAGTCTATGAAGCATCCTCAATAAAAACCTATGCAAATAGAAAATAAAAAGATTGCTGAGATGCTCATTGTCTGCTTGCCTTGTCATTTTGATTATGGGATAGCTCATGTATCATGTGCAAGGGGTACCCCGTTGGCGGTTCTCTATGATATATATGTACTTACAATGACAAGATCTTACTTGTGACTAAAGTTGAGTAGCATGAGGTTCGGTCTTCGTAAGTAAGGGGCATGAGATTTTGGCTTATAACTTGTCAAGCATATCCTCTTAGTTGTGTCACTTTAACCTTAATCACCTAAAGATACTTATGATAGGGGCAATGAGAGCTGAAAGCTAATAAGTACCATATTTTTTGGAAGCTCTTTATGAATCTCGAATATCTACTTCCTTCTATGAAGGCCCTTGTTTTACTTTTATGTTGAGTCTCCACCTTCTACCTTTATGCACCTACTTTGAGAGCATAGTGGCCATTCTTAGTTTAATGTGCATTGTCCCAAGACTTGTTGATTGATGCATAACTTTGATATTGCTTGTTCTTAAACTATTTGTATCTAGTCACCCTTATGAACTTTGAAGGTGTCCCATGCAATTATGATTTGCTACATTATGAGGGAAAAGCTGAATGCCACTATGCTATGTTTTCTTTATGTGAAACAAACAAACGTCTTGCAAAGCATTGTTATTCATGAATCTTTTGTTTGTACCTTTTCATGTTGCAACATAGTTGCTATGTATTATTGTTATAACTTTATCTTTCATGTTATGTTGAAGTACTATGATCCCAGCTATCAATGTTTTAGAAATACTTTGATCAAGTTTATGATGGTGCATGTCACCTTAAAAATTATTCTTTCTTTTTATCAGTTACCTACTCGAGGACGAGCAGGAGTTAAGCTTGGGGATGTTGATATGGTGCTAACGTATCTATAATTTTTGATGTTCCATGCTTGTTTTATATCTACTTTCTTATGTTTTGTCCACACTTTGGAGTACTTTTACACATTTTCTAGAACTAACCTATTAACAAGATGCCACAATGCTAGCTGCCTGTTTTCTGCTGTTTTTGGTTCCAGGAAAGTCAGAAAATGAATATTCTCGGAATTGGACTGGACAAAAGCCAAAGTCGATATTTTACCGGAAGACTCACGGAGCCAGAAGACGAGACGGAGAGGGGCCACAGGGCGGCCACACCATGTGGTGGCGCAGGTCCACGCTGGCTGCACCACCAGGTGGTGTGGGCCCCCTAGCCGCCCACCGACCTTGCCTCTTCGCCTATAAGATGCCTCCCGATGCAAAAAACCTAAATCATCTAGCCTCCAGCCACAAAAAGTTCCGCAGCGCCGCCGCCACCGAAGGGGAGATTCGGGAGACAGAAAGTCTCTGTTCCGGCACCCTGCCGGAACGGGGAATTGCCCCCGGAGTCATCTCCATCAATCTCCACCACCATCTCCATTGCCGTTGCTGATTCCCATGATGATGAGGGAGTTGTTCTCTCTCGAGGTTAAGGGTTCTACCGGTAGCTATGTGTTCATCTCTCTCTATGCATGATCATATTGTGATCATGAGCTTTGTAATCAAGTAGATCTACCTTGCTACTCAAGTGCTTTAATAGATCTCTACTCTCCCCATGTGTGTTAAAGTGACAGCGTGCACACCATGGTGGCACTTAGGCTAGAGATTACAAATACTTGTTATGAGTTATATTTGGAGTTGGATGTTTCTATGAAATTGTAGTGTTTGTTGGAACCATCTAGTGCTCAAGGTGACAATGTGGGGTTATCTAGATGGGAAAGGCTTACTTTGAGGTGTGCTGTTATAGCCCTACCATGGATTAGAGTGTTCAACCGGAGAGTAGTTCAAAGTAGTATCATGAAGATAATATATTTATATGAGAGTGTTCACTAGGGAAAGTATGATCCCTAGGCCTTGTTTCTAAACATTGAAACACTGTTTGAAACTAGATCTGTTACATGTTTGCTTGCTCCATCTTTATTTTAGATTGTCTTTAGTCTCTTCCCACATCAACCACGCGCCAACAACTATTTTCTGGCACCGTTACCACTTGTAATTATCCATAACACTTGTATTTCACTATCTCTTCGCCGAACTAGTGCACCTATACACCTGACAAGTGTATTGGGTGTGTTGGGGACACAAGAGACTTCTTGTATCTTGATTGCCGGATTGCTTGAGAGGGAATACCTTTGACCACTTCCTCCCTGAGTTTGATAAACCTTGGGTGATCCACTTAAGTGAAAACTTTCTGCTGTTCTACAAACCTCTACACTTGGAGGCCCAACAACTGTCTACGAGAATAGAAGTGCGTAGACATCATGAAGTTACTTTAACGGACCTTCGGGAGTTTTAGAATTCCTTTTGTGTTTTTATTAGACCAATAGCTTGCATCTTTTTGTTGTTGTCGATGATGGAGAGAGAGGGCCTAGGTGAAGGGTTCATATCAGGGAAAACAAAAAATTCTACCGCAAGAACGAACAAAACCAAGATCTAGATCTCATCTATTAGATTAGTGCAATGATATAGATCTGTACTAACCCTTGTAGATCCAAAATCCTTGTGCGAGATCGGATATCATAGTTGATATAGACGATCACTTGCCGATATCAAGATCGAGTAGACGATCCTTCCGGCGCCGCATTCCGGCAGGGCTTCCGCAGTCGGTCACACGTGCGGAGTTGATGTAGACCTTCCTCTCTCCGTTCCAGTAGGTAGTGGAGGTGGTAGATCTCCACGGAATCCCAGGAGCACGACGATGTGGTGGTGGAGAAGGATTCCTATAGGGCTTCGCCTAAGCCGGAGCAGGAGGAAGGAGGAGCAGAGAGGTGGCTAAGGTTTGGGGTGGGAGGGGCAAGGGGGAGGCACCCCTCCCCTCCTTTATATAGAGGGGGCGGCCTAGGGCTGCCCCCTTGGGCTGGGGCGCCAAGGGAGGGAGAGGATTTCTTCCCCCCAAGTTTCTCTCTTTCTTTCTTGGTTTTCAAGTAAACCCTATGGAACCTTCTGGAACTTTCCGAAACACTCCGAAACCTTCTAGAATCTCCATATGAATACTCCAGAACATTTCTGAAACCTAGAAAATGATCTCCATTATATGAATCATATTCTCCAGACAATTCCAGATCTCGTGATGTCCCGGATCCAATCCGAGACTCCGAACAACATTCGGTCTCCAACACATATTCCATATCTACCTAAAACAACATCGAACCTTAAGTGTGTCACCTTACGGTTCGTGAATATGTACACATGATCGAGACACCTCTCCGATCAATAACCATCAGCGGGATCTGGAGATCCATAATGGCTCCCACATACTCAACGATGACTTCGTGATCGACAGAACCATTAACATACGAAACCAATTCCCTTTGTCACACAATACTCTACTTATCCGAGGTTTG
The DNA here is from genome assembly GCA_910589775.1 of Avena eriantha. Taxonomy (NCBI): domain Eukaryota; kingdom Viridiplantae; phylum Streptophyta; class Magnoliopsida; order Poales; family Poaceae; genus Avena; species Avena eriantha. The sequence continues at coordinate 279,365,314 of OU342746.1, read as the reverse complement.
ATCATCGGTATCTCCATACCTAGTTCTACCTCGTTACTGATAAGTACTCTTTACTCGTTCCGTGATATGTCATCCCTTGTGACCTAGTCACATGCTTGCAAGCTAATTAGATGACATTCCACTAAGAGGGCCCAGAGCATATCTATCCGTCATATGGATGGACAAATCCCACTCTTGATCCATGCGCTTCAACACATACTTTCAGAATAGCTAATGCCACCTTTATAACCACCCAGTTATGAAGTGGCGTTTGATGTCATCAAAGCACTCATACAATGATGGTGATTAACACAATCTCATGGTCGAAGGATTATGTTACTATGTATTTGAAAGCTTATAGCAAACCGAACTTAATGACTTGATCTTATGCTATGCTTACTATGGGTGTGTGTCCATCACATCATTCTCCTAATGATGTGATCTTGTTATTAATAATATCCAATGTCCATGATCAGTAAACCATGATCATATATTAATCAACAAGCTAGTCTTAACAAGAGGCTTACTAGGGACTATTTTATGTTTACAAAACACACAAGTATTAGTGTTTCCTAATAATACAATTATAGCATGGGATGTAAACATTCATCATAAACACAAAGATATAATAATAACCATTTTATTATTGCATCTTGGGCATATCTCCAACAGTCTCCCACTTGCACTAGAGTCAATAATCTAGATTATATTGTAATGTACCTAACACCCATGGCGTTTTGGTGTTGGTCATGTTTTGCTCTAGGGAGAGGTTTAGTCAACGGATCTGCCACATTCAGATCAGTGTGTACTTTGCAAATCTTTATGTCGCCATCTTGGACATACTCGCGAATAGCATGGAAACGTAGCTTGATGTGCTTCAGCTTGCTGTGTGACCTTGGCTCTTGTGCATTGGCTATGGCACCCGTGTTGTCACAATAGATGGCCATCGGGTCCAACGCACTAGGAACCACACCAAGCTCAGTAGTGAACTCCTTCATCCACATCGCTTCTTGTGCAGCCTCCGAAGCAGCTATGTATTCCGATCCAGTTGAAGATTTCGCCACAACGCTTTGCTTGGCACTCCTCCAGCTCACTGCAGCACCATTCAAAATAAATACGTATCCAGACTGTGACTTTGAGTCATCCAGATCGGTGTTCCAACTAGCATAAGTGTAACTGTTTACAACAAGCTATTCATCACCTCCATAAGAAAGAACCATATCCTTAGTCCTATTCAGGTACTTCAGGATATTTCTGACCACTGTCCAGTGTTTCATTCCAGGATCACTTTGATATCTGCTAGTCAAACTAACATCATGTTATATATTTGGTCTTGTGCACAGCATGGCATACATGACAGAGCCTATGGCCGAGGCATAGGGGATTCTACTCATCTTCTCTCTATCTTCTGCCGTAGCTGGACTTTGAGTCTTACTCAAGGTTTTACCTGGCAACATGGGCACAAACTCTTTCTTGCTTTCTTCCATTCTAAATATCTTTAGAACCTTGTCCAGGTATGTACTTTGTGAAAGCGCTATTAAGCATCTTGATCTATCTCTATAAATCTTGATGCCTAAAATGTATGCCGCTTCGCCAAGATCCTTCATTGAAAAACTATTGTTCAAATAGGCTTTGACACTTTCAAGAAGATCTATATCATTCCCAATCAACAATATGTCATCCACATATAGTATTAGGAATGATATAGAGATCCCACTCACTTTCTTGTAGATACAAGCTTCTCCATAAGTTTGTATAAATCCAAAGTTTTTGATCACCTTATCAAAACATTAATTCCAACTCCGGGATGCTTGCTTCAGTCTATAAATGGAGCACTAAAGCTTGCATACCTTGCCAGCATCTTTAGGATCGACAAAACCTTTGGGTTGTACCATATACAACTCTTCCTCAATGTCACCATTAAGGAACGTTATTGTTGGGGGGATACCCCCGGGTAGGGTCACGCCGGGGTATAGAGGCCGAGTTAGCCGAGGTTCGGCAAGGCCAAAGCGGATGTTGGACGGGTCACCTCAAGGCAGGTCGAATCACGAAGTAACCCGGACCATGGGACGTCCACCTAACTTAGGTCTCAACCGACTTAAGCCATAAGTCGGAAAGATGTATCTAACTTTCATGCAGGAACAGGTGTGGCCAGATCAAATACGATCCGAGTCATGTCAAGCTTCTAGGAGAAGGAAGGAATCTCGCTGGTCAAAAGTAGCCCCGGTACGCACGGCATGAGCAAAGCGGACAGAGGCAGGACCAGCAAGGCGTGGCCGACAGAGGTGACAACGCCAATGTCGGCTGACGCAGGCGCCACAGAGGCTCACGTAGCCTCTGCATGGGTGACGCGGGGAAAAGCGACCCGGTCGGCTTACTATTTTGGGAGGAGGCATATTCCCTGGAATATGCCTCCACGTATGCCCTAAGTGGAGACCTAGCCACCCCTATATAAGGAGGGCTAGGGCCTCTGTAGAGGACGTTGGGTTCTACTGGTTGATCTCTGGTTGGTCTTGTACGGGTTAGCCAGTGACGAGAGTAAGAGAGTCCCTTCTTCCTCCTCTCCCCAATATAGCTCTAGGAGCACTTGTAAGCCTTGGAAGTGAATCAAATATAAAACTTCTATGTGTGGAATCACCCCACTATCCCTCCCTGGATTCCCCTAGTGCATTTAGTCCCCACCTTTAGCCTATCCATGGCATCTGCCGTGACACCACCACGACAGTTCTTTTGACATCCATCTGCTAAATCTCATAATCGAAATATGCAGTGATTGCTAAGAAAATCCTCACAGACTTTAGCTTCACTACCGGTGAGAAAGTCTCATCGTAGTCAACTCCTTGAATTTTTCGGAACCCTTTCGCGACAAGTCGAGCTTTATAGACAGTAACATTACAATCATCATCTATTTTTCTTTTAAAGATCCATTTGTTGTCAACAGCCTTGCGGCCATCCGGTAAGTCCACCAAAGTCCATACTTGGTTTTTGTACATGGATCCCATTTCAGATTTCATGGCTTCTTACCATTTTTTGGAATCTGGGCTCATCATAGCTTCCTCATACGTCGCAGGGTCGTCGATGTTGTCCACTAACATGACATTCAACGCAGGGTTATACCAATCAGGAGTGGCACAAACCCTTGTCGACCTACGAGGTTTAGCAGCAACTTCATTCGAAGTTTCATGATCATCATCATTAGCTTCCTCTCTTATTGGTGCAGGCGACACAGAAACATCTTCCGGTGTTGCGCTACTCTCAAATCTAAGAGAAGGCTCAACAACCCCATCGAGTTCTACTTTCCTTCCAGTCACTTCTTTCGAGAGAAACTCTTTCTCAAGAAAGGATCCATTCTTAGCAATGAAAACTTTGCCTTCGGATCTATGATAGAAGGTCTACCCAATTGTTTCTTTAGGGTATCCTATGAAGACGCATTTTTCCGCTTTGGGTTCAAGCTTGTCGGGTTGTAACTTCTTTACATACACTTCGCAGCCCCAAACTTTAAGGAACGATAACTTAGGTTTCTTACCAAACCACAATTCATACAGTGTCGTTTCAACGGATTTAGATGGTGCCCTATTTAAAGTGAATGCGGTTGTCTCTAATGCATAACCCCAAAACGATAACGGTAAATCTGTAAGAGACATCATAGACCGAACCATATCTAAGAGAGTTCAATTACGACGTTCGGACACACCATTATGCTATGGTGTTCCCGACGGTGTCACCTGTGAAAGTATTCCACATTTCTTTAAATGCATGCCAAACTCGTAACTTAGATATTCACCTCCGTGGTCAGAACGCAGAAACTTAATCTTCTTGTTACGATGATTTTCTACTTCACTTTGAAATTCCTTAAACTTCTCAAAAGTTTCTGACTTATGTTTGATAAAGTAGACATACCCATATCTACTCAAGTCATCCGTGAAAGTAAGAACATAACGATATCCACCGCGTGATGCTACGCTCATTGGGTCGCATACATCGGTATGTATTATTTCCAATAAGTCCATAGCTCGCTCCATTATCGTAGAGAATGGTGTCTTAGTCATTTTTCCCATTAGACATGCTTCGCATCTTTCAATTGATTCAAAATCAAGTGATTCAAGAAGTCCATCGGAATGGAGTTCCTTCATGCGCTTCACTCCAATGTGACCAAGACGACAGTGCCACATGTATGTAGAATTATCATTCATTTTTATCCGTTTAGCATCTATGTTGTGAACATGTGTATCACTACTATCAAGATTCAATAATAATAAACCATTCATCTCAGGTGCATGACCATAAAAGATATTACTCATAAAAATCGAACAACCATTATTCTCACACTTGAATGAATAACCATCTCGCAATAAACAAGATCCAGATATAATGTTTCTTCTTAACGCAGGCACCAAATAACAATTATTTAAGTTCAAAACTAATCTTGAAAGTAGATGAAGAGGGAGCGTGCCGATGGCGATCACATCAACCTTGGAGCCATTTCCAACGCGCATCATCACCTCATCTCTCGCCAGTCTTCATTTATTCTGCAGCTCCTGTTTTGAGTTACAAATATGAGCAACCGAACCAGTATCAAATACCCAGGCACTACTACGATTACTAGTAAGATACACATCAATAACATGTATATCAAATATACCTTTCTTGTTGATGTTGCCGTTCTTCAGAGCTGCCAGGTACTTGGGGTAATTACGCTTCTAGTGACCACACTCTTCGCAACAAAAGCATGCTGTATCAGCGTTAGGGCCAGCGCGGGTCTTCTTCTTAGGTTTGGCAATAGATTTGCCGCCTCCATTGAAGTTTCCCTTGGGCTCACCCTTTCCCTTCATGTCTACTTTAGTAGCCACCAAATTGGCAGCAAGTTTAGTGAGTGATCCAATCGCACCACTTATCTTGTAATTCAGCACAAACTCTTGGTAACTGGGTGGGAGCGACTGCAGAACTCTATCTATCGCAAGATCAACTGGGATGTCATATCCTAGCGTCTTGAGACGTTGAACATAGTGCATCATCATCATGACGTGATCATTCATAGAGTTGTGTTCCTTCATCTTAACACTAAATAACTCGCTGGAGATCATATATCTCTCATCATGGATTTGGCTCTCAAACATGGTTTTGAGTTCCTTCACAATCGCATCAACATTGCTGAGTTCAAAGCATTCTTGGAGTTCAGGCTCCATTGACATAAGGATCGCATATTTCACAAGATTGTAGTCATAACGCTTTGTGTCATACACACTGCGCTCATCCCGAGACGCATTATTTGCAGGTGGGTCACCTAGCGGTGCAACCAGCAGATAGGCCAATTTACCAGCATCGAGGACAATCCTCATGTTACGGAACCAATCCGTGAAGTTGCTTCCATTGTATTTCAACTTTTCTTTCTTTAGGAACACATTAAAAATGATGGAGGGGTTCACCATGATCTACAACATATTTGCAAACAGTTTAGACTAAGTTTATGACAAATTGAGTTCAATTTTAATTCTAAATTAACTAGGTGAATTCCCACTCAAAACAACATCCCTCATGTTGCCTTAGTGATTACACGAACCAAATCCACTACACCAAGTCCGATCTTCACGAGAGAAGATGTAGCTTCAAAGGCAAACATCAACATGTTCATCATATCATCCATATGACTCATGCTTTACCTTTCGATATTCTGTGTTCCGAGACCATGTATATACATGCTAGGCTCGTCAAGGTTAACCTTAGTATCCACATGTGCAAATCTGGCTTGTACTCGTTGTATGCACACGTAGAATCTATCACACCCGATCATCACGAGATGCTTCAAAATGATGAGTCTTAGCAACAGTGCCTACTAAGGGCGAACACTTTACTTGATATTTTAGTGAGAGGGATCATCTTATAATGCTACTATCACGATCTAAGCAATACAAGATGCAAAAAGGATTAATATCACATGCAATTCATAATGTGTGACATGATATGGCCTTTCTTCTTATGCCTTTGATCTCCATCTCCAAAGCACGGACATGATCTCCATCATCACTAGCATGTCATCAAGGTCAGTGGTGCCGCTTCATGGTTGTCCATCACATAACAACAACTATTACAACTACTTGGAATAAAGCTATTACATGATGAATAGACACGCAAGTATTAACAGAATTTAAAGACAACCATTAGGCTCCTGCCGGTTGCCATATTACAATAAGGATCATTGCATACATCAAATATATTCACAATCACATCGTGGCCATATCACATCACATGCCCCTGCAAAAACAAGTTAGACGCCTCGAATTTTCTTTGCATGTTTTACGTGGCTTGGGGCTTTCGTATAAGAACTGATCTTACCTACGAACAAGAACCACAACGCTGATACAAGTGTTGTCAGATGCTAATTGTAAATTGAATCTTAACTATGGTGGGAGAATAGACACCCGCAAAGCCACTTATGCAATGCAAGTTGCATGTCAAGCGTGGAGCAAGTCTCATGTGCGATGACATGTAAGGTTAGCCCGAGCCGCTTCATCCCACCATCCCACAAGATGCAAAGTACACATGAAGACAACAACAACAAAATCATCAATGCCCACAAAACCATTGTGTTCTACTCGTGCAACAGATCTGACACGACTCTGATACCACTGAAGGGTTCGTAGCAGGGAAAACAAAAAAATCTACCGCAAGAACGAACAAAACCAAGATCTAATCTAGGGAAAGCCAAGATCTAATCTATTAGATCAGTGCAATGATATAGATCTGTACTAACCCTTGTAGATCCGAAAGACTTGTGCAAGATCGGATCTCGTGGTTGATATAGAAAATCACTTGCCGATCTCAAGATCGAGTAGACGATCCTTTTGGCGTCGTGTTCCGGCAGCGCTTCCGCAGTCGGTCACACGTGCAGAGTCGATGTAGACCTCCGTCTCCCCGTTCCAGCAGGCAGCGGAGGTGGTAGATCTCCACGGAATCCCAGCAGCACGACGATGTGGTGGTGGTGGTGGTGGTGGAGAAGGATTCATGCAGGGCTTCGCCTAAGCTAGAGCAGGAGGAAGGAGGAGGAGAGAGGCGGCCAGGGTTTTGGGTGGAAGGGGCAAGGGGAGGCGCCCCTCCCCTCCTTTATATAGAGGGGAGCGTCCTAGGGTGGCCCCTTGGGCCCTCTAGGGCTGGCGCGCCAAGGGAGGGGGGAGGATGTCTTCCCCCCAAGTTTCCCTCTTTCTTTCTTGGTTTTCAAGTAAACCCTATGGAACCTTCTGGAACTTTCCGAAACACTCCGAAACCTTCTAGAATCTCCATATGAATACTCTAGAACATTTCCAAAACCCAAACAATGATCTCCATTATATGAATCATATTCTCCGGACAATTCCGGATCTCCTCGTGATGTCTCGGATCCAACCCGAGACTCCGAACAACATTCGGTCTCCAACGCATATTCCATATCTACCTAAAACAACATAGAACCTTAAGTCTGTCACCCTATGATTCACGAATATGTAGACATGATCGAGACACCTCTCCGATCAATAACCATCAGCGGGATCTAGAGATCCATAATGGCTCCCACATACTCAACGATGACTTCGTGATCGACAGAACCATTAACATACGAAACCAATTCCCTTTGTCATGTGATACTCTACTTATCCGAGGTTTGATCATCGGTATCTCCATACCTAGTTCTACCTCGTTACTGATAAGTACTCTTTACTCGTTTCGTGATATGTCATCCCTTGTGACCTAGTCACATGCTTGGAAGCTAATTAGATGACATTCCACCAAGAGGGCCCAGAGCATATCTATCCGTCATATGGATGGACAAATCCTAGTCTTGATCCATGCGCTTCAACACATACTTTCAGAATACCTAATGCCACCTTTATAACCACCTAGTTACGAAGCGGCATTTGATGTCATCAAAGCACTCATCAAGTGATGGTGATTAACACAATCTCATGGTCGAAAGATTAGGTTACTATGTATTTGAAAGCTTATAGCAAAACGAACTTAATGACTTGATCTTATGCTATGCTTACTATGGGTGTGTGTCCATCACATCATTCTCCTAATGATATGATCTTGTTATTAATAACATCCAATGTCCATGATCATCTATTAATCAACAAGCTAGTCTTAACAAGAGGCTTACTGGGGACTCTTTTATGTTTACAAAACACACAAGTATTAGTGTTTCCTAATAATACAATTATAGCATGGGATGTAAACATTCATCATAAACACAAAGATAGAATAATAGCCATTTTATTATTGCATCTTGGGCATATCTCCAACACTAGGACGTTCGGTTTCACCTGTAGATGTGTAAAACATCTAATGGAAATAAAAGATAGAAATAAAGTATGTATGTACTTGTTAGAGCAAGATAAATTATATGTGGGCATTGCATCCATAATTGCTATTGCCTCTGCAACCGCTTATAGCAATAACCTACTAGTCTCATCCATAGAAGAAAGAGAACTAATGATATGCATAGTTATGTCACCGTTAATCCCAAGCAAATATCTCACATAAAGCCGTACTACCCCTTCTGTCACTAGGGTTCCCAACCTGCAGATCAGTTATCACTCATACTCCCTATACCTGGCTCAACCCTCGGGGTCTTGGGTACTTGACAAGTCCTTGGATTGAGGCAAGAGAGGATACAATAATCATCATGTCATACAAACTAATACACGGTCCCATCTATGATAAATAACATGCACAATTGCTACATGGCTAGGCCGAGGCCCTTAGCCCAAGGAGAATTACTCACACATAGAGATGAGATCAACAATCACAAACATTGTAATGAAAATCATAAGATTGATAGCAATAGTCTTACAATGTCGCCAATCAGAGAAGAGATCTACTATTACAAGTGGTGAAATATGGCTATGGAGATAGAGAAGGGTTTGGAGATCTAGAGGCGGCTTTTTGGCGTCTAGCTTCTTCGGTGCAGGGCGAGAGAGGTTTTCTTGTCGCCCGAGGCTTCTTTATATAGGGGTCACTTCACAAAAGTTGTTTTGTTTGACCTAACGGTGGCGGCGCCAACTATACGACCGGAGCTATACGCACGGAATTTTTGCTCCGGTCGTATAGTTGGTCGTTAAAGCGTCTGCCTCTGTTGTACGGCTCCTGGTTTGTTCTAGTTGTTGGAAATCTCGTATCTTTGACTTTAATGTAGTGATTCCCTCCTTTAAACGATGTTATCTGCGCAGTAAAAATATAAAAGAAAGAATTGCATACCCCTCTGAATATTAGCATTAGTGGCAGGGTTTAGAGAGATATTTCATCTAGAATATGAGTAATATCCAATTTAAATGTGGACGTAGATGGCTATATTTTAGAGCCATCAACCTCCCCAAGCTTAAACTTGATTGTACCCGAGCAAGAAAACCAAAATCAAAAAGGAACTCAGCATTTAAACTGAAATAACGAGATGGTGATCTTACTCATGATTAGTAGTCTCATGCTTCCTCCACTTCATAAATCTGAAAAACTTCAGCATAGATAGAGTAACGGCAAGCATATCATACGGGTTTCATGCATCCTTATAGCGCAACAAAATTATTGTAAACATGGATGATTCAAATGAGTAAACTTTATTCCATGTCAAGTAATCAACTCATAGGCTTGCCTTTGAATAGTAAAGTAAAATCATGTAAATTAAGAGTGTGAGAGTTGTCATGAAAAGCATATATACTAGAGCATCTCAATTCTCCCAAATCAATAAATCATGACTTTTCAAGCACTACTTTTCTATTCATTATCCTTCAAGAATTTTAGTTTTTCAGTAACTGAGAGCATGCCAAATTTTTTTTTAGTTTATCGGGCTGTGATGGACACTCGTGGCATCACTAAGGTTTTTGTTCCTTTTGCATAATGATTTCTCATAACAACCAGAGGAGTGATTCCAGCATGATTACAGCTACCCGGGAGTACCAAGAATCTTACCCACTATAGCATTGCTGCTACAAGTGTTTAATCAACTCATAGCCGAAATCTAGGAGTTTCCTCCATGAAGATCGTTCATAGGCCAGCGGAGTTGTTGGCATCCCATGAAGTTTCACACGCGTAAAGCTATATCATTCTTATGATTAACAAGTCAAACTTTGGCATGCTCATAAAAACCGCTAAACATTAATTCAATCAAACAAATTCTTTCAAAGAGAGCAATTAAGTCAATTATCATTTTCAGTGGTGTTGAGTGTCTCTAGAAATAAACCTTCAAGACTAATCACTACAACGCCCAAGCCTTCAATTGGGAGACTTTTTCTTATTATAATTGTTTAGCAATTTTGAGGCAAGACTTGGTGAATTACGAGAGCTAGAACAAAACATACCCAATTAAATACCCATGCAAATGAAAATCTTACTAGAATACAAAGACTCACTCCACCAATATAATATCTCAACATTTACTACTAACTAGCATGGATTTCTGAAACTTCAAAAGTGGGGAGTCATAAGGCATACCTCTCATGTTTAGTTCCACTTCTCTCTTCCTTTTTTATTTGTTTCTTGGAAACTCGAAGTCGACCAGTCTCCTGCAAATATATGAAGACCTCGAGGCGGAAAGAAAAGAAAGAGGGAAAATAAGGAAAAATGGAGAAATCTTTTTGTGGTTTTTAAGAGAGGGACTTTAAACAATAAAAAATTGGCAGCAAAGCTTGGCTAGAAAATTTTGAAAGCAAAATAGAATGAACTAAAAATAATGTGTTGGGGAAACCAGTACGAGTGCTTATAAACTAAAATAAAAACACAACCTCTAAAATAAATAAAAACAAATGAATGCCATGTAAAGATACATGAGGAAACTTCCCCAAGCTTAGGCTTTTGCAAGCCCTTTAATTTATTGTGGTGGCGGGAAAAATTCGTTACTCCAGTTCGCGAATTGAGTTGAGAGGTTACTTGTTGATTTTCGGAGGTTCAAAGAGAGGCTATGCATCCTCTCCATAGTTCCTCCAAGTCCTTCGAAATCTTGGTAAGTGGCAAACCAGTTTTGTGGCTACTCCTCTTGATAAGGAACTTCTTCCTCCTCCTCTTGGTCCTCATCCTCCTCCGAAATCTCTTCCTTGGGTTGGTGTTGCTCAACCTGCGAATCATATAGCAAACATCCTTCCTCGATAGATAAAATACCATTAGGAAAAGGAGTGGGGGTAAATACGCCCAGCTCCAGCAATATGCAGATAATAAACACCACCTCTCCTAGTGAGCATTCCACAGGCTCTCAAAGTGGAGAAACCAACACGTGTCTCACCTAGAACGGGTTGCAACTCACCTAGGTCGATGCCTAGGGCAGTGGCAAGCACGGTGATGACGCCTCCACCAGGGATTGGTCCTTGGCTTTGGGAGGCTTGGTGCTCCAGGTAGCGCACAAGGATGGCGCCCAAGTTGAGTGACAAGCCGCGGTTGATGTAAGCAGCCTTTGCGAGGACTAGGATGTCCTCCTCGTTGAGTCTTGTGAACTCATTACATGCCTGCAAGGTGTTAGCAATAACATAGAACAAATAGCGAATTGCGGGATGTTGAATATTCTTCCCCTTGTTTATTCTAGTAGTGAAACTCATTCCATTATAGTATTGTTCATGGGTAGGTTCTAAGCCAGTAAAGGATGCACGTAAAGCATGAATATCATTATTTGGCAAATCGAAACATGCGCACCATTCATCTAAAGTTAAAGTGTAGTTGTTGTTCATCAGACGGAAAGAAATAGTATCCTCTCCTTGCCATTGCTGAACGGTGCTTTGCAACGAGCTTAGAAATTCAATGGTTAATCGGCGATAAGTAGGTACATCATTGTACACAAAGTTTTGCAGGCCAGCTCTATTGCAAAGTAAATTGAAGTCATCAGAATACCGAGTTGGTTCAATATAATGGAGCCAGCCCACTTGGTGGCCTTCACTTCGTGGTTCTTTATCCTGTTGAAGCGATCACGATGGACCTCATCCCTGAACCGTATCCCCATGCGTTCCTGAGCGGCAGCCCGAGAAGCGCTAGAGGTGGCACGAGCACGAGTTTGGATCCTTGTGTTCATCATCTAAAACATTGAAGAAAGGCAAAAATAAAACCTTTTGATCCGACAACAGTAAGTGCATCATATTCCTCATCATAGCACACTAAATAATTCTCCTCAAATAATAATCTAGGCAAGAAAATCATGGCAATTGGTTACTAGTAGGTCTGACCCTAGATTGATAATGACAATAGATCAAAGATGAATTTGCAAAAATTAATTTGAGGGTCGGAGGAGAAACATACCGTAGATCACTTGTGTGCGAGGAAATCGAATAAAATTGAGTAGAGATGAAGATCCCTTGAGGTTTTGAGAGAGTTTGGAGGTAGAAGAAAGAAAAAGGATTGAAGTTTTGGAGTTGGAAGTACCTTCCAATGTGATTTTGTGGTCGGACGCAATTATACGGGTGGAACTATACGACCGGAACAAGGTGTTCTGGCCGTATAGTTGGCCTTTTGTAAAAAATTACGGTTTCCTCTTGGCGGCGCAGCTATACAGACGCAACTATACGGGCAGAACAAAATGTCCGGCTGTATAGTTGGTCGTTAAACTGTCTATCCCTGTGAATGAAAATATACAAAGGCATCGATATCTATACGATCGGAACTATACGGTCAGAATTTTTATTCCCGCTGTATAGTTGGTTGTTAAACTCTCAGTACATATAAAAATAAATTGTACGGAGGCACTGATATCTATACGACCGGAGCTATATGGCCAGAATTTGTATTCCCGCCATATAGTTGGTCGTTAAACTCTTAGTACATATTACAGAAATTTTTTCGATGGCAAGGATGTCTATACGACCGGAACTATACGGCCGGAATTTTTATTTTCACCGTATAGTTGGTCGTTAAACTCTCTATGTGCATCCAAAAATTCTGTTCTTCGAAAACTATTTATTTTCCTGTAACTTAGTGATATACCTTGTTTTTGATAGAAAATTGATAGTAAATATTGTTGACCAACAATAGCATGAATAAAGCAGAATTTCAAGTACAACCGAACTTCTTCTCCCCAAATGGAGTTTTCTAGCACTCTTTATTAAACATAAACTTAAATTAAAACTAAAAACTTTACTCAAACCTTTATTTCACATGGGTTGCCTCCCATGGAGCACTCTTTTATGGTCAATAGCTTGACCTTGACGATACCCACTTGGGCAGCACCCCGCGCGCACTGGCCGGCTGATCTCTCTCGTCCAACTGTGTGGCGCCGCACACGTGTGCCTTGGTACGGCTGTGTTGTGTGTGTGGCCTATTTTTTCCTTTTTTAGAAGAGCCTCTAGCGTGTTGGTCAGCTGCCTTGGTATGCATATATAGGAAGAGGACATCGCAGATTTCACAATGTCCTACTCCATGTGTTAGTGTTGAATAGTAGCCAGAGCGAATTCCACCATGCTTACAACCATCATGTCACACTCCTCCCCAAAAAAATTCCATAGCACCATAGGCTATATTTTCAATATGTGTATATAGTTATTATTAATAGACTTAATGTATGCCTTTTTTATCTAACAATACTATTGGTTAATAAAAATATAATGTTTGTTAACAACTTAATGTTTGTTAAACTCACATGCGACCTCTCCATATAAATGACACAGTGACAGTAACCATGGAGCATCATCATACATCTTCCCTTCTCCTTTTTTTTGCAAAAAGGATCATGGCATTAAAAGAAACATCGAACAGTACAAAGCACCTCACAAAAACTAAAATTACATCGAAATCCTTGAGATGCCCTTCTTCTTCAACCTCAATTGCCCGCGCCACGAGGAGAAATGGTACCTGCCAGATTGACATGTTTTTTTGCAAAGCTGTCGAGGATATCTCTATGATGGTGGATGGCAGTCATGCGGGCGTTGTTCACGCCCGACGTGCCCTAGAATACACACTGCTCAAGGAGGCCGATGAAGAGGTCCAGCTCATCCTGCTGGGCAAGGTGCTGCGTGATAACATCTACCTCCATGTAGATGTCCGCGGGTGCGGCGGGCAAAGCCTCGGAAAGCTGCAGGGCAATTAGTGTGCGGAATAGGATCGTCTCCAGAGAGACCAGCCAGGGAAGCAGTGAGCGCGGCAACAACCTAGGGCTGATCACCTGGACCAAAAATTGGGGCTAAAAGTTAGTTATAGGTAGGCTAGATGAATGAAGTCCATAGAAGAAAGTTATATCGCTGTCGGTAGCATGCATTGTGGCAAATGTACCTGTTGGGTATGCGTCATGGCGCATGGCCTGAAGGCGAGCAGTGAGGTCGTCCACCATGCCTGTGATAGCGCCGAAGCTAGTGAGGAAAAAGTCCACCGTCTTCTTGAGCCATGCTGCAAAGAGGGAATCAAAATGGGTGCGTGCCACAGCGCGTGCCAACATGACATGGAGGCGCTGCAAAGAGTCTACCTGGGGGTAGGCGTCCCTGGATTTCTCCATCAGACGGATGGCGCTCGCCCACACAACCTCCATCTTTCCTTCTCTCTCTCTCTCTCTCTCTCTCTCTCTCGATATCGCTCTGCGACAGACTCCACCGCTACTCAATCTAGGTACTATTGTACTCTTGCTTTTGTAAGTGTAGTACATATATAATAGTAGTAGTACTCCTACAAGCAATCAACGGTAGCAAGCTACTACCACCGGTCTAGTTGACCTTCAAATATTAAGTGCCTACCTAACCAAGCCTGCGTGCTTATCTTGGCAATTATGCGACCTCTCGTATAGCCAAATCCCCACTTAACATGGAGTACTAGTACTGCCTGTTCAAAAAAACATGTACTAATAGTAGTAGTACTGTACTCTCTCTATTTGTGACTGTTTTGTTGGTACCAAGACGTGGCCTTGAAAATCGGTGAGAAAATCTTGGGAACAATAGAGCTAGCATCTTAACTTCACCGTAATTCTCTCCCTATTGGTTTATTTTTTCCCTTACGCTCATGCACAGGTTGTTTTGTACCGCATGCAGAGAGAAAAGGCAATCTGGATGCCAGAAATTAGGGGCTGCAATAACTAGGACACTAGAAATTACTCCCTCCATCTCATTACATTTTACTACTCCCCGTATTCTGTACCTCGTGTCAGGAACCCATCGCAGCTTTTCTATGACATCGCACCGCCGGTGCACCTCGCTCCTACGGGTCCTAACAAAGTTAAAAAATGCCACCGCCCCAATTATCACACATAGTGGACAGTGGACCATGTGGTTTCTTTATAATTCCCATGTTTTTAGTACTAGGATTTTTAAGCTTCCTAGCTAACTTCGCACACTTCAATGACTTTTTGCCAATTTAATGAAAAAAAGAAAAGATTTACGCATGATGACCTACCATGTGACGTGCACTATGTGCCATGAAAATGGTAATAATGGAAAGTAATACATGTAAGAGGACGCCACATGAAATTATTTGGTTTGTTATAATTTCTTTATTTTATTTCCATGTCTTCAAAACATTATCAATTTTGTATGTATGAAGTAGATTCTTAGCATGAACATAGTTGCGTTTCTCAAAACTCGTGCTGGTTCTTGGTATATTGATAGCCTTTGTACCTTCAAACGACATTTGAAAAATTCAAGAGCAAACCTATCACGCTTACTTGTAGTTTATATCTCACCTAATTTTGTTAAATCAACATAAAGTCCTCTAAGTGGGCGAAATTGGCTACGAAGCTTGAAAAATGCTAAAACTAGGGAAGTGTCAAAAAGGTATTGTCCACTTTGTCTAACTAGTAATTTGCATGTGCGTTGCACACGTGATGAGAATCAGATAATAGAAGTACGACATATCAATTTTTTTATAGAATCATAATAGGTAAAGCTCAAAAATAATTATAATTTTGAGTCAAGTCCATAAAGTATCGGGTGTATATTTGGTTCTTATACTTTGTATCATGTACTATAGAAATCATCCTATTATCTACCTAATACTCAACATGCTCTAGAGAAATGACGAAGAATATTCTAGTATTATTGAGAAGTGTGTTTTAAGGTTTGTGCATAGCGCTCATTGTGCTAAATAATATTACTAGAATCTTCTAGTAGATGCTAGAATGGATATAAAGATCCAATGGTATATAGTGCTAGGATTTGCCAGTCTTGATCCATCTGCCAAAGTTCAAATTACTTGTACACTATATAGTGGTTAGATTATTATATAATAGGTAAATCTCAAAAATTATAAATTTGATCGACATCTATAAAGTATGAGTCTATATTTGGTTCTTGTACTTTGTATCATGTAGAAGTCAACATTTATTAGCTATTCCTAATACTTGAAAATTGTGGTAACATGTTCTAGATAAATGACAGAGAAGATTCTAGAATGATGGAGATGTGTGTTTTGACGTTTATGCATCACTTTGCTAAAGACTATGATTAGTATCTTCTAGATGCTAGAATGGAAAATAAGATCCAATGGCTGGTAATGTTTGGATTCGCGAGTCTCGGTCCAACGGTCAATATTTAAAGTTATTCATACACTATATAGTGGTAAGAAATGTGGGGTGGTGGCATTTTTTCAAGTAGGGTGGACCTAGAAGGAGGAAGATACTTCAGTTCACAACTTAACACGGTCAGTGGAAGTGCATGTTACATTAGGGACATCAATTTTTTTTACATCCAAGTCCACATGTTTAGTAAAAAGGGCCCTGAAAATAAGTATGGAAAAGCAGTCAGGTCTGGCTCTCATTCTCCACCCACTAGCCAAGTCATACTCTTCATACAGAGTACTAGAACACTTGTACTTGCTTTAACAAAGGAAATCCGTGTGGTGCTCAGTTTAGCCAGATCTGGTTGATGAAGTGAACCGAATGTGATGGGATGTATCTTATCTTACCACTATATAGTGTACAAATAACTTTGAACATTGACCATTATATCAAGACAAGCAAATCCAAATATTGCTAGATGTTGGATCTTTTTTCCATTCTAGCATCCAGAACATTTTATTGATAGTCTTTAGCACAATAAACGCTACTAGTGTTTAATAAAGTGTGGCAAGCACAACTATGGCAAAAAATAAACACATACCAAATTGCTAAACTTTGGCTTGGCAAATTGTGGCTAGGAACCACACACTTCCAAAGTACTAGAAGAAAATATACACCTATATACTTTATAGATGATGTAGATCAAATTTATAATTTATTGAGCCTTGCCTACTGTAACACCCTCAAATCGGCCCTATGCAAGTTTTAGCGCTTCTCGCCAAACCCGCATAGAAACGATTCAAGGACGCCCACCAGGCACTTTCGTGCGGGTGGAAAACGAAGTAATAACATTACACAACAGTCCTCGATGGGACCCACAGAACAGATATAAATATACAACATGACTCCATGAGTCAAGAATACCGATATACAGTACAAAGATCCAAATCACCTTGAAATCGATAGAGCGCCCGTCTATGGACAAGATGCAAATGGGGCTAAGAGCCCTGAAGAATAACCAATGGCGTCCATAACCCTGCCCAGGCCAAGCCGAAAGGGTAACCCTGCTAACGACGGCGATCTCAAACCTGCTAAAACAAAAGGGGTGCCGACAAAGGGCGAAGGAAAAAGAGGAGCGTCAGTTCTGAGGCCAGTACACGGCGAGGCTAGAATTCGGCGGCTCTCGCCTACATAGGTATGGTGAGCTGAAGCGGCAGCGCAGCGGCACTAAACAACCTATAGAGACTCAATACAACTGGCGGTTATCAGAGAGGGATAATAAAGACCTATTCGGATCCCACCTGAAGCTAACACCAAACAAACCCATCCTGGTATTTTCCCCCTCGAGACCAAATCGAGGAAGTCGGACCAAAGAACTCACACAACTGGCAGTTTTACTCATTCCATTATAGTTGCAGCAATTACTAATCAGATATAGCTAGCATGAGTCATCCTGAAGCATAAGTAGTGGGCAGTTTTAATCTCCAATCCATTGTAGTTGGGACATTTACTAGTCAGATATAATTGTCCTGAGGAATCCCAAAACCCAACAGTGGTTGACACTTTTATCACATTCCATTGGAGTTGTAATACTTACTAGGCATATAGCATGTCACGAAACAACCCAGATTCACCAGCTGTTGGCATTTTAATATCCAGTCCGTTATACTTGAGCTGATTACTAGTCACATATTAAGTCAAATTTATAGCACTACTTTAGTTATGCTTGTCTATGATCGAGATACTGTGCTCCAAGTCGTCCATAACCGCGGACACGGCTTTCAGAAAGTTTTACCCTGCAGGGGTGCACAAATAGCAACACACACTTGATCAACCTCGGAAAAACCAACTCAAAACCCAACGAGGCATTCACGACAAAGCGATCACAGGATTCAGAAATATTTCAGGGGGCCACCCCACTAAGCTACCCGCAACGAAGTTGGCCGGCTCCAGAATGGACCCAGGGTTTGTTTGGACGGCTGTAAACAACTGGGAACCCGAAAGTGTGACTGGGCTTGTCGATACAGCAAAAACGTGTCACGACCCTAAACAGTACAGGTGCTCCACGCACAATCGTAAATAAAGCAGTAACGTGGCATAAGTACAGGATAGTAATAAATCCCCAAACTAATTGTGGCCCCAAGAAATAAGAATGAATCAAGCTCTGGCTCAGGGGGGTCCATAAGGCCTCCCGGATGTGGATAGTGCGAAAAATCAAGGAACGGGTATCAAGTACTCGGGGTCCTACGGGACACAAGTGAGCGTGGAAGAACCAAATAACATCTATTGCCCACCGATGCCTCTGCATTAGTTATATCTAGCATTTTATTAGTTGTAATTAAAATCATGATTATCTCCACCAATAAGCCTCTCCACAAATAAACATCTGCCATCATTCCAACAACCGTGGTACTCGACAACACAAGATCGCACCTGAGCAAGCAATTGCAACTCGCAAGGCTAGCTATCTACCAAACACGGGTAATAGGAGGTGTCCAAGGCAATATAGAGGCTGCATGGGATATAACTGGTGCACGGAAACTAAAGCATCGCGACACGGATAGCAATAGATCAACAGGAGGAAATAAAGACTATAAATGCAAAATAGGTAGAAGGGGAAGAGATGATCGCCTGGGAAACACTACCGGAGGTTCATATCTAGAGAACTTGTCGGTACTCGCATCCACTCATCGGCCTAGTCCGCGAAGAAGCAAAGCACTAAAAGAAACACCGGATGCACTATTTAATACTATGACAAAAGGTCCGGCATGATTATGATATGATGCAGATGCGGTGCAATTAGGCAATATTAAGCGGAACCGGGGTCCTGACAATCAATTAAACGGTTCAAGTTGTTTAACTACCCCGCAATTTAAATGTTGTATTAACAGGGCGAAGCGCGGCATCGGTTCGCTAGACTAATTTAAATGGAGCCCATATAAGACTAGAAAAACTGTCATATAGTCTCCATATTTAATTATTAGATGAATTGAATAACTGCCCGAATCCCACATGATGAGATGTATGCAAGCACGACCACTTTAATATGCAACAATTTTGTATTTCATTGATAAAAATAGGGGCTTAGAAAGGGGTCACACATAGGGTTTGGCGATCTTGTTTCGAGGGATCGGGGATCGGTCTCGGACTCCGGGAACAGGGTCTCGGCCTCGAATCTATGACGAAGATCCCGATGGGCCAAAAGGGTTCGGGTTCGACAAGGTCTTCAGCTACCGGGATCATCGCCTTCGGATTCCGTGAGGAGGGTCTTGGAGTTCATGATAGACATCTTCTCTCTCGTCCGTTGGTGTGGGCCTGCTTGGTTTGGATCCCTCGTGTTCATTTGTCGATCATGCCGGGAGTTTGTAGAAGGGCCAACTCCATTACACAACAACATCTGCCACCGAATAACATACATACTCATTTTAACTTCGACACCACAGAGGCAAAACATTGGGTCAAGACTCAAACAATTCTTCGGTGGCTACAGGCTCATAGAGTCAACCTGCTTCCTCCTTGACGAACGCGAGCGAGCGGTGTGGAGGTACTGGGCGAGGAGGTTGAGGTCGACCGGGAACCGGGCGGCGCTCGCGTCAGGAGGCGTCCATGGCGAGGAAGGGCGACTGCGGTGACGGCGCCCACAGTGGTTTTGCAAAGGGGCGCACAGAGGCGGACGGTTGGCGAGGCGGCCCGACACGGCCGAGGCAGGGGCTTGGAGATGCGGCGTCGGCGGCGCGGAGCTTGGTAGGCGGGGTAGGTCGACGGCAGCGGCAGGGGTCCGCGAGGCAGAGGCGGAGCTCGAGAGGTCAGACCGGCGGCGGCGCCTGGCTCGGAGGAAGGGAGGCGGGACGCGGGGTCAGGCGAGCGCACGGGGATAGGCCCGCCGCAGATGCAAGGTGGAGCTCTGGGGCCGGCCGGGGCGAGCGAGGCGAGGCGGAGGGGCGGGGCCGGGCTCAGGGGTGGCGGCCGGATGCGGCGAGTCGCGCGGACGCGAGGAGGGGAGCGAGGAGGGCCGAGGCCGGGTCAGAGGCGGCGGGGTCGGCGTTGGTGGAGCTCCTTAGGTGGCGGAGCGAAGGCTGGCGGGGAAAAGGCGGCCGGGGTTGGGAAGAGGGAGGAGGCGCGGGAAGATCTGGCGACGGCGGAGGCCGAGGAGAGCGGGAAGGAACCGTGGCGGCGGCGGGCGACGGCGTCCATTGGTGACGCGGTTGGAGGCGCCGGCGAGGAGGAGAGAGGGGGCGGTTGGGCCGGGCGTCGTTCAGAGGCGGGGTGGTCGAGGTGGTGGCGAGACCGACGGCGGGCGGCCTCCGGCGTCTGAGAGGAAGGCGGCGGGGCGCGGCTCTGGCAGGCGACGGCGGCTGCGGTTGGTGGAGGCGGCTCGGGGGAGGAGAGAGGGAGGCGCGGGCGCGTCAGGGCGAGCGGGAGTGGTGGGGCCAGGCGCGGGGCGTGGGGATCGAGGGCGGGAGGTGGAGGCGGTCGGCACGGGGGAGCGGGCAGGTGGGGCCCGGCTGGCGGCGTGGGCTGGCGCGTGAGGTGGGCCAGGCGGCATGGGGATGTGGGCAGGTGACGCGGGAGGCGCGCCTGTCCATCCCAGGTGGGGCCCGCGCGGAAAAAAAGGCAGGTGGAGTGGGTGGCGGGGCAGGGGCCAGGGGTGAGGTGGCGCGGGGTGGTTGGCTGCAGGATTGGGCCAGGGTGAGGTGGCGACATGGGATTGGAGGGGGTGATGTGGAGGGGCTGGGTAGGGAAAATAGGGCAGGTTTTTTTGGTAGAAAAGGTTTGGATATTTCCTAGGTAGGCAGGATTTTTATCTGGAGGTGGCCGGCTAGGCTTTCGGGCCTGGCTGGCTGCCTCCCAAAATAATTTAAATATTTTATTCATTTAAAACGGGGCTTTTGAAATTCGCTGATAGACAGAACAAAATATTCCGGAGACCCGGGTTTTACTTTGAATGAAGGACGGGGCGTGTAGAAAACAAAACCAGGCTTTTCGAAAATAGTTTTATGTAAACAAATGCCAGATGAAATAACGATGCTCAAATGCAAGGCGGCATGATGACATGAGCATGCGGTCATGACGATGCAATGCACAAAAACAACGCGATTTTCTAGTAGTGGTTTTGGCGGGGCGCCACACCTATTATATAATGTTACAACGATATATTATACAAATGAATAACTTTGAACTTTGATTGTTGGATCAAGACTGGCAAATCCGAACATTGCAAATAGTAGGATCTTCAACCCATTCTAGAATCTAGAAGCAGATTCTATTGATAGTCTTTAGCATAATGAATGATATGCGCACAAGCCTCAAAACACTTCTCTATCATTCTAGAATCTTTTAGACATTTCTATAGACCATGTTATAGAAATTTGAAGTATTAGGTATGGCTAACAAACATTGACTTCTATGTTGACTTCAACATGATACAAAGTACAAGAACCAAATATGCACCCATACTTTGTAAATTTTCATCAAATTTATAACTTTTTGAGCTTAAACTATTATATAATCTTATCTTACCACTATATAGTGTACACATAACTTGGAACTTTGACCGTTGGATCAATACTGGCAAATCCCAACACCACTAAAATTAAGTTGGATCTTCTATCCATTCTGGCATCTAGAAGATTCTATTGATGTTCTTTAGCGCAATGAATGTTATGCACAAACTTCAAAACACAATTCTCGGTAATTCTATAATCATCTTCGTCATTTCTCTAGAGCGTGTCGAGTATTAGGTAACTAATAGTAGGTTGATTTCTACATGATACAAAGTTCAAGAACCAAATACACACCTGGTAATTTATGGATGTAGCTCTTAATTATAATAGGTAAAGCACAAAAATTTATAAATTTGATTAACATATATATATAAAGTATGAGTGTATATTTGGTTCTTGTACTTTGTATCATCATGTAGAAGTCAAGGATTATTAGCTACCTAACACTTGAAATTTTTGGTAACATGGTCAACAGAAACGAGGGAGAAGATTCTAGTATGATGGAGAAGTATGTTTTGAGGTTTGTGCATAGCATTCATTATGTTGAAGACTATCAATATAATCTTCTAGATACTAGGGGCTTGTTTGATTCGTAGGATAGGAAAAGCATAGGAATAGGAAAAACATAGGATTACAATGTCATGCCCACTTTAATCCTATAGGAACCCATATATATATATATGCAAGAAAGTTTGTTTGATTCCATCGAAGGAAAAATGATTCTAAGAAAGAGGTTTGGGCGTGGGTGTTAGATTTCCTATGCAATCTAGTGCAAAGGATTCCCTAGGAAATTTTCCTATCGGAATCAATCATACAAATTGAACAACCATTATAGAAAAATTTCTTATGGGATTAATCCTATAAATTTCCCACGTAAATCCTTTGAATCAAACATGCCCTAGAATGGAGAAGAAGATCCAACGAATGGAAATTTTGGGATTCGCGAGTCTTGATCCAATGGTCAACATTCAAATTTATTCGTACACTATAAAGTGGTAAGATAATGGAAAGATGAGATAGTGGTAAGATATACTACTCTTGTTGCTCCATGCCACACCCCGAGAAGAAGAAGGACACACACACACACTCACACACACACACTCACAAAGATTGATCTTGAAGTTATACTGTGAAACTATTTTGTAGGTGTACGCGGTCGGTCAATATCTTGAAAATCGCCGAGATTTCTGAATGACTCAATATCTTGATATATATATGAATTTGCATGCTAGAAACTCTTACACGGATTAAAAAAGAATAAAAATAAAAATGAATAAATGAAAAGGGTCCGCATGACATCCTCTCGTGTGCAGTACCTGCCATGAAAAAACAATAAACATGAGATTTGAAACATTCAAAAAAAGCCGTCGTCACATTAGATATGGCCTGACCACTCATGGGTTTCTCGAGCCGAATGACAGATTAGGTCATGGCCATATCTACATCATAGTTCATGATAATGTTCCCATATTTGGTAGATGAGTGTGTCTTGCCATGGTATACAATAATGTTGGGGTGGAAGTTTCGAACTAGTATTAGAAAAAACATGTTCAAATTTTTGAGTGTAGGTTTAGGGTCCGTGTTGTAAAAGTGTAGGTCCCAGATGTATTTTGGTTTCCTTTTTGGACCGCTATGTAATTTTTATGCCCACCCTTGGATTTTAACACGCACCTTCTTGGTACTTCGGGGCAGATTTCTCATTAGAAAGAAATAGAAAAAGTTCCTAGTGACCGGAATTATTTTGTGCACGAATATTTTGGATCTGAATGCCCTACACCCAATTTTCAGACAAAAAGGACTATTGTGCAAAACTTGAGTAGTCCGTACATCTACTGAACCAGGGGCACCAGAAAATTAACCCCAAAGCTGCCAAAGAAAAAACGGAGGAAAAAAACAAAGAGTGAGAGGAGATTATTAGAGAATATAAACGGGAGGCAGCCCAAGAGCAGTGAAGGAGTTGAAGGCGGTGCGATGTCAGAGTAAATCTAGTTTGACGGGTTTCTGACACGAGGTACAGGTACCTACTACTAGTAGTACTACTATGTTTTCTCTCTCCTTCGCTATCTCTCACCATCCATCCTCTCTCTCCCCTCCTCTGCAACGCCCCGCGTGCACCGGCTGGCTAATATCTCCCTCGTCCCACTGTGTGGCGCCACACACGTGGGCCTTGGTACGGCCTCGCTGTGTGTGTGGCCTGTTTTTTTCCTTTTTTTCTTGAGAAGAGTCTCTAGCGTGTTGGTCAGTTGCCTTGGTGTGCATATATAGGAAGAGGAATCGCAGATTACACAATTTCCTGCTCCATGTGTTGCATAAACTACCACTTGGATAGTTTTTGTACTTTGTATCCTGTAGAAATCAACCTATTAGCTACCTAGTACTCCAGATGCTCTAGAGACATGACGAGGAAGATTGTAGAATTATCGAGAAGTGTGTTTTGAGGTTTGTGCATAGCATCAATTATGCTAAAGAGACTAGTAAGTTGCACATGAGACTCAGATAGTAGACGTATGATATATAATCACTATACTAGTAAAAGGCACATGTGACACACATATATACTGTATGAAATGTGATTTAACAAACATTAAGTCAATAGTCTTGTTAGAGAAAAAATACACACATTAAGTCTATTAATAATAACTATCTACACATATTGAGAATACAACCTACCGTGCTATGAAATTTTGGGGGTGGTGACATGATGATTCTAGAACATGGTGGAGTTTGCTCTAGGTACTACTTATTCAACACGAATCCAACTGCTCTGAACCATTGGATCTAACAACCCAATAGTCAGGATTGGTGCTATGGATCCTACTCAAAACTACTCCATTATAGTATGGGTAATACATCATTTACAAATTTGATCAACATCTATAATGTATGGGTGTATATTTGGTTCTTGTACTTTGTATCATCATATATAAGTCAAAGGTTATTAGCTATCTAAAACTTGAAAATTTTGGTAACATGGTCTAGAGAAATGAGAGAGAAGATTCTAGAATGATGGAGAAGTGTGTTTTGAGTTTTGTGCATAGCATTCATTGTGATGAAGACTATCAATAGAATATTTTAGATGCTAGAATGGAAAATAAGATTCAACGGCTGGAAATGTTGGGATTCGTGAGTCTTGATCCAACGGTCAATATTCAAATTTATTCGTACACTATATAATGGTAAGATAATACTAGTAAATTGCACGTGCCCTGCACGTGAGACTCAGATAATAGACGTATGGCATATCATCATTATATAAAATTATAATAGGTAAAGCACAAAAAATTATAAAGTTTATCAACATATATAAAGTATGGGTGTATATTTGGTTCTTGTACTTTGTATCATCATGTAGAAGTCAAAGATTTTTAGCTACCTAACACTTGAATTTTTTGGTAACATGGTCTAGAGAAATGAGGGAGAAGATTCTAGTATGATGGAGAAGTGTGTTTTTAGGTTTGTGCATAGCATTCATTATGCTGAAGACTATCTATAGAATCTTCTAGATGCTAGAATGGAAAAGAAGATTTGTCGTGGGAATGACCACGACAGTCGCTACCAGGGGTAGCGATTGATAAGATCGGGGACGAGAGCTGGCGGCTATCTGCGGTGCGAGATGGGGGCGGATGCACATGAGTTTACCCAGGTTCGCCCCCGGAGGGTAAAGACCTACTCCTGCTAGATTGTATTAGCAGAGAGCGAGTTACAGGGGTGGCGAGCTTGGCGTCTAAGCAGCGAGTCGCTCGAAGGGGTGTATGATGGAACGTGAGTACACAAGGGACCCTAGGGAGGTTTATATAGGGGTACCTTGCTAGGGTTTATAGTGTTTACAACCGAACTAGCTAAGGATTCAGAGGTTTTGACCTAATTCGACTGGGCTTCAGCTATGCTTCTGGGCCTTCAGTCCCCAGTCGTCGGGCTTTCTTCTCAGTCGCGTTCCAGTTGTCGTCCTACAGGCCCACTCGTGAGGCCTTTGGGCCAATCAGAACGTCCTGCTGGGCATACCTCATTCATCATATCCCCATCAGTAGTACCCAAGGCCAGTGTCGATTTAGCGCAGGGGTTCATTTGGCAGTCAGAGTAGGCAAGTCCAATTTGGACACCTAGTCAAATCGGCGATGGGCTCCCTCAAAGAAGGAGGGAACTCCCCGACCAAAACTTCAGTCGCAGCATTGGCGAATGGATTTAGACTCAAGTCGCCACCTCTGCCGAATGGGACATGCGTATTAGCAAGCGAGTCAAATAGAAGAAGTTGGACCACCAACTCAGTCAAACTAGCCGTTGGATAATCCAACGGTAACTTCGGCGTAATTACCGCGGGTAACGGCTATCCCGAGATTGGCGGGTAGCGTAACCCTTATAAGGAGAGTGGCGAGGAGGCTCACGAATCTTCTTCCGCATTCCTTGCTCCTGCACTCCCCAGTCTCTTCGTCTTCCTTCGATCTAGAATTTCCAGACCGAGCATCCCCAACTTCTCCCCAATGGTGCCTCCACGGGATCTGTGGGGAAAATCCAAGTGTACCGCCGTGCAGCTCAAGTCGTTCAAGGACGCGGGGGTTCTCTACAAGGGGAATTCGTGAATTCCCGCGTCCTCCGAGACCAAGCCGAAGCCTCACGCCGACGAGTTCATATGCTTCCCGAGCCACCTAGAGAGGGGCCTGGGGTTCCCCACCTCCATCTTCTTCCGGCAATTCTGCACGTACTACGCAATCAAGCCGTGAGATCTTGGTCCGCATAGTATTGTGAAGTTGGCAATCTTCATTGCCTTCTGTGAGTGTTATCTTGGATACCGCCCCTACTTCCTAATGTGGCTGGAGCTGTTCCACGGCCGCATCGGGCGTGACAGATCCGGTGGCCCTGTCTTGGCGGCAGGCAGCGTCACATTTTAGCTGAAGCCGAAGGCCAACTTCTTCAAGCTTCTGCTGCCAAAGAAGGCTGCGAGCGAGTGGAAGAAGAGTTAGTTCTACGTGAAGGAATCCACCCCCTCCAGCAAAGTTACGCTTCCTGAGTATGTCACGGAGAGAAGCGAACCTCGCCGGCTGATCGTGGCTAGGCTCCCCGACGATTAGAGGATGGCCATCGCGGAGATGATGGACCAGATCCAAGCACTAAAGGACAAGGGGTTGATGACGATCAATCGATAAAACTGCTGGCTCAGGCGGCGCTTGGTCCCATTAGCGACTTGGCCTCACTGGATGTACGAATACACCGGGAAGAATGATCCTTCCCGGACCAGCAAGGAGCCGTGGGACGCCGCGGATTACAAGACCGCCTTGAAGAAGATCACCGACGCGGAATTTACCACCACGTCGGATGGGCTCGCCCTGTATGTGCCTGAGAAGAACGAGGCACCTACGGTAAGCCGCTCTCATTACCTTTTTCTTTAGTCATGACTCTCGTGGGGCAATTTGCAACTGCAGCTTGTAATCTTCACTCATGGCCCCTAATTGGACTACTCTTTCTTGCCCATTCTCAGTTGTTTAAGGTCCTCAAAGGCTGGCTTCCCCTACTCTACGAAGAGGTTCCCAAGGAACTCGAGGAAGGGACCGAAGGGGAATCCTCCGAGAGTGAAGAAGAGGAGAGGGAGGTTCCTCCCCCAGCGCCCGCGTCCTGCAAAACTCGCATGCAGAAGCAACACAAGATCGAGGCGAGTCGCAGTCTTGAAAAACATGATGACGACGATGAAATTTTGCAGGAGCACATTTCACGGCGAACGGCCACACCGACGAAGCCCGTGTGAAAACTGAACTCGCCCGCGAAGAAGCCTGCGCTGAAGCTAGTGTCACCACCCAGGTCGGTTGTGGCGTTTGGGTCAGATGACGAGTCCGATGATGAGGTGACCAAAACCTCGCCCAAGATCCCGGAGGACACAACTCTGATGATGGGATCGGAAGCTGCGGACGTGGTAGTTGAGACGGAGGTACCGCTCACGGCGATCGCACCAATGGTCCAAGCTGCCTCAGAACTAGGTGCTGCTGAAGCTACAATGTCGAGGTCGCCGCCACCGGTGGGAATGACCGCGTCGTTCGGCCCGGAGGTTCCTGCAACCACAACCTCGTCGTCGAAGAAGCCCGCAGTGTCATGGGCCACGAGTGTCTTCGAGAAGGGGCTCTTGCGGAAGCTTGGTCCGAAGCTGGATAAGCCTGCCCGCATTAGCACGGGGCTGCGTCTCCTTCTAGTCGCCAAGTAAGTCTAGCATTCTCTTTTCCGTGCCTTTGATGCTTTTATGTGTGATTTCTTTGATGACCGTGGCGATCTCACAGGTCTGGCACCAAGAAAATAGGTTGCCCTTCGGTGGCTAAGATTCCACCAGTCGATGCCGAGGGGGAAGCCGATCCCTCCAAGAAGAGGAAACCTGTTGCGGAAGACACCTCGGCTAAAGGCGTGAAGAAGAAGAAGGGGGATGTCACCGCCGCCACGATGGGGGGCAACACGGAAGAGGGTGACTCCACCGTTAGTGCCGAAGAGGTGACAACCGCTCAGTCGGAACCGACCAAGGTCACCTCATCATCAGAGCCGCTGGCTCCAACAGATACGCCCCGTCGAGGGCGGCTACGACATTTCCGTGCTTCCTGGCAAAGGCGTTCCCTTCCGCGTTGGAAGCTCAGTTTCCGCAAATTCTAGAGATCATTGATGAAGACGTCGGGTCACGTCGTGGGCGTACATCCTTCGTGGTTCCTTCGACGGATGCCAACGAACTTCATAATATGCTTGGTGCCTCCATTCAGGTATGTCTGGTCCCTGAGCGCCTAATCGTTGAATTTCAGCGGTTGGGTGCTTAAATCTTCTAGTCGTGAGTCCCCTAGTGTCTAGTTGCTGAATTTTAGCGGCTAGGCACTTGAGTTTTTGGTTATCCAGTCCCCGAGTGGCTAGTCGCTGGATTTCAGTGGCTAGGCACTTGAGCTTTTGGTTGTCCCGTCCCTGAGTGGCTAGTCGCTGAATTTTAGCGGTTAGGCACTGGAGTTTTTGGTTGTCTAGTCGCTGAATGTCGTTATGTTGGCAGGGCCTATAGAGGGAATCATCCAACCAGCAAGTTGTGAAGGAGCATGACCTACGGGTGGCGCAGGAGGCCAACCGACGACTCCAAGAAACTGCTAGTGAGTTATTGTTCCATTTGGCGATCTCGAGTCATTGCTGCTTACGTGAGACTGAATTGTGTTTCCCTTGCTGCGTAGATGGACTTCCGGCTGCGATTGCCAAGTCCCGCGAGGGGTATGTTCCGGCTGCTGAACTAGATACGGCGAAGGGGCGAATCAACTCGCTGGTGAAGGAGCTGGAGGAGGCGAAGGCGTCGATGATCTCTTCTGAAGAGAGGGCTAAGGCCATTGTCGCTGTGGCAGAGGAGGACCGGAAGGCCGCCGACTCGGTCATCCTCAGATTGCAGGGTGACCTTGGTGCCCTCGAAAAGCATGTGACGGAGAACTGACGTAAGCTTCTTGGTAAGTGTCCCTTCTTTTCTTTCTTGTATGCGGCGAGTCCCCAAGCAGGGTGGTCCTTAGTGACGCTGGGTTCCTGACATTGCAGCCCTTATAGGTCAAAGCGACCCGGTGGTGCGGACCTACAACACCTTGCAATGCGTGACTGTAGTGGCGAACACGGCCATCGCCCCTGCTCTGTGCGTCGAGGCCGTGCTCCAAGGTATGTCCCCCTCCGAGGTTATTCCTGGTGGGTTAACTGAAGTTTGGCGCTATCTGGAGGAGGCACCTACCGTTGTTGAGTGGATGGCGCGGTCGGCCTTCAGGTGCGGGGCCGCCATGGCGTTGAGCCTTGGGCTCGCTCATTTCCCTGACGACTTCGACCTCGACGATGTTACCAATGGCTATCCTTCGACGAGTGGCTCGGTGGAGATCTCGGAGGTCCTGAGGTTGACCGACAAGGTTGCCCCATTCGCGGAGCGAGTGTTGGCGATGGGAGATCTGTTACCCTACCAGGAGATGGTGGTGGCGCCTGGCGACCCCGATCCGGAGGACCGAGACCTGAAGTCAGAGCAGCCCTTACGGTCGGCGCTATCGAAGTCACTGACAACATACCCAACAAACCTGTGGGAGCCGTATATCCGGGTCAAGGGTGATGGTGGCGCTTCCTTGTCAGAGCCTACAAAATGAGTTGCTGCCCTAGGGGGCATTTGTAAGATATGCCGAGTGGCCACTTTTGTAATATGAACAATATTTATGTATGGAAGTAAGAGGAGTCAATCGACTCGCAATGCATGGTTAAACATGTTTGTTGTTGATTTTTATGTGGGCGAGTCCCCGAGCGCGTCTACCCTTTAGTGGGGTTTACCTCGTTTAAGTGTATGTGTGTTTGCTTTGAATTTTTATTATGATTGGTGCTGATTTGTCATGGCGTATGGGGCCAGTTGCCTTGCGATTCCGAGGGGGATCTGTACTTAGCTCTTTTCCCGGGCACAAGCAGGGTCGGTTTAGGTGAGTCCTAGAGCGTGATACTTAGTCGTTCTAGGCGCGCGCCCATCATAGGTAAGGGTCTGATGCATTGTTTGTAACGCATCTCTCCCCTGGCTCGGAAAGCCAGTCGCGTGGCGTGTCCAAGGTAGCTCTCTTACTTAGTGTGTTCCCAAGCCGCGTGAGGTTTCTTGTTGCAAAGTCCCCATGCGTGGTACTTAACCGTTCGAGTCGCTTTGCACGAGGATGGGGAGGACAGGTCACTGTGAGAAGCGTTTATCGGTCGTCTTGGCTTGGTAGGCCAGTCGAGCGAGGCGACTCCGATGGTGGCTCCGGGGTGGCGTGTTCATGGACGACACAAGGCCCGAATATCTTCGATGCCCTTGGATCGCATTACTTCGCCGTGTCGGTCGCGCGACCAAGGGTTGACTTCCGTAGGTAGCGTACTGCTGAATGTACGAGTGCGAGTGGCACAAGAAGATGGCGAGTAGACACAATTTGTGCGATCCGAAATGATTTCATTATATAGCCACTGAGTACAAGTTTGAGTTCTATGTATAGAACTTCCGGACGAGGTTTACATTCCATGGCCTCCCGACCTCGAGCTGGCCATTGCCTCGTATGTCAATGAGGTAGTAGGCATCATTGCCGAGGACTCTCCCTATGGCGAATGGCCCCTCCCATGGGGGAGAAAGCTTGTGCATGCCCTTCTTGTCATGGACCAGTCATAGGACCAGGTCGCCTTCCTGGAAGGTGCGGGTCCGGACTCGGTGGCTGTGGTAGCGGCGGAGTCCCTGCTGGTAGATGGCGGTGCAGGAGCGAGCTAGGTCACGTGCCTCGTCGAGCTGGTCGACTCTGTCTTGGCGGACGATCTCGTTTGCCGCCTCCACATAGTTGGCGACCCGAGGTGAGTCGTGCTCCAGGTCGGTTGGCATTAGGGCCTCAGCACCGTACACCGGGTGGCGCCTTCTCGCAGTATTAGCACTCGGCCACACATGTGGGGTTGCCCTCATCGTTGAAGTTCAGGATGCGGCCCTAGACGTTGGAGTGCAGGCGGGTCCTGATGCGGTGCTGATGGTAGAGCGATAGCTCCTACGCCGTTTCCTGCTCGAGGCAGAATTTCTCGCGCTCGGCGAGCTCCTTGTGTGTCGCCTACTCCAGGCACATGCGGGCTTCCTCCACCTCCGTCACCGTGGCGGTTGACGAGATCAATATGGAGAATGGATCTGGCGGGGCGGCCATGCTTCCCACCATGTAGATCATGTTGAAGAGATTGGATCTAGCGCGGAAGTCCTCAGGGGACTTCGAGTCGGAATCGGAATCGAAGATCCCAAGGATGGAGGAGTCGTCAAAGTCCTCAGGATTGGAGACCTGCGTGATGGAGTCCTCCCGTGAAGCGGCAATGATGGATCCGTTGATCGAGGCGGGGGTCGCGGAGTCGGTGTAGTCGTGGAGAGCTGCTTCGTCCATGGCGGCTTTAGTCCCGACCGCGTTGCTGGCGGCCGAGTCGTACTCGGCGGCGAGGCAGCTGATGGAGCGGACCTTCTCCTCCGAGAGCAGATCGCGGCATGGTGGCGACCCGCCGACGATCATTGTCCTTGCCAGGTCGACTGCGTCGGTGAAGCCAACGAACAGGTTGATGGTGCCGACCGGCATCACCGCACTGGGGTGATCAGGCGCGACGCCGGGATGTTGCTGCTAGGTAGGATCTGGAGGATCCCGTCGGTGGCGATCATGCAGTCGCTGGCGATCGGCCGATTGATTGGTGAGTAGGGTCTCACCGCAGAACTCAGGCCAGTCCGGCTAGGCCCCAAGGTGGGCCCCACTGTCGTGGGAATGACCACGGCAGTCGCTACCAGGGGTAGTGATTGATAAGATCAGGGGAGAGAGCTGGCGGCCAGCTGCGGCGCGAGATGGGGGCAGATGCACATGATTTTACCTAGGTTCGGCCCCCGGAGGGTAAAGACCAACTCCTGCTAGATTGTATTGGCGGAGAACAAGTTACAGGGGTGGCAAGCTCGGTGTCTAAGCAATGAGTCGCTCGAAGGGGTGTATGATGGATCGTGAGTACACAAGGGACCCTAGGGAGGAGGTTTATATAGGGGTACATCGCTAGGGTTTACAGTGTTTACAACCGAACTAGCTAAAGATTCGGAGGCTTTGACCTAATCCGATTGGGCTTCAGCTACGCTTCTGGGCCTTCAGTCTCTAGTCGCCGGGCTTTCTTCTCAGTCGCTTTCCAGTCACCGTCCTGCAGGCCCACTCGCGAGGCCTTTGGCCCAATCAGAACGTCCTGCTGGGCATATCCCATTCGGCATATCCCTGTCAAGATCTAATGGTTAGAAATATTGGGATTCATGAGTCTTGATCCAATGGTCAGCATTCAAAGTTATTCGTACACTATATCTCTACTACTTGTAAGTTTGCACATGTCCTGCATGTGAGACTGAGATAATAGACGTATGACATATCATTACTGTATAAAATTATAATAGGTAAAGTAGAAAAATATAAATTTGATCAACATCTATAAACTATGGTTGTATATTTTGTTCTTGTACTTTGTATATCATGTAGAAGTCAACGATTATTAGCTATCTAAAACTTGAAATTTTTGGTAACATGGTCTAGAGAAACGAGGGAGAAGATTCTAGAATGACGGAGAAGTGTGTTTTGAGTTTTGTGTGTAGAATTTATTGTGATGAAGACTATCAATAGAATCTTCTAGATGCTAGAATGGAAAAGAAGATCCAACGGTTGGAAATGTTGGGATTCATGAGTCTTGATCCAACGGTCAATATTCAAAGTTATTCATGCACTATATAATGTTAAGATTACTATAATGGAATTGTTTTGAATTGGATCCATAACACCAATCCTAACCATTGGCCTATTAGATCCAATGGTTCAGAGTAGTTGGATTCGTGTTGAATAGTACCTAGAGCAAAATCCACCATGTTCTAGAACCATCATGTCCCCCTCCCCCCGCATAAAAAATTCAAAGAACATTAGGTTGTATTCTCAATATGTGTAGACAGTTATTGTTAATATACTTAATGTATGCTTTTTTTATCTAACAAGACTATTGGTTAATAACAACTTAATGTTTGTTAAATCACATTTCATACAGTACTAGTAAAAGGCACGTGCCACACACGTATATACTATATGAAATGTTATTTAGCAAACATTAAGTTGTAATTAACCAATAGTTTTGTTAGAGAAAAAATGCATACATTAAGTCTATTAATAATAACTATCTACACATATTGAGAATACAGCCTACCGTGCAATGAAATTTTGGGCGTGGTGACATGATAGTTCTAAAACATGGTAGAGTTTACTCTAGGTACTATTCAACACGAATCCAACTGCTCCGAACCATTGGATCTAACAACCCAACGGTCAGGATTGGTGCTATGGATCCAATTCAAAACTGCTCTATTATAGTAGTAGAGAGAATACAACCAACTATGCTATGCAATTTTGGGGGTGGTGACATGATGGTTCTAGAACATGGTGTAGTTTTATCTAGGTACTATTCAATACGAATCATGCTGCTCTGAACCATTGGATCTAATTGCCCAACGGTCAGGATTGATACTATATGGATCCAATTCAAAACTGCTCTATTATAATAGTAGAGATATACGTATGTGGCACGTGCCTTTTACTAGTACTAGTAAGTTGCACGTGCCCTGCACGTGAGACTCAGATAATAGACGTCTAGCATATCATCACTATATAATATTATAATAGGTAAAGCAGAAAAAAATTATAAATTTGATCAACATCTATAAAGTATGGGTGTATAGTTGGTTCTTATACTTTGTATATCATGTAGAAGTCAATGATTATTAGCTATCTAAAACTTGAAAATTTTGGTAACATGGTCTAGAGAAATGAGGGAGAAGATTCTAGAATAATGGAGAAGTATGTTTTGAGGTTTGTGCATAGCATTCATTGTGATGAAGACTATCAATAGAATCTTCTAAATGCTAGAATGGAAAAGAAGATCCAATGGCTAGAAATGTTAGTTTTTGCGAGTCTTGATCCAATGTTCAACATTCAAAGTTATTCGTACACTATGTAGTGGTGTAAGACTAGTAAACAATAGTATCTTCTAGAGATGATACTAGAATGGAAAATAAGATCCAATAGCTGGCAGGGGATTCACGAGTTTTGATCCAACCGATCAATATTCAAAGTTATTTGCAAACTGTATAGTGGTAAGATTTTGTTATATAATAGGAAAAGCTAGATCACAAAAATTTAATTTGATCGACATTATCTATAAAGTATGGGTGTATAAGTTCTTGTACTTTGTATCATGTAGAAGTACACGTTTATTAGCTATATAATTAATACTTGAAAATTTTGGTAACATATGGTCTAGAGAAATGTCTGAGAAGATTATTCTACTCCCTTTGATCCAAATTATTTTTCTCAGATTTGTCTAGATTCGGTTGTATCTAGTCATTTTTTAGTGCTAGATACATCTAAATCTAGACAAATCTGTGAACAATAATTTGGATCAGAGGGAGTAGAATGATGGAGTAGTGTATTTTGAGGTTTGTGCATAGCATTCATTGTGCTATAGACGTACTATCCATAATATCTTCTAGTAGAAATGCTAGCTAGTAGAATGGAAAAGAAGATCCAACGACTAGCAATATTGGGATTCGCGAGTCTTGATCTAACGGTCAATATATTCGATGTTATTTGTACATTGTATAGTGGTAAGATAAGATAAGATAAACAATAGTATTTTCTAGAGATGCTAGAATGGAACAGTAGATCCAACGGCTGGCAATGTTGGGATTTTCTTATTTTGATCCAACCGATCAATATTCAAAGTTATTCGCAAAAAATATAGTGGTAAGATACGATAAGAAAGACTATCAATAGTATCTACAAGATGCCAGAATGGAAAAGAAGACCCAACTAGTTGACAATGCTGGGATTCGCGAGTCTTGATCTAACGGTCAATATTCTAAGTTATTCATACACTATAGTGGGTAAAATAATGTACTATCTATAGTGTATCTTCTAGTAGATACTAGCTAGAATGGACTAGTAAAAGGCACGTGCCACACACGTATATACTATATGAAATGTGGTTTAGAAAACATTAAGTTGTTATTATTAACCAATAGTCTTGTTAGAGAAAAAAGGGAATACATTAAGTCTACTAGTAAAAGGCATGAGCCACGCATGTATATACTGTATGAAATGTGATTTAGCAAACATTAAGTTGTTATTATTAACAAATAGTCTTGTTAGAGAAAAAAACATTCATTAAGTCTACTAGTAAAATGCATGAGTCGCACACATATATACTGTATGAAATGTGATTTAACAAACATTAAGTTGCTATTATTAACCAATAGTCTTGTTAGAGAAAAAGGCATACATTAAGTCTATTAATAATAACTATCTACACACATTCAGAATACAGCCTACTGTGCTATGATTTTTTTGGGGGGGGGAGAGGGTTTACTTGGTGGAGTCTGCTCTATAGGCACTGTTCAAAAAATCATCCGATATGCCGATTTATCGCTTATCACTGGATGACCGGTAAGCCGATTAATCAATTTATCACCCGATAAATCACCCGCTACACCCAAAAATCACTAATTTCGGGCTGACCGAGAAGTTAACGATAAATGATATCCTCAACATTGTCTATAGGTACTGTTCAACACGAATCCAGCTGCTCTGAACCTTTGGATCTAACATCCCAAGAGTTAGGATTGGTGCTTGATATGTCCAAAACGTATCTACTTTCCCGAACACTTTTGCTATTGTTTCTCCTCTAAACTTGTGTGATTTGGATGTAACTAATGCGGACTGACGCTGTTTTCAGCAGAATTGCCTTGGTGTCTACTTTTTGTGCAGAAAACCAACTATCAGGAAAAATCCCGGAAAATATGCCAAAAATCCTATTTCACCCGAAGACTCCAGGAGCAAGAATACGAGATGGAGAAGAGCTAGGGGGTGGCCACACCACCTGGTGGCGTGGGCCAGGCAAGGTCGCGCCAGGGGGTGTTGTGGGCCCCCCAGACACCCCCTCGGCCTCTCTCTTCGCCTATAAGGAGCCTTCTGACCTAAAAAGTTCGGGGGGGGGGGGGGGGGGTTCGACGTTTTTCCAGAAGGAGTTCCGCTCCGCCGCCACCACCAGATTCCACGAAAAAGCACCAGAAACTTCGTTCTAGCACCCTGCCAAGACGGGGAATTGGAGGAGATCATCATATCATCATCACCATCACTTCTCCATCGACCATCCATGTTTCCCCCATCTATGAGTGAGTAATCCCCCGCTGTAGGCTATGGGGATGGTAGGGATTGGATGAGATCGTTCATGTAATGGCATCAGATTGTTAGGGCATGGTGCCTAGTATCTTTTATTAGTGCTTTATGACTTTGCTGCGACTTGTTGTGCTTAATGCTTGTCACTAGGGCCCGAGTGCCATGATTTCAGATCTGAACATGTTATTGATTCATTATGATAGTATTGTTCTTGGTCTTATCTACAAGTTGTATACACACGTTGTTGTCCGGAACCAATGGCCCCAAAGTGACAGAAATCGGGATAACCGCAGGGAAAGGCTTTGATGTGAGGATCACATGTGTTCATGGAGTGTTAATGCTTTGCTCCAGTGCTCTATTAAAACGAGCACCTTAATTGCCAGTAGTTCCCTAGAGGCCTCGCTGCAAACGGGCTGGCAGGACAAAAGATGTTGTGAAAGTTCTCATTGCGAGCACGTATGACTATATATGGAACACATGCCTAGGATTGTCTAGTACTTGGGTGCTTTATCTTATTTATCTACAATTGCCCTATGTTCTGATTGCTATATGAATTGTCTTGTCCATGCAACGCCCGTCCATCCATCCCTATGCCTACCGCACTCGAATTCCACTGTTTACTGCTTTTGTTACTAATGTCTTTGCTTTACTACTGCTGTTATTTTACTATTCCTACTACAAAACTGTTGCTACTGATAAACTGCTGTGAGCAAGATTGTTTCCAGGTGCAGCTGAATTGACAACTCAGTTGTTAAGGCTTATAAATATTCTTTGGCTCCCCTTGTGTCGAATCAATAAATTGGGTTTCACTTCCCTCGAAAATACTGCGATACACCCCCTATACTTGTGGGTCATCAAGACTATTTTCTGGCATCGTTGCCGGGGAGCATAGCTTTATTTATCAAGTTCACTTGGATTCTCTATTATTCGCTGCTATCCATCCATCATGGGTAAGTCTCGTGATGGCAAGGTTCCTATTTTACCATCCACTACAAGAAGAGGTACGGTTCTGAACACCTCTGCTGCGCTTGATTCACCATCTGTTATAAGTAAGCTCGTTACACCACCACATACACATGCTACACACACTGCTACTACTGCTGAATCTGATACTTCTGATGCTGCTTCTACTGTGCTTGATAAGAGTGGTTCATTAGGTCCTTTCCTAGATGCTACGATTGCTAGAACTATAGCTAGAAATACCAAAACTCCTAATGAAGACACTACCACACCTGTTAGCTCACCTGAGTCTAGTGAGAGTTATGATATTAAAGATGGTTATATTGAGATGACCGATGAGTTTATTAAAGAATGTAAGAACACCCATGATAGGAGCGCTGCTAAGAGTCTCCTTGAGAGGCGTACTATTAGACCCAAATTATCTCTTGATGCTAAGTTTGCTGCTTCTCCCATAAACATTATAGATGAAGATTATGATTTCTCTCTTGATCTATCTTACATAGCTATTGTCGAGAAAGAACCTTTTGGTGGGACTAAGAATGAAAGTGCGGTAGCACATATGAATGAACTTTCTACCATGAGTGGCTTGTTTTCTGATGATATTAAGATGCGTACTTACTTTGTTGCTAAGATTTTCCCCTTTTCATTGAAAGGAGAAGCTAAAACTTGGTTTAGTAATTTACCTCCTGGATCTATTGATAGCCCTGAGTGCTTGATTAGTACTTTCCTGCAGAAATATTTCCCCCCCAGTGCTAGACATGCTATTTTGCAGGAACTTTTTGATTTTAAACAGAGAGAAAAAGAGGTATTGCCTGAATCTTGGGCAAGGTTTTGTTCTTTGATTCATGCACAAGATGGAAGTCCATTACCTAAGAATGAACTTCTTGATATATTTTATAATGGACTAACCGAAGAATCTAGGATATACCTAGATAGTTGTGCTGATTGTGTTTTCAGGAATAGGACTCCTAAGGAAGCTGAGGAATAGATGGCTAAAATAAGCAAGAATTATGAAGAGTGGACTCCTCCTAAACAAGCTATACCTGAAGTAATTATACCTGAACCATCTATTCCTGTGCCTATTCCAACATCAAAGAAGAGGGGAGTTATTGAATTAAATGATGAAGTGATGAAGGAAGATAAGAAATGTCTTAAGGAGAAGGGAATTAAAGCTGCAGATGTCAAGAATTTACCTCCTATAGAAGAATTATGTAAGCCTATTCCCTACTCGTCCACTATTGAGGTACACTCTCTCCAACACTTTGATGAAGGTGATATCCCTTATGCTAAACCTCATGATCAATGCTTAGAAGAATTTGATATCTTTATTGTTAAGCAAGATAACTTTAATAAAAGGGTGCAAAATCATCCAAT
This sequence comes from Avena eriantha, assembly GCA_910589775.1. NCBI lineage: Eukaryota > Viridiplantae > Streptophyta > Magnoliopsida > Poales > Poaceae > Avena > Avena eriantha. The sequence goes on along the minus strand of OU342746.1, from coordinate 279,326,378 downwards.
GGAAAATACTAGAGCTATTGTTGAGTTGAAAGATATTGTGGAAAGAACCTCTAATGATGTTAAAATGATTGTTAAACACTTTCAAATGGTTCAAACTCAAATAGATCAACTCGTTAAAGTGCAAAACGACTTGCTAGTTAATGCTGCTAAAGAAAAACATGCTTATGAAATTAGAACTAGAAGTGGTGCTGCTACCCAGGATCCTCTATATCCTGAGGGGCATCCCAAAAGAATTGAGCAGGATTCTCAACAAGCTGAAAATAGTGGTTCTACTCATAAGAAAATAAAAAAGAAACATAAAACTGTTGTAGAACCCTCTGAACTGTCTATAGATCCTAATAGTATATCTATCTCTGATGCTGAAACTGAAAGTGGTAACGAAGAAAATGAAGTTCCTAATGAAGAAAAAGTTGAAGAAGAACCTGAAAATCACACTAAGACTACTAAATGCACTAAAGAAGATTTTATTGCTAAGAAACATGGTAGTGAAAAAGAACCTTGGGTCCAAAAACCTATGCCTTTCCCTGATAAGAAACTCAAGTCAAAGGAAGATGAACACTATAATAAGTTTTGTGAGTGGATGAAGCCTTTATTCTTGCAAATTCCTTTGACTGATGCTATTAAATTACCTCCTTACTCAAAGTATATGAAGAACATTGTCTCGAATAAAAGGAAGATCCCTGATGAAGAAATTTCTACTTTGCTTGCTAATAAAAGGAATCTCTTCATAGCTTGCAAAGACTATTAAGTAGACTCAGTTGCATACTCTTTATTATGAATTGTCTAGGTAGTTGATCACATTGCTGAGAATATTTACATCATATGAAGCAAATGTGTTCGTGAAAGTTCTTTTATCGCACTCAGTTTTCAACTAAATTGCTTGAGGACAAGCAATAAGCTAAGCTTGGGGGGAGTTGATACGTCCAAAACGTATCTACTTTCTCGAACACTTTTGCTATTGTTTCTCCTCTAAACTTGTGTGATTTGGATGCAACTAATGCGGACTGACGCTGTTTTCAGCAGAATTGCCTTGGTGTCTACTTTTTGTGCAGAAAACCAACTATCAGGAAAAATCCCAGAAAATATGCCAAAAATCCTATTTCACTCGAAGACTCCAGGAGCCAGAATACGAGACGGAGAAGAGCCAGGGGGTGGCCACACCACCTGGTGGCGCGGGCCAGGCCAGGCCGCGCTAGGGGTGGTGTGGGCCCCCCAGACACCCCCTCGGCCTCTCTCTTCGCCTATAAGGAGCCTTCTGACCTAAAAACTTCGTGGGGTTCGACGTTTTTCCAGAAGGAGTTCCGCTTCGCCGCCACCACCAGATTCCATCAAACAGCACCAGAAACTCCGTTCTGGCACCCTGCCGGGACGGGGAATTGGAGGAGATCATCGCCATCATCATCACCATCGCTTCTCCATCGACCATCCATGTTTCCCCCATCTATGAGTGAGTAATCCCCCGCTGTAGGCTATGGGGATGGTAGGGATTGGATGAGATCGTTCATGTAATGGCATCAGATTGTTAGGGCATGGTGCCTAGTATCTTTTATTAGTGCTTTATGACTTTGTTGCGACTTGTTGTGCTTAATGCTTGTCACTAGGGCCCGAGTGCCATGATTTCAGATCTGAACATGTTATTGATTCATTATGATAGTATTGTTCTTGGTCTTATCTACAAGTTGTATACACACGTTGTTGTCCGGAACCAATGGGCCGGAAGTGACAGAAATCGGGATAACCGGAGGGAAAGGCTTTGATGTGAGGATCACATGTGTTCATGGAGTGTTAATGCTTTGCTCCGGTGCTCTATTAAAAGGAGCACCTTAATTGCCAGTAGTTCCCTAGAGGCCCGCTGCAAACGGGCTGGCAGGACAAAAGATGTTGTGCAAGTTCTCATTGCGAGCACGTATGACTATATATGGAACACATGCCTAGGATTGTCTAGTACTTGGGTGCTTTATCTTATTTATCTGCAATTGTCCTATGTTCTGATTGCTATGTGAATTGTCTTGTCCATGCAACACCCATCCATCCATCCCTATGCCTACCGCACTCGAATCGCACTGTTTACTGCTTTTGTTACTACTGTCTTTGCTTTACTACTGCTGTTACTTTACTATTCCTACTACAAAATTGTTGCTACTGATAAGCTGTTGTGAGCAAGATCGTTTCCAGGTGCAGCTGAATTGACAACTCAGTTGTTAAGGCTTATAAATATTCTTTGGCTCCCCTTGTGTCGAATCAATAAATTGGGTTTTACTTCCCTCGAAAATACTGCGATACACCCCCTATACTTGTGGGTCATCAGTGCTATTAATAATAACTATCTACACATATTGAAATACAACCTAATGTGCTATGAAATTTGGGGGGGGGGGTGACATGATGGTTCTAGAACATGGTGGAGTTTGCTCTAGGTACGTACTACCTGGTCCACACGAATCCAGCTACTCTGAACCATTGGATCTAACAGCCCAACGGTTAGGATTGGTGCTATGGATCCAATTTAAAACTGCTCTATTATAGTAGTAGAGAAAAGAAGATCACACTGTATAGTGTATGGTACAAATAACTTTGAACTTTGACCGTTGGATGTAGACTCGTGAATCCCAACATTGCTAATTAACATGAGGATCATCTATCCATTCTACTCCCTCCATCTAGAAATATAAGACATTTTAGCTTTGTGAAACGAATGTATCTAGATGTCTTTTAAGACATCTAGATACATTCGTTTCGCAATGCTAAAATGTCTTATATTTGTGAATGAGGGAGTAGCATCTAGAATATTCTATTGTTAGTCTTAATCGCAGTGAACTCTATGCACAAATCTCAAAACACACTTTTCAATAATTCTAGAATCTTTTTCGTCATTTCTCTAGAGCACGTCGAGTATTAGGTAGGAGTAGCTAGGTTGATTTCTACATCATACAGTACAAAGTAGAAGAACCAAATATACACCCGATACTTTATGAACATGGCTCGAAATTAAAATTATTTTTTGAGCTTCACCTATTATAATTATAATTTTATAGTCCCATGCAAGGCACGATGAACTTTATAGTGAATTTCGAGACCATGCTGAGGGTGAAAACTGCTTACGGTTGTCTCTTCGATTTCTGCGTCAACTATTGTATCTGAATGGAAATGGTTTTTTACTTGCGTGGAGATGAGGAGGCCACCTCTCACGGACTCGACCTTCTTCCTCCTCCTCTTCACGACTATAGCTCTTCTCTGCCAGATTTCTTTGCCTGTTTTCATTCCTTTTTGTTGTGCTACTTCAGCCGCATGACCGGGAACAAGTCCCGCCATAGAAGGGCTCATGCCGCGACGGCAAATCTGGCAGAAGAGAAGAAGTCGGCTTACCGTTCTACCATTATGTGACTACCAGTACCAAGCGATGCAACGGTCAAAGGGCCCCAGTCGAATCCCTCGGCTATAGGCGAGAGGTCTTGAACTCAAGGTTCTTCAAAGCCGCCGCAGCCAGGGATAGATACCTTCAGGTAAATCTCTGTTCTTGTCCAACTTTCCATGTCTTTGACTGTTTCTTGATTTGGTCATTTACCTAAAAAAGCACATTCTTCCTCAATGGTGTTTTTAGGTCGGGCGGTCTTCGAATTCCCTCAGCACTCCTGCCTGCAGAATCATCTTCACCGTCACCAATGGAGACCAATACCTTCAGGTAAATATCCATGCTTGGGCAACTTTCCATCTCTTTGACCGTTTCTTGATTCACTCATTTCCCTACTAGTACATTTTTTCTCAATGTTGTTTTAGGTCAAGTGGACTTCGCATTCCCGCGGCACTCCTGCCTACAGAATCATCTTCACCATCACTGATGGAGGCCGATCGGTATAGCTGCAAGGTAAGAAATCATTCGAATTGTGATTCCGTGTCTCTCTTCCTTGATAGTTCTCTGGGTACACTTCTAAATTTATGCTCCCTGTTCATCTAACCGAATATTGGCTTTGAGATCGAGTTTATGGTGATAAAGGTGATGGGCGATTTCTACATCAAGACAGCGGAAATAAGCGCCCTTGTCAAGGAGTGCACTGGACTTTACTCCAAACTCACCACTGACAAGGTCCGGCTTAGCCTCCTTAGGAATCTCGCCATGGAATAATTGATTGAGCATGATGAGCTGAAGCGGCAGAACATCGGCATGGTGGATATGCTGGGCATAAGCTTCGAACAGATCCAGGACCTCGAGGACCAGAAGGACAAACTCATGGCTGAGCTGGCAAAGCTAAAGCGTGAAACTCTCGTCAATCTCCATCAATGAGCCATCACGTGGAAGATCTTAGTTAGTACTCCATCCGTTTTCACAATATAAGCCTATTTACAGAGCTAAAATAGCTTACGAAAAAGGCTTATATATTATGGAACGCAGGGACTAGTTCATGATCGGATATATAGATTGCAAAATGGCCCCAGTAAATTGAAAAACATTTATTAGTAGTATGAATGTATGATCATGACCATGCATCACCAGCCAGAATGTTGCTAGAGCCAATTTTGGTGTGATTATCTTTCCTATTGTACTATAATTAGTTATTATCGCTTCCGTGCTGAGCGGTAGCTACCTTGCCATTGTTGTAATGCTGCATCTCACCAACTTCACTTGCTCAAAGCCTCCATTCTTCTTTACTCCAAAAAAAGAGCCTCCATTCTTTCGCCATCTTCGTTTTTGGTCCTGCTGATGGCAGTGGCAGCGGAATTCCATTGATGGTGACTCTAGATCAGGACCCCAACTTTGTCTATGTACAGCTATAGTGTAGTATAATCTTTGTGCCAAAGCTTACAGGGGAAGGAAGATGTAACTGCTGGGGATCCATCCTGAACATATGTACACTCTCCACAATTTGTACATTGAAGGTATAACCACTTTTATAGCCATTTAAAAGAGTTTCAGGTGATTTTGTCAAATTAATTCGACCTTTAACTGCATGTGTGCTATAATTTGGTCGACAAAATTAGAAAACACTATTTAGTTATTTAGTAGTATATAGATTCTTCCAAATTTTGACTAACTTGCAATATTATGATACAAAGGGAGTAGGATTATGCGTTAGCTACAGACATGGCCTTCATTCTGCATAGTGTCAACCTGGTGGGATAATTCTCTCTTAAGGAGAGAGGCCTACACACTAAAAGGTGTCTACATACATTCGTTTCAAGAATGCTAAAACATCTTATATTTTGGAATAGAGGGAGTACATAGGATCTAATAAAGAGGGGAGAGAGATACATATATGAGTAAAAAAATGAGAGTTGCAAGAACAAGATGACGAATGAATATTCTATCAATAATCTTCCCTTCAATTTGTCACCCTATTACAGAAAAAATGGAACAAATCCATGAAAAATGAAAAAATACGCATGTATTAGTTTTTATGTGACAACGACTGTGCCCCTTGTGCCTTGGCACACACCCAAAAATTATGTGGAAGTTCTTGGACCGACTCAACTGTAGTGAGTCCGTCGCAAAAAGAAAAAGGAAACTATAGAAAAAGGAAACGATGTCGTGAAAGTAGGTCGAACTTTCTTATCTTATTACTATATAGTGCATGAATAACTTTGATGGTTGACCGCTGGATGAAGACTGGCAAATCGCAACATATCTAACCTCTGGATCTTTACCATTCTAGCATCTAGAATATTCAATGGATAGTATTTAGCACAATGAACATTGTGCTAAAACTTCAAAACACAATTCTCCGCCATTCTAGAATCTTCTCTGTCATTTCTCTAAGCATGTATTATTATGTACCAAGAACCAAGTATACACCCTATAATTTATGGATATTATGTGGCTCAAAATTCTATAATAGTATTTTGAGCTTTACCTATTATAATTTTAGAAGTGATGACATGTCATACTTTCCATCTCATAGCTAGAGATGACATGATAGTCTTTTATTTGAATCTCACGTTAGTTTTTTCGAAATGGGGACACCGCAGCCTCTACACTCAAAGGATACACATATCCCTTTTATTAAAAACCAAGTACTGAGTTTACGGATCAGATAAGGTTGATACAAACAACAACCATGTGAACAAAGCTAAAGGTCTCACAAGAGAACGCACACATCTCACATGCAAGGCACATGCAAATTATTATGCAAATACTTACTTCAAGAACATAGTTTGACCGTAAATTTAGTCAATAATATATACTTATATTTAATAATTTTTTACGGTCAAATTATTTTCTTCGAGTACGTATTTGGCTAATGAACCGGAATGGAGGTAGTATAGTACATAGTATTTTTTTCCCAAAAGGGGGTGTGTACATGCTTGATTCGTAGGATAGGAAAATCGTAGGAGTAGAAAAAATGTAGGATTGCAATGTCATGCCCACTCCAATCCTATAGGAATTCATATGAACCAAAGTGTGTTTGATTCCACCATAGGAATCTGAAAAGGAGGTATGGGTGGATGTTTATTTCCTATGAAAACTAGTACAAAGGAATCCTTAGCAAAAATCCTATGGGAATCAATCCTACAAATTAAACAGCCATCGTAGGAAATTTTCCTATAGGATTTAATACTACAAAATTCCTAGGCAAATCCTTTGAATCAAACGGACCCTAATGAGAGTAGGAGTGCTTGAAGCAGAGGCCATGCTCGTGACTGCGCATAGCTTTTCACAGTAGGGACTACATGGAGTATACACCTAGGAAAGGCTGCTGGTGCGTTCATAGCTCCCATCGCATTCGTTGCACTTCCTCTAGCTCGGCTCCTGGCTAGTGTAGCAATAATCATAGAGTACAAATCGCCAAATTTTTTGGCGGGTTCATCTTGTTCTAAAGTGAGATTTCTAAAATTTGCATGACATTGGCGGGTTTTTCTTTGAACTTCCCGGCACCACGCAATTTAAAAGTTTCAAACCTACCATCGGCGCCCTTGTGATACATATAAAATGCATAGTATCTCACATATCTCACTCGACCTCAGAGCCGAAGCATCTCCCACACATATGGCCTCACACCGCCATCCCTCCCCACCACCATAACCTCCTCACTAGGTACCATTGTGACCAAAGGCACGACTCCCTTGTTTATCAAGACGGAGCACCTTCCCCACGCCGACGACCACCGCACCGGAGCATGCACAACATTGCCGGAAAACACGATACGTCCACCACAAAGTCCCATCTGCTTCACGTACTCCCTGGTCTCCAGCACCTGAGAGATGGGCAAATAATGCCCCCCCTTGTTCGACCGCACCAACGCGAAGCGTAAGCTCGTATCCTCCCCATACGAAGGTTGTTGCACAGTTTATGCTTCCTTTCGTTATGCACCTTATTACTATCAAAAGTACTTCGTCGTTTGTTGTAGTGTACTGCATTCTACTCATATACTCGATCTTTACTAAAGTTTGATATAGCCTTCATCACCATCGTTATGAAGATCCTTTGACATCTGTGGAATATCTCCTAAAATGATTCTAGTTGGGGCGTAAAGGTTTACAGATAACACAGCTAGTATACATCAACTCTAGCTAACGTCCTGAGCTGAATTAGTATGTCATGGATCCTTGTTTAGAGTATAAACAGGCGGGCCTTGCTAGTTATGTTATCAGTATTATAGTCAAGTGTAACACCGCATCATTTAGGAACCAACAGAGGGTAGAAATAGGAATATGTGCATATGCATGCATTCATCTGTAAAATCGGGGTAAATTTTTCGCCAAATAAAAACCTAAAGAGATCAGAGTTTCTTTCACTAACCAGAGGTAGGAATAGATCTCTGAAGTGATTGCTATAAATTTTGACATGACCTTTAGGCATTATTGTGTTTTGGGGGGAAATATTTTGAATTCAAATTTGAAATATAAACCATTTGAAGAATATTTGAAAATTAGAAGTTAGAAACATAAAGTGGATTTTCAAAAGGATGTATTAACATTGTTTGATTATATATTAAACAACAATATGAATTTAAGACGAGAAACTTCAAATAAGAAATGAATTCTTATTTCTTTTTTTATTCCATAATAAGAGTACAAATGGAGATATTTACACCAAGACAGAATATTACAAGGAATAGAGTACAATATAATGAATCTTTATTAAATCATAAAAATATTATTACAAGGTTCCTTACAAGAAGAATAGAAGGAGATTACAATAAGAATCTATACTACCTATCTATTCTTATACTAAGTCTTGACAATCTAGATCTTGTTCCTGCAAATAAGATAAACCACTCAAATAGAAACAAAAGATTAGTTAATTAGTTTTACTCTCAGTGGTGAACAGCGAAGTGCACTGTTCATATTACATCATAGAGTAATTAAAAGGGGAAAGTTTCACCAATGTGTAGTATCTGTTCTTTTAAGCAAATAGCTCTAGTGCGACATTATAAGCCAAGTAGAAAAGTGGTAAGTTTCACCAGGATAAGTAATAGTAAAAGGATGGGGGAGTTTAAACCATATTTACTTGATCGCATTGATAGCCAAAGCAAATAGTGAAGCAGCTCACACACACATAAATGCATGCATTGAGGTGTTAGTAGCAAAGAGCAAAGGGGCAGTTTACATCACAACAGCATCGAGCAAAGCAAGCTTTGCTATTCACTTTGCAGAGAGCCCAACCATAGTTTTTCACCGACACATCCAAGAACAACACTAGATCTTGCAACCATACCACGAGATCAAGTCACCTTCCACCACAGAAACCCATGAGATCACCAGCAAAGATGGTGACTTGAGGAGGGGGATGTACTAGGTGGACAGCAAGGCCACACATGAGAAACAACACCAGGAGGAGCAAGACAAGGCCAAGAGGAATCCAAAACAAATCTAGGGCTACCACAAGCCAAAAGTAAAAGGCAACATCAAGACAAGGCTACCAGGGTATATCCCAACATTTAGATCTAATCATTTTCCATCTTACACATTCATTTTATTGCAAGCACATGATAAGTGGACATATTGGATAGTAGATAATAAACAGCCAGATAAGGCATGTGTTCTTGCACAGGCAGGGTCTCAGACCAACATCACTGACACTATGATCTATTTTTATCTAGATAGATACACAACACAACTGCTAGTACATGGCACATTCCTAGAAGGGTAGCACCTCTATCCCTAGCAGATCCATATCTGCTTGAGTACAAGCTCAAGCATATCCTCTTCAACAAAGATAATCATCTTCCTAAATGATTTAGGAATCATAAATAGACACTTTATTTTAGAAAGGACAGTAAAGACCAACGCTGCCTATCACTAGGACACACTATACATAAACCACTAAGTTTAATCACTTTCCTACAAGCATATAGGAATCATATCTTTTTAAATCATCTCCTTATTAATCACAGAGCAGAGACTAGCACTAGTAACTTTAGATTTTCACAGTAACATGATTAAATCCTGAGACTGAACACATCAGTGCTTCACAAGTAAGCAATTAACCAAGCATCAGTACAAAGAGCATCCCAACTCAACTCCATAGGAGTAAATCCACAACCACAACAACTTGGGCATCCACAATAAACTAAGCATGATTTTACAGAGAGTTTTATGATAGAGAACAAGGTAACAAAAGCATGATCAACAGAGTATTCTCTGATAGAGAACAGAGTAACAAACATGCTCAACAGAGATTGACACTACACTAAGAGTAGATCAACATCAAAGGATTATCATAGGCAAGATTAACCCTAGAGTTATGTTAAATCACCACTGTGGGGGAATGAACCCTAGGTATTTAGGGATGAACCCTAAATGTGGAAATCCATCGCAAGTGATCACATGGCATAGAATAGAGGCAAGGTAGAGCACAGAGAAGAGAATAGGGCACTTACTCGAGGTCCTCGTAAGGTTATCGAAGATGAAGCAGAGAGGAGGCCAGCGGTAGAGAGGTGGCGGCATGGGGAGTACCCCGAGGGGGCGCTACAACCTACACCTGCACACGGTAGAGGAAGCCATGGAAGAGTGGTGCCACGAGCACCACAGCATCATCGAGGGAGCGCAAGAGCACGGCGGACCCCAAACCCTAGCCATGAGGTGGGGGTCAGCACGGCCAGCGGAGAACGCTAGCGCTAGATCGAGTGGGACAGTGTCGAGCAGTGGCCTTATCCGCTTGCATCGTGGCAACAGACACGACGGCCTGGGGTGGCCAGAATCACCCACAACAGCAGCGACATTGAGCGGCCATAGAGGGTGTCGTGTGAGAGAGAAGAGAGAGCGAGTGGGTGGTACCGGGCCGGGTGTGAGCAGCCTAGTACTACCCAGGGGCGTTTGCCCAGCCCAAGCGGGTTGGGTCGGACTGCGCCAGCCTAGTGGGCCAGGCCCGTGTTTTAAAAGGACTTATGTAAAATACCTAATTACAAATATATCCTTGAGATAAATTAGGCTCTAGAAAAAATAATTAAAAATCCTAAAAATAAAAGTAATATATTTATGAAATCACAAAAATATCCTCTATCCAAAAAAATAATAGATAGTAATTTTAAGTAATTAAATACAGATCTATTATTAAAATAGTATATATTCCTTCTAGAAGTTTATGAAAAATATACAAAACACTTAAAATTGAATAAAATTCATTTTTAAGATTCTAAAGGGAAGTACTATTAGAGAAAAATACTAGTTTGTATTTTTGAAAAGTAAATCAAGTGTGATAAAAATAAAGTTTTATTTCCTTAAAGGATTTTTAGTTAAATATTTAAAAGAGCTAAAAATTAAATAAATCCATTTTAAACTCTTAGAATAATACTAGTTATTATAAAAATGCTAAATATCAAAATAATATGAATTTAATGATTCTTGAGTAATGCTTTTCTTTTATTAATTAAAAGAAACTTAAAACCTTTACAAGTTGGGTAAAACACGCAAAGAAAAAACAAATCATGGCATGGCATTACTATGCATTGCATATTGCTTCTTTAAATATTGTCCTTACTGGGTAATAATGGTTTTCTATAGAAACCGGAGCTCAAGGTGAGGTGGAAGTATCCAACTTCACTACCTTACAGTCACAAGGCAAGTTCACCACTTGCTCATGTCCTTTGAAGAGTCATTATGAAAGTATTTGAAAATTGTGTGTTATCACCTATATTCTAAAAGAGACAAAAAATTAATTTTTCCCAAACAAATGAATGCTATTCTCATCCTAAGTGATGATAAATACTAAGAATGACAATGGAATCTAGGATTCCAATGGTCGAATAACTAGGGCATAATGACCCATGACATCAGTGATTCTAGCACCATATATTGCGCGTTAACCATAAGATTTGGAATGGGACGGAGAGTTCAGCTGGATCTTCTTCCTTTCGCATGGACAGATGACCTGATCATGAGGTTGAGGATTTCTTGTGGAGAAACCTAGCACATGGGTGGAACCCCTTAGTTTCCCATGATTTTGGTGTCTACATTATCTTGAGAGGCTGTCAGTGGTTTAGTTGGACCTTTAAGGGAGCTTGCCAGGGCATAACCATCGCATAGAGTCTTCAGGTGCCTACCAAAGTTATATCCGGTCCTATATGGGGCTTAACAGAGGTGGGGCAGGTCCTCGAGGGTCGTGTCTTCATGCGGGGTCACGGAGAGGGGCCGTGATTAGCTTGGATCACCTACTAGGCCCCACATCACGGAATTGTGGACAGGAAAGTACGACCGGTTGTGCAACAAGGAGTTGATATCTTATGGGTAAAGCAACGCACCTCTGCAGAGTGTAAGAACTGTGACATGTTACTCCATGTTCTGGGAAGGAGCTACGAACGCAGCAGGAAAGGAACCCCATAAAGTTCTGGTCAACCTGTGAAGGCTGATGGGCATAGTTTTTGATAATAAAATCAATCTTTGAAGAAATGTTTACCAAAACTGCATAGTACCAAGGACTTATAGTCTGATGTGGTAGTTAGAGCATCAAACTTCCCACCTTGCATATAGTGAACTTGCTGGGTAACGTTGTTACTCACTCTTTCCTTTGAACACCTTGCTAGACTTTGAGGGCCAGAAGAATGACCAGGTGTATGCTACAGAGGTCCAGAATGATGTCTACTATGAAGAGCCGGATCTGTCCAGTGGAATCGAAGGGGTGGACTACGGGATACACTATGGAGCTGAAGACAATGAGTCAGAGTAGTTGTCAGGCCGGAGTGTAGTTACCTAGGTTGAGCCGAGCAGCATGAACCCTATAGAATAAGCTGTTGAGCTCACGTCTTTATTACCGTTGTGTCTCTCGTTCTTCCACTGAACTTATGAAATAAGTTATTTGGGTTTGTAAGTATGAATCTCTTGAAGTCTCGAATTTCTAGTATTGTAATAATAATGTAGTGTGTATGATTGTAATTTGGACCCGAAATGTTTCTGTTGTAACTCTGAGGGATGTGATATTTACAGAACGGTGTTCTGTGGATGTCATGTCAACGACTATAGTGTACTACACATGCAGTTGTATGCTGGGTCACCGTAGCTGGTATCAGAGCAATTTCTTTGACCTTAGGTTGGAAACCTAGTGAAGGGAACTACCTGTAGGGGTCTTAGGGCAACGGTAAAGAGTTCTCTAGATTATATGATGAATATTCAATTGGGAACATTTTGTTATTGTTTTTAGTGTGATAATTCTTTATTATGATGCATCATTACAACTATTGGTTACTAATTATGAATGTTTTGTATATAGTTAAAATGGCACCAAAGTTTCCAAAACAGACTTTGGTAAGGAAAGAGGAAACTCTCGATGATTATCAGGGGACTTTAACTGAACAACTTCGAGAACTTCTGAGGTTTTTTTGTTGCACAACTACTATCCAGTTAGTACCATGACATACCATGATGGGCGTATGTTAGCCAAATATCGTGTTAGCATCCAACTACCAGATGGTTTATATCACAATTTACCTATGGGTGAAGGTAGAAGTCGCCTAGCAGCATACCATGTTGCTATTCTGGAGGCGATATCCAATGTTCGGGAGCACAAGGTATAAGAGTTAGCTGGAAGCACATATTTTGTGATTCCTCACAACTCTATAGACACAGAACCAGTTCCGGATCATCTTACTTTAGTAAAGAAGCATCCAAAACTAGCTTCCAAGTTGATGGATCAGTATCGACTGATAGTTGGGTCTTTGTATAAGACACATCAGGTTATTGTAGAGGATCAGATTGATATGTTAGAGGATTTGACTAATCCTGAACGAAGGTAGAAGGTAGCATCTCAACTAGAGAACGAAGCAGTGGGTAGGGTTAGCCCAACTTTTAAGGATATACCTATAGATCAAGCATCTTTTACACCATATCCTCATTCACCTATGCCAGAACCCACTAGATATCCTGATGAGTGCACTAGTCATCCAGTACCACAGAATTCTTGGGGAACCGAGGACTTGAATCTACCTATTGGAAATTCCAAAGGATGGAGGTACAGATCGATGGATGGATCTGCCGAAAACCCTATTCCTATGGAAGACTCGGTTGGGGTTACCAGGCAAACTAGTCGCATGGGAGTGAAACCTTATTTCGTTGATGGAAGGGATGTCATGTAGAGGATGTAGAGTCCGATGAGGAAGATCCTGAAGAAAGGGTGTTTGAGTCACCAGAACATTATCCTACTCTAGATAACATGCACTATCCAATTATAGCTTAGGACTATCGTACCCAGCAGAGTACTTGGGGAGCACTGGAAGCGGAATATTCTGTAGATGATTCTACAGTCGGGATGTAGGAGGAGATTGAAGAAGACAGTGATGAGGATGATTCTGAAGATACCTCAGATGAGTTGGAAGGTATGGACACACTTCAGCTGGATGATGTGTCAAGTCCGGATACTTTTGATACTGAGTATCGTCCATCGAAGAGGCAAGTCGTTCCACAAATGGTGTGTTGTACTTCACGTCAGCACAGTTGTATTCCGGGTATGTACGATGAATGTCACAACTTTTGGGGAGCGTGACCTTGAGGAGGAATATTCTAGTGGGGATACGGAAGTTAGAGTCTGAGCACTTGATGTAACTAAATAAGTGGGATAGCGTCCACATGAGTTTATAATACCTAAATGGTATGGGCTTGTAATGACATTGTACTAACTATTTCGTTTGTAATGTATAATATGTGAAATGCATATTTGGTTCTTATTTGGATCTTGTTTTCCCTTGTGTGACTAGTTCTGTGCATGAAGTTGAGCTTAGAACACATATGCATGATGTAATTATGAGTGTTCACTTTATGTTACAAGACTAGGGGGTATGGAAACGGGTGTAGAGGATGAGACCAAACAACAACGCATGGAGTGCAAAACTAAGGAAAAGGTGGATGAAGATGCTAGAATGCAGGCAAATTCACCACCACTACCAATGAGGCCGTTGATGGAATAGAACTTTATGCAGTACATGCAGATGATGCAAGAGTCCCAAAACAAGTTTATGGAGGGATTAGTGGATCGAGAGGGACATCAAAGGGAACCTAAAGGACATGGTGTGAGTCTTTCTGACTTTAAAAATGCAAGGCCATTACCTTTTGCATCAGCCTCTGAGTCAATGGATGTAGAGGATTGGCTTGCAGATACAGATAGAAAGTAGAAAACTGTAGGATGCAATGATGAGGAAAAGTTGAGGTATGCAACACATCTCTTAATTGGACCTGTAGCATCATGGTGGGAGAACCAGTTAGCAATGCAACCTCCAGGAAGGGAGTATACCTGGGAGGAGTTTAAGCAGAGATTCCGTGAATATCATGTTCCGGAAGGTGTTATTAAACTGAAGCATAGGGAGTTTGAAGAGCTTCAGCAGGGATATACCAGTGTCAGGAATTACATCCGGGAGTTTAGTCAACTATCCAATTATGCTGAGGATGATTTGAGCACTGAGGAAAGAGGAAAAAGTGTTTCCTGCGTGGTTTAAATCCATTTGTGAAGATGCAGCTGAGGCTAGCTAATAAAAGGACTTTTCAACAGCTACTTGATGCAGCCATAACCGTTGAGGATGATTACAGGAATGTCCAAGAGTACCGAAGGAAGAGAGCAAAGAAGGAAACCAAGAGGATCCATGCAAGTAAACCTAAACCTAATATGGAGTTCAAAGCTCAGAATAGGTCCTTTAACAATGGTAACAACCCCAATCATGGTGCAACCATAACCAGGAGGAATGTCATTTATCACAATTGTAAGCTTCCATGGCACTTTAGTAGGGATTGCCTAAAGCCGGTGATCATATGCTATGGGTGTGGTCAGAAGGGGCACATGAAGCCCGATTGTCCCAAGAAACCACCAGGTGGTTGGCCTACATTAGTCGGTGGTCAAGCAAGAGGCGGAGGTGGATAACCTAAGAGAGGAGGAAATTTTGTCAAAAACGACAATGGCAAGAGGTAGACCTACTGGAAAGCTGAATTGCGCAACCTTGGAGGAGGTGGATAACTCGGATCAAGCGGTGATAGGTACACTCAATATTCTCACAAATCCTAGAAAAGTTATATTTGATACGGGTGCAACTACTTCATTCAGATCTGAACAATTTTGTGATAAGTTCGGGATTAGAAGAGCACCGTTAGAAAAACCTATGACCGTAGTTACCGCTGGAGGGACCGTGGTAGTTAGAAACATAAAATTAAATCAATTTATCTCAATCTGTGGCCAACCCTATTCTGCGGATCTTTATGTGATTCCATTAAGGGGAATAACAGTAGTGTTGGGAATGGATTGGATGGCTGAGTATGGGGCTCAGATCAATTGTGAGGATACAACGTTTCAATCAAGTATCCAAGTGGAGGAAGGATAGTCTATCAGGCATATAAACATAGTCATATTATGGTAGATCTACAATTGAAATCAATGAAGGAGGTCAAATTGGAAGATATTCCTATTGTGAAGGAATTTCAAGATGTTTTTCCAGCAGAGTTACCAAGAATGCCACCTGATCGAGAAATAGAGTTCACTATTGACCTGATACCTGGTACAACACCAATAGCCCAAGCACCATACAAGATGGGACTAAAAGAATTAAAAGAGCTTAAGAAGCAAATTGATGAGTTAGCCAGAAAAGGATTTATTCAGGAAAGTGTATCCCCATGGGGAACTCCGGTAATTTTTGTGGATAAAAGAGATGGAGGACAAAGAATGTGTGGTGATTACAGAAATCTCAACAATGTTACCATAAAGAACAAATATCCATTGCCAAGAATTTAAGATCTATTTGATCAAGTCAAAGGAGCTGGATTATTTTCCAAGATTGATCTAAGATCACGATACCATCAAATAAAAATCAAACCTGAAGATGTTCCAAAAACAAGATTTGTGTCAAGGTATGGACATCATGAGTACCTCGTCGTACCTTTTGGATTGACCAATGCACCAGCAATATTCATGAACCTGATGAACAAAATCTTCATCCCGTATCTGGATAAGTTTGTCATAGTGTTTATTGATGATATTTTGATATACTCAAAGGATAAATAAAAGCATGCTGATCATTTGAGGATAGCGTTGCAAATCTTGAGAGAACGTAAGTTGTATGCTAAATTCAGCAAGTGTGAATTTTGGTTGGACAAGGTAGAATTTCTTGGTCATGTAATCAGTAAGGATGGAATTGCGGTAAATATGTCCAAAGTTCAGTAAGTATTCAATCCATCTAGGAGATTATGGATCTTTATGGTTCCAAAACCATCTTTGTGTACCAGATGTACCGGACAGAGAGGTGATACTCCGAGAAGCACATGAGACACCATATTCAATCCATCCAGGGAGTACAAAGATGTACATGGATCTTAAAGAATTATTCCGGTGGAATAACATGAAAAGGGATATTGCAAAGTATGTATCTGAATGCCATACTTGCCAAAGGGTAAAATCAGAACATCAAAGTCCAGCAAGACCATTACAACCTTTAGAAATTCCGGAATGGAAATGGGAAGAAATTGGTATGGATTTTATCACAGGATTACCCATGACACCGAAGTGGAAGGATATGATACGGGTGATTGTGGATAGATTCACCAAAGTGCACATTTTATCCCAGTAAATCAAAAAGATAATGCCGAAAAGTTAGTAGAAATCTAAGTCAAGGAGATAGTAAGTAAGAACGGAGTACCCAAGAAGATTGTATCAGATAGAGGATCTATGTTTACTTCAGCATTTTGGAAACAATTACATGAAGCACTGGGCTCAAAGTTGGATTTCAACATAGCCTATCATCCAGAAAGTGGAGGCCAAACAGAGAGAACCAATCAGATCTTGGAGGACATTCTTAGAGCTTGTGCATTAGATTTTGGAGGTTCGTGGGAAGATCATCTACCATTGGCAGAATTTTCTTACAACAATAGCTATCAAAGTAGTCTGAAAGAAGCACCATATCAAGTACTTTCTAGGAGAAGATGTAGATCACCAATATGTTGGTACGAACCTGGTAGTAGCAAGGAATTTGCAACAGATTATATCAAGGAGAAGCAAGATATCATCGATGTTATTAGAGATCGATTGAAGATAGCTCAAAGTCGACAGAAGAGTTATACTTATCAAAGTCGGAGATCATGGCATCCAGAAGTTGGGAATATGGTATATCTCAAAGTAAGTCCAATGAAGGGAGTTAAGAGATTCGAAGTCAAAGGAAAACTGAGTCCAAGATATATCAGACCATTTAAGATACTTAGTCAGAACAAAACAATAGCTTATGCTCTTGAGTTACCAAAAATATGGGCTCAAGTTCATAGTGTTTTCCATGTGTCACAATTACGGAGATGTCTTAAAGTTCCCGATGATGCAATTACACATCAAGAAATTGAGTTACAAGAAGATTTTACTTATGTTGAGAAACCCTGTAAAATTCTGGAAGAGAACTGGAAAAGGTTGAGAAATAGGGCAAGCAAATACTGCAAAGTACAATGGGAACATCACCCGGAGCGAGAAGCCACATGTGAGAAAGAGGATGATTTAAAAGAAGCATATCCAGAACTATTCAGGTACAGATCAACAAACTTCGGGACGAAGTTTAATTTAAGGGGGGAAGTCTGTAACACCCCATCATTTAGGAACCAACGAAGGGTAGAAATAGGAATCTATGCATATGCATTCATCTGTAAAACTGGGGTAAATTTTTCGCCAAATAAAAACCTAAAGAGATCAGAGTTTCTTTCACTAACCAGAGGTAGGAATAGCTCTCTGAAGTGATTGCTATAAATTTTGACATGACCTTTAGGCATTATTGTGTTTTGGGGGAAATATTTTGAATTCAAATTTGAAATTTAAGCCATTTGAAGAATATTTGAAAATTAGAAGTTAGAAACATAAAGTGGATTTTCAAAAGGATGTATTAACATAGTTTGATTATATATTAAACAATAATATGAATTTAAGAAAAGAAACTTCAAATAATAAATGAATTCTTATTTCTTTTTTATTCCATAATAAGATTACAAATGGAGATATTTATACCAAGACAGAATATTACAAGGAATAGATTCCAATAAAATGAATCTTTATTAAATCATAAAAATATTGTTACAAGGTTCTTTACAAGAAGAATAGAAGGAGATTACAATAAGAATCTATACTACCTATCTATTCCTATACTAACTATTGACAATCCAGATATTGTCATGCAAAACAAGATAAACCACTCAAATAGAAACAAAAGATTAGTTAATTAGTTTTACTCTCAGTGGTAAATAGTGAAGTGCACTATTCATATTACATCATAGAGTAATTAAAAGGGGCAACTTTCACCAATGTGTAGTATCTGTTATTTTAGGCAAATAGCTCCAGTGTCACATTATAAGCCAAGTAGAAAAGTGGTAGGTTTCATGTCAACACCCGGATTTTTAATCCTAGATGCCTGTTATGCCATACATCGCAATCCTAGGATTACCATTTTTGCGAGACACAACAAATTAGATATCACAATACATCATCCATTACAAACCATAATAAGGTCTTACACAAATAAAGGATCTCATGATCCAGTCTTAATAAAACCAAGCAACGGAATAATAAAGCGTAGTAGTGGGCTCCATCTTTAGTGTTACATGCAATGCTGACGATGGGAGATGATCCTAATTATCATAGACGTCCTGCTGTCCATCATCCTGGTAGTCCTCCTCATAGTTTGGCCACGGAAATAGCCAGGGGCAAAGCCATGAGTACTCTTTCAGTACTCACAAACTATCACTAACAAGTAAGGTAGTTCTAGTAGGAATCTTAAGCTCTAGATTTATTTGCAAAAAATCCAGATTTATCTAAACTGAGTTCAGAAGTAAAGAAAACTAAGTTAATGTTCTAAACCACTTAAGTGGGAACCTAGTTTTCATATTCACAACCCTGTTGTGGTCAAGTCAAAAATCATAGTTCACTTCACAAGTCATTTTGAAAACATCTGATGACGGAACAATATGGCCACTCCAACTATCCATGACCATCGACGCGGCTATTCGAATAGTTTGACACTCTGCAGAGGTGGTACACTTTCACCACAAAATTCGATACATCCGTCAGGGATAACCCTGAATCAATCATACTTAGTATCCGGATAATCAATCATAACCTTTCAATTACACACACTAGTATAGGCACCTCCCCTATGAGCTTGGCCTCCCAGCCATGGCCATCTTCCATCCTGGGCACTGCATAGGTGGATAATTCACACTCACGAGGTAGCCTCAGCTCAAACCTCTTCCGCGAGGGAACCCATACTAAGGCATATAAGCTTCCGGCTAAGCTCTAACCGATTCAGGTATTGTGGTTGTACGGTAAACTTGGAATGGTATCGCATCCGAACCCAACCATCAGTTTTTGTAAAAGGGCTAAGGCTCATGCCTCAACATTTTCATCATCAAATCCTTTTGTGTCCATAACACATGTCAAAACATTTCAATAGAATGAATCATCATTCCAAGGTTTTCATAATCATTTTCACCAATTACTCCCATCTAAAGTGATCAAGTTTTATGCTTAGCACTAGCCACTAAGTTAAGAGGGTTCACTAATGAGGGGTGCTAATCTTCAATCTCATGCCATAGAATGACATCTAAGTGCAACTAGATAGGCCTAGTTTTATACTCTTTATGATATCTATTAAAGAACTTTTGTAAAGTAAAAGAGTAACGCTTGCAAGTAAAACTTGGGATTGGTATAATCAAAGGTATATAACCAAAGCATGCCTAATGCATCTTGCTTAAGTTATCAAGGGGGCAAGTGTTAACTTGCATAGTTCTAGCTTGCCAATAATAGCTTGCTAGTGGTAGCTTGCATAGGTATAATACTTGCAAGTGTTAGCTTGCCTTGAGTAGAGAAGTGGTTGAAGTTTTCCTCTTCTTCCACTGGGTAGAACTCCTCCTCCTCGTAGCCTTGGTCGGTACTATCTTCTATAAATAAATACAGGGTACACAATCACCAAATAATACTTTACTAATTTCTATTTAGCACACTAAGGCTCACACTTGATGATCTAGTATCATCACAATCATCACATGATATAAAGAACTAGTTTTATTTATTTTCTTTGAGAAAAGTAATTTCTACTCATTGAAATTAATTAAGATTTAATATTCTCCAATTAAAATATGGGATCATGTGGACACATGTCATCACCACATATTCTAATACATGGGAATGTGATTTAAAGGGTTGGTCACATTTTATAAGGTTTAAGATTATTATTTAATAGATTTAAAGTGACTAGAAATGCCCTAATAGCATTATTTTGGTACTAGTCCAATGTCACTGCATGCAATCCTAAATATTTTTACATATCCAGATAGACATGGTCAAATGTGATTTTTGATAGTTGGAATCAACTCAAAAGCTATTATGGTTGATTTTTGAAAAATGTTTGAATGTAGAAAAGTCTCTATCTTGTTATTTTTATGATAGATGATCTCTAACTCCAAATGGTTTAAATCCAATAGGCTTGGATAGATATTTTAATTATCTTTCTAACAAAATTTGAATCATGCAATTTGGTTTAGCGAAACTCTCTGAATTGATTTTTGAATATGTGGACAGAAACTAGTTTAAACCTAAATGGAAAAAAAATTATTTGAATTTCCGGGCCAGCTCGGGAAGTTAAACGGGCCGTCCCAGCTACACTATGCGGCAGAGCGGGTTGCTGACAGATGGGGTCCACCAGTCAGCGGGACTAACTACGCGAAGCGGTATCGGTGAATCTAGGCCGTGCGGTTAGAAGACATATCAACGACGGTGGGGGTCTCGCGGGGCTCACCTGGGCTCCAGCTAGGGTCGGCGATGGGGGTGATCGACATGGTAGATGACGGCGAGGCGAGGCGTGGCACGGTAGGGCTTGGTGTGGTCGAAATCGACGGCGCCCTTCTCCTCCAGCAGTAGTGTAACATCCCAAAACTTTAATCCAAGCTTATCAAGATCCAAATCATCAGATTTAGGGTTAACAAAAACTATTCCAAATTAAAAATGAAAGCATGCATGTGTATGTGCATTTAATTTAGGAATTGATTTGAATTGCCATGGTTCTGTGATTCTTTGCTTGTAAAATGATTCTTAGGTGAAATAAATATCATCTAAATCATTCCCAAACTTTTCCCAAAGAAAAACAACTCAAAATGAATAATTGAAGTGAATGGTCATTTTGGCCAAATTAACTATCATGGCTACTTTGAGTGTTCCTAGCACTCATTTCTCAACAGAAATAATTCTGGATCTTTGCACCCCTTGATAGTACACATAATGACGTACCAAGGCCCACTTTGTGATCTGCTAAAAACATTCAAATGCTAATTTTAAAGGACAGTTCAAAATTGAATCTATTTCATATGGGAAGATCCCACTATTTCAAAATCCACTCAAACAAGCTCAATTTTCAAAACCCAAGCACCCACAGAGTCTCAAGCTTATGCCTAGCAAACCCACCAAAAATCTTTTCAAAATTCAAAAATAAATCTCATGCGGCCATTTCATCAAACACTTGGCATGCATGATTTACACCCTAATCCTAGCTCACTGTTTTGAATAGGGTTTTGCCCCCATTTGATCTCCATTTAATCCCCTTGTCCCCTCATGATCTAAACATGCCATTAGCACCCCACCCCCTTGTCCCTAGCCAAAGTGCAAGGCCATGCCGAGCACCAACTCGCCGACCGACCATGTACTCACCCTAGCAGACCACCTCTCTCTCTCGCTATGTCTAGGAGGTAGCCAGGACCTCACCGCCACCCTCTGTCCCCTCCCCGAGCCAAGCCCAGTAGTGGACCACGAGCAATCCCCGCGCCCAGCGCCACCGCGCCATGCAGAGCACGCACCAGAGCGCCGCTCCCAGAACACGTGCACAAGCCGCCGCTCGACCGCAGCCCGCGCCCACCGCCTCGCCACGACCCAGGGAATACGCCGGACATGCCCGTTCGCCGCCCAACACACCACAGCCACCGCTCGGCGTGGACACCGCCGCCTCTGCCGCTTAGAGCGCTAGCTGCCACCGACCGCATACCACCACCCCTACGCCCGCATTCACTTCCTAGAGCACCGCCAGGAGACCGCCTGTCGATCGCCACCCTCAGCCATGCCGCTAGCCGCCCGTAGCCATGTCGCCACCGTCGTCGGCCCATCCCTCTCGGTCTTGTCGTCGAGCCTATAAAAGGAGGGCACCCCCAGCCATTTGAAGCACACCACTCCACTCCCCTCACCTCTCTGATCGTCCCACACCCCTAGCCGGAGCAAGAGGAGCAGCAGCTTGCCAGAATTGCACCGGAGCAGGCCGCCTCTGGAGGAGAAGGGCGCCGCTGATTGCGACCACCCCCGGAGGTGCCTCGACCGTCCCTGAGCTCGCCGTCGACCACCAGTTCGTTTGCCCGCCTCGCCGTCGTTGCTAGAGCCCTGGTACACCCCCTATGCACCCCCACAGAGCCGCTAGGGTTCGACCTCGTCGGCGACCTGTTCGTCGTCGACGACGATCCCCAGCCGTAGATCCCGGTTCTAATACAACGTCCCATGTTGCCCCGTACCGCTTCGCGCGTTATGAGCCGCTGACTGGTGGACCCCCTGTCAGCTGAGCCCCGCGCTACGGAGTGACACTGGGCCGGCCCATTAGAGTTTCCCGCGCGACCCAGTTAGTTTGAATTAGGATTTTTCTTTTTAGTTTAAACTTAGTTCTGTCGCTGAGTTTGAAAATCAATTCAGAGAGATTTACAAATCCAAATTGCATGAAACAAATTTTGCCTGAAAGATATTGAAATGATCTATCCAAGCCCGTTGGATTTAATTCAATTAGAGTTATAGATCTATCCTAGTAAAAATAATAAAACAGAAGCATTTACACCTTGCAGCATTTTTATAAAATCAACCAAGATAGATTTTGAGTTGATTCCAACTCTCAAAATTCACATTTTATCATACCTATATGAATATGTAATAATATTAAGGTTTATAGGCAGTGACTTTGGACTAGTACCAAAATAATGCTATATAGGCATTTCTAGTCACTTTAAATCATTAAATGATGAACTTAAACCAAAGTAATTATGATCCAACCCTTAAATCACATTACCACATGTTAGAATATGTGGTGATGACATGTGTCCACATAATCCCATATTTTAAGTGGTGAATATTAAATCTTAGTAATTTTTCAATGAGTAGAAATTACTTTTCTAAATTAAAAAGGATGAAACTATTGAATTAAAACTTGTGATGCTTGTGATGATAATAGATCATCAAATGTGTGTCTTAGAATGCTAATTAGACTAGTTAAGTATTGTTTGGTTATTCTGTACTCTGTATGTATTTATAGACGATAGTACCGACCAAGCTTTCGAGGAGGAGGAGTTCTACCAAGAAGAAGAAGAAAACTTCAACCACTGCACTTCACAAGGAAACCCACCATTAACAATGCAATCTAACACTTGCAAGTATAATGCTTAGCAAGCTAGGATTAAACTAGATGGTTTAGAAAAGATGCTTTAGGCATGCTTTGATAACACTACTTGGCTAGTATTTACCCCAAGTCTTATGTACAAGCTTTACTTCCTTTACTTTACCCAAAGTTCCTTACTTGTTTTTAAGGTAGCATAAAAAGTATAAAACTTGACCTAGTTAGAACCCCTTTAGATGTCATTCTATGGCATGAGATTGAACCCATCTTTTCTACCTTAGTGAACACTCTTAACTTAGTAGTTTAGAGTAGATAAAAACTTGAGTCACTTTAGATGGGAACACTTGATGAAAATGAATTATGAAAACCTTGGAATGATGAGTCATTCTATTGAGATGTTTTGACATGTGTTGAGGAATATAGAAGGTTTATGATGATGAAAAAGGTTGAGGCATGAGCCTTAACCTTTTTATAAAACTAATGGTTGGATTCGGATGCGATACCATTCCAAATTTACCATACAACCACAATACCTGAATTGGGTAAGGCTTAGCCGGAAGTTTATATGCATTAGTATTAGTTCCCTCGCGGGAGAGGTTTGAGCTGAGGCTACCTCTCAATGTTGTCCACCTATGCAGTGCCCAAGATGACAGATGGTCATGGTTGGGAGTCCATGCTCCTAGGAGAGGTGCTTATACTAGGGTGTGTAAAGGGAAGGTTATGTTTGATTATCTGCATACTAAGTATGATGATTCAGGGTTATCCCTGACAGATGTATCGAATCTTGTGGTGAAAGTGTACCACCTCTACAGAGTGTAAAACTATTTGAATAGCCGCGTCCGCGGTTATGGACAGTTGGAATGGCCATACTATTTCGTTGTCTGATGTTTTCCAAACAACTTATGAAATGAATGATGAATCTTGACTTGACCACAACAGGGTTGTGTTTATGACAATAGCTTCCCAACTTAAGTGATTCTATAACTCTATTTTATCTTTCTTTGCTTCAGAACTCAACTTAGGTTTCAAACTTAACTTTATAGTTAAACCTAGAGTTAGCACTTTAACTTAGAACTATTTTTACGTGTTAGTGGTAGTTTGCGAGTACTTAAAGAGTACTCATGGCTTTTGTCCCTAGCTATTCTCATGGCCAGACTATGAAGGAGACTATCAAGATGATGGCCAACATGATGGCTATGATAACTAGGACTATCTGCCTTCGTCAGCATTTCCTGTGCCCCTGAAGATGGACCCCACCGCTAAGCTTATCTTTTATTTCCGCTGCTTGTTGTATTAAGACTGGATGGTTTGTAATGGATGATGTACTGTGATATCCAATCCGTTATGTCTCGCAAAAATGGTAATCCTGGGATTGCGAGGTATGGCACAACGGGCATCTGGGATTAAAAATCCGGGTGTTGACAAGTTGGTATCAGAGCCATCCTGACCATAGGAGACCCTAGTTAGAATGGACGTCCGAACAAAAAAACTTAGTTTCATAACCAAAATGAGTAATTATAAAAAACTATCTCCTCACTTATCATTGTGGACTCATTCTTTCTCAAAAATTCATATGCCTCAAAATCCTTCCATTACTACTTAAAATTTGACACACTTGATCACTTCACTAACTTCCTCATCCTAAATTCTTGTAGATGGAGTCTCAGTTCAGCAAGTTCTACCAGTTGGGCTCCATCTTCAGTGTCACAGGCAATGCTAACGATGGGAGATGATCCTAATTGTCGTGGACGTCCTGCTGTCCATCATCCTGGTAGTCCTCCTCGTAGTCTGGCCACGGAAATAGCTAGGGACAAAGCCATGAGTACTCTTTAAGTACTCGCAAACTATCACTAACAAGTAAGGTAGTTCTAGTAGGAATCTTAAGCTCTGGGTTTATTTGCAAAAAAGCCAGATTTATCTAAACTGAGTTCAGAAGTAAAGAAAACTAAGTTAATGTTCTAAACCACTTAAGTGGGAACCTAGTTTTCATATTCACAACCCTGTTGTGGTCAAGTCAAAAATCATAGTTCACTTCACAAGTCATTTTGAAAACATCTGATGACGGAACAATATGGCCACTCCAACTATCCATGACCATCGACGCGGCTATTCGAATAGTTTGACACTCTGCAGAGGTGGTACACTTTCACCACAAAATTCGATACATCCGTCAGGGATAACCCTGAATCAATCATACTTAGTATCCGGATAATCAATCATAACCTTTCAATTACACACACTAGTATAGGCACCTCCCCTATGAGCTTGGCCTCCCAGCCATGGCCATCTTCCATCCTGGGCACTGCATAGGTGGATAATTCACACTCACGAGGTAGCCTCAGCTCAAACCTCTTCCGCGAGGGAACCCATACTAAGGCATATAAGCTTCCGGCTAAGCTCTAACCGATTCAGGTATTGTGGTTGTACGGTAAACTTGGAATGGTATCGCATCCGAACCCAACCATCAGTTTTTGTAAAAGGGCTAAGGCTCATGCCTCAACATTTTCATCATCAAATCCTTTTGTGTCCATAACACATGTCAAAACATTTCAATAGAATGAATCATCATTCCAAGGTTTTCATAATCATTTTCACCAATTACTCCCATCTAAAGTGATCAAGTTTTATGCTTAGCACTAGCCACTAAGTTAAGAGGGTTCACTAATGAGGGGTGCTAATCTTCAATCTCATGCCATAGAATGACATCTAAGTGCAACTAGATAGGCCTAGTTTTATACTCTTTATGATATCTATTAAAGAACTTTTGTAAAGTAAAAGAGTAACGCTTGCAAGTAAAACTTGGGATTGGTATAATCAAAGGTATATAACCAAAGCATGCCTAATGCATCTTGCTTAAGTTATCAAGGGGGCAAGTGTTAACTTGCATAGTTCTAGCTTGCCAATAATAGCTTGCTAGTGGTAGCTTGCATAGGTATAATACTTGCAAGTGTTAGCTTGCCTTGAGTAGAGAAGTGGTTGAAGTTTTCCTCTTCTTCCACTGGGTAGAACTCCTCCTCCTCGTAGCCTTGGTCGGTACTATCTTCTATAAATAAATACAGGGTACACAATCACCAAATAATACTTTACTAATTTCTATTTAGCACACTAAGGCTCACACTTGATGATCTAGTATCATCACAATCATCACATGATATAAAGAACTAGTTTTATTTATTTTCTTTGAGAAAAGTAATTTCTACTCATTGAAATTAATTAAGATTTAATATTCTCCAATTAAAATATGGGATCATGTGGACACATGTCATCACCACATATTCTAATACATGGGAATGTGATTTAAAGGGTTGGTCACATTTTATAAGGTTTAAGATTATTATTTAATAGATTTAAAGTGACTAGAAATGCCCTAATAGCATTATTTTGGTACTAGTCCAATGTCACTGCATGAAATCCTAAATATTTTTACATATCCAGATAGACATGGTCAAATGTGATTTTTGATAGTTGGAATCAACTCAAAAGCTATTATGGTTGATTTTTGAAAAATGTTTGAATGTAGAAAAGTCTCTGTCTTGTTATTTTTATGATAGATGATCTCTAACTCCAAATGATTTAAATCCAACGGGCTTGGATAGATATTTTAATTATCTTTCTAACAAAATTTGAATCATGCAATTTGGTTCAGTGAAACTCTCTGAATTGATTTTTGAATCTGTGGATAGAAACTAGTTTAAACCTAAATGGAAAAACAATTATTTTAATTTCCGGGCCAGCGCGGGAAGTTAAACGGGCCGGCCCAGCTACACTACGTGGTGCAGTGGGCTGCTGACAGATGGGGTCCACCAGTCAGCGGGACTAACTACGCGAAACGGTATCGGTGAATCTAAGCCGTGCGATTAGAAGATAGATCAACGACTGGGAGTCGTCGTCGACGACGGACTGCTCCGGCAAGGAACTAAACCTAGTGCGGAGGTGGGGGTCTCGCGGGGCTCACCTAGGCTCTAGCTAGGGTCAGCGGTGGGGGCGATCGACGTGGTAGATGATGGCGAGGCGAGGCGCGGTCACGACAGGGCTTGGGGTGGTCAAAATTGACGACACCTTTCTCCTCCAGCAGCGGCGGGCTTCGGCCAAATTCCGGCGAAAGAGGGCTCGCCTTTCTCCAGGAAGAAGTGGGGGAGGGTCAGTGAGAGGTGGTGAGTGGAATGGTGTGGAGAATGGAGGCGTTGGGTGGCCTCCTTTTATACTACAGCGAGGGGACCGAGCGGTGTGGGCGCGAGCTCGCCGGTGATGAGGCTACAGGCGGCTATCGGCATGGCGGTGGCTAGTGGGCGGTGCGGTGCTCCCTGGTGGTTCTCATGGGCGTAATGGCGAGGCGTGGGGAGGTGTGGTTTGGTCGGGAGCGTGCGGTGCTCCGCGCGGACACAGAGGTTTTTGCGGCGGCGTGCGGCAGCTGCGGGTCGCGCGGCGGTGAACGGGGTTGTCTGCTGGGGTGCTGTGATCACGGCAAGGCTGTGTGTGTGCGGTGAGGGCAAGGCGCAGTCTAGGCGAGCTAGTCGGGCATGGCGAGCTGGCACCTCTGGACATGGCACAGAGAGGCGGGGCTCGGCGTAGCTAGGGTGGTCCAGGGCTCGGCTAGGGTCGTGGCCTAGACAGGGGGTGGCGGTGGATGCTCGCGTGCTTCCTGGACATCATGGCTGGCTGCAGCGGTGTCTGCTATGAGCTGGTCGTGGTCGGCCCACGATGTCCACAATCGGGCGGCGCTCCACTGTACTCCATGGCTAAAGGGGGATGGTCTGGGTGCTGCTCGACACCAGAGGGGACAAGGGAGTGAACTGGAGACCAAATGGTCAAGGATTACTGTGCTCAACAGTGACGTTAGGCAGAGGTTAAATTAGTGCAAGCAGGGTGTTTGTGGAAATGGCCGCATGAACTAAAGTTTGGAAATTTTGATTCAATTTTTTTGAGTAATCTTTAGTTAAGCTTGAGAGTCTATGTTTGCTTGGAGAGGTCAAGGGGAATTGATTTGATAAGTTTTTGAAAAAGTGTGATCTTAGCACCTAGACTTGATTCAATTTTCAAATGTCCTTTAAATTAATTTGAAAGATGTTTTTGTATGTTTGTAAAGTGGTCCTTGATACACTTTTACTTGGTCTAGCAAGGGGTGAAAAGAAGTGGAATTGTTTCTGTTAAATTTTCTCTTCTAGGAACACACAAAGTGGCCTAGTGGTTAACTTTTGTCAAAATGACCATTTGCTTCATTTATTCATATTTGATTTCTTTTTCTTTTGATTTTGTTTGTAATTGGTCTAGATGATGTATTATTCACCTTTAAACCTTTTCAATCATTAACAACACTCAAGCATGGCATTTGCAAACAATCACACATTAATGCAAAACTAACATGCCTTCATATTCATTTTCTTAATAAAAGTTTTTGTTAACCCTAAATTGGGTGATTAGGATTTCATAATCTTGATTAAAAGTTTTGGGGTGTTACAAACCTTCCCTCCTTAAACAAAATCCCATCACGAGATTTAAGAAAAACTAGGAACTAAAGAGATATGGAAACTCAGTCCTAATGTAATCTTCTCGCTCCCAGGTAGCATCTTCTTCGGTATGGTTTCTCCATTGGATCTTGAGAAACTTGATACTCCGGGTTCTGGTGGTTCGGAAAGCTTCCTCCAAAATACGAATGGGTACTACACGATACGTCAGATCCTTGTTGATATCTATGGCTCGGTGATCGATGTTCTTGAAAATTTCACTCCTCTCCGGAACTTCTAAGCATTCGCGAAGTAACGAGATATGGAACACATCATGGATGGCTGACATCTCTTCTGGCAGCTCTAGTTGATACGATACTTCTCCTCAGCGATTCAAAATCTTGAAGGGTCCAATATATCTAGGGTCTAACTTTCCTTTCAATTGAAAACGCTGCATTCCCTTCAAAGGTGACACTTTGAGATACACAAAATCTCCGACATTGAAGGTCAGGTCTCGATGTCTCTTGTCAGCATAACTCTTCTGTCTGGATTGGGTGGTCTTGAGGTGCTCAAGGACTTTGTGAACCTTCTCTTCGGCTTCTCGTAGGATATCGGGTCCAAAAATCTGACTCTCTCCTACTTGCGACCAATTCAAAGGGGTACGACACTTCCTTCCATATAGAAATTCAAATGGGGCCATTTGCAAACTGGCTTGATAACTGTTGTTGTATGAGAATTTTACAAAAGGCAGACAATCTTCCCATTTTGATCCATATTCTAGAACACAAGCTCTCAACATATCTTCTAATATTTGGTTGACTCTTTCAGTCTGTCCGTCTGTCTGCGGGTGATAAGATGTGCTGAAATTCAACTTGGTTCCTAATCCTTCTTGGACTTTGTGCCAAAATCTTGAGGTAAATTGGGTTCCTCGGTCCGACACTATGGTCTTGGGGCTTCCATGCAAACTGACTATTCTAGCAATGTACAACTCTGCTAGCTTCGAACTCTGGTAGGTTGTCTTGACTGGTATAAAATGGGCTACTTTGGACAGTCTATCCACTATGACCGAGATAGAGTCATTTCCCCTACTAGAAATAGGCAAACCAGTGATAAAGTCCATTCTGACAGAATCCCATTTCCATTCTGGAATCTGCAATGGTTGCAAAAGTCCAGCGGGTCTCTGATGTTCCGCTTTGACTCTTTGACAGATATCACACTTAGCTATGTAGCTTCGGATTTCTCTCTTCATCTTGTGCCACCAAAATTGCTCCTTCAAATCCTGATACATCTTTGTTCCTCCGGGGTGGATAGAGTAAAGAGTATCATGAGATTCCTACATGATAACTTGTTTCAGCTCGGAATCTGCTAGCACATAGATACCTCCTTTGTACCACAAAACTCCTTCTTCATCTTTGGTGAATCTGGGTACCTTTCCTTTACCAATACGACGTTTGATTCCGTCGATACTCGCATTTCCTTTCTGCGCCTCCTTGATCTGACTGATCAAAGTGGGTTGAAGTTCTATGCTAGCGAAAAATCCATTGCTAACTAGTTCTGTTCTGAACTGTTCCAATTCTTCATGCAGACTTGGCTAGTTTTCTTTGATCATGGTGTTTAATCTACACGGCAATCTCCTAAGAGCATCCGCTACCACATTGGCTTTGCCGGGGTGATAGTGAATGTCAAGGTCATAATCCTTGATTAACTCTATCCATCTCCTTTGCCTCATATTCAGCTCCTTCTAAGTGAAAATATACTTTAGGCTCTTGTGATCCGAATAAATCTCACAGCGATTACCCATAAGGTAATGACACCATGTCTTTAAAGCTAAAACTACGGCTGCTAGTTCAAGATCATGAGTAGGGTAGTTTTGCTCATGCTGCTTCAGTTGTCTGGACATATACGCTATGACTTTGCCTTCTTGCATGAACACACATCTGCGACCAATCTTGGATGCATCACAATACACATCAAAAGGCTTCTTGATATCTGGCATAATCAAGATTGGGGCTGAAATCAATCTCTTCTTGAGCTCTTGAAAACTTGCTTCACATTTGTCGGTCCATTCAAACTTCTTATCTTTCTTCAACAATTGGGTAATCGGTCTTGCGATGCTCGAAAATCCTTCAACAAACTTGCGGTAATATCCTGCTAATCCAAGAAATGCACGGACTTGGGTTTGAGTGGTTGGGGCTTCCCATGCTTCAACATCTTTGATCTTTGTTGGATCAACAACGACTCCTCCTGCCAACACAATATGTCCTAGGAATCCTACTTCCTTCAATCAGAACTCACATTTGCTAAACTTGGCATACACCTGATGCTCTCTCAGGGTTTCAAGGATGGTTCTTAGGTGTAGCTCATGGTCTTCCTCTAACTTTGAATAGATTATAATATCATCGATAAAAAACAACGACAAACTTATCCAGGAATTTCATGTAAATATTATTCATGAGATTCATGAAATAAGCGGGGGCATTTGTTAATCCAAAATACATGACTGTATACTCATATAATCCATATCTGGTGGTGAAGGCAGTCTTTGGAATATCCGTTGCACGAATCTTGAGTTGATGATAACCAGTTCTAAGATCAATCTTAGAAAACACTCTGGCACTAGTCAGCTAATCAAACAGATCCTCTATTTTACTAGTGGGTACTTGTTCTTGATGGTGACATCATTCAGCTTCCGGTAATCCGTACACAAACGGTTACCTCCATCTTTCTTATCCATAAACAAAACAGGTGATCTCCATGGCGATGCGCTCAGTTGAATCAGACCTTTTGCCAGCATAGCATCAAGTTGCTTCTTCAACTCCACTAATTCAGATGGGTTCATACTATAAGGTCTCTGGGCTATGGGTCCAGTTCCATGAATTAGTTCAATGATGAACTCGATATCTCGATCTGGGGGCATACCGGACAATTCATCTGGGAATACGTCGAGGTATTCACATACTACTCTGACTTGATCTAGGGTTGGTTGGGCTAGACTCTTGTTTCATTTGAATTGACGGGGCAAGGTCTTAGATACATTCTCTACTGATACTCCGGAGCTACTGGTCATGGTTATGGCTTTCTTGGCACAGTCGATCAATCCTTTATGTTTCGACATCCAATCCATTCCTAGTACTACTTCCAAACCTTTTGTTCCAAGCACTATTAGATTAGCATAAAAATCCATTCCATGGATTCTGATAGGTACAACATTGCAAATTTTTCTAGCTTTGGTGGTTGAACCAGGTATTTGAACTATCATAACATGCTTCAATTTTGTTGGTTGAATTGCATGCAAATTCTTTTGTAACAAACGAGTGCGATGCTCCAGAATCAAACAACACTCTTGCAAGTACTGAGTTAACAGAAAACATACCCAGCATGACATCTGGTGCTTCCTAGGCTTCTTCAGCATTCATGTGGAACAGATGGCCGTTGCGGTTGAGCGAATTCCCTTGTGCAAATCTTCTTCCAGGCTGAACACGGCGCTGCTACTAAGCTGGTGCATTCACATTGCTGGCGGCTGCAAGCTTCTTGGGACACTCATTGGAGTAGTGACCCTTGACTCCACATTCAAAGCAAGTAATCTGGGACTTGTCTTTGGCTACAACGGGCATAACATTACTTCTAGTCCTTGGGGCAGTATTGTTGTTGTTGTTGTTGTTGGACTTGGGCGATGCACGATTGAAGTTATTGGAGTTGCCGGGGTTGTTGTTGTGGTTTCCTCCAGACTTCAAGTTTCCTCCGCTACGATTGGGGTAGCTTGGACGGTTCAGCGGGGGTCTATTATTTCTTGGGGCATATCCTGCAGATGGGTTGGGACGATACTTCTAGGTATTGTGGGGTCCTAGTTGGTGCATCATCCTGCGCTTGTGGTTGTCATTGGCTTGGTTTATGTTCCCTTCCATCTGAATGGCGGAGTCTACTAGCTCTTCTAGATCTTCAAAACGGATGTTGACTAACACAGTCTGCATCTCATCATGCAATCCATTCAGGAACCTTTCTTTCTTCTTGGCTTCAGTGTTGATCTCATCAGGGGCATATCTAGCTAGTGACAAGAATTTGTCACGGTACTCAGCTACTGTCATCCTTCCTTGCTTTAGTTCTTTGAACTCATCTCTCATTCTGGTGACTAAACCTTGTGGCACATGGGTGCGACTTAACTTGATCTTGAATGCTTCCCACATCCACATCTGACCGTGGTTCATAGTACGGGTGCTATTCCACTAGGCTCTTGCATCTCCTACCTGATAATGGGTGGCAAACAGTAGTTTCTCGTTGGTGTCAACTCCTGTGACCTCCAGGTTGTTCTCCATAGTTTGTAGCCAGTCATCTACATCTAAGGGATCCTCAGAACTATTAAAGATTGGGGGATTGGTATTCTGAAAGTTCTTAAGTTTGGATCCATGGTTTTCTTGGTTTCCGTGGCCTTGATTATTATGGGCCATCTGAGCTATTTGTTGCAGGGTGGCTAGGTTGGCTTGAAATTCAGTTCTACTAGCTTCACGGTCGGAAACTAGCATTTGTAGAATCTGCAACATCGGGTCCTGCGATGAGCTGCTTCCTCCTTGGTCTCCACGAGGCATCTAAAGATTGAGATAGATAAAGAGATAAGAGGGAAATTCTAAGGTTCATGGTTTTGTTCAAAAAGCTTTTAAACTTTGATTTTGACTCAGGTTTGGCAAACTAACAACTTCTTCTCATTCATTCATGCAAGTCACACCATACAAACACACACCACAACACAAACATAAAACAGATGGTTTTAAGAACCATTCTGTAAAGCTAAGATACAGTGGGACCGATATAACTCATTCCTATGGTAGTGATCAAGTGCATCTAATCATCATCCTCAGTGTGAAACTCCATGGCATCATCCTCCAGGTAATCATCATCACTGAGGTAAGAGTAAAGATCTCCGCGGATATCTTCACATTCCTCCTCTTCCTTCGCTTCAAGCTGGACTTCCTGTTCATGGATGGTCTTCTCAAGATCTTCCACCTTCTTGCGAAGACGCTTGATGGTGCGATCCTTCTTGTCGCATTGACGACAAAGTGATTGGCGCTCCCTGGCGAGAATGGCGAGGGTCTGGTCCTTCTTGACGGCAATGGCAAGGTTGTGGTTGGCATAGGCTCTAGCGTTGTCCAACTCCTTCTGCCTATCATACAATATGAAGTCAAGATTTTCCACATGGTGCTTCAGCTCTGGGTGTCCTGGCATCTCCATTGGCATTCCCATAGAATCACGCCTTGTGAAGTGAGCAAAGCGAGTTCCCTGGATCAAGTTGATGTTTTGCCCACACAAACGTGCAAGAGCTTCATGCATAGCCCTGGCTAATCCATCTAGCAAGTTGTTCTCTCGCAGGGTGAATTGAATCTTCTCAGAAAGGGGTGCTTCCATCTTGCCTCAGAGATCTGCAACTATCAGCCATTGTAGATCTCCTCCGATGTGATTGTTGAGTTGAGCCCCAAAGAATTCCGGATGCGGGCGCTCAAGATGCTCTGACAGTGCTTCTAAATCCCTCTCAAAGATCAGGTGAACTCCGTTTCCCAACTGGTAGAACTTGCAATACTAGATCTCCATCCACAAGAATTTAGGATGAGTAAGTTAGTGAGGTGATCAAGTGTGTCAAATTTTAGACAGGATTCTAAGAGTTTTTGAGGAACATCAATTTTAGGTTTTCATAAATACTCACTTTTTTTGAAACTAAGTTTTTGTTCGGACGTCCATTCTAACTAGGGTCTCCTATGGTCAGGATGGCTCTAATACCAACTTGTCAACACCCGGATTTTTAATCCCAGATGCCTGTTATGCCATACATCACAATTCCAGGATTACCATTTTTGCGAGACATAACAGACTGGATATCACAGTACATCATCAATTACAAACCATAATAAGGTCTTACACAAATAAAGGATCTCATGATCCAGTCTTAATACAACCAAGTAGCGGAATAATAAAGCGTAGTAGTGGGCTCCATCTTCAGTGTCACAGGCAATGCTAACGATGGGAGATGATCCTAATTGTCGTGGACGTCCTGCTGTCCATCATCCTGGTAGTCCTCCTCGTAGTCTGGCCACGGAAATAGCTAGGGACAAAGCCATGAGTACTCTTTAAGTACTCGCAAACTATCACTAACAAGTAAGGTAGTTCTAGTAGGAATCTTAAGCTCTGGGTTTATTTGCAAAAAAGCCAGATTTATCTAAACTGAGTTCAGAAGTAAAGAAAACTAAGTTAATGTTCTAAACCACTTAAGTGGGAACCTAGTTTTCATATTCACAACCCTGTTGTGGTCAAGTCAAAAATCATAGTTCACTTCACAAGTCATTTTGAAAACATCTGATGACGGAACAATATGGCCACTCCAACTATCCATGACCATCGACGCGGCTATTCGAATAGTTTGACACTCTGCAGAGGTGGTACACTTTCACCACAAAATTCGATACATCCGTCAGGGATAACCCTGAATCAATCATACTTAGTATCCGGATAATCAATCATAACCTTTCAATTACACACACTAGTATAGGCACCTCCCCTATGAGCTTGGCCTCCCAGCCATGGCCATCTTCCATCCTGGGCACTGCATAGGTGGATAATTCACACTCACGAGGTAGCCTCAGCTCAAACCTCTTCCGCGAGGGAACCCATACTAAGGCATATAAGCTTCCGGCTAAGCTCTAACCGATTCAGGTATTGTGGTTGTACGGTAAACTTGGAATGGTATCGCATCCGAACCCAACCATCAGTTTTTGTAAAAGGGCTAAGGCTCATGCCTCAACATTTTCATCATCAAATCCTTTTGTGTCCATAACACATGTCAAAACATTTCAATAGAATGAATCATCATTCCAAGGTTTTCATAATCATTTTCACCAATTACTCCCATCTAAAGTGATCAAGTTTTATGCTTAGCACTAGCCACTAAGTTAAGAGGGTTCACTAATGAGGGGTGCTAATCTTCAATCTCATGCCATAGAATGACATCTAAGTGCAACTAGATAGGCCTAGTTTTATACTCTTTATGATATCTATTAAAGAACTTTTGTAAAGTAAAAGAGTAACGCTTGCAAGTAAAACTTGGGATTGGTATAATCAAAGGTATATAACCAAAGCATGCCTAATGCATCTTGCTTAAGTTATCAAGGGGGCAAGTGTTAACTTGCATAGTTCTAGCTTGCCAATAATAGCTTGCTAGTGGTAGCTTGCATAGGTATAATACTTGCAAGTGTTAGCTTGCCTTGAGTAGAGAAGTGGTTGAAGTTTTCCTCTTCTTCCACTGGGTAGAACTCCTCCTCCTCGTAGCCTTGGTCGGTACTATCTTCTATAAATAAATACAGGGTACACAATCACCAAATAATACTTTACTAATTTCTATTTAGCACACTAAGGCTCACACTTGATGATCTAGTATCATCACAATCATCACATGATATAAAGAACTAGTTTTATTTATTTTCTTTGAGAAAAGTAATTTCTACTCATTGAAATTAATTAAGATTTAATATTCTCCAATTAAAATATGGGATCATGTGGACACATGTCATCACCACATATTCTAATACATGGGAATGTGATTTAAAGGGTTGGTCACATTTTATAAGGTTTAAGATTATTATTTAATAGATTTAAAGTGACTAGAAATGCCCTAATAGCATTATTTTGGTACTAGTCCAATGTCACTGCATGCAATCCTAAATATTTTTACATATCCAGATAGACATGGTCAAATGTGATTTTTGATAGTTGGAATCAACTCAAAAGCTATTATGGTTGATTTTTGAAAAATGTTTGAATGTAGAAAAGTCTCTATCTTGTTATTTTTATGATAGATGATCTCTAACTCCAAATGGTTTAAATCCAATAGGCTTGGATAGATATTTTAATTATCTTTCTAACAAAATTTGAATCATGCAATTTGGTTTAGCGAAACTCTCTGAATTGATTTTTGAATATGTGGACAGAAACTAGTTTAAACCTAAATGGAAAAAAAATTATTTGAATTTCCGGGCCAGCTCGGGAAGTTAAACGGGCCGTCCCAGCTACACTATGCGGCAGAGCGGGTTGCTGACAGATGGGGTCCACCAGTCAGCGGGACTAACTACGCGAAGCGGTATCGGTGAATCTAGGCCGTGCGGTTAGAAGACATATCAACGACGGTGGGGGTCTCGCGGGGCTCACCTGGGCTCCAGCTAGGGTCGGCGATGGGGGTGATCGACATGGTAGATGACGGCGAGGCGAGGCGTGGCACGGTAGGGCTTGGTGTGGTCGAAATCGACGGCGCCCTTCTCCTCCAGCAGTAGTGTAACATCCCAAAACTTTAATCCAAGCTTATCAAGATCCAAATCATCAGATTTAGGGTTAACAAAAACTATTCCAAATTAAAAATGAAAGCATGCATGTGTATGTGCATTTAATTTAGGAATTGATTTGAATTGCCATGGTTCTGTGATTCTTTGCTTGTAAAATGATTCTTAGGTGAAATAAATATCATCTAAATCATTCCCAAACTTTTCCCAAAGAAAAACAACTCAAAATGAATAATTGAAGTGAATGGTCATTTTGGCCAAATTAACTATCATGGCTACTTTGAGTGTTCCTAGCACTCATTTCTCAACAGAAATAATTCTGGATCTTTGCACCCCTTGATAGTACACATAATGACGTACCAAGGCCCACTTTGTGATCTGCTAAAAACATTCAAATGCTAATTTTAAAGGACAGTTCAAAATTGAATCTATTTCATATGGGAAGATCCCACTATTTCAAAATCCACTCAAACAAGCTCAATTTTCAAAACCCAAGCACCCACAGAGTCTCAAGCTTATGCCTAGCAAACCCACCAAAAATCTTTTCAAAATTCAAAAATAAATCTCATGCGGCCATTTCATCAAACACTTGGCATGCATGATTTACACCCTAATCCTAGCTCACTGTTTTGAATAGGGTTTTGCCCCCATTTGATCTCCATTTAATCCCCTTGTCCCCTCATGATCTAAACATGCCATTAGCACCCCACCCCCTTGTCCCTAGCCAAAGTGCAAGGCCATGCCGAGCACCAACTCGCCGACCGACCATGTACTCACCCTAGCAGACCACCTCTCTCTCTCGCTATGTCTAGGAGGTAGCCAGGACCTCACCGCCACCCTCTGTCCCCTCCCCGAGCCAAGCCCAGTAGTGGACCACGAGCAATCCCCGCGCCCAGCGCCACCGCGCCATGCAGAGCACGCACCAGAGCGCCGCTCCCAGAACACGTGCACAAGCCGCCGCTCGACCGCAGCCCGCGCCCACCGCCTCGCCACGACCCAGGGAATACGCCGGACATGCCCGTTCGCCGCCCAACACACCACAGCCACCGCTCGGCGTGGACACCGCCGCCTCTGCCGCTTAGAGCGCTAGCTGCCACCGACCGCATACCACCACCCCTACGCCCGCATTCACTTCCTAGAGCACCGCCAGGAGACCGCCTGTCGATCGCCACCCTCAGCCATGCCGCTAGCCGCCCGTAGCCATGTCGCCACCGTCGTCGGCCCATCCCTCTCGGTCTTGTCGTCGAGCCTATAAAAGGAGGGCACCCCCAGCCATTTGAAGCACACCACTCCACTCCCCTCACCTCTCTGATCGTCCCACACCCCTAGCCGGAGCAAGAGGAGCAGCAGCTTGCCAGAATTGCACCGGAGCAGGCCGCCTCTGGAGGAGAAGGGCGCCGCTGATTGCGACCACCCCCGGAGGTGCCTCGACCGTCCCTGAGCTCGCCGTCGACCACCAGTTCGTTTGCCCGCCTCGCCGTCGTTGCTAGAGCCCTGGTACACCCCCTATGCACCCCCACAGAGCCGCTAGGGTTCGACCTCGTCGGCGACCTGTTCGTCGTCGACGACGATCCCCAGCCGTAGATCCCGGTTCTAATACAACGTCCCATGTTGCCCCGTACCGCTTCGCGCGTTATGAGCCGCTGACTGGTGGACCCCCTGTCAGCTGAGCCCCGCGCTACGGAGTGACACTGGGCCGGCCCATTAGAGTTTCCCGCGCGACCCAGTTAGTTTGAATTAGGATTTTTCTTTTTAGTTTAAACTTAGTTCTGTCGCTGAGTTTGAAAATCAATTCAGAGAGATTTACAAATCCAAATTGCATGAAACAAATTTTGCCTGAAAGATATTGAAATGATCTATCCAAGCCCGTTGGATTTAATTCAATTAGAGTTATAGATCTCTCCTAGTAAAAATAATAAAACAGAAGCATTTACACCTTGCAACATTTTTATAAAATCAACCAAGATAGATTTTGAGTTGATTCCAACTCTCAAAATTCACATTTTATCATACCTATATGAATATGTAATAATATTAAGGTTTACAGGCAGTGACTTTGGACTAGTACCAAAATAATGCTATATAGGCATTTCTAGTCACTTTAAATCATTAAATGATGAACTTAAACCAAAGTAATTATGATCCAACCCTTAAATCACATTACCACATGTTAGAATATGTGGTGATGACATGTGTCCACATAATCCCATATTTTAAGTGGTGAATATTAAATCTTAGTAATTTTTCAATGAGTAGAAATTACTTTTCTAAATTAAAAAGGATGAAACTATTGAATTAAAACTTGTGATGCTTGTGATGATAATAGATCATCAAATGTGTGTCTTAGAATGCTAATTAGACTAGTTAAGTATTGTTTGGTTATTCTGTACTCTGTATGTATTTATAGACGATAGTACCGACCAAGCTTTCGAGGAGGAGGAGTTCTACCAAGAAGAAGAAGAAAACTTCAACCACTGCACTTCACAAGGAAACCCACCATTAACAATGCAATCTAACACTTGCAAGTATAATGCTTAGCAAGCTAGGATTAAACTAGATGGTTTAGAAAAGATGCTTTAGGCATGCTTTGATAACACTACTTGGCTAGTATTTACCCCAAGTCTTATGTACAAGCTTTACTTCCTTTACTTTACCCAAAGTTCCTTACTTGTTTTTAAGGTAGCATAAAAAGTATAAAACTTGACCTAGTTAGAACCCCTTTAGATGTCATTCTATGGCATGAGATTGAACCCATCTTTTCTACCTTAGTGAACACTCTTAACTTAGTAGTTTAGAGTAGATAAAAACTTGAGTCACTTTAGATGGGAACACTTGATGAAAATGAATTATGAAAACCTTGGAATGATGAGTCATTCTATTGAGATGTTTTGACATGTGTTGAGGAATATAGAAGGTTTATGATGATGAAAAAGGTTGAGGCATGAGCCTTAACCTTTTTATAAAACTAATGGTTGGATTCGGATGCGATACCATTCCAAATTTACCATACAACCACAATACCTGAATTGGGTAAGGCTTAGCCGGAAGTTTATATGCATTAGTATTAGTTCCCTCGCGGGAGAGGTTTGAGCTGAGGCTACCTCTCAATGTTGTCCACCTATGCAGTGCCCAAGATGACAGATGGTCATGGTTGGGAGTCCATGCTCCTAGGAGAGGTGCTTATACTAGGGTGTGTAAAGGGAAGGTTATGTTTGATTATCTGCATACTAAGTATGATGATTCAGGGTTATCCCTGACAGATGTATCGAATCTTGTGGTGAAAGTGTACCACCTCTACAGAGTGTAAAACTATTTGAATAGCCGCGTCCGCGGTTATGGACAGTTGGAATGGCCATACTATTTCGTTGTCTGATGTTTTCCAAACAACTTATGAAATGAATGATGAATCTTGACTTGACCACAACAGGGTTGTGTTTATGACAATAGCTTCCCAACTTAAGTGATTCTATAACTCTATTTTATCTTTCTTTGCTTCAGAACTCAACTTAGGTTTCAAACTTAACTTTATAGTTAAACCTAGAGTTAGCACTTTAACTTAGAACTATTTTTACGTGTTAGTGGTAGTTTGCGAGTACTTAAAGAGTACTCATGGCTTTTGTCCCTAGCTATTCTCATGGCCAGACTATGAAGGAGACTATCAAGATGATGGCCAACATGATGGCTATGATAACTAGGACTATCTGCCTTCGTCAGCATTTCCTGTGCCCCTGAAGATGGACCCCACCGCTAAGCTTATCTTTTATTTCCGCTGCTTGTTGTATTAAGACTGGATGGTTTGTAATGGATGATGTACTGTGATATCCAATCCGTTATGTCTCGCAAAAATGGTAATCCTGGGATTGCGAGGTATGGCACAACGGGCATCTGGGATTAAAAATCCGGGTGTTGACAAGTTGGTATCAGAGCCATCCTGACCATAGGAGACCCTAGTTAGAATGGACGTCCGAACAAAAAAACTTAGTTTCATAACCAAAATGAGTAATTATAAAAAACTATCTCCTCACTTATCATTGTGGACTCATTCTTTCTCAAAAATTCATATGCCTCAAAATCCTTCCATTACTACTTAAAATTTGACACACTTGATCACTTCACTAACTTCCTCATCCTAAATTCTTGTAGATGGAGTCTCAGTTCAGCAAGTTCTACCAGTTGGGAAACGGAGGTCAACTGATCTTCGAGAGGGATCTGGATTCACTGTCAGAGTTACTAGGACGCCCACATCCGTAGTTTCTTGGAGCTCAACTTCCAGGACCCCCAGGAGGAGACTTACAGTGGCTAGTCACCGCGGATCTTAGAGGAAGCATCAAAGCACCAACTTCTGGCAGAATTCAGTTCTCCGTGAGAGAGAACAACTGGCTAGATGGATTAGCTAGGGCAATGCATTAAGCTCTCGCACGTATATGTGCCCTTAGTGTCAACCAGATCCAAGGAACCCGTTTTGCCCACTACGCAAGACGTGACTTCATGGGAATGCTGATGGAGATGCCAAGTCACCCATAGATGAGGCGTCAAGTGGAGAATCTTGACTTCTTGCTGCACGACAGACATCAGGAACTGGACAATGCTAGAGAGTTAGCCAACCAGAACCGTGCCATTGCCGACTAGAAGGCCCAGACTTTCGCACTGCTCGTCAGTGTGCAAAGAAGGATCGCATCATGGCCCGTCTTCGCAATAAGGTGGCCGACCTCGAGAAGACCGTCAAGGAGCAGGAAGCTCATCTTGCAGCAAAGGAGGAAGAAGAGGAGGGTGAAGACATCCAGGGAGACATGGATTCTTACCTCAGCAACGATGATGACTTTCTGGAGGAGGATGCCGTGGACTTCTACACTGATGATGAGGACTCCGACTTCAACGACAATGAGTAGATGCACTAGAGCACTATCGTAGCATGAGATGTATCGATCCCACTGTATTGTAGCTTACATAATGGTTCTTCAAACCATCTATTTTCCCTTTGATTGTTGTGGTGTGTGTTGTATCGTGTGCTTGTTTACATGAATGAAATGAAGTTAGTTGAAAAACCTGAGTCTAACTCAAAGTTTTAGCTTTAAAAACCCAAACCATGAACCTTAGAATTTCCCTCTACCCCTATATCCATCTCAATCTTCAGATGACTCGTGGAAACCAAGGAGGGAGTAGCTCGTCGCAAGACCCAATGCTACAGATCTTGCAGAATCTCATCGCAGACCATGAAGCAAGCAGGGCAGAGCGCCAAGCTAACTTAGCAACACTCCAACAGATCGCCCAGATGGCTCTCAACAACCAAGGGCATTGAAATTAGGATCATCAAGGATCCAAGCTGAAGAATTTTCAGAACATCAATCCCCCAATCTTCAACCAATCTGAAAACCCATTAGATGTTAATGACTGGTTGGAGACAATGGAAAACAACTTAGAAGTTGCAAGAGTTGATGAAAATGAGAAAGTTCTCTTCGCCACCCACTACCTAGCAGGAGATGCAAGAGCTTGGTGGAACAGTATCCGCCTGATGAACCATGGTCAAGTGATGACATGGGAAGCATTCAAAGTCAAGTTCAGACGCACCCACATGCCGCAAGGTCTAGTCAACAGGATGAGAGATGAATTACGCGAATTGAAGCAACGAAGAATGACTGTGGTGGAGTACCGTGACAGATTCCTGTCCCTTGCCAGATATGCACCTGATGAGATCAACACGGAGGCTAAGAAGAAGGAGAGATTCCTGAACGGATTGCATGATGAGATGCAGACTGTCCTCGTCAACATCCGTTTCGAGGATCTCGAAGAACTAGTCGACTCTACCATTCAGATGGAAGGGAAGATTAATCAGGCAAACGACAATCGCAAGCATCATATGATGCAGCAGTCTGGATCCAGAAGTCACCAAAAGTACCGTCCAATCCCTCCCCAGGATATGCACCAAAGAACAACCGACCCCCAACGTCTCGCCCAAGCTACCCCAACCATAGCGGAGGCAATGTGAAGTCCGGAGGAAACAATCACAACTCCGGCAATGCCAACAATTTCAACCGTGCACCTCCCAAGAGCAACAACAACAACAACACTGCACCCAGAACTGGCAGCAATG
The DNA here is from genome assembly GCA_910589775.1 of Avena eriantha. Classification (NCBI taxonomy): domain Eukaryota; kingdom Viridiplantae; phylum Streptophyta; class Magnoliopsida; order Poales; family Poaceae; genus Avena; species Avena eriantha. The sequence continues at coordinate 279,282,757 of OU342746.1, read as the reverse complement.
CTGTGCCTATCGCAGTCAAGGACAGGTCCTAGATCACTTGTTTCGAGCATGGAGTGAAGGTTCACTACTCCAATGAGTGTCCCAAGAAGACTGCAGCCAATGCCAATGTGAATGCCCTAGCTCAGCAGCAGCGTTGTGTTCAACCAGGAAGAAGATTTGCCCCATGGAACCCTCACAACCGCAATGGCCGTCTCTTCCACATGAACATAGAGGAAGCCCAGGAAGCGCCAGATGTAGTGATGGGTATGTTTTATGTCAACTCAGTTTTAGCAAGAGTATTGTTTGATTCGGGAGAATCGCATTCCTTTTTCACCGAAGAATTTACATGCACTAGTAAGATTCACCCAACCAACCTGAAGCATGTCATGATAGTTCAAATCCCCGGTTCAACAACCAAAGCTAGAAAATTTTGCAAAGCTATGCCCATCAGAATACATGGGATAGATTTTTATGCCAACCTAATTGTACTTGGAACCAAAGGATTGGAAGTAGTACTAGGTATGGACTGGATGTCAAGGCATAAAGGACTGATAGACTGTGCTAAGAAAGCCATCACCATGACCAGTAGTTCTGGAGTCACAGTAGAACATATCTCTGAAACCTTACCCCGTCAATTCAAGTGCAACAAGAGTGTAGCCCTGCCCACCATTGACCAGGTTAGAGTAGTCTGTGAATACCCGACGTATTCCCAGATGAATTTCCAGGTATGCCCCCGGATAGGGATATTGAGTTCATTATCGAACTAATCCCCGGAACCGGACCCATAGACCAGAGACCCTATAGCATGAACCCCTCAGAGTTAGTGGAACTGAAGAAGCAGTCGGATGCCATGTTAGAGAAAGGCTTGATTCAACCAAGCGCATCGCCATGGAGATCACCAGTGTTATTTGTTGACAAGAAAGATGGAGGAAACCGTCTGTGCACAGAGTACAGAAAGTTGAATGATGTCACCATCAAGAACAAGTACCCTTTGCCAAAGATAGAGGATCTATTTGATCAGTTGACTGGAGCCCAGGTATTCTCAAAGATTGATCTTAGGACTGGTTATCACCAACTTAAGATTCGTACAAGGGATATTCCAAAGACCGCCTTTAATACTCGCTATGGTTTATATGAGTATACGGTTATGTCTTTTGGATTAACCAATGCCCCTGCTTATTTCATGAATCTCATGAATAAGATCTTTATGAATTTCCTAGATAAGTTTGTAGTTGTGTTTATCGATGACATCCTTATCTACTCCAAGTCAGAAGAATAGCATGAACAACATCTAAGAATCATACTAGACACCCTGAGACAGCATCAGTTATATGTCAAGTTCAGCAAGTGTGAGTTTTGGCTGAAAGAAGTAGGATTCCTAGGACATATTGTGTCTACCGGAGGAGTCTCTGTTGATCCCGCCAAGATCAAAGTTGTCAAAGAATGGGAAGCCCCAACCACTCAAACCCAAGTCCGTGCATTTCTCGGATTAGCGGGATACTACCGCAAATTCATAGAAGGATTCTCAAGCATCGCTAGACCCATGACCCAATTGTTGAAGAAGGACAAAAAGTTTGAATGGACAAACAAGTGTGAAGCCAGTTTCCAGGAGCTGAAGAAGATATTGATTTCAGCCCCAATATTGATCATGCCAGACATCAAGAAACCGTTTGATGTGTATTGTGATGCATCCAAGATTGGTCTAGGATGTGTATTGATGCAAGAAGGCAAAGTCATCGCGTATCTGTCTCGACAACTGAAACAGCATGAGCAGAACTATCCGACCCATGATCTTGAGCTAGCAGCTGTGGTTCTAGCGTTGAAGACATGGCGTCATTATTTGATGGGTAATCGCTGTGAGATTTACTCAGATCACAAGAGTTAGTATATCTTCAGTCAGAAGGAGCTGAATATGAGGCAAAGGAGATGGATAGAGTTAATCAAGGATTATGACCTTGGCATTCACTATCACCCCGACAAAGCCAATGTGGTAGCGGATGCTCTTAGTAGATTGCCGTGTAGGCTAAACACCATGATCAAGTAGAAGCAACCAAGTTTGTATGAAGAGTTGGAGCAGTTCAGGACTGAATTAGTTAGCAAAGGATTCTTAGCTAGCATTGAACTTCAACCCACTTTTATTAGCCAAATCAAGGAAGCCCAGAAGGGGAATGAAAGCATCGATAGAATCAAACATCGTATTGGTATAGGAAAGGTACCTGGATTCACTAAAGACGAAGAAGGAGTACTGTGCTACAAAGGACGTATCGTGTACCAGCAGATTTGGAGCTGAAGCAAGTTATCATGAAGGAAGCTCATGATACCCTTTATTCTATCCACCCCGGAGGAACAAAGATGTATCAAGATTTGAAAGAGCAATTTTGGTGGCACAAGATGAAGAGAGAAATCAGAAGCTACATCGCCAAATGTGACATCTGTCAAAGAGTAAAGCAGAGCATCAGAGACCTGCAGGACTATTGCAACCATTGCAGATTCCAGAATGGAAATGGGATTCCATCAGAATGGACTTTATCACCAGTTTGCCTACTTCCAGTAGGGGAAATGACTCAATCTGGGTCATAGTTGATAGACTGTCCAAGGTAGCCCACTTTATACCTGTCAAAACTACCTACCAGAGTGCGAAGTTAGCAGAACTATATATTGCTAGGATTGTCAGTCTGCATAGAACCCCCAAGACCATAGTATCAAATCGAGGAACTCAGTTTACCTCGAGATTTTGGCAGAAAGTCCAAGAAGGATTGGGAACCAAGTTGAACTTTAGTACCGCGTATCACCCACAAACTGATGGACAGACTGAGAGAGTCAACCAGATCCTACAGGATATGCTTAGAGCTTGTGTGTTGGAATACGGATCAAAATGGGAAGACTGCATGCTTTTCCTATACGGAAGAAAGTGTCTTACCCCTTTGAATTGGTCGCAAGTAGGAGAGAGTTGTCGTCGGATTGAGGACAAGTACGCCATGAGGGGGTCCTCGAGGTGTGCGGAAGAGAGGGGTGTGAGACGTATGGTATTCCGGGACGGTGAGCACACAAGTTTACCCAGGTTCGAATCCGCCGGCTTTGTACGGATCCTACTCTTGCTAGCAATCAAGTAATACGGCAGAGCCGGAATATAGGTTACAAGGGTATCACCTGTGCGAGTTGAGATTGTAGACTATTGTATTGTAAGGTGTTGCCCTAAAGGCTCTCCCTAGGACGGCTTATATAGATATCCGGCCTAGGGTTTATAGGAGAGATCAATCCGGCTACGACTAAGAGTTGGTTACAGAGCACATTTGAACTACAAGTAACATTATGGGCCTAAGTGGGTAAGTCTTCTGGGCCTTCTCGTAGCCAGATTGGACTCCGTCTTCTCTCCTGACTGGGCCGCCCGTGAAGCAAAGCTCTAACCCGAAGTGGGCCACCCTGGTCAGTGAGGAACTGTGAGGATACCCGGAAAGTATATCCCCAACAGCAGCCCCCGAAGGCCTCCAAGATCCAAAGTCGGATTTTATCATTGTCCAGCTTGATCTTCGGCTTGCAGAATCTTGAAGGGTTCCTGAAACTTCACAACAAAAAATACGATCTGGGTCTTAAAAATAAGTCAGACCTATCAATTAGTTACTCGGATTTTCCAGCTCGATTTTAAACTAAGCCGGAACTTGGTTTCTACGCCACCTGACACAAGCATGGTCAAGTCACGTCATCTGACAGGCGTACCGTCAGCACGACCGTTGGTGGGTCCGCAGTTCGCGGAACCAAGGCGCCGTTTCAATGCGAGCATGGAGATCGAGGAGACACAATCATCGCGTGGGTCCTTCCCAGTTCTTTCCATGACGCGTGGCGGTTACACTGTAGCATTTGCACCAATCTTGGCGCAGTTAGGTGGATATAAGCGGTTTGGATTTTTCCTTCTCCTTTCCACCAGTCTATGTCGTTTCCTTTCCTCCCAATCCTCCTGCGTGCTCAGAGCTCTCTTGTCCTTCCCCCCACAGAAACTCCCAGCGCCACCACTTTCATGTCACCTCACCGGAGAAATGGCTTCATCGTCTTCTTCCTCCGGTTTGGCGGCAGCAGCGGCGGCGGTGACGGCGGAAGCAGCAGCGGAGAAGGAAAGCTTCCGGGGAATCTGGATCCCCTGCGCCCTTGACGAGGACGGCCTCAAGACCATGGAGGAGGGGCTCCTCGCCGTCGGTGACTGGCAGAGCGGCTCCGGCGAAACCGTCCCTAACCCGCGCGAGGGCGAGCGAGTCCACTTCGGCACCCATCTGGACCGAGGTCTGTCTTTTCCTCCCTCGGAGTTCTTCTCCGAGGTGATAGATCACTATGGAGTTCAACTCCACAATCTTCCTCCCAATTCACTTCTAGAAATGAGCGCATATGTTGCGCTTTGCGAGGGCTTTCTCGGCATTAGGCCGAGTTTGATTCTCTTCCGGTACTATTTTCATGTCCGGAGAAATTCCATCACTGCCGGTGTTCCTTACATCACCGGCACTATTAGTTTTTCTCTTAGACGAGACCGGTCCTATCCCAAAATCGCTACCAGTGACTCGGTCAAACAATGGCCAGCCACTTTCTTCTGTCATAGGGATATTCCGGCTCCCGGCAAAGCTACTGCTTTGCCGGCTTTTGTCGATGGAGCCACCACGGCCCAGCCTTCCTAGGACGAGGCTGCTCCGGCTCTCACCGACGATCTGATCCTCACTAAGAGGCGGATCGAATATCTGATCAAGCACATAGGTCTGAAGGGATCCGACCTTGTCCAGTGCTGGGTCTCACGTCGGATCCAGCCATTTCAGTACCACGGGGATAGACTAATGCACTCCATCACGTCTTCCAAAAAAGACTCTCTCCGCATCAAACCCAAATCCTACACCACTCAAGGTTACATCAGCCAAATCAAATGGCTGATCAAGGAGCGGATCGAGAGGAGGATTCCGGAGATTTCTCTGGATATGTACATAGCAGAAAACCCCGTGGTGCCGGTAAGCTTCCATCAATACACCTTTTATGTGTTTCAATCTTTAAGTTATATACTGCAATGCTGATATGCTTTCCTGTTTTTAGCTTGCTGACCTCCTCGAGTCGGAGCTTGCTCCACTCGAAGGATATCCTCCTGAGTTCTCTCAGGAGACAGAAATAGTCCCACTGCCGGACTTGGCGCTGAAGAAGCGCAAAGCTCCGACAGTGGCAGTTAGCACAAAGGAGGTGCCTGTCGTGAAGAGGTATCTTTCAGTCACAACTTCTCCGCCTTTGTACTTTACTCAAATTTCTTTCCGAGATGTAATGTTTCTGACTTTACTACCTTCTCAGAGAAAAATCAATCATCAAGGGCAAGGGGAAGGGAACTTCTTCGAAGCCCTTACGTCAGACGAAGCTTACCATAGCTTCCCCTGCCGTGGCTCCTCCGACTCCGGCCCCTCAACCTTCTGCAACTCCGGAGATCACTCCTTCTCTAGTGGTTGCAGAAGATCCGGCTCCTCCAACGGAGTCTGCGATCCTTGGGTTGCACACTGACGTCACCGTGGGTGCATCAGCTCAAGATAAGGGTGAACCCTCTTCGGGTAATGATCCCTCGGCTGAAGTCTTCGCCGAAAACCTCATCAGCAATCCGGGACTTGCCAAGTTTGGCTTGTCCCAGAAATCTACAGAGGAGATCCAGCGGCTGGCCAGGCAAGTCCTGGACAAAAGCCATCTATCCCCCGAGGAGGAAGTGCAAGAAGTAGAGGACGTCAAGTTCTCTGACCTTCTCGCTCAAGTCCGCCTTCGCGACGAGAGGATCAGGACCGGCGAGCTTCCAACAGCCCTAGTAATCCCTCTTACCCTCGCTGAGAAGGTGGCTGTTGAAGTGAACGCGGGTTTAGACAAACTCACCCGCGAGCAATATGTAAGTCGGAATTCCAACTCTTGTTTTTACATTATGTTATATCATATCCTCTAGCCCCCAAGCATGAAGTAGGATATAGAATTCGGGTTTATGCTTTCATTAGGATGCCAAAGAACGAACTAGTGTAGCCCCCAAGGCTCGTGCTGATATTTAGCAAAAAATATTAGCCCGAGTCTTAAGTAGCTTTCTGACTTTGGGTATTTTGACTTACAAAAAGTATGTTCCTATAACCAGGAATTATTGACCAATGTCTGTGATAAGCGGAGAGAAATCAAAGCTCTCCGGCTTAAAAATGCTAAGCTCAAGGTAGCCAAGGATGAAGCCGAAGGTAAACATTCCGAGATTCAAACCTTGTCTTTTGCTTTTTCAATGTCGAATTTTTCCTGAATTTTTGTTCTTTTTTGACTTACAGCGCTGGTGAAACAATCCATCGCTATGATTGAAGAGGCCGAGAACCTCAACACCCTGGTGGTGGAGAACAAGGGACTTCGCCAAGAGCTAGATAAGCTCAAGGCGGTTCATGAAACGAGCATAGCTCAAGTCCTGGAATCCTCCTCCATGGCCACTGAAGAGCGCGATCGCAAGATTGCCGCTCAAGATAAAGTTATCTTGGACCTCAAGAATGAGCTTGGCAGAGAGAAGGACATCTCCCAGGTGCTCCGGGCTGAACTCCAGAGTCTCCGGGAGGAGAAGGCCAAGATTGACGACATCATTCTTGGTACGTTCCATCTTTCTAACATATCTTTTTCTTCAACTTTTATCAATGTCGGATTTTTCTTAACTTGTTTTGTGTATAGGTCCCCTGAAATTGACGGACTCTTCCTCCTCCGAGGCCCGCACCCACCGGCTTACCCAAGTCGGTGGTCTTCTTCATGACTTCCGCCAGTCCCTTGAGGACATTGGCGAGTCTCTCAGGATTCCGGACATGCCAAGCATGTCGGATTTTCATGTGCAGGACAAGGCTAAAGAGATGCCGCAGCTTGTTCGGGACTAGAACATGTCCTACGCGCGGACTGCTGCGCACTACGCGCTCACCATGGTCATGAGCCACCATGGAAACATGGAGATATGGCAAGTGACCTGAGGGTACTGCAAGGTAGACGAAGACGGGCAATAGCAAGACCTTCAAGCCATCATGCACTCCTGCGCCGGATACGGGTGCCACATAGCTAATATGACCAGCTATGAGATCCCCTTCTTCACCCGCGTGTCTACTCCGCCACTGTAACTACCTCGGTGAATTACGCTCTTAGTTACATGCCTGGATGAACGAAAGTGGTTAAAATAGTACGGTGGGGCCCAGGGCCACTCACGGTAGACCTTTTGGCCGTCCTAACCACTTTCAGATCATCGGTACAAGAACGAGCGGCGTAATCGGCAGTCGAAGGGATCAACTACATACACAAATGAGTATGTATGCAAGCCACATACAACAGTCCTCAGAGCCATTCCATCTAAAAGAAATAGAAATATTGCAACGCCATATGGCAAGATTCAAATATCCTAGATAGAGATAATAAGTTAGGATAGCTCCTCATACAACACACATCAGAGTATCAGGCGGAAGCGGAAAACAAGATCCGAGTACGGATAAGAAGCAAATCGGCATAATATGCCATATAAATAAACACATCCCGCCCACAGATCTCACGGATCCCCGTTCCCGGAATCTCTACACCGAATGATCGTTGCCAACATCATATGTCTCCTCCACCCAGTATCCATCTTGCGAATACACCTGTTCATCTGAATCAAAAAATTTATCATGTGAGACCCTAGGGGTACTCAGCAAGTCTTTATGCCACTAAAGGGGACACAACTTGGGGGTGACGCAATTGCAGCAAAAGATAATACCTAACAATTCTATAGATACTCGCTAACCATCCGCCTAACCAATGATAGACGGATGTCCGTGAATTAAGAACAACAGTTATACCAGTATAATTAACAGATCCATCCTCCTCCTCGCTTACCAACAAGGAAGCGGACGAACAACCCCCATCATCCATTGGCAGTTTTATTAACCATTCCATGAGTATTGCACTGTTTACTAGTCAAGTTCTTAGTCAAATTAAAAGCGGTACTTTAGTTATACTTGTCTATGATCGAGAAACTGTGCTCCAAGTCGTCCATAACCGTGGACACGGCTTTCAGAAAGATTTACCCTGTAGGGGTGCACGAATAGCAACACACACTCGATCAACCTCGGAAAAACCAAATCAAAACCCAACGAGGCATTCACGAAAAAGCAATCACAGGATTCAGAAATATTTCAGGGGGCCACCCCAATAAGCTACCCGCAACGAAGTTGGCCGGCTCCGAGATGGACCCAGGGTTTGCGACGACGACTGTAAACGACTGGGAACCCGAAAATGTGACTGGGCTTGTCGATACCGCGGAAACGTGGCGTGATCCAAAACAGTACAGGTGCTCCTCGCACAATCTTAAATAAAGCAGTAACATGGCATAAGTACAGGATAGTAGTAAAGCCCCAAACTAATTGTGGCCCCAAGAAATAAGAATGAATCAAGCTCTGGCTTAGGGGGGTCCATAAGGCCTCCCGGATGTGGATAGTGTGAATAAACAAGGAACAGGAATTAAGTACTCGGGGTCCTACGGGACACAAGTGAGCATGAAAAACCAAATAGCAGATATTGCTCATCGGTGCCTCTTTCATTAGTTATCCCATTACTACTCAGGTTAAGTTGTTTAGGTACCTCGTTATTCATCAGACACTCACATACCCTACACATGCTTTTCTACAACTCGCATGGCTCAAACAACTCCTGTAGTAATGGCTCATGGGAGGGAGGAACAAGCTTCGGTGGGGTTTAAAAGTAAAGGCTGTGCAGTACTTGGGTTTCAATTTAATGCAATCGCGACTCAATGATGCAAGCGTAAGATAGAGGCAATAGGTACTATATGTATGCAAGCATGTGGTAGTGCTTGCCTGGTAGCTCAGTTGAAGCGAGAGATGGATCTGGGTAGTACTCCTGTGATTCCTGGTAATTCTCCTGCTGGGCGTCTATTCGAAGAAGAACCAAACAAACAAGGGCCAACATGAATAAAGTGCACAAGCATATGAATTAAAATGCGACAAGCAAACAAGCATGCCATGATGAATGATGCACAATTTACATGGCATTAAAGTAGCATGGCATGGTGAGGTGTGAGGTACAAGAATAAAGCATTTTATTATTTATTTAGTCAATTTTTATTGCCATAAACAGTTCAGATTTTTAATAATGACATGATGCATGCTTCAATTCAGAACAAGGACTGCATAGATAGAACGAGCTCGTCGCGCTGATCGATTTAGACATATTATTTGACAAATTTGGAGTTATAGAATTAAAGTTATTAATTTATTTGGCATTTTATTGTAATTTTAATCATCTCGAAAATTTAAAGTGTTCAAACATTATTTTGAATGGCATATTTGAATTCCTCACATTTTTCTGATTCAAAAACATATATTATTTGTATTGTTTGGATTTATATTTAAAAGTTATTTAAATCTGATTTGAATTTGTATTTAAACAATTTCTGAAAAGTTTATTTAAAAACAGAAAACAGAAAAATGTTTTACACTCAGGCAAACCTAGCCACAGTCACAGATAGGTGGGCCGCTGCTGACTGGGCGAGATCCGCGCGCAAAAGGCTTTTCTCACCGCGGCTATTTCTAGCCACTGCGACTGACTGGTGGGGCTTGGTGGTGATGGGGCCACACGCGCGTGCGGCCAGCGGGCGACTGACATGTGGGCGGTCCAGGAAAGCGCGGGTTGAGAAAATACAAAGCGCGGGGGCTTGCTTGCAAAGTGGCACCGGGGCTGACTCGTGGGGCCGCGGAGGCTGCTAAGGACCTGGGCGTGATCGACAAAAGCGCGCGGGGGGGGGGGGGGGGGGGGGGGGGGGGGCTTTTTGCAAAACTGCCACGCGAGCTCTGAACTGAATCGCGACGATGACTGACAACGGCGAGGTTTTCCGGCGAGGGTGGCAGCGCAACCACGGCGAGATAGATCTTGCCGTAAAAACGAAAAAGAAAGAGGAAAGCTCTAGTTACGGATCTTGTTCAGGGGGGTTCGTCGGCGGCGGGCTGTACCGGACGGAGCGCCTCGGGGAACAGAGGGGGGGACGCAGGCCTGGGCTGTGCGGCGGCGGGCAGATCACCGGCGAGGGTCACAATCGGGCGGCGCTCGCACGCGGAGGAAAGAAGAAGGGGAAGGGAGAAGAGGGTGGCGCTCACCTCGTTCGATTCCATAGGAAATCGGAGGATGGGGTGGTCGGAGCGGAGGGGGACGGCGAGGCTGCTGCGGCGGTGCACGGCTCGCCGGTGAGGGCAGGCTCCGAGCGGTCCTAGTCCTCCTGGCCGGCGGAAATCGACGACTCGGACCGCGGCGACGCTCCCCGGTGAGTTCTTGGACACCAGCGAGGATGGCACGGCACCGTTGTGCTCTGACTGGCGGCAGCGTGGTACGGTGGAGAAGGGAGAGGGGAAAATGAGGACGCCCGCGAGGGTTCGGCAGCGCAGCGCCAGAGGATAAGGCGGGCGGTCACACGCTCGGCGTGGCAGCTGGCACAGACGACGGGGTAACGGCCACCTGCTCCTCTCCGTCAGAGCAAAGGAGAGAGGAGGGGCGAGACGGCGTCAGACGGAGGGAAGAAGAGGAACAGAGCGAGGCGACAGCGCTGTCCGGCTCAAACCGGTACGGGCTGGGGAGGTAGGTTGGGCCGCGGCTGGGAAGTGGGCCGGGAGAGGCTGCGTCGATGGGCTGCTGCTCTGGTACTGCTGCTGGGCTACAGGTAAGGCTCTTCTCCTTTTATTTCTTTTTATTTTATCAACTGTTTTTGATTTTTGTTTTGTTTTGTGGCAGATTTAAACAAGCCCAAGAATTAACCATTTTGGAAGTTTTTGCAATATGATTCAAAGGAAAAAGAGATGAGGGTTTGGTAGAGGGACACAAGGTGATGGTGAGGACAACACCAAAAGGAGAGAGAGAGGTGGGGTCTAAAATTAAATAAAGAGAAGATCCCATATGAACATGCATGATGGAGAAATGGTTTTGTTGGGGCAAGGGAAAATGGTGGAGAGAGGTAGAAAAGGTCCCACAAAGAAAGATCCACTAAACAAAGAGAAAAACAAAGGAGCTAAAGGTGCTGATGATGGCTGCATGGCCCATGCAAAATACTTAATTGCCATGTTTTATTCTTGTGAAAACAATAATATTAATATGGCATTATTCTTATGCATTCTCAAGAGTGGAATAAAAGATATGCCCCCAGCTCAACTTGGGCATTAAACAATATATCAATAACCAAATACAATATCAAGAGGCAAATACAATTAATAATGCATATGAGAGAAGAACCAAAAGAAAAGGGTTTTATATGATGCTCAAATGCAAGGTGGCATGATGACATGAGCATGATATAATTATGATGCAAAAATTATATATAGGAGGTAGCCATTGTATTACTAGACCAAGTAGCATTACAATTGTTAGACAATTGGGATGCTACAGCCACCTCCTCCAGAAGAAGCTGAAGAAGTTTCCGACGATGAACGGACCACCTCGGATCCAGACATCTCGGCACGATATCAAGGCGGAGTAACCAGCGAGCCGGCAGCTGTTTCATCTCCTCCTGCATCATAGACCACAAATTTATGTATTATTCTGTGAAAGAACATGATGCGTTTGTAAATATTAAGTACTATTGATTTTGCTAGTGCTAAATTTTTTATCTATTCAGCACTTTTGTCTTAGATATTTTTGTGTGCCTGAAATGTTTACATAAGCACTTGAAATTTTCTGTCTCTATTTATCATTTATCTGGCTTTCCGCCTCGTCCCTTTCGTGAGCCGGCTAAACCATCAGCCGGAAACTTTGCCGAGCAACGGAGCTCAATTGCTAAACTAGTTTAAACTCGGAAACAAAGCCGGCTTCCAGTACCAACAATTCACTACTCGAAAAATACCCGCATCCAGCAATCAGACAAATAACCCAAGCAAAGACTAGAATTTTTAGAGTTATACCCGAAGGTAGCAGTTTTTAAAATCGGAAATCTAAACCAGAACAAACATGAGCATAAAGTACTTTCAAGCATTCCGGGATTTTCGACTATAACATGATCATTTGGAAATAAGATGGTAAAAACTTCTCAGAAAAAACTTGAGGCAACCAAGACTTTTATTTCTCAAAGAACATGTACATATATATGATTTACAAAGAAGGATAAACTAAGAATAAAAGGGACGTAGCTGAGAAATATTCCACGGTCTGTCTAACTCATCCGAATTTGTACTGCCTCCAGCTCTCTTTCTCTTCTTAGTAGCAGGTCTTTCTTTGACTGGCCTCATGTCAGTTAAGTAGTACGATCCATTGTGCAATACTCGACTAACTAAAAGGGCCCTTCCCATACTGGGGAAAGTTTGTGCTTTCTTTGTTGCACAAGCCGGAGAACCAAATCATCTTTATTGAAAGATCTATTTCGGACTCTCTGGCTATGATACTTGTGTAACTTCTACTGATAGGCTATAGATCTCATTTCAGCAACGACGCGAACTTCTTCGACTAAGTTGAGATCATTTTGTCGAGAAATCTCGGCATCCTCTTCAATATATGCGGCCACTCTAGGAGAAGTATGAATTAAATCGCTAGGAAGAACTGCTTCTGCGCCATAGACCAAGAAGAAAGGTGTGTATCCTATTGACCTGTTCGGAGTTGTTCGTAAACTCCAAATTACAGAGGGTAATTCCTCTGCCCAAACCCCCGCAACACGTCGTAGTGGTGCTTCGAGTCTTCGCTTCAAGCCTTGTAAGATTAAACCATTAGCTCTTTCGACTTGTCCGTCAGCCTGTGGATGTGCGACTGACGCAATGTCAAGTCGGATATTTTGCTCGTCGCAGAATTCAGCCAATTCTCCCATAGAGAAGTTACTCCCATTGTTCGTGATAATGCTATGCGGATAACCATACCGGATTATGACATCCTCGACAAATATTTTGGCTGTTGCTCCATCACAACTAGTGACAGGTTTAGCCTCGATCCATTTGGTGAATTTATCCACCATCACTAAGAGGTGAGTAAATCCACTTGGAGCTCATTTAAATGGTCCTACCATATCAAGCCCCCAGACCGCAAAGGGCCATGTTATAGGGATTGTTCGCAGCTGATCAGCCGGAACATGAGCTTGCTTGGCGTACTTTGGGCAGCCTTTGCATGTCTTGACTAATCGTTCGGCATCTGCCTGAGCTTAAGCCAAAAAATCCATGTCGAAAAGCTTTTTCCACTAAAGATTTGGCTGCAGTGTGGTGACCACACTCGCCTTCATGGATTTCTCTTAAGATTTACACTCCTTCTTCCGGAGATACACAGCGCTGAAAAACCCCAGAAACACTCCGTTTATGGATCTCACCTTTAACAATAGTATAGGCTTTTGCTCGTCGGATAATCTGTCGGCTCAGCACCTCGTCTTCGGGTAATTTACCATCTACCAAATAATTGAGGTAGGGTTGAGTCCAGCTGGGAATTACAACCAGAACTGCTATCAAAGGTGAGTCGGATTTGGTCGGATATTCCTCGTCTACTCCCTTTATTGAGGGAACTTTGAGGTGCTCTAAAAAAGCGCCATACGGGACCTCTTTCCGCGCAGAGCCTATACGGGATAGTGCATCTGCTTCCTCATTTTCTTCTCGAGGGATGTGTTGAACTTCAAACCCTTCGAACGATTTAGATAGATCATCCACGACAGCTTTATATGCTGCCATGTGCTTATTTGCATTACAAATATCTGACACTTGTTGAGCAACAAGATCCGAATTCTGTAACACATCAAACGTCGGATGCCAATATCCTTAGCAATCCGGATTCCATGCAACAGTGCTTCATACTCGGCACTGTTGTTTGTCTCTATGAAGTGGATCTGCAACACGTATAAAAGTTTATCTCCTTGGGGTGATTTGAGCACCACGCCAGCCCCCGAGCCCCCTCGAGCCTTAGACCCATCGAAAAAGAGGGTCCAATATTCCGACTCAGGGAGGACCATGTTCTCCTTGGTCTCTGTCCAATCAGCGACAAAGTCAGCAAGGATCTAGGATTTGATTGATGTCCGAGGTTTATACTCAATGTCGAAAGCTGAGAGCTCTATTCCTCATTTGGCGACGCGTCCAGTGGCGTCGCTATTGTTGATTATATCTCTCATGGGAGCTTTGCTCACCACGGTAATTGGATGCTCCTGAAAATAATGTCGTAGCTTATGAGATGCTAGAAAAACACCGTAAGCCAACTTTTGGTAATGCGGATACCGCTGTTTGGACTCTGTCAAGACCTCGCTAACAAAATACGTCGGACGCTGCACCAGGTGTTCCTGATTTTCCTCTGGTCTCTCCACCACCATGACGATACTGACAACCTTATTTTTCACAACAATCTAAAGCAACATCGGTTCCTGAGGTTCCGACGCTGCAAGGATAGGAGCAGATGAGAGTACTCTTTTCAGATCTTGTAGTGCAGCTTCAGCTTCGTCAGTCCAGACAAAATCCTTGGTCTTCTTCAGGAGTTTGTATAATGGTGCGGCTCTTTCACCAAGCTGGCTTACAAATCGACTGACCACAGCAATGCAACCAGTTAATCTTTGTACGTCCTTCAGGCGAGTTGTCCTGGAAATGTTGAGTATAGCGTTAATTTTGTCTCGGTTCACCTCTATGCCTCTTTGAGACACGATGAAACCTACCAATTTTTCGGTTGGTATTCCAAAGAAGCATTTCTTCGGGTTAAGCATGATGTTGTATTTTCGTAGATTGGCGAATGTCTCCTCCAAGTCAGAAATCAATGTTTCCTTCTTTTTGGACATGACCGCGATATCATCCACGTATGCATGTACATTGCGTCCGAGTTGGTCATGGAGGCAACGCTGCATCGTGCGCTGGTACGTAGCTCCTGCGTTCTTCAGCCCAAAGAGCATTGTAACAAAACAGAAGGTTCCGAAGGGGGTTATGAATGAAGTTTTGACTTTGTCAGATTCCTTCATCCGGATTTGGTGATAACCGGAATATGCGTCGAGAAAACAGAGGAGTTCCAAGCCTGCCGTAGAATCGATAACTTGATCAATTCTAGGAAGAGCGAACGGATCTTTTGGACAACCCTTGTTCAAGGCAGTATAATCAACACACATCCTTAAATCAGTGGTTTCCTTTTTAGGGACCATTACAGGGTTGGCCAACCAATCAGTATGGATGACCTCTTCTATGAATCTGGCTAACTCGAGCGGCGCTAGTTCCTTAGCTATTGCCTCACGCTTTTCATCGCCAAACCGTCGTAAGGACTGTTTGACGGGTTTAGCGTTCGGGTTTACTTTAGAGAGTGCTCGGCAAGTTCCTTAGGTACTCCGGTCATGTCAGATGGCTGCCATGCGAAGATATCTTGGTTTGCTTGGAGGAACTTGACGAGCGCGCCTTCCTATGCGCTACTTAGGCCTGCGCCTATCTGTGTCACCTTGGAGGGTTCATCATCCTTCAACGGTGTCTGCTTCGTCTCTTCTGATGCCTTGAACTCCGGATTTGGCTTTGTGACCTCCTTCGTTGCGGGAATCTCGGACGGATCTATGCTCTTCTTGATCTCCTGGTACTCCTGAGCATGCAACACGGCTTCAGCAAAGGCGGCATTTCCATCCTCACACTCTCGCGCCTTCTTCGGGTCTCCCCTGATGGTGATCATGCAGTTGGGACCTGGAATTTTCATCATATTGTAAATGTAACACGGACGAGCCATAAAAGCCCGTAAGCCGGACGTCCGAATATAGCGTGATATGCGCTCTTGAACAGGACTACTTCGAAGGAAAGTGCCTCTGTCCGATAATTCTTTGGAGTTCCAAAACTAACATCCAAAGTGATCTCTCCCAGGGAATTAGCTTGTCTTCCTGGGACAACTCCGTGAAAGATCACAGAGCTATGGTTCAGCTGTGTTTCCGAGATCTTCATCCGGCGTAGCGTTTCGACATGGAGAATATTGATGCTGCTACCACCGTCCATGAGGGTCTTGGAGAAACCATAACCGTCAATGAGTGGATTGACGATTAAGGCGTATTTTCCTCGCCTGTGTAGCTTAGGTGGATGGTCAGCACGATCAAATGTGATTGCCACCTCCGACCAGTCTAGATATTGAGGGACAGCCGGAACTGTTGCATTAAGCTCGTGGAGAACTGCTTTCTTGACCTTTGCTGGTTGAGATCCAAGGAATGTGACGTAAGTGTCCTTCTTGGTGGGAAAAGTTTTCTTCCCTTCTGGCTTGGGATTTGAAGCATCAGCTTCCTCCATGTCGGAATCTTCCTTGGTCTCCTTGTCTTTTTTGGGATTTTTCTTTCCCTTCTTCCGCTTAGCTTTGTAGCCCGCGGTATCATCTCTCTTGATGTCGTCATTAAAACGACATTCAGCGTTGGTGTGGGACGAGCCCCCATTGGCGTCTAAGTGATGCACACATGGGTTATTGGCAATGTCGGCCCAAGTGTAGGTTTTGCCTGGTTGTTGCTCTCCTCTACCTTGGACCCTTGATGTCCCATGGCCACGCCCGCGACCTCCGCCATGTCCTCCTCGTCCTCCAGACCCGGAAACAGTAGTGACCACTGCTGTCTCCGCGTTGGGTTTTTCTTCCGAGGTGTTTTTGCGCTTCTGAGCTTGTTGCATTGTTTTTGCTGACTGAGGTACAGCCAGGACGTTGAGTAATCCTTCTACGTCGTCATCAGCATCTGCATACTTGCTCGTTGTTTCTATCATTTCTCCCAAATCAGTGACCTTGTCACACTTCAAGCGATGACGCAGTAGACCAATTGGGAGTCCTACGATGAAAGCTTCGATCGCAGTTTGATCGTTTACTCCCTCACAGGAGTTCTTGGTGTCGATCCATCGTCTGATGTAATCCCGGCAAGTTTCTCCGGCTTTCTGGGTGCAACGCTGTAGGTCTCCGACCGAACAGGGCCTTCGAAATTACGAAAGAACGCACTTTGCAAGTCATACCAGTTGTGGATGGTGTTTGCCGGAAGTTCATTGAGCCATGATCGTGCCGTCTTCCGCAACATAAGTGGGAGATATCGGGTTGCGACCAGGCTGTTTCCGCCTTTAGCGATGCAGGAAGCTTGGAAGAAGTCCTGTAACCAGGTGTCTGGCCGAGCAATGCCGTCGTAGGCTTGGATATGTCTTGAGATAGCAAATCCTTCCGGGAATTTTGTAGCTCTCATTGTTTTCGTAGCGCCGAGCCTCTATGTTGGAGTTGATCCTGTGCCGCGTCGTTCGAGGATAGAGATCGTCCCGAATGTCGGCTGTGGCTGCGGTGCCTTGGAGCCGGACTGCGGCTTCTGCCACCACCTCCTCCGCCATGTCGCCCTTGCCCTCCTTGGGGGCCGTTGTGATAACTGCCTGGTGGAGGGGGTGGGGCAGCTGAATTGATTCCGGCTGATCGTCGGTCTCTGTCCGGAGCATCATTATTTCTGTTCCGGGGAGGTTCTTGACTACGATGAGCCCCCTGCCGGCTTGTTCCAGCGTGGTTTCCGTTGTTCCTTCATCCGTCGTTCCCACCATGGTGAGGCTCCGCCGGACGGCTCTCATATCTAGGAGGTGGCATTCTCTGACGATCCTCCTCTCGACGTTTCTCCTTATATTCTCCCTTTCGATCGTTGTACTCTCGTCGGGGAGGATTCCTCAGATTCAGTGCAGCGATTGCGTCATTCTCAGCCGCGAGAGCAACATTGCTCCAGTTATGTGTAGCTCTGCGATGCTGTCCCGACGATCCGGTTCTTGAATAATTGTCTTCCCTGCGTTCGGGGTTATGATGCTGCGCCCGAACATAATGGGATCTTACGTCAGCCCATGCCGGATCTGTGCGACATTGGTCAGAATCCGAGACCAGTTTTTGACTTCCGGACAGGGCGACCTTCTGCTGCTCTAGTCCCTTGTTGAGTAGCTTGATACCCAAACGGATCTCCTCTGGTCCTGGATTAGTCGATAGTATTTCTCGGGCTGCCATGGTATTCTGTATTGGGGTTGGGTATACCCAATCTCCGTTGCTGTCTTTCCGTGGCTTCCCTATCTCGTCCCCGAGAAGGACGGCACTTCTGATGCAACGCTTCCGTGTCTTCTGATGCAACCGAGGCATATATTCCTTGGTTAGCATGTGTTTCTTCTCCACCTCAATGTTTTTGGCTTCATCGAGGAGTTGTTGACGACGCGCTTCTAGGGCCTGGGCCCTTTCGTCCAGCTCATCTGCAGTAAGTTCTGCAGCTGTAGGGATAGGTGTGGTTAATGCGGCATCGATGAGTTTACGCGCACCTTCAGTGATCACGTGTCCAACCACCGATGCTTCTTTTTTCGGCTCTTCTGGGATAAGCGCTCCATTCGAGTCTTCTTCATATTCCTCGGCGATTACCTCCTCTATGAGAGGGTCTTTTGCCGGGGTCTTGTTCTTCTTCTTTGCCTTCTTGGTAGTGCCGGTAGCAAAGACGGCTTTCGGTCCGTTTCCCGGAGTCAAGCTCTGATCGGTATTTTCGGACATCTGGACCTCGGGATTGTCTCCGATGTCCATGTCATCATGCGCTTTGGGAGAGTGTTCCCCGGATCCTTCATCCATGGCTTCTCCTTCCTCTGCAGCTTTGGAGTTGTACTCCTCTTCATATTCCGCGGAGAACTTTCGGAAATCTGCCGACGTCATAGATTCATCCGAGGATGTGGGGACGTCGGCATTTGTTCCAATTGCCTCCAACACCGAATCGGTGTTTTCTCCAGCATCGGCAGAGCCAGATCCGGATCCAACATATCCGACGAAGTGCGACGCGTGCTTCCTGAGGTACCTACGGCTTTCGCGATCAGCCATGTCAAAACTTTTAATGGTTTCGAGGATTGCATCTACGCTTGTGCCTTGTAGTATCATATGTCTTAGTGTGTACCTGAGGAAAGGCCTATCTGCCCCGGCATCGTCAGAGCCGGAATCAGTGTCGTTGATATGCTCCTCCTGGATTTCGACTTCCACGGGTGGGTCGATCTGGGATCCGGCTTCTTTAGGGAGATCCACTCCAGATTCGACTTGGACCGTGAGGTCTTCTTTAGGCTCAGATTTCTCCACTATCTCCGCAACTGGTGCGGGCTGGGTGGGATTAGGATTTTCTGAGATCCGGAATTCTGCTGCCTCCGCGGACAAAGGGGATCTAGAAGATTCTTCTACCTCTATCATCACCGCTGGGGTGGGTTGGGCAGGTTCAGCGAAACCGATGTAAACATCAATCTCGCCAAAAGACATGATTGTATAGGCAGTCACGGCCTCCCTAGCCGGAATCCAAGTCTCGTCGAGAACGATGAGAGGGACGTCGCTGGCGTAAAGGATGGGACCGACGGTGATGGTCTCGCCGATTCCGATTCTTGCAGATTCCGCTCGGAACGCAGATCCATAGCTCACTTGCCCCACGGTGGGCGCCAACTATCGTCGGATTGAGGACAAGTACGCCATGAGGGGGTCCTCGAGGCGTGCGGAAGAGAGGGGTGTGAGACGTACGGTATTCCGGGACGGTGAGCACACAAGTTTACCCAGGTTTGAATCCGCCGGCTTTGGATGGATCCTACTCCTGCTAGCAATCCAGTAATACGGTAGAGCCGGAATATGGGTTACAAGGGTATCGCCTGTGCGAGTTGAGATTGTAGACTATTGTATTGTAAGGTGTTGCCCTAAAGGCTCTCCCTAGGACGGCTTATATAGATATCCGGCCTAGGGTTTACAGGAGAGATCAACCTGGCTACGACTAAGAGTTGGCTACAGAGCACATCTTGAACTACAGGTAACATTATGGGCCTAAGTTGGTAAGTCTTCTGGGCCTTCCCATAGCCGGATTAGACTCTGTCTTCTCTCCCGACTGGGCCACCCATGAAGCAAAGCTCTAACCCGAAGTGGGCCACCCTGGTCAGTGAGGAACTGTGAGGATACCCGGAAAGTATATCCCCAACAAGAGTCAGATCTTTGGACCCGACATTCTCCGAGAAGCGGAAGAGAAAGTTCACAAAGTCCGTGAGCACCTCAAGCCACCCAATCCAGGCAGAAGTGTTATGCTGACAAAAGAAGGAGAGACCTGACTTTCAATGTCAGAGATTTTGTGTATCTCAAAGTTTCGCCATTGAAAGGAACTCAACGCTTTAGTTTGAAAGGAAAGTTAGCCCCAAGATATATCGGGCCCTTCAAGATTCTAAACCGTCGAGGAGAAGTATCATATCAACTGGAACTGCCTGAAGAGATGTCAGCCATCCACAATGTGTTCCATATCTCGTTACTTCGCAAATGCTTGGAAGTACCCGAGAAGACTAAAGTTTTCAAGAACATTGATCACAGGGCTGTAGAAATCAACAATGAGCTGACCTATAGGGAAGTGCCCATCCGTATCTTAGAAGAAGCCTACAGAACCACCAGGACCAGGAGCATCAATTTTCTCAAGATTCAATGGAGCAACCATACCGAAGAGGAAGCCACTTGGGAGCGCGAAGACTACATTAGGACAGAGTTCCCAGATCTCGTTAGTTCCTAGTTTTCTTGGTAAATCTCGGGACGAGATTTTTTTTAAGGGGGGAAGGTTTGTAACATCCCAAAACTTTAATCCAAGCTTATGAAGATCCAAATCATCAAATTTAGGGTTAACAAAAACTTTTCCAAATTAAAAATGAAAGCATGCATGTGTATGTGCATTTAATTTAGGAATTGATTTGAATTGCCATGGTTCTATGATTCTTTGCTTGTAAAATGATTCTTAGGTGAAATAAACATCATCTAAATCATTCCCAAACTTTTCCCAAAGAAAAACAACTCAAAATGAATAATTGAAGTGAATGGTCATTTTGGCCAAATTAACTATGATGCCTACTTTGAGTGTTCCTAGCACTCATTTCTCAACAGAAATAATTCTGGATCTTTGCACCCCTTGATAGTACACATAATGAGGTACCAAGGCCCACTTTGTGATCTGCTAAAAACATTCAAATGCTAATTTTAAAGGACAGTTCAAAATTGAATCTATTTCATATGGGAAGATCCCACTATTTCAAAAACCACTCAAACAAGCTCAATTTTCAAACCCAAGCACCCACAGAGTCTCAAGCTTATGACTAGCAAACCCACCAAAAATCTTTTCAAAATTCAAAAATAAATCTCATGCGGCCATTTCATCAAACACTTGGCATGCATGATTTACACCCTAATCCTAGCTCACTGTTTTGAACAGGGTTTTGCCCCATTTGATCTCCATTTAATCCCCTTTTTTTTAGGTGAAATAGTAGGAAAAATCCCCACTACAATTTTTTTATTATAAGATATGAGTATTTTACAATGAGAAAAATGATCTAAGGTAGATAAAAACAGTAAAGTAAAGTCATTCTAAGATGGGTAAATTCTACCCTATCCCTGGTCTAATTGATGGTTAAGCCAGGCTTTGAATTTCTCCTTGTATTTTCCTTTGATTCTGAATTGTAACCATCTCATTTCTTGATAGAAGATTGCTTTCCATCTTTCAATTGTGGGCCTTTTGTCATTAAAAATCTTCTCATTTCTGCATATCTAGATACCCCAGGTAGTCATGATAATGATCTCCATTGCAAATGGTAGGTGTAACTTTTCTTTGATGTCTGAAATAGCTTCCAATCTTGTTAGGTTTGCAGCTCTGTTTCTATAAATATGGTCCCAGCATTTGTTTGCAAATGGACATTCCCAGAATAGATGATTTACTGATTCTTCCAAGTAACAGTTGGAAGTTACACAATTGTAGTCAGGAAGAATGAACTGTTTTCTCTTCAGAAGATTCCTTGTATTCAATCTGTCTAGAAGCAACAGCCAGAAGAAGAACTTGTGTTTATTTTGGCAGGAGGTTGCCCATACCCAAGAGAAGTGTGGTGGTGTTGGTGAATATCCAATCATGGCCAAGTAGGCCTTTTTTACTTCAAATTTATCTGACCCCCAAATATAGTTCCAATTATCATGGGTATCCCCCTGAGTGGTATGCATGAATTCCTGGCAACTTTTTTCCATGACTATAAACTCAGAGTATGCTTGTTGAGAGAGTGGTAGGTGAAAATTATCCTCTAAGTATTCAGCATGTAAGAAGTCATGAACACTGATATTTGAAAACTTAGCATAGGATAGAAGGTGAGGGAATTTATTCATCAAGCACTCATCTTGCCAAAGGTCAGACTAGAAATAAGCAGATTTTCCTGAATTCAGATTGCACTTAGCCATGCCTTTAAAATTATCAATTAATTTGATGTGAGATTTCCACCAAAATGATCCTTCCATACTTCTTCCAGGTAGTTTTCCATTTTTGTAGTAAGTTTCCCATATGAGATGAACCAAAGGGATGTCATGGTGATTGTAGAATTTGTCCAAGTTTTTTAGAAGGAGGGCAGTATTTTGGATCTGTAGGTTTAGCACCCCTAGACCCCCCTGAAGGACGGCAGATTTTGTCCCAAGACATCAGAGCTTGTCCTTTTGCTAGTACATCTTCAATCCTCTTTCTCCATAGACAATATCTCATGTATTTTATAATTTGATCCTAGATTGCAATTGGTACCTCCAAACAGCTCATGAAATATAGAGGAAGTGAGGATAGAACAGATTTTACCAGTTGCAATTTTCCTCCATAATTCAAGAAATCAGCTATACCACATAATCTTCTTTCAACTCTTTGAACAATGGGTATAAAGTGCTCCATAGATGGTTTTGAAATTCCTAGTGGTAAACCAAGGTAGGTGAAAGGGAGGCAACCAGTTTGACAATTCATTGTCCTAGCAAAATGCATTAGCCTATCATTACATATGTTTATTGGCATCATGCTAGATTTCAAAAAGTTGACTTTGAGTCTAGTGGAACTTGCAAATGTTTGAAGAACTACTTTCAAGCACAATAATTGAGCAGCATCTGCCTTAAGTACCACCAATGTATCATCAGCATATTGAATAACAGGGAAATCACTGTTGGGTGGTCCCTCAATAGGTGGTGTTAGGAGGTTCATATGCATGGCCTTATTCAGGACAGATTGAAGAAGGTCTGCAGCAAGAACAAATAGTAATGGTGAAAGGGGGTCTCCTTGTCTCACAACTCTCCTGCAATAGAACTTTTTACTAGGTACTCCATTTAGTAGGATTTCAGAGGTTCCAGATTCAAAGATCATTTCTATCCATTTGATCCATTTCCTCCCAAATCCTCTAGCTTTAAGGATATTAATGATTGCAGAGTGATCAATAGTATCAAATGCCTTCTCAAAATCAAGTTTTAGAATTAGAATTTCCTCCTTTGACTTGTGGCATTGGAATAGGTATTCAAATGCCCATCCAATTGAATCTTGAATATACCTATTATTGAGAAAACCATATTGATTTTTATGCACCAATTCCAGAATAACAGATTGCAGTCTATTTGCAAGCAGTTTGGTAATTATTTTGAATACACAGTTCAATAAGGAGATTGGTCTGAAATCAGCAGAGGTAGAAGGGCATGTGAGTTTAGGAATGAGTGTAATGTAGGATGAGTTGATGCTCTCAAGGGAAACTTTCTCATTGAAGAAATCATGAATCAGTAATTTGATATCATTTCCAATGATTGACCAGCAGCTTTTGATAAATTCATTATTAAAACCATCAGGCCCAGGTGACTTGTCATTTGGTAAATCAGAGATAACCTCCTCAATTTCCTTGTAAAGAAAAGGTTTTTCAAGTGAATTCTTCAACTCATCAATCATTCCATTTCCATAAAAATTTGCTAGGTTGAAATGCATCTCAGTTTTGATAGATGTACCCATTCTTGCTATGAAGTCATTCCAAAGAATATCAGCCTTGTCATAGTGATTGATAAATTCCTTTCCATTTTCATTCTTGATCATCGAGATATAATTGTGCCTATAACTGATGGTAGCTTTGGAGTGAAAAAACTTTGTGTTTTCATCCCCAAGTTTCACCCATTTAATTTTTCCTCTTTGTTTCCAATAGGTGTTTTGGTTCTGGAGAAGAGAGATAATATGGGATTTTAGGATATCTCTGAGGTGCCATTCATTGATGGTTAATGTTCTAGATTCTTCAAGTAGATCCAGAAGATCAATGGTGTCATTAACCTTAGCAATTTGGTCCCTTATGCATGGTAACTGTTTGGCCCATATCTTGATGCCTCTCCTCACATTTTTCAACTTGGCACATATTCTTTTTGCCAAGTCCTGATAATTCACTGGTATATTCCAGGCATTTTGCACAATCATCTTTAAATCAGAATGGTGAAGCCAGTAATTTTCAAATCTAAAGATTTGAGCCTTGGGGATGTTAGTTCTAATAGAGATGACACAGGGAAGATGATCAGAAGTAGGCTTGGATAAGGGGGTAACCAAAGTGTAAGGGTATTTGGTTGTCCATGAGCTAGAAGTAAAGAACCAATCAAGTCTTTCCAGAAGTGGATCTTTCTGCATGTTACTCCTAGTGAATTTCCTTCCTTTCAGTGGTAACTCAATAAGTCCCAGGTTGCTGATAACATCATTGAAAAGCATAGTTTCATTAACATCCCCCCCACTTTTATTTCTATCAGTAAGTCTTCTGATAAGATTAAAATCCCCTAAGACAAGCCACTCTACATTATCAGGCATAGTGATGTTGGAAAACTAGTCCAACAATTCAATTTTCCTATCAGCTTGACATGGACCATAGATATTTGTAAGAGTCCAGGAGTCATTGGATAATTGTGAGGTGAAAGTGACAGAAGTGGAGAATTCATTTTGAAAAGCTCTGATGCCATTAAATAATGAACTGCACCATATGATGATGATACCTCCAGAAGAACCAATTGAAGGTAGGAAGTCAAAGCTATCAAACTTATTTGGACAAAATTTCTTTAAATAATTGGTATCAAAGTTTTCTCTCTTGGTTTCTTGGAGACAAATGATATCACATTCAGATTCCATGATTTTGGTTTTTAATGCCAACCATTTTTTCTCAGAGTTAATTCCTCTGAGGTTCCAGTTCAGAATCTTCCAATTTTTGTTGTTACTCATTGATAAACAGGTTGAGTGAGTAATGTGGTGACACCAGGTTTGTAGTCACACAAACAAGATAGAAAATATCATAGGGTACTAAGTTCATAAACATGCCTAGCAGCCAATAGGTCTTTAACAACTCATAACAGACACCATAGGTAAATGATCCAACCACAAAAGGACAGAATTTTGTAGACATTAACAACATTATTTAGGTGCTTTCTTCTTAGACTGCTGTCCACAGGATTCAGCAGCACCACCTTTCTTCTTTCTTGGAAGGTTTGATTCAGACCCAGTCTTCTTTGGTCTAGGTTTTCCAGGTGGCTTGATGATCAAATCATTGATCCTGCTCTTCTTCAGCAACCTTTTCTCAAGCTCCCCCTCCTTAACCTTGAAAAATGAGTCAACAAGGTTCTTAACAACTTTATTACTGAGACAAGGTAGTGCAACATTGCAAGAGAGACAATTAGGATCAGAACAACTCACATGGCTTTTAAACCCCCATTAAGTTCCACAATTCTGGGGCTCCTTCTCACCTCAGAGTCCACCATTGGTTCTTTACCCCTCCTCCTCTTTGAAGGAGCATTTGGCACCATCATGCTTAATGGAGATTCATTCAGGCAGTGAGGAGGCATCTGTCCAACACAATCATCAGGGATAATGAAAGTGAAAGTATTTTCTTCTGCGATTGGCTCTTTAATAATATCCCAAAGGGGAGAGGTAAGAAAGTGTCTTGTCCAACTAAATTTTTCAGGAGTGATGAGCATGAGGGTGACAAAGTTAAACTAACTTACAGGGATATCACATTGCAGCTTGCCCTCGTCAGGTGAGGGATTTAAGTGTGGAGCAAAGAATCTATCCCATAGTTCTAGGCCTTGTTTTGAGAAGGACTGCCTAGCAGATAGCACTTCCGAGGAATTGACAAAAGGAATGATGGCCATTCCAACTTGCAGATGTGCTTCATTGGGGGAGAGAAGGTTTGTGTCCTCAATAATCTAGTCATCTTGTTGATTACCTTCATTAGCATGGTGGTTGTCCTCCTCATCATCCTGGTAATTTTGCAGAATATTAAGCAGTCCTTCTCCCATGCCCACATCCTGGTTAGCATTAGCAATTATTTGCTCCACTTCAATATCCTCAGCACCATGGACAGATGCCTTGTCACTGTCAGATGAAATATTGGCTATAGGGATTGAACTAGTAACAGCACTGTCAGCCTCTTGAGATGGCAAATTTAGGTTATCAATAGGCATGTCAACACCCTCAGCAAACATAGGTCCTTGGACAGCATTCCAGTTCCCCCAGCCAGCATTATTTTGTTGAGGAGCAGGCTCAACCCATTGGTCCCATCCACCAATGTCCCCTTCAGGTTGTGGAGGAGGTGGTGGTGGAGGGCAGGGGATGAGGGTCAGCACCATCATCAGGTAGTGGGTCGTCATCAGGTGGGGCCCCTCCCAGGAGATTGCTATTTAAAATTTCAATAGAGAAAGTCCATGATTCAGTTTCCACAAGGTCCCCAATTGTGAATCTAACACTTTTAGGAACATCTAAAAGGTTAGTGACTCTGAGTTTAGCAATGATCCTGCCCTTGTGCTCAGGGTCCCTTTCCTAGAGCAGCACTTTACCAATATCCAAGAAGACTGCATTCAGGTCCTCAGTATGCCAGTGATCAAGTGGAGGACCCAGGAGCATGACCCAACATTCAATGTTAAATTGTGTCCTACGCCAGTTAATTCCTTCATTGTGCCTACCAAAAGAGGTTGCAACATCCTGGAAGGGGATTGGACCCGCCGCAATTAACCGGTCACGGTCACTGATATTGGCAAATTGAACATATGCAGAGCCAAAAGGACAATCTTGAATATCACGAAAATCAACATGAACTTCATTGAAAAAGAAATCTTACAACACATCTCTGATATTATCAAAAGGAACTGGACCAGGGGGAAGGGGTGGATTTGCGCAATGGCATACTGTTCATGTGCCCTTGGTCGACGAGGAACCACCACCCTTTTGACTCGATTCCGGCCAGCCACCTGCATAATCTTGAAGCCATGGGGTAGGAAAGGCTATGGGTCGAGAGGAATGTTAGCCATTGCGTCGGCGGTTGTCACTGGCGACGAGCAGAGCAAGGAAGTTGGGGTTTCTGCAGGCGTGGGAGTTGAGAAGACAGGGGGTTCGGGCGAATTCTTTTTTTGGGAAAGAGCAAAATCTTTAAGACAGTCGTACACCCTGGGCCGCGAAACTTGCGGCATGACATGGGCCTTGAACCAGTGCAGGTAAGATTTGTCGGGCCAGGGACAAGAAGGGAAAGTTGGAAATTTTAAATATGGTAAAAGACCAGGCAATTTAATTGTGGCAGATTTGATGTCTATAGGTGATTTCGCTCCCTCATTAACTTGACCATTGATCAAAATTTCCGCAAATGATGTACCCAGTACAACTCGTTTAATGTCACCTTTAATATGACCATTATTGCATGGGACCGTTGACGTTGGCGAACCAATACGATCAAAGACAGAAATCTTATTTTTCTTTTTGTATGAAACAAAAGTCCAATCCTTGTCTAATTCTTTGTAATATTCTTTCTCTTCGAATTTCCAATTTGGACCTCCATCTCCCCAAAGGTTGATCTTCAAGATAAATGATTCATCTGAGAAAGAACCAGAATTATATATTTCAAAACCCACAGCTCTAGATGCAACCGAGAACCTAAAGGTTCTATCTTGGAGGATCTTGAGTTGCATTTAATCCCCTTGTCCCCTCATGATCTAACCATGCCATTAGCACCCCATCCCCTTGTCCCTAGCCACAGTGCAAGGCCATGCCGAGCACCAACTCGCCGGCCGACCATGCACTCATCCCAGCAGACCACCTCCCTCTCTCTCGCCATGTCTAGGAGGTAGCCAGGACCTCACCGCCACCCTTTGTCCCCTCCCTGAGCCAAGCCCAGCAGTGGACCACCGAGCAATCCCCGCGCCCAGTGCCACCGTGCCATGCAGAGCACGCGCTAGAGTGCCGCACCCGGCACGTGTGCACAAGCTGTCGCTCGACCGCAGCCCGCGCCCACCGCCTCGCCACGACCCAGGGAACACGCCGGACATGCCCGTTCGCCTCCCAATGCACCACAGCCACTGTTCACCGTGGACACCGCCGCCTCTGCCGCTCAGAGCGCCAGCTGCCCCCGACCGCATACCACCACACCTACGCCCGCATTCACTTCCTAGAGCACCGCCAAGAGACCGCCTGTCGATCTCCACCCTCAGCCATGCCGCTAGCCGCCCGTAGCCATGTCGCCACCGTCGCCGACCCATCCCTCTCGGTCTCGCCATTGAGCCTATAAAAGCAGGGCACCCCTAGCCATTTGAAGCACACCACTCCACTCCCCTCACCTCTCTGATCGTCCCACACCCCTAGCCGGAGCAAGAGGAGCAGCAGCTCGCCGGAATTGCACCGGAGCAGGCCGCCTCTAGAGGAGAAGGGCGCCGCTGATTGCGACCATCCTCGGAGCTGCCTCGACCGTCCCTGAGCTTGCCGTCGACCACCAGTTTGTTTGCCCGCCTCGCCATTGTCACTGGAGCCCTGGTACGCCCCCTATGCACCCCAACCGAGCCGCTAGGGTTTGACCTCGCCGGCGACCTGTTCGTCGTCGACGACGATCCCCAGCCGTAGATCCTAGTTCTAATCCAACGTCCCACGTTGCCCCGTACCGCTTCGCGCGTTATGAGCCGCTGACCGGTGGACCCCCCTGTCAGCTGAGCCCCGCGCTGTGGAGTGACACTGGGCCGGTCCATTAGAGTTTCCCGCGCGACCTAGTTAGTTTGAATTAGGATTTTCTTTTTAGTTTAAACTTAGTTCTGTCTCTGAGTTTGAAAATCAATTCAGAGAGATTTACAAATCCAAATTGCATGAAACCAATTTTGCCTAAAAGATATTGAAATGATCTATCCAAGCCCGTTGGATTTAATTCAATTAGAGTTATAGATCTCTCCTAGTAAAAATAATAAAACAGAAGCATTTACACCTTGCAACATTTTTATAAAATCAACCAAGATAGATTTTGAGTTGATTCCAACTCTCAAAATTCACATTTTATCATACCTATCTGAATATGTAATAATATTAAGGTTTACAGGCAGTGACTTTGGACTAGTACCAAAATAATGCTATATATGCATTTCTAGTCACTTTAAATCATTAAATGATGAACTTAAACCAAAGTAATTATGATCCAACCCTTAAAATCACATTCCCACATGTTAGAATATGTGGTGATGACATGTGTCCACATGATCCCATATTTTAAGTGGTGAATATTAAATCTTAGTAATTTTTCAATGAGTAGAAATTACTTTTCTAAATTAAAAAGTATGAAACTATTGAATTAAAACTTGTGATGCTTGTGATGATAATAAATCATCAAATGCGTGTCTTAGAATGCTAATTATACTAGTTAAGTATTGTTTGGTGATTGTGTACTCCGTATGTATTTATAGACGATAGTACCGACCAAGCTTTCGAGGAGGAGGAGTTCTACCAAGAAGAAGAAGAAGAAAACTTCAACCACTGCACAACACAAGGCAACCCACCATTAACAATGCAAGCTAACACTTACAAGTATAATGCTTAGCAAGCTAGGATTAAACTAGATGGTTTACCAAAGATGCTTTAGGCATGCTTTGATTACACTACTTGGCTAGTATTTACCCCAAGTCTTATGTACAAGCTTTACTTCCTTTCCTTTACCCAAAGTTCCTTACTTGTTTTAAAGGTAGCATAAAAAGTATAAAACATGACCTAGTTAGAACCCCTTTAGATGTCATTCTATGGCATGAGATTGAACCCATCTTTTCTACCTTAGTGAACACTCTTAACTTAGTAGTTTAGAGTAGATAAAAACTTGAGTCACTTTAGATGGGAACACCTGATGAAAATGAATTATGAAAACCTTGGAATGACGAGTCATTCTATTGAGATGTTTTGACATGTGTTGAGGAATACAGAAGGTTTATGATGATGAAAAAGGTTGAGGCATGAGCCTTAACCCTTTTATAAAACTGATGGTTGGATTCGGATGCGATACCACTCCAAGTTTATTTGCATTAGTATTAGTTCCGTCGCGGGAGAGGTTTGAGCTGAGGCTACCTCTCAATGTTGTCCACCTATGCAGTGCCCAAGATGACAGATGGTCATGGTTGGGAGGCCATGCTCATAGGAGAGGTGCTTATACTAGGGTGTGTAAAGGGAAGGTTATGTTTGATTATCTGCATACTAAGTATGATGATTCAGGGTTATCCCTGACAGATGTATCGAATCTTGTGGTGAAAGTGTACCACCTCTGTAGAGTGTCAAACTATTCGAATAGCCGCGTCCACGGTTATGGACAGTTGGAATGGCCATACTGTTTCGTTGTTAGATGTTTTCCAAACAACTTATGAAATGAATGATGAATCTTGACTTGACCACAACAGGGTTGTGTTTATGACAATAGCTTCCCAACTTAAGTGATTCTAGAACTCTATTTTATCTTTCTTTGCTTCAGAACTCAGCTTAGGTTTCAAACTTAACTTTATAGTTAAACCTAGGGTTAGCACTTTAACTTAGAACTATTTTTACGTGTTAGTGGTAGTTTGCGAGTACTTAAAGAGTACTCATGGATTTTGTCCCTGGCTATTCTCATGGCCAGACTATGAAGGAGACTATCAAGATGATGGCCAACAGGACGGCTATGATAACTAGGACTATCTGCCTTCTTCAGCATTGCATGTGCCCCTGAAGATGGACTCCACTGCTACGCTTATCTTTTATTTCCGCTACTTGTTGTATTAAGACTGGATCATGAGATCCTTATTTGTGTAAGACCTTACGTATGGTTTGTAATGGATGATGTACTGTGATATCCAATCCGTTATGTCTCGCAAAAATGGTAATCCTGGGATTGCGAGGTATGGCATAACGGGCATCTGGGATTAAAAATCCGGGTGTTGACAAGTTGGTATCAGAGCCATCCTAACCATAGGAGACCCTAGTTAGAATGGACGTCCAAACAAAAAAACTTAGCTTCAAAACCAAAATGAGTAATTATGAAAAACT
Source organism: Avena eriantha (assembly GCA_910589775.1). NCBI lineage: Eukaryota > Viridiplantae > Streptophyta > Magnoliopsida > Poales > Poaceae > Avena > Avena eriantha. The sequence goes on along the minus strand of OU342746.1, from coordinate 279,251,778 downwards.
ATCTCCTCTCTTATCATTGTGGACTCATTCTTTCTCAAAAATTCATATGCCTCAAAATCCTTACATTACTACTTAAAATTTGACACACTTGATCACTTCACTAACTTCCTCATCCTAAAATCTTAAAGATGGAGTCTCAGTTCAGCAAGTTCTACCAGTTGGGAAACGGAGGTCAACTAATCTTCGAGAGGGATCTGGATTCACTGTCGGAGTTACTGGGACGCCCACATCCGGAGTTTCTTGGAGCTCAATTTCCAGGACCCCCAGGAGGAGACTTACAGTGGCTAGTCACCGCGGATCTTAGAGGAAGCATCGAAGCACCAACTTTTGGGAGAATTCAGTTCTCCGTGAGAGAGAACAACTGGCTAGATGGATTAGCCAGGGCAATGCATTAAGCTCTCGCACGTATATGTGCCCTCGGTGTCAACCAGATCCAAGGAACCCGTTTTGCCCACTACGCAAGACGTGACTTCATGGGAATGCCGATGGAGATGCCAAGTCACCCAGAGATGAGGCGTCAAGTGGAGAATCTTGACTTCTTGCTGCACGACAGACAGTAGGAACTGGACAATGCTAGAGAGTTAGCCAACCAGAACCGTGCCATTGCCGACCAGAAGGCCCAGACTTTCGCACTGCTCGTCTAGGATCGCCAGTCTCTTTGCCGCCAGCGTGCAAAGAAGGATCACATCATCGCCCATCTTCGCAAGAAGGTGGCCGACCTCGAGAAGAGCGTCAAGGAGCAGGAAGCTCAGCTTGCAGCAAAGGAGGAAGAAGAGGAGGGTGAAGACATCCAGGGAGACATGGATTCTTACCTCAGCAACGATGATGACTTTCTGGAGGAGGATGTCGTGGACTTCTACACTTATGATGAGGACTCCGACTTTATCGACGATGAGTAGATGCACTAGAGCACTATCGTAGCATGAGATGTATCGGTCCCACTGTATCGTAGCTTACAGAATGGTTCTTCAAACCATCTGTTTTCCCTTTGATTGTTGTGGTGTGTGTTGTATCGTGCGCTTGTTTACATGAATGAAATGAAGTTAGTTGAAAAACCTGAGTCTAACTCAAAGTTTTAGCTTTAAAAACCCAAACCATGAACCTTAGAATTTCCCTCTTACCCCTATATGCATCTCAATCTTCAGATGACTCGTGGAAACCAAGGAGGGAGCAGCTCATTGCAAGACCCAATACTGCAGATCTTGCAGAATCTCATCGCAGACCGTGAAGCAAGCAGGGCAGAGCGCCAAGCTAACTTAGCAACACTCCAACAAATCGCCCAGATGGCTCTCAACAACCAAGGGCATGGAAATCAGGATCATCAAGGATCCAAGCTGAAGAATTTTCAGAGCACCAATCCCCCAATCTTCAACCAATCTGAAAACCCATTAGATGGTGATGACTGGTTGCAGACAATGGAAAACAACTTAGAAGTTGCAAGAGTTGATGAAAATGAGAAAGTTCTCTTTGCCACCCACTACCTAGCAGGAGACGCAAGAGCTTGGTGGAACAGTATCCGCCTGATGAACCATGGTCAAGTGATGACATGGGAATCATTCAAAGTCAAGTTCAGCCGCACCCACGTGTCGCAAGGTCTAGTCAACAGGATGAGATATGAATTCGGCGAATTGAAGCAAGGAAGAATGACTGTGGTGGAGTACCGTGACAGATTCCTGTCCCTTGCCAGATATGCACCTGATGAGATCAACACGGAGGCCAAGAAGAAGGAGATATTCCTGAACGGATTGCATGATGAGATGCAGACTGTCCTCGTCAACATCTGTTTCGAGGATCTCAAAGAACTAGTCGACTCTGCCATTCAGATGGAAGGGAACATTAATCAGGCAAACGACAACCGCAAGCATCGTATGATGTAGCAGTCTGGATCCAGCAGTCACCAAAAGTACCGTCCCAATCCCTCCCTTGGATATGCACCAAGGAACAACCGACCCCCAACGTCTTGCCCAAGCTACCCCAACCATAGCGGAGGCAATGTGAAGTCCGGAGGAAACAATCACAACTCTGGCAATGCCAACAATTTCAACCGTGCACCTCCGAAGAGCAACAACCACAACAACACTACACCCAGAACTGGCAGCAATGTTGTGCCTGTTGCAGTCAAGGACAAGTCCCAGATCACTTGTTTCGAGTGTGGAGTGAAGGGTCACTACTCCAATGAGTGTCCCAAGAAGACTGCAGCCAATGCCAATGTAAATGCCCCAGCTTAGCAGCAACGTCGTGTTCAACCAGGAAGAAGATTTTCCCCAGGGAACCCTCACAACCGCAACGGCCATCTCTTCCACATGAACACAGAGGAAGCCCAGGAAGCGCCAGATGTAGTGCTGGGTATGTTTTCTATCAACTCAGTATTAGCAAGAGTATTGTTTGATTCGGGAGCATCACATTCCTTTGTCACCAAAGAATTTGCATGCACTGGTAAGATTCACCCAACCAACCTGAAGCATGTCATGATAGTTCAAATCCCCGGTTCAACAACCAAAACTAGAAAAAATTGCAAAGCTATGCCCATAAAATACATGGGATAGATTTTTATGCCAACCAAATTGTACTTGGAACCAAAGGATTGGAAGTAGTACTAGGTATGGACTGGATGTCAAGGCATAAAGGACTGATAGACTGTGCTAAGAAAGCCATCACCATGACCAGTAGTTCTGGAGTCACAGTAGAACATATCTCTGAAACCTTACCCCGTCAATTCAAGTGCAAGAAGAGTGTATCCCTGCCCACCATTGACCAGGTCAGAGTACTCTGTGAATACCCCCACGTATTCCTAGATGAATTGCCAGGTATGCCCTCGGATAGGGATATTGAGTTCATTATCGAACTAATCCCCAGAACCGGACCCATAGACCAGAGACCCTATAGCATGAACCCCTCAGAGTTAGTGGAACTGAAGAAGCAGTCGGATGCCATGTTAGAGAAAGGCTTGATTCAACCAAGCGCATCGCCATGCATTGAGGTGTCAGCAGCGGAGAGCAAAGGGGTAGTTTAAATCACAGCAACATAGAGCAAAGCAAGCTTTGCTATTCACTTCCCAGAGAGTGCAGCCACAGTTTGTCTCCAACACATCCAAGAACAGCACCAGATCTTGCAACCATACCACGAGATCAAGTCACTTTCCACCACAGAAAACCTAGGAGATCGCCAGTAAAGATGGTGACTTGAGGAGGGAGATGTACTAGGTGGACCGCAAGGCCACACAAGAGCAACACCACCAAGAGGAGCAAGACAAGGCCAAGAGGAAGCCAAAACAAATCCAGGGCTACCACAAGCCAGAAGTAAAAAAGAAACATCAAGACAAGGCTACCAGGGTATATCCCAACATTTGGATCTAATCATTTTCCATCTTACACATTAATTTTCTTGCAAGCACATGATAAGTGGACACATGGGACAACAAATAATAAACAACCAGATAAGGCACGTGTTCTTGCACAGGCAGGGTCTTAGACCAGCATCACTGACACTATGGTCTATTTTTAACTAGATAGATACACATCACAGCTGCTAGTACATGGCAGTTTCCCACCAGGGTAGCACCTCTGTACCTAGCAGGTTCATATCTGCTTGAGTACAAGCTCAAACATATCCTCTTCAACAAAGATAATCATCTTCCTAAATGATTTAGGAATCATAAATAGACACTTTATTTTAGAAAGGACAGTAAAGACCAACACTGTCTATCACTAGGCCACACTGTATAGAAACCACTAAGTTTAATCACTTTCCTACAAGCATATAGGAATCATATCTTTATAAATCATCTCCTTATTAATCACAGAGCAGAGACTAGCACTAGTAACTTTAGATTTACACAGTAACAGGATTAAATCCTGAGACTAAACACATCAGTGCTTCACAAGTAAGCAATTAACCAAGCATCAGTACAGAGAGCATCCCAACTCAACTCCATAGGAGTAAATCCACAACCACAACTGGGCATCCAAATTAAACTAAGCATGCTTTTACAGAGAGTTTTATGATAGAGAACAGGGTAACAAAAGCATGATCAGCAGAGTGTTCTCTGATAAAGAACATAGTAACAAACATGCTCAATAGAGATTAACACTACACTAACAATAGATCAACATCAAAGGATTAGCAAGTGACCACTTTGGGGGAATGAACCCTAGGAATTTAGGGATGAACCCTAAATGTGGAAATCCATCGCAAGTGACCACATGTCATAGATAGAGGCAAGGTAGAGCATAGAGATGAGAATGGGGCACTTACTCGAGGTCCTCGTAAGGTTATCGAAGAGGAAGCAAAGATGAGGCTGACGGTAGAGAGGTGGTGGCATGGGGAGCACCCCGAGGGGGCGCTACAACCCGCGCCTGCACACGGTAGTGGAAGCCATGGAAGAGCGGTGCCACGAGCACCACAGCGTCATCAAGGCAGCGCCAGAGCACGGCCGACCCCAAACCCTAGCCACGAGGTGGGGGTTAGCACGGCCAGCAGAGAACGCCATCGCTAGATCGAGCAGGAGAATGTCAAACAACAGCATTATCCATGTCGTCTTGCATTGCAGCAATGGACACGGCAGCCTCGGGCGGCCGGAATCACCCACGGCGGCGGCGACATCGAGCGGCCAGAGAGGGTGTCATGCGAGAGAGAAGAGAGAGTGAGTGGGTGGTATCGGGCCGGGTGTGAGTAGCCCAGTACTACCCAGGGGCGTTTGTCCAGCCCAAGCAGGTCGGGTCAGACTGGGCCAGCCCAGTGGGCTAGGCCCATGTTTTAAAAGAAGGACTTATGTAAAATACCTAATTACAAATATATCCCTGAGATAAATTAGGCTCTAGAAAACATAAATAAAAATTCTAAAAATACAAATATATATTTATGAAATCACAAAAATATCCTATATCCAATAAAAATAATAGATAGTAATTTTTAAGTAATTAAATGTAGATCTATTATTAAAATTGTGTATATTCCATCTAGAAGTTTATAAAAAATATATAAAACACTTAAAATTGAATAAAATTCATTTTTAAGATTCTAAAGGGAAGTACTATTAGAGAAAAATACTAGTTTGTATTTTTGAAAAGTAAATCAAGTGTGATAAAAATAAAGTTTTATTTCCTTAAAGGAATTTTAGTTAAATATTTAAAAGAGCTAAAAATTAAATAAATTCATTTTTAAACTCTTAGAATAATACTATTTACTATAAAAAATGCTAAATATCAAAATAATATGAATTTAATGATTCTTGAGTAATGCTTTTCTTTTATTAATTAAAAGAAACTTAAAACCTTTACAAGGTGGGTAAAACATGCAAAGAAAAAAACAAATCATGGCATGACATTACTATGCATTGCATATTGCTTCTTTAAATATTGTCCTTACCGGGCAATAATGGTTTTATGTAGAAACCGGAGCTCAAGGTCAGGTGGAAGTATCCGACTTCACTACCTTACAGTCAGAAGGCAAGTTCACCACTTGCTCATGTCCTTTGAAGAGTCATTATGAAAGTATTTGAAAATTGTGTGTTATCACCTATATTCTAAAAGAGACAGAAAATAAATATTTCCCAAACAAATGAATGCTATTATCATCCTAAGTGATGATAAATAATAAGAATGATAGTGGAATCTAGGATTCCAATGGTCGAACAACTAGGGCATAATAACCCATGACATCAGTGATTCTAGCGCCATATATTGCGCGTTAACCATAAGATTTGGAATAGGATGGAGAAGTCAGCTGGATCTTCTTCTTTTCGCATGGACGTATGACCTAATCATGAGGCTGAGGATTTCTCGTGGAGAAACCTAGCACATGGGTGGACCCCTTAGTTTCCCATGATTTTGGTGTCTAGATTATCTTGAGAGGCTGTTAGTGGTTTAGTTGGACATTTAAGGGAGCTTGCCAGGGCATAACCGTCTCATAGAGTCTTCAGGTGCCTACCAGAGCTATAGCCAGTACTATATGGGGCTTAACAAAGGTGGGTCAGGTCCTGGAGGGTCGTGTCTTCATGCGGGGTCGCAGAGAGGGGCAGTGATTGGCTTGGATCACCTACCAGGCCCCACATCACGGAATTGTGGACGGGAAACTATGCCTGGTTGTGCAACAAGGAGTTGATATCTTATGGGTAAAGCAACGCACCACTGCAGAGTGTAAGAACTGTGACATGTTACTCCTTATTCCGGAAGGAGCTACGAATGCGGCAGGAAAGGAACTCCATGAAGTTCTGGTCAACCTATGAAGGCGGATGGGCATAGTTTTTGATAATAAAATCAATCATTGAAGAAATGTTTACCAAAATTGCATAGTACCAAGGACTTATAGTCTGAGGTGGTAGTTAGAGCATCAAACTTCTGACCTTGCATATAGTGAACTTGCTGGGTAACGTTGTTACTCACTCTTTCCTTTGAACCCCTTGCTAGAATTTGAGGGCTAGAAGAATGACCAGGTGTATGCTATGGAGGTCCAAAATGATGTCTACTATGAAGAGACGGATATGTTCGGTGGAATCTAAGGGGTGGACTACGGGATACACTATGGAGCTAAAGACAATGAGTCAGAGTAGTTGTCAGGCCGGAGTGTAGTTACCTAGGTTGAGCCGAGCAACATGAACCCTATAGAATAAGTGGTTGAGCTCACGTCTTTATTACTGTTGTGTCTTTCGTTCTTCCATTGAACTTATGAAATAAGTTATTTGGGTTTGTAAGTTTGAATCACTTGAAGTCTCGAATTTCTGGTATTGTAATAATAATGTAGTGTGTATGATTGTAATTTGGACCCGCAATGTTTCTGTTGTAACTCTGAGGGATGTGATATATACGGAACGGTGTTCTATGGATGGCATGTCAACGACTATAGTGTACTACACATGCAGTGGTATGTTGGCATGTCAACTCTGAAGAATTTAATGATTCTTGAGTAATGCTTTTCTTTTATTAATTAAAAGAAACTTAAAACCTTTACAAGGTGGGTAAAACATGCAAAGAAAAAAACAAATCATGGCATGACATTACTATGCATTGCATATTGCTTCTTTAAATATTGTCCTTACGAGGTAATAATGGTTTTCTGTAGAAACCAGAGCTCAAGGTCAGGTGGAAGTATCTGACTTCACTACCTTACAGTCACAAGGCAAGTTCACCACTTGCTCATGTCCTTTGAAGAGTCTTTATGAAAGTATTTGAAAATTGTGTGTTATCACTTATATTCTAAAAGAGAAAGAAAATAAATATTTTCACAAACAAATGAATGCTATTATCATCCTAAGTGATGATAAATACTAAGAATGACAGTGGAATCTAGGATTCCAATGGTCGAACAACTAGGCCATAATAACCCATGACATTAGTGATTCTAGCGCCGTATATTATGCGTTAACCATAAGATTTGGAATGGTATGGAGAAGTCACCTAGATCTTCTTCCTTTCGCATGGACGGATGACCTGATCATGAGGCTAAGGATTTATCATGGGGAAACCTAGCACATGGGTGGAACCCCTTATTTTCTCGTGATTTTGGTGTCTAGATTATCTTGAGAGGATATTGGTGGTTTAGCTAGACCTTTAAGGGAGCTTTCTAGGGAATAACCGTCTCATAGAGTCTTCAGGTGCCTACCAGAGTTATAGTCGGTCCTATATGGGGCTTAAAAGAGGTGGGGCAGGTCCTGGAGGGTCGTGTCTTCATGCGGGGTCACGAAGAGGGGCAGTGATTGGCTTGGATCACCTACTAGGCCCCACATCACGGAATTGTGGACGGGAAAGTACGCCCGGTTGTGCAACAAGGAGATGATCTCTTATGGGTAAAGCAACACACCTCTATAGAGTGTAAGAACCGTGGCATGTTACTCCCTGTTCCGGGAAGGAGCTATGAACACGGTAGGAAAGGAACTCCATGAAGTTCTGGTCAACCTGTGAAGGCTGATAGGCATAGTTTTTGATAATAAAATCAATCTTCGAAGAAATGTTTACCAAAACTGCATAGTACCAAGGACTTATAGTCTGAGGTGTTAGTTAGAGCATCAAACTTTCCACCTTGCATATAGTGAACTTGCTGGTAATGGTTTTACTCACTCTTTCCTTTGAACCCCTTGCTAGACTTTGAGGGCCAAAAGAATGACCAGGTGTATGCTACGGAGGTCCAAAATGATGTCTACTATGAAGATCCGGATCTATCCGGTGGAATCGAAGGGTTGGACTACGGGATACACTATGGAGCTGAAGACAATGAGTCAGAGTAGTTATCAGGCCGGAGTGTAGTTACCTAGGTTGAGCCGAGCAACACGAACCCTATAGAATAAGCTGTTGAGCTCACGTCTTTATTACCATTATGTATTTCGTTCTTCCATTGAACTTATGAAATAAGTTATTTGGGTTTGTAAGTTTGAATCACTTGAAGTCTCAAATTTTTGGTATTGTAATAATAATGAAGTTTGTATGATTGTAAGTTGGACCCGCAATGTTTCTGTTGTACCACTCTGAGGGATGTGATATTTATGGAAGGGTGTTCTGTGGATGTCATGTCAATGACTATAGTGTACTACACATGCAGTGGTATGTTGGGTCACCGCATCAAGCCTGCAGGTTAGTCGGTTGTATTGGAACTTCACGTGTTTTCTTGTCACTATGGGTGACATATGGTTAGAGTACTCATAGCGTAAGTAAGTTACTGTATTAGAGTTATGATGGAAATCATTGCTTTTCGAGCTGTCAACCTCTGCAAGTACTCCTAATAATTTCCTCTTTTTGACACAATTCCATGATAAATCTGAAAATCTATTTTCTTCCAATGCAGGAAACAGAGTCAAAACAAGGTCTCAGACTCTACTTAATCTAGTTGAAAATGACAACTAGGCCAAAAAAGACAATAATGCAAAACATCAGCATAAAAAGTTTCATCCTAATCCCACACCAGTTGGTCCAGTTGCAGTGGCGGCTGCAAATAAAAAAATACACATCCCACAGCCACTAGTAGCCAATCCGGTTAACTAGGAAGAATTGGCAGCAAAACCAGTTTCAACAGCAGGTTCTCAGCAACGAACTAGTAATGATCTCCAAATGATGTTTAGTACTGACGGAGACATATACTCCCTTGCAAATGAGCGTGACACCAAATTTGTTATGTGTTTAGAGACTAGTAGTAGCATGCTGTTTTATATGTAATATGTATACAATGATTTTTTGATGTAATTTTTTAGTTGCACTACAATGAAGATTAACAAGGGGCGACGATGGGAAAAAATCTTAAGCGGATGCTTGAAATAAATAAATCAAGACTTTTGATCACATCTATAGCAGGATTCAGAAGGCCAATGGATCCACATGAATATGCTTATATAGCATCGATCACAGGAATTTTCATGAGGAATGATATTCCCATCTCGCCCTCATGGAAACGCCATCAAAATACCCCCGAGCATTTTGAAGGTTTACTGAAGAAGTTACATGTAAGCCATCTGTCTCTTGGACATACTCCATTACTCTGTCCCTTGTCTTCTTAGCTTTCCATTTGTTATATATGCTCCTCATTGTTGTTTACAGAGATTGTTCATGTTCGATGAGAATAGCGACGAAGTAAAGGTTGTTCTCAAAAGCATATTCTCCACATCTTTATGCCAGCAGCGCCATAAGCTAAAGAAGCAACACTTCTCTGCCAAGTGTTTTAAGGATGTTACAAGAACGTCGCTTGTGGATCACATGACTGACGATTAGTGGGGTGATCTTCTCCACCACTGGCTTGATCAAAATAATAAGGTATGCTTTCCGAAGATTGAGACTAGATTGCATTGTTAATTCGTATTTATGCATGTGTTTTACAAGTCTCATTTTGTAGGCCATCGCTCAAAGGAATTGTTCCAGCCGTAAGAAAGTACGAGTACTAAGTCGTGCAGGATCTCACAACATAATTGCGCACCTCTACCAGTTGGTAAGGACCTATTATTTTGTATTGTATATTTTAAATAAGTATGTAATTGATGTTGTGGAATCTATATGCATCTTATCTTTTAACCTCCGTTTCCCCTATGTGATGCAATTTATTTTCGCTCGCCCAAATACAGACGAAGTCAAACGGGGATCCAAAAAACAATTAACTCTGCTGGAGAAATTTGAGGGATGCTAGACGAATAGGTATGGTGTCATTGTAAAGAAAGTTGTTGTATGTCTTCTCTACATTTTGTGATGTTGCCCTTGCAATGATTTGTACGTATAAGTTTGATATGCAACCTTTCTTGGACTGCTTCTCAGTTTTGTTTTCATTTTCCTTCATAATTTGCAACTAAAGTCAGTTTCAGTTATGAATTGTACAAACAGTTGGCATATCATGCACCTCATAGTGTTTACACAAAAAGCCACATTTTTAGTCCTAATAGTAAATGATATCAAAAAAAGATACATGACAAAATGATGTTTTTACTTAAGTGTATAAGATGCGTTATCAGCACTGCCAATTATAGCAGTTCATGCACATGTTAAAACTGTATGCATGTTTCTCTGTAGTAACTTCACTTCTCTTACACATGTCTATCAACTGAAAACTTTCCAAGCTGAATTGAAAGAGGAGCTAGCAAATCCTGGGAAAGACTATTCAGTAAAAACTCCAAAAGAATGTGTGGATTTATTTTCCAAGGTACTACAGCGCGGTGCTATAGCCAAGAATATGTTTTTGTTTAATGCTGGGTTCCCAGCGAGCTCATCAAAGTCAAAGTTCAAGTTCAAGTCCAACTCCAAGGCCATTTCTTTTCATATTCAAGTTCTAGAGGAACAACTCCAAGTTGAACAATTGTTATCATGTTCCCTAAGTGTATACAATGAACGTTTGATCGCAAAGTTAGAAGAATTTTAATTAGGCTGGAGCACTCCATAGAAAATAAGGAGAAAGTCATGACGATGCTCAGTATTTGTGGTTGAGCACTAACAACTCAGGTCAGTCCCTTTGTCGTGAAATGGAACCTAAAGCTGAAAGTATTTTGTTAGTACACTAGTCTGCACTTGTTATTAACTTGGGTTGTTTCCTTGGTGCGACATGTCTATAATATGTATGGTACCTTATAATGTACTATCTCTGTTTCAAAATATATCCCTTTTTTAGCAAAGATGTTTTAGCTTGCTAAAGATCCTTATAGTATCAATTTTGGAGTGGAGGTACTATTGGGGAACAGAATGCACCAATATGGAACTAGTTTGATTCCTAAATCCGTGATCTATGGATTGCTAGCTTGCTTAATATTGGTGCTTTATATGCTGCAAGGTTGGATTGTTGTGTACTAATATATGTGTGGTTGGAGAAAATTGCATCTAACAGTAGTCTTTGTGGCATTTGTTGCACATAACACAAAAACAAGACCTTTTTTGGCTAACACGGTTTGTGGCTTAATTTTTTGCACCTGGCCCAAATAAAACATCTTAACATGCTTGTTAGAGAATCTCTAACCCATGCCCAAAACTGCCATAGAGTAAATTTACTCCTCTAACGGCCAAAGCTGAAGCCGCACCGAACCTAACTAACCCCTATCACCATTTAGAGGAGAATAAATATAGGACTTGCCACCGCGGCCTCGACTCCTTTTTTTTCTCCCCCACCCGCTCGTCCACTGCTGGCCAGCTTCCCTTCCTATTGCCCTTTGCCGGATCTATGCTCCACCGATGGCCAGCAACCCTTTGTGTTTCTCCTGGTAGCCTATGTCGTCGAAATCGGCCGCCACAAGCCATTTTCCCCGGCCACAAATGCATCGCCGAGCTTCGCCGGATTTGACGCACCGTGGCGCGGATTTGCCGGGATACGATCAGATCCTCGAGGCCAAGCACCATCCAGCATGACTACACGCCATTGCAACTCCCCGGTCGAGCTCGCAGGGAGCGCCGCCGCGAGCACTCGTGCCGCCACTAGCTCTAAATCTGGCACCAGCAGCCACACCAGCACCAACCCTTGGACCTGCACCGGCACCTTCCCATACTGGCACCACCAGAACAAGGTGAGGAAGAGATAAGCTACAGGGTTTTTCGTAGCATTTTTGGTTAAAGCTCGTCAATTTTCTAATCTAGATGATTCTTCGTAGAAAGGTGAAGAAGAGAGAAGCTCCATGGTCCGAGGATGATGACAATGATTTGTACTTTGCTTGGCATCATCAAACAATTGTTGGAGCCGACCAACCTTTCCAACACTATTGGGAAGAAATACATGCCAATTTCAATGAAAGAACTAGTGGAGATGCAAGGTCATCAGTATCGATTATGAATAGGTGGACGTTGCTAGTAATTTGCTCCAATGAAGGAAATCTATGAATAAATGAAGCTTCCATGTATGAATAATGGTGTATGAACATTGAGCTTCTCTCTTATTCATCTTGTTAAGTATGAGCTGACGTGAGATTTAGCAAATTAGGATGATGCTATTACTATGTATGACTAATTTATTGACATATGTATATATATATGAACTATGAATCTTTATGTGACACGTTTCCATGTATTCATGCGCTCAGATTTGCAAACTTTGCTAAAAAAATTACTCCTCAAAATTATTGGGGATCGGTTCCGCGGCAAAATTTAGAGGAGTATATTTGCTCCTCTTAAGCATAGGGAGCCTTTTGCTCATATAATTTTTTGGGGATGGGTTAGAGATACTCTTAACACATATGTAGAATGCATGTGTATGTATCCTTGTGAATTTTTCATAATTTGTTTATACTTAAAACACTTTTTCATATTTTTAAAGTATAGTTACAAGTAGAATCGTAGTAAAAAATTGCATCCTCCAAAATTTATTTTACCAACATGTGAACAACTTAAGTAGTTCATTTGGGCTAGGTGCAAAAAATTAAGCCACAAACTGTGCTAGATGCAAAGAAGAAATTGTTATGTGTTTTGTGCAACAAATGCCACAAATGTTGGTGTTAGCTCCAATTTTCTTGTGTGGATGCGATCAAACTGGTTATGTGTGGATGCACCAATATGTACTAGTATGATACAGTACATTATGTTACAAGTGGTGCTGTCCTGGATCATTGACCATAAGATTCAGGTTCTCAAAACAATGCCTTAGCCCTTTGTTGCACACCATATTCATATGCGTCATGTGATAAATGGAACTATATCTTTGAATCGGAGCTCAACACTTCACGTCTGAATGAATTGATGAACAGATGGAGTACAACCTGCAAAAAAAGAGGTTATACAATTTTTCTATTTTATTACTTGGACTAGTCACATTCAAAACCGTACTCGAGCGGCAAATCCTCTCGATGTCCCTCGTAATATTTTTGAATCCGAGATCATGGTATCTAATTTTCTACCCCTCCGTCCAGAAAAGGCTATTTTGAGCAAGGTTCTCGATGATCAGTTGATGTGACCAGGCCTTGGATACATGAACATAGAGAAGTATGGTCTGCTAGCAGTTATTACTTGGACTGTCACCAAATTCAAATTCTGAATCGAAAGGCAAAAGCTCCCACCTACACTGAAATTTTTGGTCCCCATGTTTAATCTTTCAAATACTGCAAAATTCCATTTGACCTATCGTACTGATGACCAATGGAGATTGTGAAATTGCTAGGTTGGGTGGTGGGGTTCGCTCGTAATTTTTGTTACTAGGACTATAGCCAAATTCAAAATCTTAATCGAGGGTAAAAACCTACAGCCCAAACAATTTCACAGATGGAGTCAACATTATTTTTTCTATGGGAATATGGTTGTTATTGATTATCAGTTGATGTAACCATTTTGTTTATTCCTAAACATAGGGTGTACCATTTTTTCGAATTATTACTTGTACACTAGCCAAATTCAAAATCTCAATTGAGTGGCAAAATTTACCAATGTTCTACGCAATTATGTAATGGATGGTCAGTTGATGTGACTCTCGACCTTCAATTCCTAACCAGATAGCATACTAGTATACAACTATCTTTTTCTATTATTACTTTGCCACTAGCCAAATTCAAAATCGTAAAGTCAAGCGGCAAAATCCCAACCAACTCATATGCATTTCGCGCCCCTCCATTTCAAACATTTATAGGCAAAATATCCTACTGATGGAGTACTAGCCTACACCGACCTTGAAGCATTTCCTGCCCCACCATTTCAAAAACTCTGAACAAAATCTCCCACCGGGAGTACCATTTTCTATTATTATTATTTTTCATGTAGCCAAACTCAAAATCTCAATCGAGCGGCAAAATCACACACCGACCTTGAAGCATTTACCGCCCCACCATTTCAAAAACTTTGAGGCAAAATATCCCATCATGGAGTAGCATTTTTCTATTATTATTATTTGTTCAGTAGCCAAATTCAAAATCTCAATCGGGCGGAAAAATCACACACCGACCTTGAAGCATTTCCCACCCCACCGTTTCAAAAAAGTTGAGGAAAAATCTCCCACCGTGGAGTATCATTTTTCTATTATTATTATTTGTCCGGTAGCCAAATTCAAAATCTCTATCGAGTGGCAAATTCACACAGCGAACCTTGAAGCATTTCCCGTCCAACCGTTTCAAAAACTTTGAGGTAAAATCTCCCACCATGGAGTACCATTTTTCTATTATTATTTATCCGGTAGCCAAATTCAAATCTCAGTCGACCAACAAAATCGCACACCAACCTTGAAGCATTTCCCGCCCCACCATTTCAAAAACTTTTAAATTTAAAATTCCTATTCTACCCATTGTTTAGACGCCCTATGGGCATGCTAAAGTCGGTAGCTTGGGGCACAATTGTAATTATTTTTTTGTTCACCTCCATAGTCCCGATTCGTGCAGTTTTTCCCGCCGGCCCTCCCAAAATCCTAGGCTTCTCTCCCACTCCCTCACCTGCACGACCACCACGCACACCACTCGGCGACAATTCCACAACGACCGGAGTCGCTTCATCAACACCCACCCTATCGGATCTACTTCACCGGGTCTCTCTGCCACTCCACCAGAGTTGTGGTATCGTTAACCGCGCCTATGGCGTCTTTGACCGCCCACGCTCTGCTTCCCCGCCGCCGAAAGCTACCCAACCGTACTAGAGCAACTTCACTGTTGTCCACCAGACGGGATCAAGTTCAACAAGTTACATGTCCACTGCTCCATACCAGCTACACGGTCATCGCTGTTGACTGCACCGGCATCGACCACCCAAGATCTCCTTCCCCGATGCCAACAGCCACCGCAACCGTAGCACCCTTGGTGACCTGGACATCACTCGCATGGTACTAATGATGCTTAGACGCCTCTCCGGCCAAGGTAACCTAATCTCCAACCTGTTTTTGTTTTCTCAGCGGTACATGATGGCTCGTGATTGATGAGCTCGTTGGGGAACACCAAGAGGAAGGTATGATGAGCACAGAAGTAAGTTTACCTCAGTTATGAAACCAAGGTTATCAATCTAGTAGGAGCAAGGAAACACCCCAAAGGTGTTGCTAGTTGAGCCTTGGCAGGGCGCACTACCGGTGCTAGTAGCAATGTGGAGCCCTGCACAATACAACCACAGAACTCTATCCCCAACTTGCGATGAGGTTGTCAATCTCACTGATTTTACTGAAATAAAGGATTAAACGTATCGAATGGAAGGAAGTAATAGTTTGCAGAAAGTAAACACAAAGCAGTAAACAGTTTGATTGTAGATTGAATGTAAAAGAAAGGACCGGGGTCCATAGTTCACTAGAGGTGGCTCTCCTTAAGATAGATAACATGCTGGGTGAACAAATTACAGCGGGGCAACTGACAAACATCGAGAAATCATACTAGCATATACTAATCATCTTGACTCCTTTGAGACCTTATTGGGCATTACAACATTATACATATACTGCCATCCAAATGCATCTATGACTAATAATCCACCTTCAGGTTATCATCTCAACCCCCTCTAGTATTAAGTTGCAAGCAACAGATTATTGTTTTACGAATTGCGTGTAAAGTAAACAATACGATTGTTCTATGAACAAAGGATTGTTGTTTTCTCCCTAGTAGCAACAGCACATCTAGTACCTTAGAGATTTCTGTCACTTCCCCAGATTACCAGAGGCATGAACCCACTATCAAGCATAAATACTAAATCTTGGAGTTGCTAGCATCTACTTGGCCAAGATAGCTACTAACAACGGAAAGCATACAAGATCACAAATAACAAAGACATGATAGAATCAATAATCAATCTCAAATAGCATCTCAATATCCATCGGATCCCCGCAAACACAACATGTAGGAATTACAAATAGATGATCTTGATCATGCACGGAGCTCACAAGATCTAGACATGATAGCACAAAGGAGGAGAACTAGCCATCTAGCTACTACATGGACCCGTAGTCCAGAGATGAACTACTCACGCATCACATCGAAGGCTTGCATGATGATGAAGAAGTCCTCCAGGGTGAATTCCCCTCTCCGGCAGGGTGTCGGGAAGAGCTTCAGATCCCTCCCGATCTAGGGATGGACACGACGGCGGCTAAAGACTCTTTCGTGGATTTTTGATCGGGTACTTAGGGTTTCTGTATCGGATGCAATATATAGGCAGAAGGAGAGGTCGAGGGGGTGCCTGGGATGGCCACACCACCCCCTGGCGTGGCCAGGCCTGGCCCGTGCGGCCAGGTGGTGTGGCCGTTCCCTAGCGCCTCTCCGTCTCGTATTCTGGCTCCGTGTATCCCTCGGTAAAATGTTGACTTTGGCTTTTGTCCCGTCCAATTCCGAGAATGTTCATTTTCTGACTTTGCTGGAACCAAAAACAGTAGAAAACAGGCAGCTGGCACTGTGGCTCTTGTTAATAGGTTAGTCCGAGAAATCATATGAAAAGTACTCCAAAGTGTGAACAAAACACAAGAAAGTAGATAAAACCAAGCATGGAACATCAAAAATTATAGATACATTTGCAATGTATCAACATCCCCAAGCTTAACTCCTGCTCGTCCTCGAGTAGGTAAGTGATAAAAAGAAAGAATAAATTTTTGAGGTGACATGCACCATCATAAACTTGATCAAAGTATTTGTAAAACATGGATAGCTGGGATCATAGTACTTCAATCATAACATGAAAGATAAAGTTCTAGAAATACGTAAAAGAAACTATGTTGCAACATGAAAAGGCACAAACAAAAGATTCATGAATAACAATGCTTTGCAAGACGTTTGTTTGTTTCACATAAAGAAAACATAGCATAATAGTATTCAGCGTGTCCCTCATAGTGTAGCAAATATAAATGCATAGGACACCTTCAAAGTTCATAAGAGTGACTAGATACAAATAGTTTAAAACAAGCAATATCAAGTTATGCATCAATCAACTAGTCTTGGGACAATGCACATAGAACTAAGAATGGCCACTATGCTCTCAAAGTAGGTGCATAAAGGTAGAAGGTGGAGACTCAATATAATGGTGGAATAAAGGCCTTCATACAAGGAAGCAGAGATTCAAGTTTCATAAAGAGCTTCCAAAAAATTATGGTACTTATAGCTTTCAGCTCTCATTGCCCCTATCATAAGCATCTTGAAGTGATTAAGGTTAAAGTGAACAAACTATGGTGTACATGCTTGACAAAGTATAAGTTAGAAATCTCATGTCCCTTGAATACGAGGGTCGCTCCTCGTGCTACTCAAGTTTAGTCACCAGTAAGTTCGTGTCATTGTAAGTACATGTGTATCATAGAGAACCGCCAACGGGGTACCCCTTGCCCGATGATACGGAAGAATCCCCATATCAAAATGACAAGGCAAGCAGACAACGAGCATCTCAACAATCTTATTATTTACCATGGGAATATGGTGCTTTTTTCTCTCTTTCCTCTTTTCATAATTTTTTTTTTCTTTTTCTCTTTTTCTCAATACAGGACTCTTTTTTATAAGAAGAATGCTTCATAGACAGCTCATTATGGTTACGCTGCAGGTTTCCACCATGTCAGCATGGATTAGACCAGTGGCCCAAGCGTTTCTCTAACACATATACATAACTCCATGGAGTTACAAGCTCCCCTTTCATTTCACACCGACGACACCCATAGACAAAAGAGCATGATATCAACTAGGTACAAAGTACCAGTGCAATGTTGAAAGCGTTCCCCATGACAACATGGTTCTGCTAATCCCCAACAAATAAGTGCAAGCATATACAACATAGATGACACAATGGTTCAAGTTTATTAAGGGCAAGAAAAGTAAAGTGTGCCATCAAGTTCATGAGAGCATTAATCACTAGTTTTCTCATAACAAGTTTAATTCGGAAGGTAAACAAAAGCATGAACATACTTTGAATAGCATATGCTAGTAGGTAGGTATGGTGGAATCTTTGGAATAACTTGGTTTAAGGAGTTGGATGTATGAGCGGAACTCATACTTGGTTGCGGAGGCTAGCAAAAGACTAGGACCGACAAACTAAGAGAGCAATAATGGCCATAATCATGCAGAGCGACAAAATATCATTGATCAAAGCATAAAGTTATACTACAAGTTGAAAACTAAAGGATCATAAAGGATATGGTGACTTTGGATAGTCACAGCATGGTGTGAGCATGCGCCAAGTTAACCCAAATAAAGCATCAAAGGAGAATACCACAATACTATGCTTTAATATGCTAAAACAACGCATGATTCATCCAAGGCACATTAAGCAATCTCAATTGTTTATAACAAGTCATACTATAGCAAAGAATACTAAGCATAAAGCCAAAACAATATCAAGCATGGCATGACAAAGCATAGGCCACAGTAAAAAACAAGCTCTCTTTACCACATAAGCATGAGCTTTCCTACTCTTTTCCAAACCAAACCAAACTATTTGAAAACCAATGTATGCAAGAGGGGGTCCAACCAATTTATTCAGAAAACTAAGCAAACCAAGCAAACGAAAAACCAAAATGAAAACAAAAAGAAGACGCTCCAAGAACAACACAAGTGTGCATGAAACAATAAAAATAAAGCGTTTGGAAGAAACCTGGGATTTTTATTGATGAAGAGGGGGATGCCTTGGGCATCCCCAAGCTTTGAAGCTTGTACTTCTTGGATATTTCTTGGGGTGACACGCGTGGTATCCCCAATCTTGAGCTTTAGTCCATCCTTCATCTCATTACTCATTCCTTCCATACACCTGAAATTTTTTCCTTCATACAAAACTTCACACAATCTTTATTAGCAACATTAGTGCACTCAAGATAAATAAGTCTTTAGGTTAAGTTCTAACACCCATAAAACTTCCATTAAAACACTAGCTACTGTATAACTTCCCTCAAAAAGCTCAATTCCCCAAAAGAACTCAAAAAGGAACCAACAAGAAGCAAATGCAGAAAATGGTAGAAATCTGTCAAAACAGACCAGTAGGTAAAGACGAATTGATTAGAAGACCTTATGTTGCTGAAATCAAAAAGTGTTGAACTAACGAAAGTTAGATAACAACCTGGGGCAGAATCACAAAAATTCACGCCTCAAAAGGACGTACAGAGATTTTACACTATTTTTTATGGTAAAGCACAGAAATCTGTTTCGGGGCAGCAACTTTCCCAATCATTACTTCTCTCTCATTAGAGGTTACTCTTGGCACAAAAAGAAAATAAAAAGGATAAGGAGTGGTTATTACAGAGGTAATAACTTCCAAGACTCATCTAAAACTTTTGGGTTATCTCCCAATAAGTAATTCTCTTTAACGCCTTTATGTTAGGCATAAGAACCAAGAAAAAGAATCAAGTATTCTCAAATGAAGAAGCATTGAGAGCAAATTTTGTTTTCATAGGAGAAACAAAAGAAATCTTCTCTCTCTTCTTAGGGAAGTGTTCTATACCTTTCTTGAGTGGGAGTTGATATTTAATGGTGCCTTCTTTCATATCAATAATGGCACCAACAGTTCTAAGAAAAGGTCTTCCCAAAGTAATAGGACAAGAAGCATTGCATTCAACATCCAAAACATAGAAATCAACGGGGACATAGCATTGTTAACCATAATAAGAACATCATTAAGACTCCCCATGAGTTTCTTTTTACATTATCATCAAGTGGGACATTCAAATAACAATCTTCAAGTGGTGGCAAATCAAGCATATCATAAATCTTTCTAGGCATAATAGAAACACTACTATCAAGATCACATAAAGCTTTGAAATCAAAATCATTCACTTTCATATTAATGATGGGTTCCCAACCATCTTCTTGTTTTATAGGAATAGAAGCTTTATGTTTCATCTTTTCTTCTTTAATCTTTATGAGAGCATAAATACTAACTCTTGGAGTTGCTAGCATCTACTTGGCCAAGATAGCTACTAACAACGGAAAGCATGCAAGATCTCAAATAACAAAGACATGATAGAATCAATAATCAATCTGAAATAGCATCTCAATATCCATCGAATCCCCGCAAACACAACATGTAGGAATTACAAATAGATGATCTTTATCATGAACGGAGCTCACAAGATCTAGACATGATAGCACAAAGGAGGAGAACCAGCCATCTAGCTACTACATGGACCCGTAGTCCAGAGATGAACTACTCACGCATCACACCGGAGGCTTGCATGATGATGAAGAAGGCCTCCAGGGTGAATTCCCCTCTCTGGCAGGGTGCCGGGAAGAGCTTCAGATCCCTCCCGATCTACGGATGGAGACGACAGCGGCTACAAACTCTTTCGTGGATTTTTGATTGGGTACTTATGGTTTCTGTATCGGAGGCAATATATAGGTGGAAGGAGAGGCCGATGGGGTGCCTAGGGTGGCCACACCACCCCCTAGTGCGGCCAGGCTTGACTCGCACGGCCAGGCCTGACTCGTGCGGCCAGGTGGTGTGGCCGCCCCCTGGCGCCTCTCCGTCTCATATTCTGGCTCCGTGTGTCCCTTGATAAAATATTGACTTTGGCTTTTGTCCCGTCCAATTCCGAGAATATTCATTTTCTGACTTTCCTAGAACCAAAAACAGCAGAAAACAGGCAGCTGGCACTATGGCTCTTGTTAATAGGTTAGTCCAAGAAATCATATGAAAAGTAATCCAAAGTGTGAACAAAACACAAGAAAGTAGATAAAACCAAGCATGGAACATCAAAAATTATAGATACATTTGCAATGTATCAGTATAGCAGGTTCAAGCCTATCGCACTGAACTTCATTTTCATAATCATGCTAGTACATACAAGTCACTAGGCATGCCTGGTCTTCATGCTAGTACATACAAGGTCATTATACATGTTGGTTTACATTCGCTGCTCTACAAATTTCAAGTCATGCACATGTCTATTATTTTGTCATGCACATGTTCTTATCTTAGCTGCTCCGTACACCAGTAATTGCCTGCTATTGTGTAGTTCTTGCAAAATGTAATGTTAGTGGAAAATCTTAGTGTGGATTCCTTGCTCCACAATTACTGATTCTATCTGGTTATTCCTGAGCTAAGTTCATGTTATTATTTCCTCCCTGGCATCGTTCTGCTATCTTGTAGTACCCGCTCAAACTCTTCGTACTAGTTCGATTATAATTTTGTTGTTGCCATCTAGTTCTTCAAAAGCTGCAACACTAACTATTTTATTTTTCTTTGCGTAGAGCTCAAAAAGGGAACACTAAACATGTTGGTTTGTACAGCCTACAGGTTCAACAGCGATGCCATTATATATTTTCTGTATCTGGTGCTTGTTCGTCCTAATCAACGACATAATTATTCTTTACTGTATAGTTCATTCGTGTTTTCCATTCTTACTAACAAGTTCTAGTATGATGCGGTTATAATTTCTATGTGATTCATTCTTAGCTACAATAGTAACTACATTCCATTTTGTAGCTCACCGCAAATTCTGAATCACCCAACATCTCTTTCATTCCAGAAGATATCACTGCTTCCATATATATTTGTTGAATGACCTGGCTAGTTTATATTTGCTAAAATTCTAAGAAACACTTTGTTTGATTGCTCATTTCATTGTAGGCACACTTTTCTAATGCTTGTTTGTCCTATTCTACAGGTTCACAAGCCCTGCCATTATATCTTGTATCTGGTTCTGGTTCGTCCTAAGCAACAACATAACTAACCTCTACTATATAGTTCATTCGTGGTTTGCATTCCTTCTCTACAAGTTCGTATTATGCAATTCTAATTTCTATCTCGTTCATTCTTAGCTATGAGTAGTTTGTCTTGTTTGCTGTATTAACTTGTTATTACTTAGTTTCAGACTGCAATTATTGCTATTGCCACCAAAGAGGGGCTACAAGATCATGTCTCAAGGTGGTTTCCCAATGTAGCTGTCACACTCAAAGGGAGATGTAGTTGATGGATTGAGAAAGCAAATTGAGGACAATGCTATCGACATGATTGTCAACTGAAATGCTGAATTTTCTTTCCCGAGCGTTGATATTATGTAATATTTTTAAGAAGTTTGCAGTTGATGTAATATCTAGATAACTCGCATAGGCCATGTAGGCATTTATTTGACGTTGTCCACGCATGGTAGTAGGCAGTACCATAACTGCGCCAACCAGGTCGATCAGGTAACAGTATAGGGATTTGTTATTTTCCCTTCTTGTATTGGGTCTACCATGAAGAATAAAAGATGCTCGCTAATTATACTCCTTTTATGATATTTGCATGGGCTTCAGAAAGGCTGAAACTGTAGGTGTCCATGACCGTAATGTGCCTACCCTTAGGTGGCAAGTAGTAATATTAACAAGCTAGAATAGTAACAGGCTAGAACAATAATAGGCTAGAACAGCAACATGCTAGAACAGTTACATGACAAAACAGTAACAAGCCAGAACACTAGTAGGCCAGAACAGCGACAACACAACACAGTAACAGGCCAAAGCAGTAACGGGCCAGAACAGTAACATACCAGAAAAGTGATAGGACAAAATAGTAAAGGACCACAATAGTAATGGACCTGAACAGTAAATGGACAAAATAGTAACGAGCTAGAACAATAGCATGCCGAAAATTTTACCAGACAGGAATAGTAACAGGCCGAACATATTGCGAGTCCAGAACAGTACCAGATTAGAATAGTTGTAGGCCGCCTGTGGGCCTGAAAGGTTGACTGACGGTACAGTAAAAGGCCAGAACAGTATTGGACCTTCTTAAAGATGGGTCGTTAGTAGGCGGCCCATGACAAGCTATGAGAACAGTGATGGGCCGACCGTAGGACCTAACAATATCGGACCGACTTGACACAAGCTGTTAACGGGGCGCACAGTATTCGAACAATGTGGGCTTTTGTAGGCCGAAATAGTTACGGGCTTGAATTTCACGGGCCACCACTGACCGCATCATTTGGGCCCATTTCGAATAGTGCAAGACGAAACAGTAACTGGTCGTCTTCTTATTGGGATCTTTTCATGGGCCGACCCACTTAATATTTAGCAGACCTTGGTTGGTCCTGGCTTCTGCCATGGTTTCTGTGACTGTTAATGGCGGCTTCCATGTGGAGGTTTGCATGACATAAGCAGTAAATGTAGCTGGCAAACAGATCTACAATGGAACAAGTTTTCGTGGCTGAAGTGTGCGATCCGCCATGGCCCCAAAAAATCCGTGGTAGATTCTTTTGTGACGGGGCTTTTACCACGAAGGCTATCCGTCGTAGAAGACTTTTTAACCACGAAAAACAAGCCTTCAACCACGAAAATCATCCATTGTAAAAGCCAACTTTTCTTGTAGTGCTAGCTTTTGAATGATCTATGGTATAACCCCAGATTTCGGCTAAGAGTTGATGACATGAGTGGCATACGTGTCAATATACGGGCAAAAGTATTGGTACTCTCAAAGGTTGTGCAAACACTTGAAAAGAAACATTCAGCAATCCTTGAAAGAATAAAAGAAAAAAGATATCTATGAGGATCCACATAACAAGCCCTTGGCATGGTCTTATTACTACTTTATGAGTGTTTCTTGAAAAACAATGATTGGATTAGAAGTGTTTTTGATAGACTTGATTTATTGATGTGGGTGTAAATAAGATACTTCATTGTTATACTACTTAGGACATGAAATTCTCTTACTCAATTATGCTATTTAAACATCCTAGTGTTCCTTGGTAAGCTGAGAGTTAACAAGAAGAATTGGATTGATTGCCACACTTCTAATTACTTATACTTATATTAAACTTTAATTTGATTGTCTTGACTTACCGAAGCTTATATAGTATTCTTGTGATCTCTCTAACTTTAATAAGCCTCGCAAATGAATGAAGTGTTGAGCGCATATGACTACCAACCGTAAGTGAATTCTTATTCTTGTTGTTTCAAGTTTAAACGCTGGATTCCTTATAGTTCTTTTGGTTCTTCTTGCTCGACGGCGATCAACATTTGAGCTTTGGGGAAGTTGATGGCTCAAAAATTAGCCATCTTCCACTGTGTGTATACATTGTTTTTGGTCAATAAATTACCAAGGAACTCACAATGCTTTCCACTAATGACTAATAATTGCAAAGATATGCAAACCATCTCTTTGAATTATGTTGTGCAGGAAATCATGGTTTTTAATGCAAAATCAGAAGTCAAAATAAAGGTTTTTGAGGAAGTCCACACGGCCAAGTAATTGGGAAGCTATTCCAGGGCATCAGCACGCTTAACGACCACTGGTACGGGTAGGGTCCACCCATAACATGTGGTGACGGCTTCGTCTCGTCAAACCCTACAACTTTCGTGAAGACGCCTATATATTTTGAGGCTCTAGCCGCCGGCCAGAGAGCCGCCATTCTCAGATTACATCACAACACCACCAAAGGAGATCCACGCCATTGTTCATCCATTGTTCATCACTTCCACCATCCATCCCATCCACTAGCCATAGCCGTTTCTTTATACTTTAGATCTCCTTGTGATTTGGTGACCATTGTAAGAATATTTGATTTCAATCTAAGTATTTGTACGATGTTTCCTATCTCTAATCTATTTGTTATGAGTCAGTAGTCCTCACGGGCTGTGGATTGGGGAGAAACCTTGATGCGATTATGTGCATCTAGATCATGGGAGTATTGTATTTTGTTTTCAATTGAGATTTGCATCTTTTGTTTCTTTGTCTCTTGTCTCAATCTGTGGACTTGTAGGTACCCAAGATCCCATAGATTGATAAAGGCTTGAGGTGAGATACTTGGCTACCATCGATCTCATAGGAACCCCAGTGATAGAAAGGGTAGTACGGTCTTCACTTAGCGACCCATTCAGGATCACAACAAGATCACCACTTAAAGCTTTGATCTATGTTTTACACTTAATAATCATTTGTAGCTTGTTGCTTCGGTGTGCACTCGGTTGGATTAAAAGACTATTGCTATGCCCACTGCATCACGGGGGCTCTAGTATATTAGGATGTGTTGCCCACAAGAGATTATCTTTGTTCAAACATTATACATGAATATGCTTATTATTATCTTTTATCCCATATGATGTGCAGCTCCAAGTGCATCTTCAACCTTGGCCTATCTCCATCCATTAATTCAACCCATTATAAAGTAAACTAGATTAGTCTGGTAAGCTAAGGTAAAAGGAACAAAAAAAGTCTTGTAGACGTGTCCTTTTTATTTCCTTTTAGCATTGCTTTCTGAGGTTCGATTAAACCTAGGTATCAACCGTGAATCCGAATCGAAGGTATCAACCCTTTTTTGGCGCCATTGTCAGGGAAGCAATTTCGCTATCCTGGTGAGGTAACTAGGGACCTTGTTTTTAGTTTTATTATTAGTTTGTAGTTTAATTCTTATTATTGGTTTACTTTCTTCTTATCTATTTGAAACCCCCAAAAAATAGTTACTTGTTATTTGTTTTCATTACTTAAAAATACCAAAAATATAAGAGCCATGGCTCAAAAGAGATTAGGGGAGTATGCTACTCCCATTGATGATTTTATTCGTGCACCTATCACTCATCCCACAGTTGATGCGGAAACATATGAAATAAAGCCTAACCTTTTAAGTTTGGTTTAACCAAACCAATTTGGGGGCTCATCTGCTAAAGATTCGGGTTTGCACTTAAACACTTTCACTGAAATTTGCGACATGATGCGTATTAAGGATGTAGATCTAAATGTTGTTAAATTAAGATTGTTTCCTTTATCTCTTATAGGAAAGGCTAAGGATTGGTTGCTGGCTCTACCAAAGGGCACTATTAAATCTTGGGAGGAATACACTAACTTGTTTATGACTAAATTTTTCCCCTAGCTAAAACTATGCAGCTAAGATCCAACATTACAAGCTTTAGACAAGAAGACCATGAGCCACTAGTGATTGCGTGTGAAAGGATGAAAGAAGCCGTAATGAACTATCCTAGTCATAGGATGGAAGAGTGGCTTATATTACATTTGTTTTATAGTGGTCTTAACCCAATGTCAAAGTCTATGCTAGATACGGCAGCAGGAGGAATAATCATGGGAAAGCGAGTGTTGCAAAGAATTTACTTGATGATATGCAAAACAACCATGCCTAATGGCATGTGGAGAGAACCTCGAAGAGAGTAAGTTCAATTACCAAGGTAAATAATGAAGAGCTTACATCGAAGGTAGACGAGCTCCTTGGCATAGTAAAGGGTAAAGAAGATACCCAAGTTAATGCTATGGCTACCGATGTTAATGATGTTAATTTTATAGCTCACACTCCTTTTAAACCTGCATGGAAAAATAATTATGCTACTATCTCAGCGAGGTCCTCACCGACTTGAATTAACGCTATCCGCAATACCAGAAACTGGTTTACATGGTCTTTCGAGCCCAATTGCGGCTCCCTCACTACTTCCAGGAACATCCTATAATGGTTATCTCCTCCGCCCCACTTCAAAACATCATCAGCAATCGTGATGCGACAGGGCGAGTCGCCAAGTGGGCTGTCGAAATCGGTGTCCACAACATCAAGCATGAGCCCCGCAAGGCCATCAAGTCGCAAGCCCTAGTCGACTTCCTCGCTGACTGGGAGGAGGTACAACAGCCCGAGCGGTTGCCCCACCACCACTACTAGTCCTTGCACTTTGAGGGGTCCAAGAACACGGACGCAGAAGGGGACAGAGTCGTACTAACCTATCCTAAAGGCGACAAGCTCTGCTATGTGTTGGAGATCAATTTCACCCCCTGCACCAACAACATGGCGGAGCATGAGGCACTGCTCTATGGAGTGCGAGATGACAAGGAGATGAGCATCAATTGCCTCAAGTGCTATAGCGGCTCCGACCTCGTCGACATGCGACACCGTCACCCCCAACATGACAACTTACCACCAAGTAGTGGACCAACTCGGAGGCTACTTCTCCAGCTACTCCATCGAGTGGATTGATCGGTGGAAGAACAAAGAAGTTGATGCGCTCTCACGCATCGGGTCAGCTCGCCAAGCACCACCACTGGGCGTCTTCCTCGACATCATCGATACGCCCTTAGTCTCTCCACCTAAGGAGATCGACATTGGCATCCCACTGGAGCCCAACTCCACCATAGTTCCATGATCACAGAATCAAGCGATTGGACCTAGCCCTGCGTCGCCTACCTCGAGCACAATATCTTGCCTAAGGACGAGACCGAAGCACGGATGATCATGCACCACTACAAATCCTTCGTCATCATCAACGGCGAGCTCCACAAATGGAGCATGACCGGCATATTCCACTATTGCGTCTCACTAGTGGAGGGCTGCAAGATCTTACTGGACATCCACGCCAGGGACTATAGCCACCACGCTGGCGCAAGTTCGCTAGTCGCCAAGGCCATGCGCTACGGCTTATACTGGCTCACCGCCCATGCCCATGCAATAGACATCATCCAGCACTACGTCGGGTGCAAGAAGTATGCCAACCAGACACACAGACCTGGTTTAGCTCTCAAGACCATCCCCATCACATGGCCATTCGTTGTTTGGGGCATTGACATGGTGGGGCGGTTCAAAACCGTGGCATCAGGCATCACCTCGCAGTCGACAAATTCACAAAGTGGGTTGAGGCGAAGCCCATCAAGAAGTGCGACGGGAAGATCGCCATCAAATTCCCCTGCGAGCTCATCTACCAGGACAGCTACCCACACAACAACATCACCTATAACGGCACAAACTTCGCCAAGGGAGCTAGGGCAGAACTCTGCCAAGAGCATGGGATCCGACTCGACCTTGGCTCAGTTGCCCATCCCGAGTCAAACAGCCAAGCAGAGTGGGCCAAACAGAGTGTCCTCCACGGCCTCAATCCGCGACTGCAGGTCCCCCTCGAGCACACACTAGGCTATTGGGTCGAGGAACTCCCCTCAGTGCTATGGGGCATATGCACCTCTATCAACTGCTCGATAGGATTCACCCCCTTCTTCATGGTATACGGCACCAAAGCGGTCATGCCCACCGACCGCGAGCATGACTCTCCTCGAGTCATCAACTGCGTGGAGAAATACAATGAAGTCTCCCATCAAAACGGGATCTACTTGCTCGATGAGGCGCGCAACCTAGCTCGCTCCCGCACCACCATTTACAAGCAAGGCCTCCATTGCTACCACAACCACCGAGTCTGCACCCGCAACTTCCAGGAGGGTGACCTTGCCGTGCATCTCATCCAAGACAAGAAGGGCATGCACAAGCTCTCCCCCTTGGGAGGGGCCGTTAGCCATTAAACTAGTCCTGGGCAATGATGCCTACTACCTCGTAGACATTCGCGGCAACAGCAAGATCGATGTGCACTACAAGAAAATTGGCTTTTACAATGGATGATTTTCGTGGTTGAAGGCCTGTTTTTCGTGGTTAAAAAGTCTTCTACGACGGATGGTCGTGGTAAAAGCCCTGTCACAAATGAATCTACCATGGTTTTTTCTGACCGTGGCGGATCGCACCCTTCAGGCACAAAAACTTGTTCTGTCGTAGATCTGTTTGCCAGCCATGTTGACTATTGGCATCATGCAAGCTGCCACGTGGAAAACACCGTTAATGCCTAGTTACCACCATTAATGGTCACATAAACTGTTGTAGAAGTCAGGCCCTGCCAAGGCCTTCTAATTATCAAGTGGGATGGCCTATTACGAGATCCCAATAAGAAGTCATCATGTTACTGTTTCATCCTCCACTATTTGAAATGGGTTCCGTACTGCATCCTACTATGGCCCATAAACTTTTAGGCCCAATACTGTTTCGGCCTTCATGAGGCCCAAGTTAGCCCAATAGAAGGACCACATTGGTTGAATATTGTGCGGCCCATTAGCGGCACGCGTCAAGTCGGTATGATACTATTAAGGCCTACGATCAGTCTGTCATTGTTCTTACAGCCCATGGTGGGCCACCTACAGTTACCCTTCTTTGGCCTTTTACTGTTCTAGTCGTAAACTGTTTAGTCCCACAAGCCGCCTCTTACTGTTCTGGTCTGGTACTATTCTGGCCTGGTAATTTTTCCGGCATGTTACTGTTCTTGCTTGGTAAATTTTTTCAGCATGTTACTATTCTAGCCTTTTATTGTTCTGGTCTATTACTCTTCTAGCCTATTACTATTTAGTCATGTTACTATTCTGGCCTGCTGCTATTCTAGCTTGTTAGTGTTATGGCATGTTACTGTTATGGCATGTTACTATTATGGTATATTACTTTTATGGCCTATTACTGTTCTGGCCTGTTACTATTTCTAGTTCCCGTCTGTTGGTTAGCCCATTACATTTGTGGTCTTTTATAGTTTCGGCCTTTCTGAAGCCCATGCCAATATCATAAAAGGTGTATAATTAGTGGGCATCTTTTACTATTCATCATCGGTCCAATACAAGACATGCCAATAACAAAGCCTGATACTGTTCCCTAATCGACCTAGCTGGCGTAGTTATGGTACTGCCTACCTCCATGTGTGGACGCCGTCAACTAAATGCCTACATGGCCTGTGCGAGTTATCTAGATAATACATCAGCTGCAAACTTCTTAAAATTATTACATATTATCAACTCAACGGAAAGAAAATTTGGCATTTCAGTTGACAATCGAGTTGATAGTAGAGTCCTCAGTTTTCTTTCTCAATCTATCACTTGCATCTCCCTTTTGAGTGTGACAGCTACATTGGAAAACCACCTTGAGACATGATCTTGTAGCTCCCTCTTTGGTGGCGATAGCAATAATTGTAGTCTCAAACTAAGTAATAACAAGTTAATACATCAAATAAGGCAAACTACTCATTTAACTGATATGGCAGGAGCTATGAACTGGAGTTTACTACTGGTGAATGGTTCAATTATTGACCATCACGTCAAACAAACAAGACAAGCAAGCATTAAACAAGTGTGCCTACTGTGAAACGAGCAATCGAGCAATGTGTGTGGCTTAGAATTCAGCAAATATAAACTAACTAGGTTATTTCAAGAAATATACTTCCTCCAGTCCATATTAATGGCCTCAACTTTATCTAGATTCGTATGTATCTAGTTAAATGTTTAGAATAGATGCATCCGTATCTACAAAGGGTTGAGAACATTAATATGGACCGGAGGGAGTATATGGAAGTAGTTGTATATCCTGGAATGTAAGAGACGTTGGGTGACTCAGAATTTACAGTGAGCTAGACAATGGCATGCAGTTACTGTCATAGCTAAGAATCAACCAGATAGAAATTATAACAGCATCATACGAGAACTTGTAGAGCGGGAATGCAAACCACGAGTGAACTATACAGTAGATGATAGTTATGCCATTTTTTAGGACGAACCATAACAAGATACGAAATATAATGGCATCGTTTGTGAACCTGTAGAACAGGACAAGAATGCATTACACATGTATGCCTACAAATGAACTGAGCAATCAAACATAGTATTTCTTAGAATTTTAGCAAGCGTAAAATAGCCAGGTCATTTCAACAAATATATATGGAGACAGTCGTATATCCTGGAATGCAAGAGACGTTGGGTGACTCCGAATTTGCGGTGAGATACACAATGGCATGCAGTTACTATCATATCTAAGAATCAACCAGATAGAAATTATAATGGCATTATAAGAGAACTTGTAGAGAAGGAATGCAAACCACGAGTGAATTGCATAGTAGAGGACAATTATGCCATTACTTAGGACGAACTAGCACCAGATAAGGAAATAATGGTGTCACTTGTGAACCTGTAGAAGAGCCTATGCAAACCAACATGTTCATTGTTCCATTTTGAGCTCTATGTAAGAAAAAGAAAATAGTTAGTCTTGCAGCTTTTGAAGAACTAGATGGCAACAACAAAATTATAATTGAATTAGTATGAAGAGTTTAAACGAGTACTACAGGATAGCATAACGAAGCCAAGGAGAAAATAATAACAGGAACTTATCTCAGGACGAACCAGATGGCAACAGTAACTGTAGAGCAGGGAATCCACACTAATATTTTCCACTGACTTTAAATTTTGCAAGAATTACACGATAGCAGGCAATTACTGTTATATGGAGTAGCTTAGAATATGTTATTACTTTGAAATTTGTAGAGTAGCGAATACAAACCAACATGTCTAGTGACCTAGTATGTAGCACGAAGAACATGCGTGCACATTGACTTGGTGTGTAGCATGATTACAAAAATGCAGCTCATTGCGACAAGCCCAGTCACATTTTCGGGTTCCCAGTCATTTACAGCCATTGACACAAACCTTGGGTCCGTCTCGGAGCCGGCCAACTTCGTTGCGGGTAGCTTAATGGGGTGGCCCCCTGAAATATTTCGGAATCCTGTGATTGCTTTGTCGTGAATGCCTCGTTGGGTTTTGATTTGGTTTTTCCGAGGTTTATCGAGTGTGTGTTGATATTCGTGCACCCCTGCAGGGTAAATCTTTCTGAAAGCCGTGTCCGCGGTTATGGACGACTTGGAGCACAGTTTCTCGATCATAGCCAAGTATAACTAAAGTACCGCTTTTAAATTGACTAATTACTTGACTAGTAAATAGTGCAATACTCATGGAATGGTTAATAAAACTGCCAACGGATGATGGGGGTTGTTCGTCCGCTTCCTCGTTGGTAAGCGAGGAGGAGGATGGATCTGTTAATTATACTGTTATAACTGTTGTTCTTATTTCACGGACTTCCGTCTATCATTGGTTAGGCGGAAGGTTAGCGAGTATCGGTAGAATTGTTAGGTGTTATCTTTTGCTGCAATTGCGTCACCCCAGGTTGTGTCCCCTTTAGCGGCATAAAGACTTGCTGAGTACCCCTAGGGTCTCACACGATAAATTGTTTGATTCAGATGAACAGGTGTACCCGCAAGATGGATACTGGGTGGAAGAGACAGATGATGTTGGCAACGATCATTCGGTGTAGAGATTCCGGGAACGGGGATCCGTGTGATTTGTGGGCGGGATGTGTTTATTTATGGGGCATCTTATGCCAATTTGCTTCTTATCCGTACTCGGATCTTGTTTTCCGCTTCCGCCTGATACTCTGATGTGTGATGTATGAGGAGCTATCCTAAATTATTATATCTATCTAGGACATTTGGATCTTGCCGTATGGCCTTGCTATATTTCTATTTCTTTTAGATGGAATGGCTCGAAGGACTGTTGTATGTGGCTTGCATACATACTCATTTGTGTATGTAGTTGATCCCTTCGCCTGCCGATTACGCCGCTCGTTCTTATCCCGTTGTCTGAAAGTGGTTAGGATGGCCGAAAGGTCTAACGTGAGTGGCCCTGGGCCCCACCGTACTATTTTAACCACTTTCCTTCATCCAGGCATTAACTAAGAGCGTAATTCACCGAGGTAGTTACAATTGGTATCAGAGCCATCCCGCCCTTTAGGGTCTCAGCCAAAATGGTCATTATCAGTCTAGCAAATATTTTGGAAGTTATGTATACTAGGGAAAAACAAAACGTGAGAGTAGGACTGCTTCCATTTTTCTTCTTACCCACCCACCCACCCTTTTCTGGTAAGGAAGTGTAACGTTTTCAATCCTCTTCTAAAATTCAAACTAGGATTCACGTGTTCTGGGTTCCGTAGTACCATAGGTTGTGTTGTGTGTGTGTGAATTCTTTGTCGATCTGTTGCTTCCAAATGTTATCACTATCTGCCTTTTGGTTATCAACTGTTGGTACATTCCATACCGACAGGCCTTTGTAAACTGATGTGATCTACTCTGATTCGTTGTATACCGATGCGATCTATCTTACTCTTTGTTATCCGATGCTATCTTGTTGGGGTATTATTTTCCGTAGTTACCAATCTTTAGGTTTATCTTAAAAGAAGGTATTGGGATATGTGTTTTACTGATTCATGTGCGGAGTAATGATTTGAGTGCGGGATGGAGTCGCGACCATACCACTACTTTTGTCATTTGCTTTTGTATATTGAACTAGTAGAGTTACTAATCTTGATTCGTTAAGTGGTTTTGCGCATTTAGTGGTATTTTAATGCCGAAATTTGCGGAAATTTTTTCTTTGTTAGTTGTGTACCACACTCCTTGTTCAGTCGTGTGTGTTATGCTTAATATCTTCTAATTGCCTTGAACTTTGTTGATATTTTAATATCATCTCAGTAAATTGCATTCTTTAATCTTGATTAATTCCATTTTGGTACTATTTTGGATTATTATCATTCTCCATTATAGTACTGACTTGTGTTTTATATCAATCACAGGATGGCACCACCACGCCGTTCTGAGGAGGATATACCACCTGAACTCGGGGATGCTTTGGCAAGTATTGCAAATGCTTTGGGCACTATGCAGCAGAACCAGCAGCGCTTCGAGGAAAGTGTGAGGAGGAATGAGTTTGTTCCGCTACCTCCACCTCCCAAGCGAGGAGACATCAAGAGTTTTCTCAAGTTCAACCCACGCCAATTTGAGGTGTCTGATCAGCCACTTGATGCGGATGATTGGCTGCGTGAAGTGTCAAGGTTGCTGATGACTGCGGATGTTCCCGAGCAAGAATGGGTCAAGTGTGCTACTCACTTTCTGAAGGGAGATGCAGCTCTCTGGTGGGAAAATTACCTCAAGGCAGATCTTTCTGGTTTTCAGCCTACTTGGCAGCGGTTCACTGCTGCTTTCAAAGAGCAATATCTGTCAGAAATTGTCATGGAAAGGATGAAGGAAGTGTTTCTCAACCTCAAGCAGGGCACTAACAATGTCAACACCTACATCAGGAACTTCATGAACCTTTCTCGTTATGGTGGCGGTGAGATCTCTGATGACAAGAAGAAGCAAAAGAGGTTTCGGCAAGGCCTTAATGCTTCCATCAAATATGCAATCACTCATGCAAGGCCGGCATCTTTTCTGGAACTTCAACACATAGCTCTGTAGGAAGAAGCAAGTAGGCAAGTGTTTGAGGAGTCAAAGAAACACAGCCGTGATACAGCAAGCTCTTCTGCTATGACAGCTCCTTCTAAGCGTCGTGTCTGGGTTCCTAACACCCCACCGTCGCTCCCTGCTCCACCAAGACTGTCAAGCTATGCACCAAGGCCACCAAACTCCTTCACTGCGGCTCCCAGGGGCTACAACCACAACTACCCTGGAGCGCCTGGCAGAGTCCCTGGCTACGTTGCTCCACGTCCACCTGGTGCTTGCTATACGTGTGGAAACACTGGGCATCAGCACTGGAATTGTCCAATGAACAACAAAGCTCTTCCACCACCACCTCCAAGACCTGCGACAAGTGCTCCTATGATTCGTGCACCTCCACCTCGGGCTCTCAACATCAACACTAAGCCGGGGTCTACGGTTGCTCGTGCCAACTGTGTCAACGTCGCTCAAGCTGAGCATGCACCTGGAGTTGTCATGGGTATGCTTCCTGTTAACTTAGTTCCTGCACGAGTTTTTTTTGATTCTGGTGCTTCACATTCTTTCGTTTCTCACAAATTTGCAAATGAGCATGAGCTTGTTATAGACCAGCTGGATAAAAAGTTAATGGTTCTTTCTCCCGGGGCAAGATTGTTATCTACTAAGATCAGCCATAACAATCAAATTGAGATTGGCCGTTCTTCGTTTCCGGCTTCCTTGATTATTCTGGGCAATTCTGATATTGATGTTATCTTGGGCATGGATTGGTTGATAGCAAATGCAGCTGTGATTGATTGTGCTGAACGTTCGGTTTCTCTGAAAATTCCTGAAGGCCATATAGTCTATTCTCCAAGTCTGACTCCTGCAATTCAGCTTTATTCTTTGGCGGCTCTGAATGATGATGCTATGGAAGGTATTCAGAGCGTTCCTGTAGTTTGTGAGTTTCTAGATGTCTTTCCTGAAGAGTTGCCAGGTATGCCTCCGGATCGTGAGGTTGATTTTGTTATTGAACTTGAACCTGGTACTGCTCCTATCTCCAAGCGGCCTTATAAAATGGGTCCTGCTGAGTTGGCGGAACTTAAGCGTCAGTTGGATGAACAAGAGAAGTTGGGTTTCATTCAGCACAGTACTTCTTGGGGTAGTCCAACCATCTTTGTGAAGAAGCGAGACAAGACTGATAGACTTTGTGTTGACTATCGGGCACTCAATGCTAAAACCATCAAGAATAAATATCCCCTTCAACGGATTAATGATCTCTTCGATCAGCTAGCTGGAGCTGTGGTATTCTCTAAGCTTGATTTGAGAAGTGGTTATCATCAAATCAAGATCCGTAAGGAAGATGCTCCCAAAACAGCTTTCACCACCCGCTATGGCCTGTATGAGTACACGGTCATGTCTTTCGGTCTCACCAATGCACCGGCCACCTTCTTGAGGCTTATGAACTCGGTTTTCATGGAGTATCTTGATAAGTTCGTTGTGGTCTATCTGGATGACATTCTAGTCTATTCTAAGTCAAAAGAAGAACATGAAGAACACCTTCGGTGTGTCCTAAACAAGCTTCGTGAGAACCGCCTGTATGCAAAGTTCTCCAAGTGTGAATTCTGGCTGCCTCAAGTCACCTACCTTGGTCACGTCATCTCTGCCAAGGGCATCGCCGTCAACCCAGAAACTATTAAGACAATTATGGACTGGCTTCCACCCATAAATGTCAAAGAAGTCTGGAGTTTCCTTGGTTTGGCCAGTTACTGTCGTTGCTTCGTTCAAAACTTCTCAAAGATTGCGAAGCCTCTTACCGATCTCAAGAAAGGCAAGAAATATCTTTGGACTCCTGCATGTCAAGCAAGCTTTGAAACACTCAAAGAGAATCTCACTTCCACACCAGTCTTAGTTCCTCCAGATACATCAAAGCCTTTCCAAATATTCTGTGATGCTTCATTGCAAGGATTGGGTGCGGTCCTTATGCAAGAAAAACAAGTTGTTGCTTATGCCTCTCGTCAGTTGAAGACGCATGAGATCAACTATCCTACACATGACCTCGAACTCGCAATAGTTGTCTTTGCTTTGAAAGTATGGAGGCATTACTTGCTTGGCAACCGTTGTGAGATCTTTTCTGATCACAAGAGTCTGAAGTATATCTTCACATAGCCCGATCTCAACCTTCGTCAGAGGAGGTGGATTGAAACAATTAATGATTTTGATTTGACCATTAACTACACCCCGGGCAAAGCCAATGTCATGGCAGATGCTCTCAGCCGAAAAGCTTATGTCAACAACCTCATGGTGGAAGAACAACAGCCTCTCTTGTGCGAGGAATTCCGCAAGCTAAACCTTGAAATTGCGGATCAAGGGTATCTTCTAAACCTTCTAGCAACACCTCTCTTGGAAGAAAAGGTCCGTTCCATTCAGCTTGGGGATCCTTACACTAAAAAGATAATCTCCAACATTCAGCTTCCGAAGTATGAGTCTTTTCACGTAGATAACCAAGGCACACTTTTCTTTGAACATCGGATGTTTGTTCCGAACTACCCGGGTTTAAGAGAGCAAGTTCTCAAGGAGGCGCATGATTCTGTTCTTTCTATCCACCCTAGAAGCACTAAGATGTACATGGACTTGAAAACACAATATTGGTGGCCTGGTTTGAAACGATATTGTGCCAAGTATGTCTCAGAGTGCGATGTTTGTCGCAGAGTTAAAGCTGTTCATCAGAAACCTTCCGGTCTTCTACAGCCATTGAAGCCTCCGGAATGGAAATGGGAGAAAGTAGAAATGGACTTCATCACTGGTTTTCCAAGGTCGCAGAAGGGCAACAATGCAATCTTTGTTGTCATTGACAGGCTTTCCAAAGTAGCTCACTTCTTTCCAGTCAAGGAAACAATTTCTGCAATTCAGTTGGCTGAGCTCTATATCAACAGAATTGTCTCTCTGTATGGAGTTCCTCTTGAGATCAGTTCAGACCGTGGAAGCATTTTCACTTCCAAGTTCTGGGGAAGCTTCCAAAATGCTTTGGGAACCAAATTAAACTTCAGCACAGCTTACCACCCTCAGTCGCAAGGACAAGTTGAAAGGATCAATCATATTCTGGAAGATATGCTCCGTGCTTGCGTTATCTCTTTCGGCATGAAGTGGGAAGAATGTCTTCCTTATGCTGAATTCTCTTACAACAACAGCTTCTAGAAAAGTCTAAAGATGGCACCATTTGAGGCTCTTTATGGTCGCAAGTGCAGAACTCCGATTGGTTGGTCGGGCGCAGGTGAAAGAATATTGTTTGGCCCCGACATTGTAACTCAAGCGGAGGAGAAAGTTCACATCATTCTTGAAAACCTGAAGATTGCTCAAAGTCACCAGAAGAGAAATTATGACAGAAAGCACATGGACATGGAGTATGTCCCTGGTGATCTCGTTTACCTTCGTGTCACTCCCATGAGAGGCACGCACCGCTTTGGTATCAAAGGAAAGCTGGCTCCTAGATACATCGGTCCTTTCAAAATTCGTGGAAGAAGAGGAGAAGTTGCTTATGCTCTTGAGCTCCCTGAACAACTCAAAGTCCATGATGTTTTCCACATATCTCAACTCAAGAAGTGCTTCAAGGATCCCGGCAGGACCGTGGACCATGAACTCATCAATCTCCAAGAAGATCAGTCTTATCAAGAACACCACACAAAAATTCTTGAAGTCGCAGAAAGAAGGACTCGCAACTAGTCCATCAAGTTCTGTAAGGTGCAGTGGTCGCACCATTCCGTTGATGAAGCCACCTGGGAACGTGAAGATGAGATCCGTGCCAAGTATCCTTCCCTCTTTGAGTCTTCTTCTTCCTAGAATCTCGGGGCGAGATTCCTGTTTAGTGGGGGAGAGTTGTAGCATCCCAATTGTCTAACAATTGTAATGCTACTTGTCCTAGTAAGATATTGGCTACTTCATATATATTATTATGGCATCATAAT
Source organism: Avena eriantha (assembly GCA_910589775.1). Classification (NCBI taxonomy): domain Eukaryota; kingdom Viridiplantae; phylum Streptophyta; class Magnoliopsida; order Poales; family Poaceae; genus Avena; species Avena eriantha. The sequence continues at coordinate 279,213,774 of OU342746.1, read as the reverse complement.
TATATCATGCTCATGTCATCATGCCACCTTGCATTTGAGCATCATATAAAACCCTTTTGTTTTTGGTTCTTCTCTCACATGCATTATTAATTGTATTTGCCTCTTGATATTGTATTTGGCTATTGATATGTTGTCTAAATGCCCAAGTTGAGTTGGGGGCATATCTTTTATTTCAATTCCACCACCTTTCTCTTCCACCACTTTATAACTCCACCAACCTACTAGACCATGAGCTTGTTTGTCTTTATTTTTGGTTTTAGCTAGCTCATGAGCAATAGGGTGGATCTAATCCTTTTAAATTCTTTTGCTTGGTTTTATTCCATTTCTTGGAAATGCATGAGAATAATGCCATAATAGTATTATTGTTTTCACAAAATAAATCATGGCAATATTATTTTGCATGGGCCATGCACAATTCTTCACCACCTTTTACTCCTTTGGTTTTTCTTTTGGGTTAATGGATCCTATCTTGGGGTAACCATCTCCTACCATTCCACCTCTCCATAGTCTCAACCATATCTCTTTCTTTTATTTAATTTCTTCAAGCATGACCATATGTGACTTTTTCCACCTAATTCTTTTCTTCCTCTTTCTTTCTTGTTTCTCTTCCACATTAGCTCATGCAAGATCAAGCCCTATGTTTCTTCTTGGTTTGGCCTCATAAACCAAATTAAAATCTAAATACTTCATAAGAATCTAAACCTAGTTTTTCTCTTTATAATTCTTTTACACCTAATTTACACTAAACCCTAACTCTAATCTTCCTCCTCTCTCTCTCGCTCTCTCTCTCTCCACCATGAGGCCCACCTGGCCACCCTCTCCCTGGCCCACACCCAGCCACCCTAACCCTAGCAAACCCTAGCCCGAGCTACCCATCTAACCTAGCCGAGCTACCCCTCCCCTCTCTCTTCTCCTACCGCCGTGCTAGCCCCACCCTGCAGCCACCACGCCGCCCTGGTCCACCTGCAGTCCCTCCTGCCGCCGTCCAGCCCCAGGTCGAGCCCCAGCAGGCCGAGCACGTGCTCGAGGAAGAAAAGGAGAGAAAGGTGGCACCGAGGCCACCTTTATCTCTGTCATGCCCCGCCTGCCTTCCTCCTCTCTCCCTCTCGTTTTCCCTCGCCCACACGCCTCTCTGGCCTCTCCCAGATCTGCCCCGAGCTGCCCCTCCTCTTCTCCTTCTTCCTCTCCGACCACAACATCTGCCACTGGTCGCCGCCAGCACCACCTCGTCCTCGTCGTTCCAGCCGTGCAGCTCGACCTGGAGGTGGCCTGGAAGCTCGAGGAGGTTCCTCTACGACGCCTCGTACACGCTGACGCGAAGGAGAAAGCCCCAGCACCGCCAGATCCTCGCCGACCTGACGAAACCCTAGCCACCGGAGCGCCAGCGATCTCGTCGCTCCGCCGCTCCTCGCCTCGGTCCGAGCCCGCCGTCGAGCCCGCGGTAAGCCCCTCTTTCCCCTGACGTGTTCCGCCTCACCGTACCGCCCTAGCCCCGCCGTTCGTTTCGTTGAACGCCCGACGTGCGCCGTTGCCTGCAAGCCTCCCCGCGCCGCGCAACACCGTATCTAGGCCGCGCCTACCTCCCTGTCAGCTACCCGAGCCAGCCGCACTGGCTAGCCCCTCCGCGCGCACGCCCGCGTCCCGGGATCGAATCCCTGCTCCGCGCCGCGCGCACACCTATCGTCAGACCCGGAAGAAGAGAAACAGTACCAGGGCCGTGGTAGATTTACAATAAGCCCCCCACCTTTTTGACTTCTGCAACCCGCGCACCTAGAGACCCCACCTGTCCGTCGCCCTAGCCATCTTGCAAAAAACCCCTCCGTTATTCTCAAACGTAACCCGCGGTCCAGCTGACGCCCCACCAGTCAGCCTCTGGGAGCATCCCCACTGGCACGTGGGCCTCCAGCCGCTGGCCCCGCCTGTCAGCCTCAGTGGGCTAGCCCGAGCCCGGTAACAAAAGGTTTTCCCGCGCGCGTGGCCCAGTCAGCGCCAGGCCCACCCGTCAGTGACTGGGGCTGATTTCGCCTGGGTGACAAAAGTAATTTCCTGTGGCTGTTTTTATTTAAACATTTTCCAAATTGATTTAAATTCAAATCCAATTCAGATTCAAATAATTTTTAAATTACAAATGCAAATAATACATATAATATATGTTTTGGAATCAGAAAAATGTGAGGAATTCAAATATGCCCTTCAAAATATGTTTTGAACACTTTAAATTTTCAAGATGATTAAAATTACAACAAAATGCCCTTTTCCTTAATTAATTAATAACTTTTGTTTTATAACTCCAGATTTGACAAATAATATGTCTAAATCGATCAGCGCGACGAGCCCGTTCTATCTATGCAGTCCTTGTTCTGAATTGAAGCATGCATCATGTCATTCCTATAAATCTGAACTGTTTATGACAATAAAATTGGATCAAATAAATAGTAAAATGCTTTATTTCTTGTATCCACGCATCACCTTTGCCATGCTACTTTAATGCCATGCAAATTGTGCATCATTCATCATGGCATGCTTGCTTGCTTGTCGCATTTTAATTCATATGCTTGTGCACTTTATTTATGTTGGCCCTTGTTTGTTTGGTTCTTCTTCGAATAGACGCCCAGCAGGAGAATTACCAGGAATCACAGGAGTACTACCTAGATCCATCTCTCGCTTCAACTGAGCTGCCAGGCAAGCACTACCACATGCTTGCATACATACAGTACCTATTACCTCTATCTTATTCTTGCATCATTGAGTCGCGATTGCGTTAAATTGAATCCCAAGTACTGCATTGCCTTTACTTTTAAACCCCACCGAAGCTTGTCCCTCCATCCCATGAGCCATTACTACAGGAGTTTTTTGAGCCATGCGAGTCGTAGAAAAGCATGAGTAGGGTATGTGAGTGTCTGATGAATAATGAGGTACCTAAACAACATAGCCTGAGTAGTAATAGGATAACTAATGAAAGAGGCACCGGTGAGCAATATCTGCTATTTGGTTTTTCATGCTCACTTGTGTCCCGTAGGACCCCGAGTACTTGATTCCTGTTCCTTGACTATTCGCACTATCCACATCCGGGAGGCCTTATGGACCCCCCTAGCTACAGCTTGATTCATTCTTATTTCTTGGGGCCACAAAGTAGTTTGGGGCTTTATTACTATCCTGTACTTATACCATGTTACTGCTTTATTAAGATTGTGCGTGGAACACCTGTACTGTTTTGGATCGTGGAATGTTTTCGCGGTATCGACAAGCCCAGTCACACTTTCGGGTTCCCAGTCATTTACAGCCATTGACACAAACCTTGGGTCCGCCTTGGAGCCGGCCAACTTCGTTGCGGGTAGCTTAATGGGGTGGCCCCCTGAAATATTTCGGAATCCTGTGATTGCTTTGTCATGAATGCCTCGTTGGGTTTTGATTTGGTTTTTCCGAGGTTGATCGAGTGTGTGTTGCTATTCGTGCACCCCTGCAGGGTAAATCTTTCTGAAAGCCGTGTCCGCGGTTATGGACGACTTGGAGCACAGTTTCTCGATCATAGCCAAGTATAACTAAAGTACCGCTTTTAAATTGACTAATTACTTGACTAGTAAATAGTGCAATACTCATGGAATGGTTAATAAAACTGCCAACGGATGATGGGGGTTGTTCGTCCGCTTCCTCATTGGTAAGCGAGGAGGAGGATGGATCTGTTAATTATACTGTTATAACTGTTGTTCTTATTTCACGGACTTCCGTCTATCATTGGTTAGGCGGAAGGTTAGCGAGTATCGGTAGAATTGTTAGGTGTTATCTTTTGCTGCAATTGCGTCACCCCAGGTTGTGTCCCCTTTAGCGGCATAAAGACTTGCTGAGTACCCCTAGGGTCTCACACGATAAATTGTTTGATTCAGATGAACAGGTGTACCCGCAAGATGGATACTGGGTGGAAGAGACAGATGATGTTGGCAACGATCATTCGGTGTAGAGATTCTGGGAACGGGGATCCGTGTGATCTGTGGGCGGGATGTGTTTATTTATGGGGCATCTTATGCCAATTTGCTTCTTATCCGTACTCGGATCTTGTTTTCCGCTTCCGCCTGATACTCTGATGTGTGATGTATGAGGAGCTATCCTAAATAATTATATCTATCTAGGACATTTGGATCTTGCCGTATGGCGTTGCTATATTTCTATTTCTTTTAGATGGAATGGCTCTGAGGACTGTTGTATGTGGCTTGCATACATACTCATTTGTGTATGTAGTTGATCCCTTCGCCTGCCGATTACGCCGCTCGTTCTTGTCCCGTTGTCTGAAAGTGGTTAGGAGGGCCGAAAGGTCTGCCGTGAGTGGCCCTGGGCCCCACCGTACTATTTTAACCACTTTCGTTCATCTAGGCATTAACTAAGAGCGTAATTCACCGAGGTAGTTACACAAAGCCAGCTAGAGAAGTGCTGTAGGAGGATTACATGGTGGTCGAAGAGGCAAGAGAGTGTGAGCGGGGCTAGTTTTTTTCGAGCATTTTGCTTTATGTGTGTGGGGAAGAATCATTTTTTGAAATATATTGGTACTGGTACCAAACTGAGAGGGAAATACTATTAATTAGTATTGTTTGAAATCGAGGGGCGTGAGAAATTTCACAGTGTTTGAAATGGAGGGCACGAGGGAGTTGGGACCACGTGATTTTGGCCGTCTAGAAACCTTGTCCGTCCAGCCAAAATCAATAGGCCAGATGGGATACCTTCCCTTCGAAGGCTCTGGTGTGGATGCCTATGCAAGCAATCACTAGGTGTCCTAGAGTAGACTATAGGGTTAGATGTGTAGGTCACAAGGTAGTAGTAGCACACCATTAATCGGGCTAGCTGGGGGCATGTCATTTTGGCCGTCCATGAGTTCAAACTTTTACTAATGTACTCCATTTTTAGGAGTGAATGCATGCAGATAAAAAAAGTACTTACGTGCTTACATGCATGATATTAGGTTACTGAGTTGCATGCATCGTGTAGTAATAAGTGGATTCTACTATGTTGATAATATTACGAATCGTACTCTCTCTGTATATGTGTTGATCACAATCTAGTTACTGAGTTGCATGCATGTGCGCACAAGCTCATTTCTTTTATAACCTTTTTTGTGCCATTGAGGCCCCCGCAGCTAATGACTCTCGCTAATCAACGCAACTCACTCATATTGTACTTTGCAATCATAACCATACTTGTAAGTTACAGTGTTGTTTTAGAAGTGTATTTTATGTAGTAGTAATAGGAACAACTAGGCAGACACAGTTTAGCGTCTAGCAATCTTGTCCGTCCAATCCAAAATCAACGGGACAGAGCAGATACCTCCTATGTGAAGGCTCTGACACGAATGCCTATGCAAGGAATCGTTGGGTGTCCCTAGGTATACTATAGGGGTAATTATGCCTGTGAACCAAAGTGCTCTAGATAATAGTTGGTGTCCTTGACGCTGACGGTGCATTTTCTTTTCAAGATAGACACCTCCTCCTAGAGCGTATGCAGCGTACTAAATATTCTAAGTCGGGCATCCGCAATGTGCAAAACAGCCTAAGGATCACCTTATACATTGTGGATAAAATAAACATGTCTTGTAGCCTAAGGTGCACCTCAAGCTTGTGGGTTGCCCATAAGGAATAGAAACATGATTTTCCCTCTCTCCTCTCTCTTGCATGAAGCAATATGATAAGCTATGTGGGTCCTACCTTGTGGCAAAACTTCACCTCTACATTACGGATGCCATAAGCCTTATATATATGTCTAAATGGTGGAGAAGTTCAGTAAGAAAAAGATTCCTGAGGTGAATCTAGTACTATACACAATGTCTAGTGCAGTAAAGAAATGAAAAGGGAAGCAGAGAAGAGAACAAGGTTGAACAAAACTTGTAAGTTAAGAGCAAGTCCAGTAGCACGCCTACATTGTATCCCCTATGTGTGTATGTAGGGGCCTCTCCTAAAGGCTGGTCATAGTGGAGATTTTAACATAGACTATAACATGTATAAGTTATTAGTCTATGTTAATAGAGGAGTAGTTCATTTATTAGGTATAGACTCATTTCACATTGGTATGTGTGATTAACTCTCTGCCACATAAGCAATTTTGCTGAGTTGGACCCTTAGTTACTCATGAAGTTATTTGCACTATGACTAGCCTAAAAATATTCTTCCCCTAAGATTTTCTTATCTCCAGCAGCAACCCTAAATTACCTCTCCTATATCATAACCACAATATTTTAATAGAGAGGAGCACACTTTATCAAAAAATCACCCAACAACTCACTCATCGACGTCGAGCCCACATATAGGGAGGCGGAATAGTTGATAGTATACTAGATACTGGATCCCTATACATCTGACAAAGTAGAAGTATGACCAAATTTAAAGATCACTCATTGAAAATTTAATTGGTTTGATTCACTAGACATACTCTCCCTCCATCCTATTTTTTTGATAATGCCCTCCACCCTAATTAAAAAGGATGTCATATATTTGACTAAATTTGAATGTATATGTATACTAAATAGTGACTACTATACATAGTTACTACTATACAACAAGTATATCATTACAAAAGCTCCACGGAGCACATTTGTCACATCCCAAAATTTTCCAAATTTTGAAATGTGAAAATTTTAAACAAAATAAAGAACCAAGTTCTTTGAAATTCAGACGGAACAAAAACTTTTGGAACATTTAAATATAATGCCTCCAAAACCCAAGCCAAATAAAATGATTTTTGTTTGTGAACTGGTGTGCATGTTTTAAAATCCCAAATCATGAAGCATGCATGAGCATCTTGACGTGGTTGCATTTTAAAAACCTAAGAGAAGTGAAAATTATCTCAAACCCTAAAACTCTAATCATTTGTTAATACTAAGAATAACACAATACTGTGGATATACTCCATATTTATATTAAACAAAAGAACTCCTATGTGAGCTAAAAAGATAAAGGGCAAAATAATAAAAACAATAGAGATTGGTTTCATCCAATTTGGATCCATGGATAAAAAGATATGATTTATTTGGGAATAGAATTAAGAAAATACAATATTAGCTATTAAAGCCAAAGTGAATAAATTTGGTTAGAAAAATTTGAGTTGGAAAGTAAATGTGTTCTATAATGCCCTAAAAACCTAATTTGATATTTACAAATTTTTAGAAATTTGTTTGATTCAAATTGGTTCACTAAATCAAAAGTTTTTGAAGAAAACAGAAAAAGAAAAACTGAAAAGAATAAGCAAAGAAAAAAATCACAGCAGCAGTCTGGCCTGCTCAGCCCACACCCCCAGCCCAAAAGAAGCCCACCCGGCTCTCCCCTTCTCCCCCCCCCCCCCGCTGATTCTTTCCCACCGCCCACCTGCATACACCCTCTCGCTGACACCGCAGCCCCACCTCCACGTCACATCCACCTCACCTTCTTCCACCGTGATGAACTGCCTCTCTCCCTCCCTCTACCGTTTCTAATCCATTCGATTTCGAGCGTTTTCGCGAATTAATCTCCACTCCAACGACTCCCTCTTAACCGCCACCCCCTCCTTTCCGTTTTCCCTCAAACCCCACAACCCCGGAGCCACTAGGCTGCTCGGAATCGAGCTCGGACCGCCGCAGACACCGACGAGCTCCGGCGACGATTTCGGCAAGAACCCACTGCCCCGAACCCTCTTCTTCGCCCTGTTATCTTCACCACACTCTGGCGCACAGTTTAACCTTTTTTGTTTGATTTGTACCTCCCCAGGTCGTCGCCACGGTCACCACCGGCGTCACCCTCTGCTGCCGCCGTTCACCGGCGATTTCCAACAAGACGCAGGACGACGACACCGCCTCGGAGACACGAGCTCCGCCGTCGACAGAACTCCGGCGAGGAATCCTCGACGAAGCCGAGCTCCCCTCCCTCCACCACGACCACCATCAAGACCACCGAGACTACCGCAACCTGCCGGTAAGATCGCCGCTTCCCGTACCCCTCTAGAACCACCGGAGCGCCACCCACCCGACGCATCGCCACCGCGCACCGTCACTAGCGTTGCCAGTCCGTGGCCAACGCCCTGAGCGCCGTCCGATCCGTCACCAGCAGTTGAGATTAGATCCTTAGCCGAAGCGGTATGGGCTAATCTGGTTCATCCATTTCCACTTAGAATCCAACGGCCCGCAGCGGTCGATCCAACCGAATCGGTACCAGCCAATAAGATTACGCCACGTCAGCCCTGGCGTCTGTTTAATTTAGAAAATAGGCAGAAAACATATTTAACTTAGAAATTCAATAACTTTTCATCCACAATTCAGAAAAATACAAATTTTGTGTCCATGGATTCATAAAAATGAGAGCTTCACTGCTGAGGCCTTATTTCACCCTTTTGATTCTGAAAATTTGGAGTTTTAGGCAAAACCTTTTTAGTAGTATTTTACCCATAAAAATTGTTTTGTAAATTATTTTTGGGAGAATCTTTTTGCTAAGGATTGAAAATTGAACCCTCTGTCTAGTAAGACCAAAATATAAATTTGGTTGACTATACCTAATAGCATGGAATTATTTAGTGAGTATAGCCTTTCCAAATACTAGAAATTATTGCTAATTGTTACAATTGCACAAATGGTTGCATTTGTAATCTTGCAATTATAGAATGTTCAGAAAACACTTAGTAGTGTTCAAAACCTTTGTTATAACAATTTGTACAATAAAAATTACCATCTTGCATGCTTGCATATTTTGCATGATTTTTGTATTGCCATTAGTGTTGATCTTATGCATGTTTTGTCTTGGTTGTTTTGTTTGATAGATTGTTGGATTGTCAAGTGTGTTACTGCGAAGAGTGTACCAACACCACCAACTACTAAGGCAAGTGACACTATCATCCATGTCCTACTATTTTCCTTACACTTAGTGGATTTTTGTAGTATGCATGACAGGACTACTATGATACTATGCTATGCTATGTCCTATTTAGGATATCCTTTATATCTTCCTTAGTGGAAATACTGTAGTTGTAGTATGCTTAGCCCTGCTATAGATTCAGGGTGGAATATACCATATTGTGATTATATGAAGTGTTGGAAAATATATGTTTTATATAATAAAACAAGTACTCAATGAATCACCTGGGTGGAGAGTGGATACTCAGCTGAGAATAAGGTGGCAACAAAGGGAACCATATCTATGGCTATCTCTTTCGTGTGTGCACTAGGAGAATACCACCCAGGAACTTAGAGATTGAACATGTTTCTCGTACAGTGGCTTTCGTGTACAGCCACATGCCAAATGGGCTCTGGCCTAGTCAATTACATAGTGGGAGACCCATGCATTGGTACCTCTTCAGGTTAACTTGAATTATGCATTGGAGGTTTATCCTTGCATTGGTGCCTGGTAGATGTGCTGGCATTATGTATTGGGAGGACTTCTATGGAAAGACTTTGTCACATTCTCGATATGCCGGTACTCCATCTTGGTGAGTACTAATCCAGCGGGCGCTGGTGGCGTCAAGACGAGATTGTGTCTTGTGGGTAAAGTGTACAACTTCTGCAGAAGATCAAATTGTAAGTACTTAGCCATGTCCTCGGTTATGGACAACTATGAGCAACTAAGGCGTGAAGCTATGGAAGATCTCGACATTCCAATTTCTCAAAGTAAAATGGTGACAACAAGAGAGTAGAAGCACTTGGAGTTTGCCAAGGAGTTCATAAAGTTGTTGAAAGATCAAAACTATTTTTGCAAACATAGGATAAAACCATATTGCTTTCTGCAAATGAGCCTAAGATCTATTTAGCCAAATATGCATGTTGTGATAGTCCAACTTATATTCACAAACTAGTGATACCTGCCAATACATTCAAAGTATTGACCCTTTGTGGCTGCAACCTATCATGTTGTAGGTTATTCTATTGATGAGTGAGGAACGATGATAGGATTACGAGTCTGCACCCAACATGTTTGCCTGCGGCACATGAAGATGAAGGACTACATGCTTTACTTGTATTCTGCTGCTTTGTAATAAGATAGCTTATGGCTATGAGTTTGTAATAAAGTATTCATATTCTGGATCATGCGATGTAATATGACCTTTGTATCTTGATATTACATCTTAAACAGTGGGTGCTAGCTATTCGATCCCGGGACTAGCACTGTAATCATAGGGATTCGAACCAAGCCAGGTTTGGGTTTTTACAGATGGTATCAGAGCACTGTGTTGCCTGTAGGTTCGTAACCCAAGGAATTGGACAATCCCCTTGTTAGGAATGAACTTATATTTTAATACTTATTAGATTTTCTCGTATACCTTGATCATTCTTTACTGAATCTCTTCTCCTTGAAACATGTAGAGGACCAGCCTTTGCTTTCTATAAGGACCTTAAGGATGGATCATGCCAACAAGGAGATCAAGATACAAGTTGTGGCAAGTCCTCGAGCTTGCAAAATTTGTGGAGAAGTAGTCCACACCTCTAAGGAACATCAAGATCAATGTCCCTTTTGTGATCACAACCATCCAGTTGGAGAATGCCCCACATCTCAAGTTACTTGTTACCTATGTGAAGGAACCAACCACATTCCTGCCAAGTGCCATCTCGATTTCATAGTGCAACAAGTGAAAGAGCAAGTCAAGGATGGAATGAATCAAGCTCTCAAGAAGATAGAAGAAAACCTTAGCCATATCACCTACTCCAAATGCAAGAAAGAAGGACACAATATCAATGAATGCCCAGAGAAGGAAGTTCAAGAAAACCGCAACAACACTTCAAGAAAAAGTACTCGAGACATGACAAAAGTGTTTTGCCATCGCTGCCGGAAGATAGGACACTTCACCAATGATTGTCCAACTCGAAAGAGAGCTCCCACTGATGTTATCATAGTGCGACCCATGAGACATTAGATTGCCTACCAATTATCATGTTTGAGTTATCGATATCGTGTTACCGTATGGATCATGCCGACCTATGTGGTATGACTATACTAGGTTGCTTGTTTCAAGAAAACTTGTTGTTTTCTTCTATAATGAGATAAACTTAGAAGTTGTTAAGTGATTGGTTGCTTGATGAATATTTTTTTGAACTGGTTTATTTTGGGTTGAGTGTGTTAGAACTCCCTTAGACCTATCTGTCTATCTATCATTACGTATCCCTATTAAACCAACAGATGCCTCCAAGACGCACCAATGACCATGATAACAATGGAGACAACAACAACAATGAAAATGAGATGCAATAGATGATGACTGCACAGACTCCGCTAATGCAGATGATGACACAATTCATGGCAACTATCAACAATCAGAATCAGAACAACAACAATAACAACAACAATCCACCACCTCTGGATATGCTCACTAGATTTCTAAGGTTGAGACCTGCAAAGTTCTCTGGTACTTCTGATCCAATGGTAGCTGATGACTGGTTACGTTCAGTAAATAGGGATCTAGTGACCGTTGGATGCTCTGATGCTGAGAAAGTGAGATTTGCAGCACACTTGCTTGAAGGCCCTGCAGCTACATGGTGGGACAACTTTCAAGTCACTCACCCCATTGAAGAAGTGACTTGGGAAATATTTGAAGATGGCTTTTGCACTAATCATATCTCTTCAGGCGTGATGAGCCTAAAGAAGAAGGAGTTTCACAACCTTAAACAGCGTCACCGCGGCATTGCTGAATAAATTGAGGAATTCAACAATCTATCATGTTATGCTCCATACGATACTGATACTGATGCTAAGAGGAAGGAAAAGTTCCTAGATGGACTGAATGATAAACTTTCCATGCAATTATCAGTTGCTTATGTTCCAACTTATCAATCATTATGTGACAAAGCTAGAATTTTAGAGAGTAAGAAGGACAAGGTTGAGGACAGGAAGAGGAAGCATAGCCTTGACAAATATCACTCAGGATCATCACAGAAGATGCGTTCATTCAGAAAGGACAATGGGGGTTCTGGATCACATCGGCATGAAGGAAATGGACATAATCACCATCACCACAAGAATCACCACATCAACAATGGAAGTGGTAGTAACAATGCGAATGGTACTAACAATGGAGATAACCTTGGTCAGAATCAACATAATGATCCCAAGAAGGACATTGGCCAGTTGCAGTGTTACAATTGTAAGCAACTTGGACACTTTGCAGCTGACTGTCCTGAGAAGAAGAATAATAAGAATATTGGAGACTCTAATGGGAGCAATTCCAATGTGACCCAGAAAGGACATGTGAACCACATCAACATGTATGGAAACCTTGAAGAACTAGATGGTGTGGATGGTAAGCTTTAGCTAACTCAATTCGGTGGTATAAAAATCTCAAGATGAAGAAATGTTAACAACCTTTGGATATCAAGCATTGAACCCTTAGCCAAGTGAATCATCGAATGAAACCCAACAAAGTTTCCTTTTAAGGGTGGTAGCACCCAAGTTATCCTAAAATCCAACCTATTCTTTCTAGCCTTCTCGAATCTTGGGACAAGATTCCTTTTAAGAGTGGTAGTCTGTCACATCCCAAAATTTTCCAAATTTTGAAATGTGAAAATTTTAAACAAAATAAAGAACTTCAGAAGGAACAAAAACTTTTGGAACATTTAAATATAATGCCTCCAAAACCCAAGCCAAATAAAATGATTGTTGTTTGTGAAGTGGTGTGCATGTTTTAAAATCCCAAATCATGAAGCATGCATGAGCATCTTGACTTGGTTGCACTTTAAAAACCTAAGAGAAGTGAAAATTATCTCAATCCCTAAAACTCTAATCATTTGTTAATACTAAGAATAACACAATACTATGGATATACTCCATATTTATATTAAACAAAAGAACTCCTATGTGAGCTAAAAAGATAAAGGGCAAAATAATAAAAACAATAGAGATTGATTTCATCCAATTTGGATCCATGGATAAAAAGATATGATTTATTTGGGAATAGAATTAAGAAAATACAATATTAGCTATTAAAGCCAAAGTGAATAAATTTGGTTGGAAAAATTTGAGTTGGGAAGTAAATGTGTTCTATAATGCCCTAAAAACCTAATTTGATTTTTACAAATTTTTTGAAATTTGTTTGATTCAAATTGGTTCACTAAATCAAAAGTTTTTGAAGAAAACAGAAAAAGGAAAAGAATAACTGAAAAGAATAAGCAAAGAAAAAAATCGCAGCAGCAGTCTGGCCTGCTCGGCCCACACCCCCAGCCCAAAAGAAGCCCACCCGGCTCTCCCTTCTCCCCCGCTGATTCTTTCTCACCGCCCACCTGCATACCCCCTCTCGCTGACACCACGGCCCCACCTCCACGTCACCTCCACCTCACCTTCTTCCACCGTGATGAAGTGCCTCTCTCCCTCCCTCTGCCGTTTCTAATCCGTTCGATTTCGAGTGTTTCCGCGAATTAATCACCACTCCGACGACGCCCTCTTAACCGCCACCCCCTCCTCTCCGTTTTCCCTCAAACCCCACAACCCCAGAGCCACTAGGCTGCTCAGAATCGAGCTCAGACTGCCGCACACACTGACGAGCTCCGGCAACGATTCCGACGAGAACCCACTGTCCCGAACCCTCTTCTTCGCCCTGTTATCTTCACCACACTCTGGCGCACAGTTTAACCTTTTTTGTTTGATTTGTACCTCCCCAGGTCGTCGCCACGGTCATCACCGGCGTCACCCTCTGCCGCCGCCGTTCACCGGCAATTTCTGATGAGACACAGGACGACGACACCGTCTCGGAGACGCGAGCTCCGCCTTCGGCAGAACTCCGGCGAGGAATCCTCGATGAAGCCGAGCTCCCCTCCCTCCACCACGACCACCATCGAGACCACCAAGACCGCCGCAACCCGCCGGTAAGATCGGCGCTTCCCCTATCCCTCTAGAACCACCGGAGAGCCACCCACCCGACGCACCGCCGTCGTGCACCATCACCAGCGCCGCCAGTTCGTGGCCAACGCGCTAAGCGCCGTCCGATCCGTCACCAACGGTTGAGATTAGATCCTTAGCCGAAGCGGTACGGGCTAATCTGGTTCGTCCATTTCCACTTAGAATCCCACGGCCCGCAGCGGTCGATCCAAACGAATCGGTACCAGCCAATAAGATTACGCCACGTCAGCCCTGGCGTCTGTTTAATTTAGAAAATAGGCAGAAAACATATTTAACTTAGAAATTCAATAACTTTTCATCCACAATTCAGAAAAATACAAATTTTGTGTCCATGGATTCATAAAAATGAGAGCTTCACTGCTGAGGCCTTATTTCACCCTTTTGATTCTGAAAATTTGGAGTTTTAGGCAAAACCTTTTTAGTAGTATTTTACCCATAAAAATTGTTTTGTAAATTATTTTTGGGAGAATCTTTTTGCTAAGGATTGAAAATTGAACCCTCTGTCTAGTAAGACCAAAATATAAATTTGGTTGACTATACCTAATAGCATGGAATTATTTAGTGAGTATAGCCTTTCCAAATACTAGAAATTATTGCTAATTGTTACAATTGCACAAATGGTTGCATTTGTAATCTTGCAATTATAGAATGTTCAGAAAACACTTAGTAGTGTTCAAAACCTTTGTTATAACAATTTGTACAATAAAAATTGCCATCTTGCATGCTTGTATATTTTGCATGATTTTTGTATTGCCATTAGTGTTGATCTTGTGCATGTTTTGTCTTGGTTGTTTTGTTTGATAGATTGTGTGGATTGTCAAGTGTGTTACTGCGAAGAGTGTACCAACACCACCAACTACTAAGGCAAGTGACACTATCATCCACGTCCTACTATTTTCATTACACTTAGTGGATTTTTGCAGTATGCATGATAGGACTACTATGATACTATGATATGCTATGTCCTATTTAGGATATCCTTTATATCTTCCTTAGTGGAAATACTGTAGTTGTAGTATGCTTAGCCCTGCTATAGATTCAGGGTGGAATATACCATATTGTGATTATATGAAGTGTTGGAAAATGTATGTTTTATATAATAAAACAAGTACTCAATGAATCACCTGGGTGGAGTGTGGATACTCAGTTGAGAATAAGGTGGCAACAAAGGGAACCATATCTATGGCTATCTCTTTCGTGTGTGCACTAGGAGAATACCACCCAGGAACTTAGAGATTGAACATGTTTCTCGTACAGTGGCTTTCGTGTACAGCCACATGCCAAATGGGCTCTGGCCTAGTCAATTACATAATGGGAGACCCATGCATTGGTACCTCTTCAGGTTAACTTGAATTATGCATTGGAGGTTTATCCTTGCATTGGTGCCTGGTAGATGTGCTGGCATTATGTATTGGGAGGACTTCTATGGAAAGACTTTGTCACATTCTCGATCTGCCGGTACTCCATCTGGGTGAGTACTAATCCAGCGGCCGCTGGTGGCGTCAAGACGAGATTGTGTCTTATGGGTAAAGTGTACAACTTCTGCAGAAGATTAAATTCTAAGTACTTAGCCGTGTCCCCGGTTATGGACAACTCTGAGCAACTAAGGCGTGAAGCTATAGAAGATCTCGACATTCCAATTTCTAAAAGTAAAATGGTGACAACAAGAGAGTAGAAGCACTTGGAGTTTGCCAAGGAGTTCATAAAGTTGTTGAAAGATCAAAACTATTTTTGCAAACATAGGATAAAACCATATTGCTTTCTGCAAATGAGCCTAAGATCTACTTAGCCAAATATGCATGTTGTGATAGTCCAACTTATATTCACAAACTAGTGATACCTGCCAATACATTCAAAGTATTGACCCTTTATGGCTGCAACCTATCATGTTGCAGGTTATTCTATTGATGAGTGAGGAACGATGATAGGATAACGAGTCTGCACCCAACATGTTTGCCTGTGGAACATGAAGATGAAGGACTCCATGCTTTACTTGTATTCTGCTGCGTTGTAATAAGATAGCCTATGGCTATGAGTTTGTAATAAAGTATTCATATTCGGGATCATGCAATGTAATATGACCTTTTTATCTTGATATTACATCTTAAACTGTGGGTGCTAGCTATTCGATCTAGGGACTAGCAATGTAATCACGGGGCTTCGAACCAAAGCTCTAGGACTTCCTTCTTTAAATTTTCGCACTCAGTGCGAAGCATCGAGGAGTCATGCTCGTAAGATGGTGCGAGCTTATTTTGAAAAGCCAAATCGACTCGGAGGCAATCACGCTCTAGGTTAAGCTCAAAGTTCTTTCTGCAGAATGTTGATGTTGTGGCTATTGATTTCATCTACTTTGGCCGAGATTATCGCCCTGACTTCCTTCATGGAAAATGCATCATCAATAGGAGAGCATGGAGTGCATGAAGAGAAGAACATAAAATGCCAATACATGTATACTGCCTACCTGTCTTCTTGGACGGAGAGCGGGCATGATGTCATTGTACGTGTTAGAGATATCCTCCATGCTATCGACCCGTGTGGGAGAAAATTCGATGCTTGAGCCGCCTGCCCTAGAAGATGTACAGAAACGGTTCAATAGTAGAAGCAGACAGCCCAGGAATCAATGGAAATACAAACCTACCCAGACTCTTAGTCCCCATGATAGACACTCTTCGGATACATGCGCGAAGACGAGCCCTCGCCCCATGGCCGGTCTCCTTTCTCGGTCCGAGCCTGTAGGTCCCCTGCCAGCGAGATGTCTCCATGGCTCTAACTACCACCATCTTGTTGTTCTTTTGACGAGACAGGTTATTTTATGACATCGTTGGGTGAAGAAGTAAAGAAGCAAGGGATGAGTAGTGGAAGAAAATGGTTTCTATGAAGGCAGAGCAAGGTAGTACTAGTAGGAGGAGAGAGAATAGTGGAGGCAAGATGTCAAGGTCTGGGTCTCGTCATCGCCCTTTGGGCAATCTCGTCGGTCCATCCAAGACCCAGTAGGAAGGATGAAGGCTCTGCCACAGTAGCAAGGAAAACCTATGTGTACCGAAGTATACTATGGGTAGACCATCATACTAGCGATCGAGATACTAGGTGTAAATATTTACAACCCACCCAAACTTCTATACTAATGTCTTGTCAAAGCAGTGGACAAGATTCCATCTGAGATATATGTTTTTATTTTCTTGTTCAGCCAGTAAGCGCGACGGAGTAACTCACAAAAAGGGTTTTATTTATTGTTTCTTTCTACTCAGATGAGTGGGTCCCCTGCCTGGTCTAAACAATGGAGCAAATTTTATTTTCTTAGGGCATCCACTATGTTGGCCACAAGCTATCCATAAGGGAAAAAGGGATAAGGAGTTTCACATACATAGTGGAGCCTATCCATAAGCTATTCATAATCTCAAAAACTTAAAGGTGACCCTTGTGGGTAGTCCGTAAGCATTAAAATATTATTATTAGGTAAAAATAGCAATAGAAACAAATTCCAATCACATCAATGTGTGGGATAACAGCTCTTACACGTGGTGGGTCCTAGCTTATGGACAAGTTTGGCTAGATACATAGTGGTGCAATCAATTGGCTTATACTGTACTAAGTGGGTCCCATCTTGTCGTGGTGGTGTCACGGCAGATGCCATGGATAGGCTAAAGGTGGGGACTAATACACGCTAGGGGAATCCAGGGAGGGATAGTGAAGTGATTCTCCACACAATTGTTTGTATTGCTTTTCTTCCAAGATTACAAGTGCTCCTAGAGCTGTATTGGCGAGAAGAGGAAGAAGGTGCTCTCTTACTCTCACCCATAGATCACACCTAAAACCCTAGCCAAATCAGAATAGTGGAACCCCTTCTACTGAAACCCTAGCCCCCTTTATATAGAGGGAGCTCGGTCTCTGTCTGGGGCATATCTGGAGGCATATTCCTAAGAATATGCCTCCTCCCAAAGTGGTAAGCCGACCGGGGTGCTTTTCCCCCGCGTCACACATGTAGAGGCTACGTGAGCCTCTACGGAGCCCGCGTCAGCCGACATGGGCGTCGTCACCCTTGTCGGCCACGCCCCGGTGGTCCTGCCCTTGCTTGCTTCGCTCAAGTAGTGTGTACCGGGGCTTCTTTTGACCAGCGAGATTCCTTCCTTCTCCTAGAAGCTAGACGTGACCCGGATCATAGTTGATCCGGCCACACCTGTTCCTGCATACAAGTAAAACAGGCACTTCCGACTTACTGCTTAAGTCGGTTGAGACTTAGTTAGGCGAATGCCCCCTGGTCCAGGTTACCCCGTGAGGCCTGCCTTGAGGTGACCCGGCCAGCATCCGCTTTGGCCTTGCCGAACCTCGGCTAACTCGGCCTTTATACCCTGGCGTGACCCTACCCGGGGTATCCCCCCAACATTAGTCCCCGAAGCTGGTGCGGTCTTAGCTGCCTTGGCCGCTAAGGCCACATCAGGTTCAATTTCGAGCTCCGGTCGTTATTGCCGAGTTACCTCTTTACCTCGGATTATATGGATTTACGTTCCCTTCACACATTCCAAGTTTTCACTTGCCGGCCGGGTCACCACTTTGATTCGGACCTCATGGTTTTACTTTCCCTCTGCACATTCCAAGTTTTCACTTGCTGGCCGGGTTACCACGGTTCCATCAGGGTCTTGTTTCCTTGTCTCGCACGCCAACCCATGTGGAGGGTAATCATTATGTTGTCTTATTTTAAGGGCCAGCACAGTAACCGCCGCAGTAATTGTTAGTTATCACTATGCGCGGGTCACGTCACGCTTGCCTCCTCATTTACTGCATCACAACGTCACGTCATGGGATCATCTCCGCTCTGTTGCCTTCCGTGTGGCTCCCTGCTGATTGGCCGAGGTGGGCTATACACGGCCACACCATGTGGCTCATTCGCAGGACGCGATCCCACTCACCCCTTGAGGGAGTGGTTAAATAGGGGAGGGGCGCACCCCTTAGGAGTTTTCCCCTTCCGCGCCCCTCTGCCCCTTGCTCTTCTTCTTCGTCTTCCTCGCGACCACGCCGCCGGCAGTGCTCCAAGTAGCAGCGCCACCGCCGCACTGCTTCCCCGTGCCTCTGCGTCTTCGCCACCGCTACGCGCCTCCTCCACCACGGGTCGCTGCCAATCTAGGCCTCTGCCCCCCGCCGCCGCTAGCGCCAGCGAGGGCCGTGAATACCAGATGACGGAGGAGGAGCTCGTCATCGCCGAGCAAGAAATGGAGGACGACACCACGGCGGCGGACCGTGGTGCGTGGGCCGGGTCCTGGGTCTGCCAAGATGACCTGGACTGGCTCTACCGGACCAGACGCATCCCCGCCGGCGTCGCCGCTCGCCTCGCCTCCACCGAATTGGCCCCCTCACCCAATCCGGGTGAGTACGTCATGTTCTTGTCCCACTTCCAACGGGGGTTCGGTTTGCCGGTGAGCGAATTTTTCCGGGATTGGCTTAGTACCTACGAACTCCAGCCGCACCACCTTCCTGCCAACGCCATTACCTCTCTTTCCGCTTTTGCCTCTACGATCGAAGGCTATGCCGGACTTTGGCCCATGAAGGAGCTATGGATCCGGTTTTTCGGCCTTCGTCGTAATGTCATTCCGAACGTAGAGCTAGATCCAGAGGACAAACAACTCACTCAGTTCGGAGCCGCGTCCATCACACCTCGGAGGTTTTCCGTTTTCCCCCGGGTCACCGGGCTAGACTCCTGCAAAGGGTGGGCCCAGACTTTCTTTTATGTCCGGAATACGGGCACTGAAGACTTGATCCGGCTGCTTCCCTATACTCCGGGTCCACCTAACCCGGAGTTGTGGGATGTCGTCCCCAAGAAGCCCACGGCCTTGGCCAACCAGGTCAACAAGAGGTTCGTGGAGCTGAAGAAGCTCGGGTTGCGCAACGAGGATGCTATGATGCTATGATCACGTTCGTGCGCAACTGAATTTCCCCTCTCCAGAAGCGCACCCACAAGGTGTGCCACATGAGCTTCGGCCGCGACCCCAACCGGACCTCATCCTTTGAGCTGAGCAACACGGAGATATATCACCAGGTTAAGGCTCTCTTCACCACCCACAAGGACTTCTCCTCTAAGTGGACTTGGGGAATTTAGCATTATTGCCACAATAGGCTTCCTCCCGCGGTAAGCTTCATGTTGCAAACTTACTCTGGACTAATTACATGTCGGTTACTGTTGCATTTTTGACTCTTTTGTTCATTCTTTTCCTCAGCTATTTCTTTAGCATACCCTCGAGGACGGCACCAATCCAACCCTTAAGTGGGCGCCGAACCGGAAGACTCCGGATGAGGAAGAGTCGGACCAGGAGATGTTCCTCCCGATGACCGACGCCACAAAGCGACCCACCGGTAAATTCTCTTCTATTAGAGATTGGCCCGATGATGAAGATGACTCGGATGTCGAGGTGATTGAACCTGTTGAGGTTGTCCCCCTTTCTTTTGCTTTTCCGGCATCAGCTAATCCCGGTGGGCACATCCACGAGGACCCTCCCCTTGCTATGGGCGAACCTGTTCCGGTAGCACCGAAGAAGAAGCGCGGGGTTGCTCCAAGTTCCTCCTCCGGCCCTTCCCAGCCCGCTAAAAGGCGAAAGAAGTCCGGGGACAAGACTGCCTCCAAGCCAGCAGGCAAGGCCCCAGCACGAACGGTTCGGAAACCCAAGGAGGCCCAAACCTTGGATGCGTAAGTCTTTTTCCCTTTGCAACTTGTTCTTCATTGCATTGTTGTAATTTCTGTTCTGACATTATTTGATTTTGCAGGGCTCCGGTGGAGGTCCCTTAAAGTGGATCTAGCATCTCTTCACCGCTCCGACCTAGCCCTTCTCCCCCTCGTGGCGACGAGTCACGCCCGCTGAGCCCTATTCCAGAGGGTTCTGCAGCTGCTCCGGGTTCTGTTCCACCTCGTCAAGAGGAGGGTAACCTTGGAGCGGGGGAGACCGGTCCAGCTGGTGCGACGGCATCCACAACTTCGGCTTCGCCGCAACCAGCAACCACTGAAACTACCTCGGCACCAGCACCAGCTCCAGTACCAGCAACCAAACCAGCACTACTACCAACTCCGGCATCAGCACCAACTCTGGCTGCAAAAACATCAGCAGCGGCACCAAATCCAGCAACAAGAGCACCCGCGCCGAGCTCCTCTGCCTCGTCCGAGTCTTCTCAACCTCGGCGAGGAACTACCCCAGCAGCTCCTAAGGGGAAATCTGCTGCGACGACTTCCTCTTCCCAGCAAGCAAAGGGAAAAAAGGCTCCGGACGCTACCAAATCAGCATTCATCGAGGCTGGGCAGCGTACCCTCGCATCAATGCTTCCCAAGAAAGCTCCAGCAGCGAAGGACGCCCCTGCCGAGCTAACTGATGCACAGCAGATGGTTCTGCACACCAACCCAGCCCTTGCCTTGGTTGAGAGGAAAGAAGCGCACGCGAAGGGCTTGGTGGCACCCCATATGCCCACCGGTGAGCGGTACCCTCCGAGCCTGATTGAATTTGTCATGAATTGGAACAAGGCGGAGTTCGTCCACAACGACGATCTTCTAAAGAAGTTCGACCCCGCTGAATTTTCTGCTCAAATGAACACAGCCGCTAAGGCAATTAACCTCGCGGGGCGGATGATGGAGGTACGTCGTTTCCCCTTTACATGCTGTAGATAATAACCATTAGTCCCCGAGCCTCCGGGGGAGTAACTTGTTACTCGGCCGGATGCTCTTCAGAAAACTAAAGTTGCTCCATGAGAACTTTGAATATGCACACACCTAGAGCCGGGTTAAGTTCCACTTGGCCCAGATTTTTGTACACTTTGAATATGCACACACCTAGAGCCGGGTTAAGTTCCACTTGGCCCGGATCTTGTATACTTCGAATATGCACACACCTAGAGCCGGGTTAAGTCCACTTGGCCCGGATTTTTGTACACTTCGAACATGCACACACCTAGAGCCGGGTTAAGTTCCACTTGGCCCAGATTTTTGTACACTTCGAATATGCACATACCTAGAGCCGGGTTAAGTTCCACTTGGCCCGGATTTTTGTACACTTCGAATATGCACACACCTAGAGCCGGGTTGAGTTCCACTTGGCCTAGATTTTTGTACACTTCGAATATGCACACACCTAGGCCGGGTTAAGTTCCACTTGGCCCTGATTTTTGTACACTTCGAATATGCACACACCTAGAGCCGGGTTAAGTTCCACTTGGCTCGGATCTTGTATACTTTGAATATGCACCAAGGTAATTTTATGTTTCTGTACTCTTTTCAGGTGACCACCAATCGCCGGAGTGCTAAATTCCAACGTCTGCTGGATACCCACAAGATGCTACGCGCCAAGCAGGCTGCACTTCTCGCGGAACACGAGAAAAGGGGTAATTTTTTCCTTGGCGCTTCTCCGTGTTTCTTCATCTGCCTCTGCCGAACTAATCTCATCATTCGGTTTCCGCAGCTGGGGTGGAGGCTGAGAACAAGATTATGCGGAAGAATCTGGAACAGATCAAGGGTAAGTCATTTTTGCCCGACGTTACAGTGCTTTCCGCTTCCTTTTTTCCTTGGCTCGGCGAACATTCATACCTCAGCTCTGCCGGGTCAACACACTATTTCAGCGTCGCTTGAAGATAGTGTGCCCGTGCCTGATATGATGCTGCATTTTCTTGAACAAGCAGGGCAACACCAAGCCGAGCTTAAGAAGAAAGACGATGAGCTCGCCCTCCTCCGGACCAAGGACGATGAGATCGCCAGGCTCAAGGCTGAGATGGAGAAAATGAAGGCCCAGCACCAATCCGAACTCCAAAAGGTTGGCCAGAATTACACAGAAGAGCGCGGGCGCCTCAATCTCCAGATCGCTAAGGACCAGGATTTACTCCAGGAGTCCGACATCCGGCTAGGGTCGGCGAATGCTGAGCTTGAGCAGCTTCGAAAAAGACGCGATGACTGCACCAGGGAGTTGACCCGGATCCTCAGCCATATATCACGTAGGTTCCTTTCCCTTATCCGACCTACCTCTCTGGATTACTTCATATGTCTTTTATTTTACCTTCTTCCTTTGTCTCATTTCCAGGCAAGTTTCCAAAGGGCACTACTATTGCGAGCGCAGCAGTTGCCGACTTCCGCCGAGAAAGGGGTACTCCTGCCGCTCCTGATGGTGAAGAGATTCCCTATGACATGGAGGACATGTTGGTCAGCTTGTCATCTCGCGTGGAGCTCATCAAAAATTATGGCAAGGACATCCTCGACGTTGCAGTTCGCATACACGTTTTGGCCCGACGAAGACACTCCGGAGACCACCGCAATTCTCGTTGAAAAGCTAATGGAAACCGAGACCCAGCTCGACCTCTGGAGAGAGTCCGCTGGACGTGCCGCAGCTGATACCATTCTCCACCACGTACTCATGTGGTATGAGAAAATTGATCTCAACCTCCTGACACACCTGCGCATAGGATCCAGATGGACCAATGACCCCGAGTGGGTGGCTCGGCGCCAGGCTTGCGCCCATAGCCTCATCGAATATGCTCCCATTCATGAATGGGTTGAGGGGCCGAGCTTCCTGGAAGCCGCTGGGGACGAAGAGGTTGAGAATGATGAAGATGGCTTGGACGGTGATGGAGAAGATGATGCCTCTGATATTGAAGATGGCGAAGATGATGCCGAACTTCCTCCTCTGGCCGCTCCTTGAGCGAAAAAACTTGAAAATTTATCAGATCCCTGGTATGCCGGGTGGAGTTGTATTCCATATACATGTGATATTTTGCTACTAAGTTCTTATGCCGGATTAACTTGGGCGTAGTCCCCGAGTTTCTTTTTCTTGTTCGTCCAATCTCTTGGCTCAGTTCGTGTCTACCTTGATTCGGTTTTACGACTTACGAATCCGAGCTTCAAAAATTGTCTTAACAATACTGGGAAACTTTTAGACTTAGCTCAAAAATAAAACTGCATAATAACTTGAAAATAAATACAGGGTTAGTCCGAAAAACAAATGTCGGCTCGAATAAATTCTTTTCCTTAGTCGTTTTTCATGTGTTACGCAATTCCAAACTTGTTCTCTTGCTTGCCATGAAGCCAATTCTTGTTGGACAGCAGCAAGTCGAAGAGTTACGTTCTTGGTGCTCACACATTACTAATCCGAGTTAAGTAGAATAACTTATTCCAGCTAACGCACAAAAAACGACAAATATTATTAAGGCAGTCCCCGAGTTACTGCTCGAGGTGCCAACATTTCATTGATAAGCTCATTGTCGACATACATACCGACATATGAGACGACTCGGATACATACACTTCTTAGCTAAGTGTAGAAAGGACGAAGTAGAGCTACATTCCATGGACGCTTAGATTCCTCACCAGACATGTCCGCCTTGTTCTTCTCCTTTGGCTTTGCATCTATAAGATAATAAGAATCAATGTGCAATACCCTGCTTACGATGAATGGCCTTTCCCATGGGGGGGATAATTTATGCATGCTAGTAGTACGTTGTACCAACCGGAGCACCAGATCGCCTTCCCGAAAGACTCGGGGGCTCACTTTCCGGGTATGATAGCGTCGAAGATTTTGCTGATATATGGCGGATCTGGACAGTGCCAGTTCTCTCGCTTCTTCCAGTAGATCAACATCATTTTGCCAGGCTTCTTGCACTTCGGCTTTTGTGTATTGGGTGACCCTAGGCGAATCATGCTCTATGTCGGCTGGTAATACAGCTTCTGCCCCATATACCAGAAAAAACGGCGTATAGCCTGTTGATCGATTCGGAGTTGTTCTTAAACTCCACAGTACCGCTGGTAGTTCTTCTATCCAGCACCCCGCTGATCTTTGCAGCGGCTCAATGAGTCGGGGTTTTATCCCGGATAATACTAATCCGTTGGATCTTTCCACTTGTCCGTTCGATGCTGGGTGGGCTACCGAGGCTACGTCCAGCCGGATCTTCTTATCCCGGCAGAAACGCGTAAATGCTCCTTCCGCAAAATTTGTGCCATTATCAGTTATGATACTGTGAGGATAACCGTACCTCAAGATGATATCTTTGAGAAATGTTACGGTCGTAGCTCCATCACATTTTCTTATAGGCTTTACCTCAATCCACTTTGTAAACTTGTCCACCATTACTAAAATGTGAGTCATATTTCCCCTTGCTGGTTTGAACGGGTCAACCATATCCAAGCACCATACGGCAAATGGCCAAGTAATTGGTATGGTCTTGAGTTCTGACATTGCCATATGTGTCTTGGTAGCGTACCTCTGACAACCATTACATTTTCTCACCAGACCTTCCGCTTGCCCTAAGGCATTTGGCCAGTAGAATCCGTGCCGGAAAGCTTTTGCTACCAAGGCTCGGGACGAGGCATGATGCCCGCATACCCCTTGATGTATATCTAGGAGGATGTCAAGCCCTTCTTTCGGGTCAACACATCGCTGGAGGACATTGGTCACACTCCTTTTGTATAGTTCGGAATTGATGATCGTGTACGCCTTTGCCCTCCTCTGTGTTTGCCTGGACAGCACTTCCTTAGTGGGTAACGTTCCATCTTTCAGGAATTGAAATATAGGTAGTGCCCAAGCCGGTATTGTTCACACAGGGAACACATCCTCATCAATCTCCATCTGATCCACCAGCATAACTTCAACCGGATCACGCTGAGCAGACCCCGGGTCTTGCGAAGCAGTCCTCGGGTTTACCAAAGTAGTCCCCGGGTTTGCCGAGGCAATCCCCGGGTTTCGCGCACCACTTCCCATGTCAATGTCCATGGGCACAGCTCCGGCTTCCGTGTCCTCCGGGACATAGATTGAGTCGGTTTCTGGGAAGGGCTTGATGGATGGTTTCTTGAGGTGCTCTAATGCTACACCCGGTGGAATTGCTTGTCGGGTTGACCCGAGCTTCGACAGCATGTCGGCAGCCTCATTTTCCACCCAGGGTACATGGTGAAATTCGCATCCCTCAAAGTAACCAGATATCTTCTGCACATGAAATCTGTACAGTGCCATGTTTGGATCCAGGGCGTCCCACACTCCCGACACTTGCTGCACCACCAAATCCGAGTCGCCAAAGCATATGATCTGTCGTATCCCAATCTCTTTTGCCACCTTGAGCCCGTGCACAAGTGCTTCATACTCAGCAACATTGTTTGATGCCACGAAATGGATCTGTAGCACGTATCTCAGCTGGTCCCTCTTTGGCAAGGTAAGTACAACTCCGGCACCTAGCCTGGTTTTGGTTTTTGATCCGTCAAAGTGCATTCGCCAATAGTTCGGATCTGGGAGTGGTGGTTCATATTGCACCTCAGCCCAGTCCATGAAAAAGTCCGCCACAGCTTGGGATTTGATGGATTCTCTTCTATCATATTGCGGAGCATAAGGAGCTAGCTCAATTGCCCATTTTGCAATTCTGCCACTCGCATCCTTGTTACTCATTATCTCGGATATGGGGGCCTCACATATGACCCTGATGGGATGCTCCTCAAAGTAGTGCTTCAGCTTCTTGGCGGCCATGTACACGCCATATGCCACCTTTTGATAGTGTGGATAGTTCTGCTTTGAGGCTGACAACACCTCGCTCAAGTAATACACTGGCCTTTGCACCGACTTACCTTCCTCGTCGCGCTCCACCACTATCACTACACTTACAACTCGATTGGTTGCGGCTATATAGAGCAACATTGGCTCCTTTGATAGTGGTGAGGCCAACACTGGTGCAGTGGCTAACATCTTTTTCAAGTGGGCAAAGGCTTCATTGGCATGCGGTGTCCAAACAAATTTATCCGACTTTTTCATGAGTTGGTAAAGAGGCAATGCCTTTTCTCCAAACCGACATATAAACCGACTTAACGAGGCCAGACAACCTGTGAACTTCTAGACATCGTTAAGACACTTTGGCAGTTCCATTCGTTCGATGGCCCGGATTTTAGTTGCATTAACCTTGATACCTCGGCTGGAAACAAGAAAACCGAGCAATTTACCAACCGGTACACCGAAGGTGCATTTTTCCATATTAAGCTTCATCCGGAACCTCCTTAGGTTCGCGAACGTTTGCCTGATGTCATCAAGGAGCGTTTTGCTTTCCTTGGTCTTGATAACCACATCATCCACGTACACTTGTACATTTTGACCTATTTGAAGGAAATATGCCCTGAGAGGCAATAATAAAGTTGTTATTATATATTCCTTGTATATGATAGATGTTTATTTTGCATGCTATAATTGTATTGAGAGGAAACATCAATACATGTGTTTTTAATAAACAAAAAGGGTTCCTAGTTATGCCTCTCTTATAAACTAGCTTGTTGATTAACAAGATGATCAAGGTTTCCTGATCATGGACATTGGATGTTGTTAATAACAAGGTCACAACATTTGTGAAATGATGTGATGAACATTCATCCGAAGTATAGCATTACGATCAAGTCATTATGTTTATATTGCTATAACATCATACAAAGTAGTCTTAGTCCTTAGACCATGAGATCATGCTAATTGCTAACACCGAAAGAGTATCTTGATAACATCAAACGTGACACCGTAACAGGGTGACCATAAAGGTGGGTTTAGTGCTATGAAGGTGTTATGTTGAGGCTCATGGATCAAGAGTGGAATTTGTCAATCCCGATGATGGATAGATATACTCTGGGCCCTCTCGGTGATATCACATTAAGATAGCTTGCAAGCAAGTGATGTGATCACTAGAATGTTATATCACGGGAACGAGAAAAGAGTGCATGTCGGTAACGAGATCAAACTAGGTATTTGGATACCGATGATCGAATCTCGGACATGTATAATATCATGAGACAAAGGGATTAAATTGCTGACGTTAAAGGTTCTCACGATCACAGAAGTCATCGTTGAATATGCAGGAGTCAGTATGGATCTCTAGGTCCCGCTTCTGATTATTGATCTGAGAGGAGTCTCAATCATGTCTGCATTATTCACGAACCATAGGGTGACACACTTAAGGGTTGCCGGACACCATTTAGGAGCACATATGTTCCAGACAAAAGGTTTGCAAAGCGTAGGAAATGTTTCGATAGAAACAGGAATTGTTTTGATAGAAACCGGAATTGTTTCGGGTGAAATTGCAGAAAGTGGTTCTGCATGTGATATTGAAATGTTGCAAGGGGTTTTATGTGAATGTTTGTTAATTAAAGTAATTAACAAAATTCTGAATAAAATAAATAAAAGAGTTTTATTAATTGAGAGTTGCATTTAATTTGGTGGAAATTAAATACATGTGAGTGGGATTTTGGGTGGAGACCATGTTTATGTGAGTGCAGGTTCACCACATGAATGAAGGAGGGGAGGAGTCCCCCCCTCATGCGCCGGCTATGGGAGGGGAGGGGTCTCCCTCCCTCCTATATAAAGCCCCCTTCTCCCCTCTCTCAAATCACACCTCCTCGTGAAGGATCTCTCTCCCCCTCTAGATATTTCCCCATGGTCTCGGATTAGCGAGATACATGTTCCCGGTGGTCTTGCGTCTGGAAGGAGTTGCTGCTTCTGCTGATTCGCTGGAGCGAGGAGGTGGAGGTTGTCCGGTGGCTTGAACGTGTGTGCGAGGACGGATGCGCTGCTGATTTGCGGCGCTCGGACTTCCACACGATCTTGAGATCGGCAAGCGTATGACTACATCAACCACGAGTTCCTACTCGTTAAGAAAACTCGTTGTCTTCGAGGGTAAGTTCTCCATGGATGTATGTCCACCCGTTCCTCTGTATCTAGTAGATAGATCTTGGCGTATAGTTCTCATCTTAGGAAGATTTTTGTTTTCTATGTTGCGGACCCAACACTATTTGGTTGTGCAAACATTTTTGCATACATCTTTGGTACGTTGTCCCTGCATTAAGTAAACCAAACGGCATGGTGCGATAGCAATAAGCCCCATACGGGGTAATAAACACGGTCTTTATTTGATCATCCGGATTCAGAGGTATCTGGTGGAAACCAGAATATGCATCAATGAATGACAACAATTCACATCCAGCAGTTGAGTCTATGACCTGATCTATTCTTGGCAGTGGAAATGGATCTTTTGGACACGCCTTGTTCAGGTTCGTGTAATCGATACACATTCGCCAAACCACTGCCACGTTCGGGTCATCCTTCTTCTTTTCCACCAGCACCGGATTAGACAGCCAATCCGGATAAAGAACCTCCATGATAAATCCTGCAGCTAGCAACCGAGCTATCTCATCCCCGATGACTTTCCTCCTATCTTCGGCGAAGCGGTGGAGAGGTTGCTTCACTGGCTTAGCTCCGGGTCTTACATTCAACGAGTGCTCGGCCAGCTCCCTCGGAACACCTTGCAAGTTCTGTGTGGACCAAGCAAAAATGTCCTGATTCTCACGGAGGAAGCTGACGAGCTCGCTTTCCTATTTATCACTTAACCCGGCACCAACTGTTACGGTGCGCTCCGGGAACATTTCATCAACAGGAACCTTCTTGGTATCTTTCGTGGCCTGGAAAGAGACACTTCCGTGCGGGTTACTCAACGCCGGCATATACTGCTGCGCGGACTGAGCCAATGCCGCCACCTCCTGAATTTTCCTTTTCTCCTGCGTAATCACAAGTGACTCGGCTAAGTTAGACCCGGCCGACGCACACTCCATGGAACGTCGGAAATCCCCTGCAATGGTAATCACTCCGTTTGGTCCGGGCAATTTCATCTTCAAGTAGCTAATATGACAGCTTGCCATGAACTTGTTCAGCGCTGGCCTTCTGAGTAACGCGTGGTACGCACTTTCCAAGTTCACCACCTCGAACTCCAAATTTTCGGTTCGGTAGTTATCCCTCGTGCCGAACAATACGTCAACCCGGACCTTGCCTATGGGCTCACAAGAAATGCCGGGCACAATACCACGGAAAGTTGTCCTCGTGGGCTGTAGCATGTTTTCCGAGATACCCAACTTGCGCATTGTGTCCGCATACATGATGTTAATGCTGCTTCCATTGTCAATCAGTACCTTTGAGAACCTTACATTAACGTTAGGCCCAATGAACGTCGGGTCCAGCACCAACGCATACGAACCAGGGCTTGGCATAAGCTTGGAATGATCCTTTATGCTCCAGGTGATCTCTTGATCAGACCAAGGCATGTACCTCGTCACTGCCGGCATCACTGCATTCACCTCCATATGCCTACGCTGCAAGCTTTTTCTATCGGTTTCCTCAGTGGTGAACACACAATAGCTCTGATGATGCTCTCTGTACTCATTTCTCCCCTCATTTCCGGGGTACCTCTGATCCGGCTGATGCTGATTTTCCACTTGATGCACTGCATCCCTTCTCTCATTGTTATCATACCTCGGCGGAGGGGGAGGCAACATTAGCTGTTGCGTGTTTGCTCCGGAGAGCAATTGCTGCCGGGGTAACTCCTGCCGAGGCTGATCATTCTGGGGTGCCTGAGCATTCCCCGAACCACCTTGTTCAATCTTGCCCATCCACTCACATTGCCTCGTCGTATGACCCGCTGGGTTACTCGGATTTGGCGTGTGAAACTTACACGGCTGGTCCAACATCGACTCATAAGTATACCTCGGACGGTCCTTCTTTTCTTGCCACTGTCTCTTTTGCTCTGGCGTCCAAGTTTTCTTGCCATCGTTTCTCGGAGTCCATTGCCCTCCAGTTTTCTGGCGCTGACTGCCCCCTGCTCCGGGCTGATCTTGATTCACAGCCGCAACTTGTTACGAACCGTATCAATGATCCTGTCTATCATCTCTTCTTTTTCCTCTGTAGTAATTCCTCCGGGATGATCCGGCTCCATCCCTCTCATAGTACTCATCGTTTGACTCGTTTGATACGAGCCTAGGTTGAGTCGGATCACCCAAAGCATACGAATCTGCAATCCGGATCATCTCTGCCAACGTAGTTGGCATTTTCCTTTGCAACTTTTGCCACAGCTCGCTTGCATATCGGCACCCTTGTGCAAACCATGCTATGGCCTGTGATTCTATCACGCCTTCACACGAGTTTCTCACGGTACACCACCGGGTCAAGAACTCCCGGTCTATCTCATTAGGTCTTTGCTTGCACATAGCTAGGGTCTGTGGCCTATTTGGCCTCTGATACGTACTCGAGAAATTGCTGATGAACATTTCCTCAAAATCTATCCAGCAGTTGATGCTTCCGGGTGGCAAATTGTTTAGCCATACCCTTGTCGGCCCTTCCAACATCTAGGGTACATATCATACAGCCCATCTCAAGTTACCAGTGGCAATTTTCACAGCCGTAGCATAGTTTATCAACCAATCCTCCGTCTTGGTACTGCCGTCATACGTCTTCGTGCCCTTGGGTAACTGGAAGTTGGGTACCGGTGGCTCCTTCATGATCCAGGGTCCAAAACACGCAGGTCCCGGTGGACCTTGACACTCGATCTGTTCCGACCTATACAGTCGATCCAGTTTCAACCTGGCATCATCCGGCATCAAATCCCTGCTTCCCAATCTTGACCCTATCACATGATAGTCCGGTCTTGGGTATCCCGCGTTTTCCATTTCCGAATCGCCATCATTATATCTGTCTTGCTCTCGCGGAGCACCTTTCTATTGCATACCTCGGCCGGCACTTTGCTCTTGCCTTGGTATATTCCGCTGCTGCGGTTGTCTTGCTCCTGCTGAGTTTCGCTATCCGGCATTGCCGTTGACGGCGTTCCCTTGACCGGCATTGCCTTGGTCGCGGTTACCTCGGCCAGCTTCACCTCGGCTCACACTCCGTCGATCATCATTTTTCTGTGTTTCTTTTCCTTTCCCTGCCCGTGTTGGGTCATATGGGACGATCTGTTTGTTCCGTCTGGCCGAGGTTACCACCTCTTCTCTCCTTGGACCACCATGAGGAGACGATGCGGCTCCAGCGGATTTCTCCGGGTTACCCATCGCCGAATGGATGATCTTGGAGGCTCCAACTCTCTTCGTGTTAGCTCTGAGTAGTTCTTCGTTTTGTCTGTTCGCGATCCGAACCAGCTCGTTAATCCTATCTTGTTGTCTTTGACGGGCTTCACCCGTCAGACCCTCTAACTAGGATGCAGCTGCATCCGCTGCTCTGAGGTTCTTTGCCGGGGTACTATACCTCGGCAACCCCACGGACAAACAGTTTTCTGATTCCTCAATTCCAGTATCACCCTCTCTGTTCATCTCGCTCATGAGATTTCTCCCCTTTACTTTTACAGCATCAACTTTGTTCGCCTTTGCGTACTCACGCAGCGTCATATTCAACGACTGCTGAGCCGCGGCTATTTTCTTTGCACCCTCTAGTATCTTTTGCCTAGTTTCTTCTAGCTCGGCCTGTGCTCGAGCCGGATCTACTGCTGCTACCACAGGGTTTGCCAAGCTATCCATCGCTTCCCTCAACACATTTTCCGGCCTCTCTAGTGGAGGACCTCTACCTTTCCTCGGTGCCTTAGGCGTTACCTTCGGATCTGGCGCCGGATCCTTGCTCGCACCCGCACCAGGCGCAGTCATCATCACCTCTGCGCGATCCGGGGAGTGAGCGATACGCGCCCCGCGAGCCACGGTGAGGGGCGGCTCTCCAGCCTCGACGACGTGGCGCGGATGAACACAAGACACGTCCACAGCTACGTAGACTTTGTGCGCACCGAGTTTCACGAAGAGGCCATTGCACGGAAGTGGGCGCGTGCCGAAGCAGCCAGCGTTGTTGCTGACGAAGTCTAGCGCTCCAAAGCGCTGAACGAGCCCGGAGACGATGCGTTTGCCGGTGCCGATGAAGTTTCCTGTCCGTATCTTGACCCCTGCTAGCGCCGCTAGCCCCACGGTGGGCGCCAACTGTCGTGGTGGTGTCATGGCAGATGCCATGGATAGGCTAAAGGTGGGGACTAATACACGCTAGGGGAATCCAGGGAGGGATAGTGAAGCGATTCTCCACACAGTTGTTTGTATTGCTTTGCTTCCAAGATTACAAGTGCTCCTAGAGCTGTATTGGCGAGAGGAGGAAGAAGGTGCTCTCTTACTCTCACCCACAGATCACACCTAAAACCCTAGCCAAATCAGAATAGTGGAACCCCTTCTACTAAAACCCTAGCCCCCTTTATATAGAGGGAGCTCGGTCTCTGTCTAGGGCATACGTGGAGGCATATTCCTAAGAATATGCCTCCTCCCAAAGTGGTAAGCCGACCGGGGTGCTTTTCCCCCGCGTCACACATGCAGAGGCTACGTGAGCCTCTGCGGCGCCCGCGTCAGCCGACATGGGCGTCGTCACCCTTGTCGGCCACGCCCCGGTGGTCCTGCCCTTGCTTGCTTCGCTCAGGTAGTGCGTACCGGGGCTTCTTTTGACCAGCGAGATTCCTTTCTTCTCCTAGAAGCTAGACGTGACCCGGACCATAGTTGATCCGGCCACACCTATTCCTGCATACAAGTAAAACAGGCACTTCCGACTTACTGCTTAAGTCGGTTGAGACTTAGTTAGGCGAACGCCCCCTGGTCCGGGTTACCCCGTGATTCGGCCTGCCTTCAGGTGACCCGGCCAGCATCCGCTTTGGCCTTGCCGAACCTCGGCTAACTCGGCCTTTATACCCGGCGTGACCCTACCCGGGGGTATCCCCCCAACACATCTTAAGGATTGGTTTTTCTAAATACATAAGTGATACCGGCAAGTCTAGTAAATTTCTAGTAGATTCGCAAAAAAGTCTAGTACATTTCTTAGCCACGTCTAGTAACAGCTCACGATGTTCTTGCTCGTAGTTGTTGTTGTTATTGTGGTACTAGTAGTCACATTAAATATACTTAGGTCTTGACACATAATCATCACAAACGGTCACCAAAAGATTGAACGAAAAACTTAAAGAGAACTTAAGGCTTCTTTGGATAACAGGATTTCAAAACACAGGAATTTGACTGGGTCATAGGTACAAAAAATGGATTGCAAAATAAAGGAAATCTGCAGCTTTCTTTGTATCACAGGATTTCAAAGTATAGGAATTTAATAGGGTCACATGTACAAAATAGAAGAAATCTGTAGGATTAAAGTCATTTGGATGAAACACAAGAAACACACAGGAAAATTGCCTCAATCCTACGTGAATGAGTGTAAAAAAAGTGGGTGTTGAAATTCTTATGGGATTAGGGTGTAGGAATGAAATCTATAGGAATTTTGGAGGTATGATTCCTTTCATCCAAAGGGCTTCCTTATGAAAAATCATGTGGGTTGAATTCCTTTGAAAATCCTTTGATCCAAAGAGGCCCTTAATCAAGATGAGCATGCTCACGATAGACGAACATCTTCTGGCAGGAGGTGACGCGGTCGTAGATTTTCATCTTGAACCCGTCTGCGGTGACCTTGAACATAAGGCAGTCACCCTCCGTCAACTCATGGAAAGTAGCAAAGGTAGTCCACTCTTTGTCCAGGACGATCTGGTCTTTGTTGCAGTTGGCATGGACAATCCACTCACATTCCTCGCATGCTTGGACCACCACTAGCTGTGGGTAGGGCATCCCTTCATGTAACGCTTGACGTAAGTTGAGATGATAAGCAGATACAAGTCATGCTGGACTAACTGGATGTAGAAGCGCCTAGGACGATGCGCGGTGGCATGGTGTCCGACCGACCTAGGGCGTCTTCTCGGTTTAGCAGAACTAGCGACTGACCTGGAAGCACTTTCCCTTGCCAAGGCCTCCACTCTCCTGCCCGGCAGCTTCAATTCTGTTGGTATGATGGGTAGAGCATCTTCATAGCCACCTAGAGCTGGAGCACTCCAGTCAAGAATGTAGTCTAATTTCGGCATTACAATTGGGCTATCCTACATGAAAATTACCCTTGTGTTAGTCCTTTGGAATTACCAAAACACCATAATGCATTATATGAATTGACTAAAGATCACAATGCGTCATTGCACCATCAAAATTACCTAAATAGCACAAGGTATCAAGTAAATTAAATTACCAAAAGAGCACAATGCATCATCAGAATCACCTAACCCGATGGGTCCTCAAAAAATTATCTGAACATCTACTAAAAGGCATACCATTTAATTAGATTGATTAAACAGCATAATGCATAATCTGAATGGATAAAACAGCACAATGGATTATCTGGATAGACAAAATAGCATATATGTAGTGCATCATCAAAAATACCAAAACAACACAATGTATCATGTAATTAAATTTAATAAACAGTGTCTACATAATCAAAATTATCTAAACTCATGGGTCATTAAAATAACCTGAACAGCTAGAAGGCATATCATTTAATCCTAAACAACAGAACACAGATCCAAATGCCCGAAAAACACAGTGAGGAGACAGGACACAATGCATCATAAAAAATACCAAAATAGCACAACGCATCATGGAAATTCCTAAACAGCACAATGCATCATCTCAGTACCAAAACAGAACCCTGCATCATCGATAGTTGTGAGATTCGACACATTTTGATGGCTTCATTTGAAGGTTTTCCCCTGGATTTGATCATTTTATTGCTTTACCTAACGCTATTACTTCGGTAGCGAAGAAAACTTGGTTTTTAATGTGTGTTTCAGGTTCTGTACATCAACAAGAGGATTTAACTAGAGAAACACAATATTCTGGGGAAAACAAGCAAGTCTCACTTTGGAAGCACGCAAGAGGAGTCAACAGAAGCTTTAACGAGCAACTATACGGCAGGAATATTTTTCCGGCCGTATAGTTCCCGTCGTATAGTTGTCGCCGCCTCTATCTTGTCAAAAGGGACAACTTCCATGAAGGGATGGAGGATGAAAACACAACGTAGAAGTCGCCACAACATCCAGAAGGGAGTAAGAAGAGATCCGGAGAAGAAGGAGAAGGCGTTCTTCATCTCACTCCACGATATTCGAACTCCTAGCCAATACACCCCATAGCCACTACTTGTACTTGAGAGAGAGAGAGGAATCTCCACCTTGCAAGACTAGGGTTTGAGATTGTTTCTTCCTATCTTGAATTGTGTTGGATATTTTTCTATTCCTTATTGTGAATCTCCACGGTAATAGAAAGACGAATTCCCTTTATTCAATTATATTGATGATTTGTTCTTCTCTCATGTGTGAGTAATTCCCTTGGGTGTGGTAGATGTAGGGGATTGGTGAGATTTGATGTGACTTCATATATTTTATGTTAGATTGTTATTGATTCTAATTATTATAATATGTGTGCTTGACTATCTGTGGGATGCCTAATGCTTGTTGTCAAATTAAGGGCCCAGCCAACATGATACCTTGTTCTACACAGATAAGATCTTGATCGCTAGTGGAGCGGCGACCCTCGGGTGACATGGGGATATCAATGGAAGGCTAGTTGACTCGAGGATAATAAGTAACCAGTGTGCTTATTGCATTAGTCCGATCCAAGGAGCTTAATCGCTAAGCAACCTGAAGGATCTTAATCGTCTAGTGTCTGACCATGGTTTTGGTAGCAGGCTAGTAGGATTATTGAAGTTGGGATGAAATCTACCAAGAGGAGTTCCGGATAATTATGGGTTGCTCGCCTACACATATATCTATAAGATTATAATTGTTACATTTACCACTCGTCCACCTGGCACAGGAACTATCACCATGAACTGAATCTCCCTGCGCCTTCTTTCGTCATCTGCAGGAAACAACAAACAAATAAAGTCATTCTTTACTTTTATGTTTTATATTTCTGAAGTTTACATTTTAGTTTTATTTAAATTTATCGCATTTGATCAAAACCCATTCTTATTTCAACACTTGCAGTCAATTCACTCGAAGACCTACGACAACTTTGGGTGTGACAAAGACTTCACCAATAAACACTTACCTTCAGGCTCCCTGTGGGTTCGATATATGAACTTCAAAACTAGCTACAAACGATATGTGCTCTTGCAGACATCAAGCTATTTTCTGGCGCCATTGCCGGGGAGCTAAGCGCTAAGTGTTTGTCTTTTGACATTTTAGGTGTTGCTACTACAAAATGTTCTCCTTAGGAGACAAATGGTCTACATGCTCTAGTAGGACTTATCTGCTAGATTATATTGAGTGTGTGCCTGCTCAAAGGCGTGAAGAAATTATTGAAAAACTTTTAAGATCAAATAAAGTTGAAGTTGAAAACCTGAGTGATATTATGGAAATTATGTCTATTTACAGGACAACTCCTATGAAACCTGAGAAAACTCTAAGGGAATACAGTGCTTCGAGTTCTGAATTTCTTAAATAACCAATAGAATTCCCTAATCCTAGAGTTAGACAATATCGATTTGATGGTGGAATCATTAAAATTTTGCAGGAAAAAGCTTTCAGTGGAAGGGAAGATGAAGACCTAGGAAGACATATTAGAGAGTTTGATGATGTGATAACATCGCTTGGACAAAAGGTTTGCCAGGAGACTTCTCTCGTCTTAAATTATTTCGATGGTCTCTTAAAGGTAAAGCTCTAGACTGGTTATATTCTCTCCCTCGCCATTACATTAAATGTTGGGAAAACTGCATTACTAAATTCATAAATAGGTTTATTCCTTTTAAAAAGGTAACTGAACTAAGAAAGAACATAGGTAATTTTAGTCAGAACGTGGGATAAAACTACCCACGAGCCTAGCAGAGATTCTTTGGAATGATCAATAGTATTCCTAATCATGGCTATTCTGAACTAACAATTTTCCATTTATTTTATCATGGTTTCAAAACTCAATGTAGAGAATTGCTTGACTTCTCAGCAGGAGGATCAATAAATACTTTAACTATAAAAGAATGTTTGGAACTAATGTCTAATAGGGCTAAGAATGATTCTCTATATAATCCTGATTTTGGCACTAAGCCAGAAAAAGGGATACTTCAGATAACTCCTGGTCTTATGCCTAAGGTACGCCAAACTATGAAAGAAAAAGTTATACCTTCTGAACTTGCTAAGGAAAACAAAGAATATTTGTTCCAAGATTTTACTGAAGAAGATGAAACTAGAAAAGTTTTTCAAGAATTGAAACATCGACAAGTAAAATCTCATAATAACTTGCATAGGCATTTCCAAAAAAATAAAAAGATTTTGGCAGAACTCACAGAAAATTATGATGAGATAGGCCAAGAAATAAAATTATTTAATAAGTATCTTAGTATGATTGAAACCCAATGTGAGAAAATAGCATCTGGTTATCAAATGTTTCTTCGTGAAGACGAAGATATTCCTGTTTCTGCTAATGTTGTCACAAGAAGGGGTGTAGTTGTTACAGGACCCCTAGGACCACCGAAATATGAAGCTGAAAAAGAGCGCAAGGAAAAAGCGTTGCTTGAAGCAAGCCAAGAAGATGATACATTGGTGGATCCTCAAGATGGAACTGAGACACAAGACCAGACAAAGGGAGACCAAAATGATGCACAAGATGATCATTATAACTCTGATGCAGAGATGGTTGATTCAAGGTAAGATAAATAAACAAGTAAGGAAGATGAAGTTGTTGTAGTAGAAAAGAATAAAAGCAATAAGCAACAACAAAAGAAAGTAATGAAAGAGCTTGACCCCCCGAAAAAGGTAAAAGACAAGAGTAAGTCAGGTGAGAAAAAACTTCCTTATCTTGATCGAGAAAGAAAGCACCAGATGAGGTAATTTATAATTCTTTTACAAAGGCACTTAGTGACCTTCGTCTAGAAATTCCATTTGCGGATGCAATCAAAGTTCCCACTTATGGTAAATTCCTTCATGATATTCTTAGTAGAAAGAAAGAAATAACTGAAACTGTTGCCATGCTAACTAGCTATCCTGCTAATAGGAAGCTATTGTCTAAGTCTAGAGATCCCGGAATACCAACTATTTCATGCTCAATAGGTAAAACTGATATTCACAATGCCTTGTGTGATCTAGGAGCAGGAGTTAGTGTAATGTCATACTCCCCTTTATAAAAGGTTAGGATTAGGGGAGTATTCTCCTACTACTATCACTTTACAGATGGCTAACAAGTCCACTAAACAACCCGTTGGTATGATTGAGGATGTCTTACTTAGGATAGATGAACGTGTTATTCCCACCAATTTTATTATTCTTAAAATGCCAGAAGATGAAAGATTATCTATAATACTTGGAAGACCCTTCCTTAGTACTGTAGGTGCATCAGTAGATTGTGCAGAAGGGAAGATAATCTTTAATGTATATGATGCTGAAATTATCCGGTATTTTCCCAAGAACTAGAAGCAGGAGAAAGATATGTTCCACCGGCAAAACGAGTTCACGTGGTAAGTTCCATTAATAAGGGGCAACCGAAGGTAAGAATTCGAGAAGAAAGAAGAGGTTGAGTTCTTCAACTATTCTTAATAAATGCTTGATGGGAGTCAACCCATTTTCGTCAATTTAGTAGAATAAAGAATAAGAAGTTCATCGCATTCCTACCACTTTTTCACAGACATTCTTGCGGAAGCGTGCCCGTAAAGATGCAGTTTTCAAAACGTAGTAGAAATGTCGATTGAATAAGTAGAGAATAATAATAAGAATAAAAGTTTGACTTTTCTATTTGTAGAAGTTAAAGTTTTGTTTTTAATATGCTAATGTTGGTCAACAGTTTTTATTGTCATCTTTCTGCTAAAAACTACGTATTTCGCTAAGTTATGGGATAAGAAGGTATCCTCGAAGAAATAGAATTTTTTTATGTTTACTGATGGTTTAACGACCAACTATACGGCGGGTTTAAAAAATTCTGGCTGTATAGCTCTGGTCGTATAGTTATCTTTGCATCAACAAATTTTCTTCAAAGGAACAGAGAGTTTAACGACCAACTATATGGTGGGAATAAAAATTCCAGCCGTATAGTTGCGGTCATATAGATATCGATGCCTCCGTACAAAGATTTCTAAAAGGTACTTAGAGTTTAACGACCAACTATATGGCGAGAATAAAAATTCCGGCTGTATAGCTACGGTCATATAGATATCGATGCCTTTGTCAGAATTTTATCCAAAAGGTACTGAGAGTTTAACGACCAACTATACGGCGGGAATAAAAATTCCGGCCGTATAGCTCCGGTCGTATAGATATCGATGCCATTTTTAAAAAATTATTTTGAGAGGCAGACGGTTTAACGACCAACTATATGGCGGGATCATTTTGATCCGCCCGTATAGTTGCGCCCGTATAGCTGTTTTCTGAATAAAGAAACCCTAGTTTGCTACGCCGCCACAACTATACGGGCGGAGCAACATCACCCGCCAGTATAGTTCCGGCTGTATAGGTCAGCGTGACCACTTAATCGCACTGGGGCAGCTAGGTCTTCCTCCTCTCCTCATTATTTCTCTCATATTCTCTCTCCAAACCTCTCAAAATCCACCTAGAACTTTCGATTCTTTGCGGATTTCGTTCATTTGGGTGGGGGAATCAACAGATCGGTATGTTTCTCTCCCTATCCATGCTTTATTTTCAGATTTCCATGGTTGAAACTCTCGCATTGATCTAGTGGATGAACTCAAGCTTATATTGTATTTCCTATTAATTTCTCTTGTTTGGATTCAATATTTCCATGTAGAATCATTCATATATCATATAGAAACTATATGCCTAAGGTTTTATGGGGAAATTTTTCAGTACATCATAATGAACAAAATCGATAACCTCTTTCGTTCGAGCAAGCACCAACGGGGTGAGGGATCAAGCTCGGGGTCCCGAGCTTCCCGTAACTCCAAGTTGGACATTGTCTCAGCGAGGAGGGTGTTGCCCACACATTGGGCCAACCACAACTTTCTCACTGTGACAGGGTTGA
Source organism: Avena eriantha (assembly GCA_910589775.1). Classification (NCBI taxonomy): domain Eukaryota; kingdom Viridiplantae; phylum Streptophyta; class Magnoliopsida; order Poales; family Poaceae; genus Avena; species Avena eriantha. The sequence goes on along the minus strand of OU342746.1, from coordinate 279,173,334 downwards.
AGGAGGACTTCAACCTCATGTGCAGCAGGTCAGGGTTGGCGGTGATCAGCTTCGCAAGCCACGACACCTACACTAAGCTCACCCACAAGTTCCTTGCCTCCTTCTACGAAGACCACAAGGATAAAGGTAACATGTGCACTATCAGCTTCACCATGAACCGGCAGCACTATGAAATAAATTTCGAACAATTTTGCCATGCTTTTAGCCTCCCCATACCGGGGAGCCCAATATTACTAACCTCTATAGCGTCACAAGTGGGACGACTTGGGAGGTTATTTCTGTTAATGGTGGCAGGCATTTTTTTCAGAAGAATATGTGCACCATTCAGAACCCAACCATTCGCTACTATGCTCTGTTCCTCGCCAACACATTACTAGGGAGAGGTGACATGGGCTCCATGGCTAATGCGAACATGGCAATGATCACCAAGGCTCTTTTCCCTACTTCACCGCAGAGCCCCAGTCCTGCAGCTCTACTCATCGAGCACTTCTGCCACCAAAGCAACAAGACCAAAGGTGATATTCGCATTGGTGGATTGGTAACCCACCTTGCCTATGCATTGAACATTATACTACCTATTATGGAACCTGTTGGCGGCTCCAAACTTATGGACGTCAAGTATTTGACTGCTTGTGGCTTCCTTGGTGTTTACCATGCTAACTAGAGGCTCCGAGCATATCAATTCGGTTACCTTGATGATGTACAGGGTGAGCAGGTTAAGTTGCCCTGCCCCCAGGCCTTCTCAATTGTGGACAAGAACACTTGGATCCGCACCAAGGACCAAGTGACGGCAATCTTGGCCGAGCACCAGCCCGAGGAGGAAGAAGAAGGGCAGCAGGATGATGAGGAGCAGGAGCAGGAGGAAGAGCAGGGACACAACCCTGCTTTGGAAGGACAACAGTAGCAGCAAGGAGGAGCATGGGACCCGTGGCCAAACCAGCCACAACAGGGGTACAACTATGTCCCCTACCATGAGTTCCAGGAGCTCAACCAACGTGTTGGGGAGATCGACCACACTCTTTAGGATGTGAATGAAGATGTGAACACTTTGACTCACAACTTCAGTCACTTCATGACCCACTTCCCCGACTTCTACTAGCAGTATCCACACCAGCCGCCAAATGATGGCAACAACTGAGCCTGGCAATTGCCTAAGCTTGGGGGAGGTTTGAAAACCTCCAAACTTTGCATTCATATTTTTTATTTTTCTTATTTTAATTTATTTTATTTACTTCAAACTTGCATGTTTACTTTTAGCTTTGCATGTCTAAATCAAAAATACAAAAAATTACTTGTGATTTTATTTGCAAGTTTGTTTATTTGTTTCTCTCGAAGATTGCTTAATTTTAGGTGACTTGGCAATAGAAAAGCATAAAGGGGTTTCGACTCAAATACAAGAATGAAGCAAGTTAGAAGAGGTATCACGTTCATTTCATCACCCTCTCTGCAACCTTAAATTGATCCTACAAATATTTACTTGCTTGCACTGAGGATGCTCCCCACTTAGCTTGTTATCCCATAAATTTTATTCATTTGCTAGTGTCTCCTTTTTAGCCTTGAAATAATAAGCAAAGAACTTGGTTTAAAATACTTCATACATTTTTACAACAAGAAAAAGCATCTGAAAGATGACTTGAGTCCATGCTTAGCCCAAAGAATTTAATTTTGGAACCACTACATCCCATTTGTGCTTTATATAAATAGACTTGATAGTACCCTTGATTGAAATTGTTTGACGAAACAGATGCTTTGAAGTAGTAGAAATTATGCCACTACCTTCTCTAATAATTACCGTAAGATATTGCTTTACGCGTGTCATTACAACTCTGTCATGCTCCATGGGGAACTATTAACTCCGCTGGCCAACGAACGATCTAAATGTGGGAAACCACTTGATTTTGGCTATTGAGTTGTGTAAACCTCTGTAGCAGCAATGCTATGATGGGTAAAAATTTAGTCTCCTCGTGGTCTCATGTTCCAAGTGAAGTTGTAGTACTCCTCTAGCCCATTATTGCTCAACAATTACTTATTGGCATGGTCACAAGTGCACAACACAACCCCAATTAAACATGATAAAAATAGTGGCATGATTTCTCTATGAAAGAGCTGAAGTTTTTGAAAGGCAAAAGGAAAGAAAGAAGATGCTTTGACAGTCTTGAGATTTTGACATGGGATGCATGAGTTGTTCTCAAATTACATACTTTAATGCCTACTTGAGTACTCTTAATTTGGTAAACAAACAAGAACAAAAGGCTTTTATCTCTCTATAAAGAGAGTGGCCAAAAGAATTTGTCTCACTTTCCTAGCTAAACTTTTGACACTTGCTTGGACATATGATTTATTTGCTAACAAGATACACGTGGTTAGGAAGTGTACTCAGTGCGATCTTGTGAATACTTGTATGATTATATTTAAGATTGTAGGGATTGTGAAGAACAGGATTTGACTCCAATTCAAACTTGTGAATTCTCTATTTTTAGTTTTGAATCTCAGCTATTCTTCTTTATTTCCTTGTCACTCGAGGGCGAGCAACATCTAAGCTTGGGGGAGTTGATAGCTGTGAGATTCGACACATTTTTTATGGCTTTATATGATGGTTTTCTCCCGGATTTGATCGTTTTCTGGCTTTACCTAATACTAATACTTTGGTAGCGAAGAAAACTTGGTTTTTAATGTGTGTTTCAGGTTCTGTACATCAACCAGGAGGATTTAACTAGAGAAACACAATATTCTGGGGAAAACAAGCAAGTCTCACATTGGAAGCATGCAAGAGGAGTCAACGGAAGCTTTAACGAGCAACTATACGGCAGGAATATTTTTTCCGGCCGTATAGTTGTCGCCGCCTCTGTCTTGTCAAAAGGGACAACTTCCATGAAGGGACAGAGGACAAAAACACAATGCAGCAGCCGCCACACCATCTAGAAGGGAGGAAGAAGAGATCTAGAGAAGAAGGAGAAGATGTTCTTCATCTCGCTCCATGATCTTTGACCTCCTAGCCAATACACCCCATAGCCACTACTTGTACTTGAGAGAGAGGGATCTCCACCTTGCAAGACTAGGGTTTGAGGTTATTTCTTCCCATCTTGAATTGTGTTGGATATTTTTCTGTTCCTTATTGTGGATCTCCACGGTAATACAAAGACGCATTCCCTTTATTCAATTATATTCATGATCTGTTCTTCTCTCATGTGTGAGTAATTCTCTTGGGTGTGGGCGATGTAGGGGATTGGTGAGATGTGATGTGCCTTCATATATTTTCTGTTAGATTGTGATTGATTCTAATTATTATAATATGTGTGCTTGACTATCTGTGGGATGCTTAATGCTTGTTGTCCAATTAAGGGCCCAGACAACACTTGTTCTACATAGATAAGATCTTGCTCGCTAGTGGACGGGCGACCCTCCGGTGACACGGGGATATCAATGGAAAGCTAGTTGACTCGAGGATAACGAGTAACTACTGTGCTCATTGCATTAGTCCGATCCAAGGAGCTTAATCGCTAAGCAACCTGAAGGATCTTAATCGTCTAGTGTCTGACCATGGTTTTGGTAGCAGGCTAGTAGGATTATTGAAGTTGGGATGAAATCTACCAAGAGGAGTTCCGGGTAATTATGGGTTGCTCGCCTACACATATATCTATAATATTATAATTGTTACATTTACCACTCGTCCACCTAGCACAGTCACTATCACCATGAACTGAATCACCATGATAGTGACTGTGCCAGGTGGACGAATAATAAATATAATAATTATAATCTTATAAATATATGTGTAGGCGAGCAACCCATAATTAGCCGGAACTCCTCTTGGTAGATTTCATCCCAACTTCAATCATCCTACTAGCCTGTTACCAAAACCATGGTCAGACACTAGACTATTAAGACCCTTCAGGTTGCTTAGCAATTAAGCTCCTTGGATCGGACTAATGCAATAAGCACGGTGGTTCCTCGTTATCCTCGAGTCTACTAGTTTTCCATTGATATCCCCGTGTCACCCGAGGGTCGCCGGTCCACTATCGAACAAGATCTTATCTGTGTTGAACACAGAATCATGTTGTCTAGGCCCTTAATTCGACAACAAGCATTAGGTATCCCACAGATAGTCAAGCACACATAATATAGTAATTAGAATCAATCACAAACTAATGGAAAATATATCGAGGAACATCACATCTCACCAATCCCCTACATCTCCCATGCCCAAGGGAATTACTCAGACATGAGAGAAGATCGGATCATCAATATAATTAAATAAAGGGAATTCATCTTGGTATTGCCGTGGAGATCCACAATAAGAATAGAAAAATATCCAACACAATTCAAGATGGGAAGAAACAATCTCAAACCCTAGTATTGCAAGGTGGATATCCCTCTCTCTCTCTCTCTCAAGTACAAGTAGTGGCTATGTGGGTGTATTGGCTAGGAGGTTGAAGATTGTGGAGCGAGATGAAGAACTTCTTCTTCTTATCCGGATCTCTTCTTTCTCCCTTCTGGATGGTATGGCGGCTGCTGCATTGTGTTTTCGACTTTGGTCCCTTCATGGAAGTTGTCCCTTTGAACAAGACAGAGGCGGTGGCAAATATACGGCGAGAACTATACGGCCGTTAAAATATTCATGTCATATAGTTGCTCGTTAAAGCTTCTGTGAGGTCCCATCGCGTGCTTCCAAAGTGATACTTGTTTGTTTTCTCCAGAATATTGTGTTTCTCTAGTTAAAACTTTCTATTGACGTTCAGAACCTGAAACACACATTAAAAACCAAGTTTTCTTCACTACCAAAGTATTAGCATTAGGTAAAGCCAGAAAATAATCAAATCCGAGAGAAAACCATCAATTAAATCCATAAAAAATGTGTCGAATCTCACAGCTATCAATCATGGCATGGTAACAATGTTGCCACTCGGAGTTTCCAACCATTAGGAAAAAAATCAATTTTCCAAGTGACATGAGTGTATTTTATGGAAAGCAAGTAGGAAGAATATGTATTTTCTGTTGAAAAAAACAAAGAGGAAGAAGCGAAACTATGAGCACATAGGAGACATCTCGAGAGAGTAGTGAAGAGGAGGAGTGCAAGGCGGTGCGATATCAGAGCAAAGCTATGATGGCTTCCTGACCCGAGGCACAGGGTATAGTCACCTAGTAGTACTAGTAGTACAAAGTAGTATACCTTTACTACATATACACGCAAAACAAATTGTGGGGACCATTTTGGTGTGCATAAGAAGGAACCATTTTGGGCTTGGCAGCAAAAGGTAGTACGATCAGAGTCGGAGTTCAAACATCCCGATTTAAAAAAAATACTTCCTGCCCAAACATCTAGAGCGAAGGTTATTCAAAAGATACTAGTGCACCAGTGCTATGTTGGTGTGCATAAGAAGGAACCATTTTGAGGCTTGGCGGCAAAAGGTAGTACGATTAGAGTCGGAGTTCAAACATCCCGATTTCAAAAAATTTAATTCCTGCCCAAACATCCAGAGCGAAGGTTATTCAAAAGATACTGGTGCACCAGGGATTTTTTTTACCGTATGCAGTACATCCCATCGCATTCAATGCACTTCATTATGAACTGGCCAGCTTTCCTACTACTCCGTTGTACTCCATTCTCGTCCCATTTCATACCCTGCAAAGAGGAAGCCACCAAGCACACCCGCAGCACGCTGGTTCGAAAGTACAGCAGAAGTAGTATGAAGGGTATGGCTCATCCGCTCGCTTGAGAGGAACATGACCCGACTGCTTTTTATTGCTTCATTTTAGGGCCCTTTGTGCTAAATGTATGGACCTCTATGTAATTTTTTATTTTTTGAGGTCTTCGTTGTAAACTGTATTCCCACCAACCGTGTCAAATTTTAACTACAAGTAAGCGTGATAGATTGCTCTTAAATTTTTCCAAAAAATCTTTTGAAGCTAGCATGAATTCGGTACATCGAAAACCACCGAAAGTTCTCAAAAAATTATTTTCTTGCTATGCATCCGCATCCCGACAAAGTTGACATAGTTTTGATAAAATTTCAAATAAAGAATAAAAAGTATAATTTTGTTTGGCATCATGTTACGTGTATCCAGAAACATGCGTTATGAAAAGTGTAATACAAACATTATTACTTATTATTTGGTTTTCATAATACTTTATGTTGATGATCCCATATTCAAGAATTTGCATTCAGCCAAATTTGGCCATATTTTGAAAACAAATGAAGAGAAAGTAGTATGAAGAGTATGGCTTGATTAGCTTCTCTCTCGAGAAGGAGCCGAACCCGACTATTTTCCTTTCTTAATTTTAGGCTATTTCGTGCTAAATGTATGGACCTCGATGTAATTTTACCTTGTTTAGGTCCTTGATGTAAAATGTACTCCATCGTCCGTGTAAACTTCAAACCTAAAAGTAAGTGGTAAACTTTAAACAAATTTAAGCTTAGTTTTTAATGAGTATGAACATTCTTAGATTTCAAGCAGAACGACCAAGGTCATGCCATATCTACATCATACTTTTTGCTGATGATGATCCCATATCCAATAATTTGCATGCCGCTAAAACTGGCCATATTTTGAAAACAAACAAAGAAGAAGTAGTATGAAGAGTATGGTTTGATCAGCTCGTCTATCGCGAATGAGCCAAACTTGACTGTTTTCCTTGCTTAATTTTATGGTACTTCGTGCTAAATGTATGGACCTCGATGTAATTTCCCCCTTTTTATGTCCTTGATGTAAAATATACTCCCATCATCCATGTAAAATTCAAAACTAAAACTAAGTGGTAAAATTTAAACGAATTAAAGATTAGTTGTCAATGAGTATGAATATTCTTGGATTTCAAGCCGAATGACCAAGGTGATGGCAATATCTACATCATACTTTATGTTCTTGATGATCCCATATCCAAGAATTTGTATACTGCCAAATTTGGCCATATTTTAAAAACAACCAGAGAGGAAGTAGTATGAAGAGTATGGCTCAATCATCTTCTCTCTCTCGAGAAGGAGCCGACCTAGATATTTCATTCCTTAATTTTAGGTTGCTTCATGCGAACTGTATGGACCTCGATGTAATTTTACCATTTTTAGGTCCTTGGTGTAAAATGTACTCCCACTGTACATGTAAAATTTGAACCTAAAAGTATGGGGTAAATTTAAACGTATTTAAGTTTAGTTGTCAATGAGTATGAATATTCTTGGATTTCAAGTTGAACGACCAAGGTGATGGCCATATCTACATCATACTTTATGCTGATGATGATCCCATATCCAAGAATTTTCATGTCGCCAAATTTGGCCATATTTTGAAAACGATCAAATAAGGAGTAGTATGAAGAGTATGGTTCGCAACTGCTCTCTCGAGAAGGAGCCAACCTGACTATTTTACTTGCTTAATTTTAGAGTTCTTCGTGCTAAATGTATGGACAATGATGTAATTTTCCCCCTTTTTAGGTTCTTGATGTAAAATATACTCCCACCGTCTATGTAAAATTTGAACCTAAAAGTAAGTGGTGAAATTTAAACATATTTAAGATTATTTGTCAATGAGTATAAATATTCTTGGATTTCAATCTGAACGACCAAGGTCATGTCCATATCTACATCATACTTTATGCTGATGATTCATGATCCATATCCAAGAATTTGCATGCCACCAAATTTGGCCATATTTTGAAAACAAACAAAGAGAAAGTAATATGAAGAGTATGACTCGATCAACTTATCTCTCAAGAAGGAGCCGAACCCGACTATTTCCTTGCTTAATTTAGGGTGCTTCGCACTAACTGTATGGACCTCGATATAATTTTACCTTTTGTAAGTCTTTGATGTAAAATGTACTCCCACCGTCCGTGTAAAATTCAAACCTAAACATAAGTGGTAAAATTTAAATGTATTTAAGATTAGTTGTCAATGAGTATGACCATTCTTGGATTTTAAGATAGACGACAACATGATGGCCATATCTACATCATACTATATGTTGATGATCCTATATCCAAAAATTTCCATGACGCCAAATTTTGCCATATTTTGAAAATAGACGAAGAGAAAGTAGTATGAAGATTATGGCTCGATCAGCTACTCTCTCGATACGGAGCCTAACCTGACTGTTTTTGTTGCTTAATTTTAGGGTGCTTTGTGCTAAATGTATGGACCTCGATGTAATTTTCTCCTTTTTAGGTCCTTGATGTAAACTATACTCCCACCGTCCGTGTAAAATTCAAACCTAAAAGTAAGTGGTAAAATTTAAACGTTTTTAAGCTTAGTTGTCAATGAGTATGAACATTCTTGAATTTCAATCCGAACGACCAAGGTCATGGCCATATCTACATCATACTTTATGCTGATGATTCATGATCCCATATTCAAGAATTTGCATGCTGCCAAATTTGGCCATATTTTGAAAACAAACGAAGAGGAAGTAGTATGAAGAGTATGGCTTGATGAGCTTCTCTCTCGAGGAGCCGAACCCAACTGTTTCTTTGCTTAATTTTAGGATGCTTTGTGCTAAATGTATACACCTTGATGTAATTTCCCCCTTTATTAGGTTCTTAATGTAAAATGTATTTCCACCGTCCGTGTAAAATTCAAACATAAAAGTAAGCGGTAAAATTTAAATATATTTAAGCTTAGTTGTCAATGAGTATGGAGATTTTTGGATTTCAAGACGAATGACCAAGGGCACGGCCATATATACATCATATTTTATACTGATGATGATCCCATATCCAAGAATTTGCATGCCACTAAATTTGGCCATATTCAGAAAACAAATGAAGAGGAAGTAGTATGAAGAGTATGGCTCAATCAGGTGCTCTCTTGAGAAGGAGTTGAACCCGACTATTTTCCTTGCTTAATTTTAGGGTGCTTCGTTCTATATGTATGGATCTCGATATAATTTTACCTTTTTAGGTTCTTGATATAAAATGTACTGCACTGTCTGTATAAAAATCGAACCTAAAAGTAAGCATGATAGATTGTTCTTCAAATTTTCCAAAAAATCTTTTGAAGCTAACGAGGAATTTGGTACATCGAAGACCACTAAAAGTTCTCAAAAATTCATGTTCTTGCTATGCATCCACGTCCAGACAAAGTTGACACGGTTATGATAACATTCAAATAAAGAATAAAAATTATACTATTTTTTATGTGGCATCCTATTACATGTATCTAGAAACACGCGCTATAAAAAGTACTCCCTCCATTCGGAAATAACTATCGCGGGAGAAATTTTTCTTGAACTGAGTCCATTTTACAAACATACCCACAAAATTAAAAGAAAGACAACGCAGTACACAATTCAGATTTGAACGGATCGATCACCAAGTCCCGCAGCTCCGATCGATCACCGGGACCAGCAGCTCCGATCCATCTCCTCCATGGTCGCCAGCAACATATACTTTCCTGATCAATCACCGGGATCCATCAGTCGCTCCCCATCTAGGAGCACTTGATGGCCAACATCTCCACCGCCCTGCTCGCGTCGCCAGCACCTCCGCCTCCCTGCTCATTGCAAGCGCCTTGTTGCCAGCAGCTCCAGAACATTCTTGATCGATAGCCAGCACCTCCGCCTCCTTTCTCCCTGTTGCCAGCACCTATGCCTCCCTGATCGTTGTGAGCACACGGCGCACACGCACCTTTGGCATTCTCGACATCTCTAGCAAGCATGAATGAACAACCATCTCCTCCGTGATGAAGCCATGTCTGCCTCTGTGAGTGCTCTGCTGGTGGACTCTATGTCAGGATGGTGAGGTGCGCGCTTTGCCGTTGCCCTCTCCGTGTCGAGCTGGTCAGGTGCGTGCTCCGCCAGTGCCCTCTCCTCGTCAGGATTGTAAGGTGTGCGCTCTGCTGGTGCCCACTCCTCGTAGGTATGGTCAGGTGTGCACTCTGACAGCATCCTCTCCCTGTCGGACTGGTCAGGTGCATGCTCCGCCGATGCCGCTCGTGCACCAGTCCTCCAGCGATGCCCTGGGGACCGCCGGCTTCTGCAGCTCTGGTCAGACAAGCAGTAGTAAACTTCGCCGGCTTCCATCATCAGCAGTGCACCTGGCTGGATCCCATCATCAGCACATCGCCTGCTCCAGCAGTAAACCTAGCCAGCTTCCATCAGCAGTAAACCCTAGCCATCATGCTACTCCGATATCTTCCATATACTCCAGCTCAACAAGAAGGTACTCCTAAAGAATAAGACGAAGACATCAGCATATCAGAAGTACTAGAAGTTGATCAAAATGCAGGTAATAATTATGGAACAACTTGGGTCAAATTGTAACAAAATGTTTACATACATGAACACAGTCACAGTAAAATGTGTCTTAATAGAGAGGCGATCCATAACTTCTGTAACACAAAATTCCTTGTCAAAAGTAGCAGGGCCCTGTATACTTAAGTTAAGTTTGGAGAAAATGTATACTTTGTGCAATTTGAGTTTGCCTGATGGACTCTTTTTGCTCGATATTAAACAATTTCACATATGCAACCATAGCTTCATCAACAACTTTAGGGTCCATTTTCATCTTCTTAGACAGGAAAGGGTCAGGAGATAATGCTTTAGCTGCCCCCTTCTTCCTATTTCTCTTCTCACGAGTGCTTGGACCTGTGTAAGATTCTATTGTTGTAGATTGTTCAATAAGAAAAAAAGTGACCATGTGTAACAAGCAAAGGGAATACCTACTTATGACTAGAAAAGAAAACAGTACCTTCAGAAGCATTAACACACATAGTTGGAGAGGCGACTATTGTTGCAGTAACTCGAACTTGTTCTGGCAGTTAAATTTTAGTCCTCCTAATAAAGTTCAGCAGAGTGAGTAGATGATAGGCTGGTGCATCAATATCCATAGAACAATTCAAATGCAGGAATGATTTTACATTTATTAGTACCACTGTTTAAGTTATCTTGCTACTTGTTTTACACGTGAAGAGATGTTGCTGGATTTCAACTTTAGTCCTCCTAGAGAGAGTGAGGTTACCTAGTTGCCCTACTTAATGGTGATGCTGGTGAGCCTGTCCATACTCGACTAGTCATGCTTGAGAAAGTCCTGGTAGTGGCATCTCCAGTGACAATAGCAGTGTGTCGGTGTAGAACTCGTCAGTCATATGGTGCAAAACCATCAAGGACATTGTGGTGTCCGGTAGCAGCAGCTCCGGATTGCAACTAGAGGCGTTGTTTGGCCTGAAAACACACACACACAAGCAGATGAGGTTACTGCTGCAACGCAAGAATGTTGCGGCTCCTCATGACTAGACACCTAGCTAGCTATACAATCCCCATGAGATTTACATGCCACATCAAGTACAAAGCTACTGGAATCCTACGGCAAATCAAGAACACCTTCTAAACCTTATAAATGGGAATTTTAAACAAGACAAGACCGGTGAGGCCCAAGTCATGTGCAAATTGTGTATGTAGTAAAAAGGCTACATATATGAATTTTCTTTAGTTATGGTACTGGACACGGATCCTAGCTGCACATACCAACCAGCATTCCATCCAAAAAATTAAATAAATATCTCAAGAATCATTTTGTAGAGAGCAACAATCAGATAAATATATCCAAAAAACTAAGTATATTGATCTGTACTCATAATCTGGAACTAGAAGTGATGGTAACAATGCACCTTACCTGCATCTGCATCGGTTGTCGCAGACGAGGTCGCCGGCGGTGATGTGGAGAAAGGCCTGGAGCTGCGCCTGCAAGTCCTGCTAGCCAGCGTGCAACAAGATAGTGAATTCCCCTAGCCGCTCTCACGTGTATCGGTGGTGGTGATGAAGAACGAGGGTGGAGACCTGTCTACGCATGACGAGCAACTGCCCTCCACCGGTCGCGTCACCGCCGTTGTGCCCTGGTGGCTACCACATCCTCGTCGGCGACAGCTTCTACCCCCGGCAACCCGGCCAAGCAAGCTCGACCGGGATTTCAGGAGGGGAAGCCACGCCACCGGATCCATCTTTGCTGCCACTGGATCTGGCCGGAGTTTGTCTTCCCCATAGAAAAATTGACCTTTTTCGAGTGGATTATGGGACGTGGACGCTGGATCTCCGAGCTTGCACTTGGTATGGGATGGGGACGGCGGATCTGCGTAGCAGCAAGGAGGATAAGGGGACGGGGACAGCAGTGACGAGGAGAAGTGGTCAGGGATGGGGAGGACTGGAGGAGAAGCGGTCGGGGACGGGGAGGATGAGGCAGGCTGGGGAACAACACGGAGGAGACGAGCAAACCTGGCCAACGGGCCGGCCCGGCCCGGCACGGCACGCCATGGCCCATCAAGCTCGCGGGTCGTGCCGGGCCGGCACGGGGGCCTAGCCTCGAGGCCCGGGCACGGCCCCAATACTACCGGGCCAGCACGTTGGCCCGTTAGGCACGCGAAGCACGTCGGCCCACCCTCTGGTTTAGAGCAGCGCGGAGCGGAAAATGGTTAAGTTCGGCCAAATTTCTTATATAGCACATAAGGACTGGTGGTCCGGTGGATCAGTGCTACGTGGAACTAGGGAAGGTTGCGAGTTTGAACCCTAGTCCCTTCTTTTTTGACTAATATTATTTTGTAGTCCCAGCCAAATGCTAAACGAGCCGTGCCGGGCCGGCACGCGTGCCTGAGGCTGTGGCCCAGGCACAGCCCCAACCGGGCCACGGGTCGGCACTGGCCCGTCTTCCACGTGCTCTGCCGGGCCAAAATAGCGTGCCGCGGGCTAGCCCGCCGGGGGCACGGCCCATTGGCCAGGTTTGGAGATGAGGTCGGGGCTGGGGCTAAGGGCTTGGTTAGGAGGGAGGATCATGAGAAAGAAAGAGCGGGGGATTTTTTCATAATTGTCGTCGCGACAGTTATTTCCGAACAGATGGAGTATAATACAAACAGTATTAATTATTCTTTGGTTTTGATAAGCTTAGTTGTCAATGAGTATGAACATTCTTGGATTTCAAGCTGAACGACCGATTAGGTCATGGCCATATCTACATCATAGTTCATGATAATGTTCCCATACTTGGTAGATGTGTGCGTCTTGTTATGGTGAACAATGTTGGGGGTGCGAGTTTCGAACTAGTATTAGGAAAAACATGTTCAAATTTCTGGGTGTATCTTTAGGGTCCGTGTTGTAAAAGTCTAGGTCCTGGATGTATTTTGGTTTTCTTCCTGGACTACTATATAATTTTTATGCTCACCCTTGGGTTTAACATGCACCTTCTTGGTACTTCGGGGTAGATTCCTCGTTAGAAAAAAATGTTCCTAGTGACCGGAATTATTTGCTGTAAAGCAAGCACGAATATTTCCGATATGAATGCGACAAACCCAATTTTTAGACAAAGAGGAACTTGAGTAGTCCGTCTTCTACTAAACCAGGGGCACCAGAAAATTAACCCCAAAGCTGCCAAAAAAAGAAGGAAAAAACAAAAAAATGAAACAGTGCGAGGAGGAACTAGACACTTTTTGATATAGTAGAAGCGGGTCGGCGTGAGAATTCTAGAAATTTGTCCTTGACAGGGATTGAACTCCGGTCGCTAGGATGCACCAACCGTGACCCAACCACTAAGCTATGAAGAGATTATATGATAATATACTAAATGAGAGGCAGCACAAGAGCAACGACGAAGAGTTGAAGACGGTGTGATGTCAGGGTAAAGCTAGTTTGATGAGTTTATAACATGAGGTACATGTACTACTACTAGTAGTACTAAGTATATGTTTTCTCTCTCCCTCGTTGTCTCTCACCATCCATCCTCCCTCTCCCCTCCTGTGCAGAGCCCCGCACGCACTGACCATCTGATCTCTCCCTCATCCCACGTCATGGCGCAGCGCACGTGTGTCTTGGTACGACCGTGTTGTGTGTGTGTTGTGTCTCTGGCATGTTTTTTTAGAAGAGTCTCTAGTGTGTTGGTAAGATGCCTTGGTGTGCATATATAGAAAGAGGACATCACATATTTCACCATATCCTGCTCCATGTGTTGCACAAACCATCACTTGGACATTTTTTTTGCAGTTTTCATCAGTTGTTGTTAGTCTGATCCGTTGCAATTTCCAGCACTTGGTCATCTAACCTATTTAGCTCTGCTGACAACATATAGATAGTTGGGCCCGCCTTGTTAGTACTCCCATTAATTAACAAATTTGTAAGAACTTACATATTCATAAAAGGTTAAAAATTCATCCAATATTTATAAATTTTTAATGATCTATGTAATACTCTCTACTCTATATGTAACACCATTTTGGGGTTTGGCGGTAAAATGGATTATTAGAGTCGAAGTTTAAACTTTCCCGGTTTTAAAATTTTCACTTCCTTCCCAAACATCCGGATGGAAGGTTATTAAAAACATAGTGATGCACAAGGAATTTTTATATTATATGCATTATGTCACATGGAATTTGACACACTTCATTATGATATGGCTAGCTTTCCTACAATTCCATAGTACTCCATTCTCATTCCATTTCACATCCTGCGAAGAGGATGCCACCAAGCACACCCGCAGCACGTTGGTTCGAAAGTACAGTAGGAATAGTACGAAGGGTATGGCTCATCCACTTGCTCGAGAAGGAGCCGGACCTGACTGATTTTTATTGTTTCATTTTAGGGCTCTTTGTGCTAAATGTATGGATATCTATGTAATTTTCTATTTTTGAGGTCTTCGATGTAAACTATACTCCAACCGACTTGGTCAAATTTGAAATACAACTAAGCGCGATAGATTGCTCTTAAAAAATTTCAAAAATATTTTGAAGCTAAGCAAGAATTCGGTACATCGAAAACCACCAAAAGATCCGAAAATTCATGTGCTTTCTATATATCCGCACCCAGACAAAGTTGACACGGTTTTGAAAACATTTCAAATAAATAATAAAAAGTATAATATTTTTTGTGTGGCATCATGTTACATGTATCCAAAACATGCGTTATAAAAAGTATAATACAAACATTATTAATTATTCTTTTGTTTTGATAATACTTTATGTTGATGATCCCATCTATATCTTCTTATAAAGTAGACGTCCACTAAGAGTCATTTAAGTTTGTCTATCTCAACATGCAAACTAGCCACATCATCTCCTTTTCTCAGCCGTTCGATTCCAAGCATTGCACCGTTCATCTGTGCTGTCTCCACCCAGGCCTAGCCCATCCCGGCAACCTTAATCGTACAAAGTCTGGTCTCTCCATTATAATCACGAAAAGTAGTTATTTTTTCATTGAACTCTTCAGAAGCACTAGCCTGTTGGTTCCAATCAATTGTCTGTTCACCTTCTAGAAACTGCTTTCTCAGAACCCGTGCACACCTCGCTCATCCCCTGTCATTCCTCTGCGCTTTCTCCTCCATCGCTCATACCTCCCCCCACCCCCCCACCCCCACCCCGCGGTCTTGACGTCCGCCGTCCCCAGCTCCAGGTGCTCCATGCCATCGTCAGGTGTCCTATCCAAGAGTTGATTGTCTCGAAATATTGTGAGTTTTGATTTAGTTCTACCATCTTAGATATGTTACTAATCTCTTCTTTCTCTCTTTCATCTTCTTTGACCATGTGGCTGCAAGAGGACACCATTTTGTTTTCTCTGGACTTGATTCTCCATGCAGATCAATATATCTTGTTATAAAGTAGACCCTCACTAAGAGTCATTTAAGTTTGTCTATCTCAACATGCAAACTAGCCACATCATCTCCTTTTCTCAGCCGTTCGATTCCAAGCATCGCACCATTCATCTGTGTTGTATCCACCTAGGCCCAGCCCATCCCGGCAACCTTAATCGTACAAAGTCTGGTCTCTCCATTATAATCACGAAAAGTAGTTATTTTTTCATTGAACTCTTCAGAAGCACTAGCATGTTGGTTCCAATCAATTGTCCGTTCACCTTCTAGAAACTGCTTTCTCAGAACCCGTGCACACCTCGCTCATCCCCTGTCATTCCTCTGCGCTTTCTCCTCCATCGCTCATATACCTCCCCCCCCACACCCCCCCCCCCCCTCGCGGTCTTGACGTCCGCCGTCCCCAGCTTCAAAACCAGGTGCTCCATGCCATCGTCAGGTGTCCTATCCAAAAACAGTGAGTTGATTGTCTCAAAATATTGTGAATTTTGATTTAGTTCTACCATCTTAGATCTGTTACTAATCTCTTCCTTCTCTCTCTTTCATCTTCTTTGACCATGTGGCTGCAAGAGGACACCATTTTGTTTTCTCTGGACTTGATTCTCCATGCAGATCAATATAGTGATGCAACTAGCAATAATCTGAACCTTCTCTCTCTTTCATCTTCTTTGACCATGTGGCTGCAAGAGGACACCATTTTGTTTTCTATGGACTTGAATCTCTATGCAGAGCAATGTGGTGATGCAGCTAGGGATCAAACGTGTATGTGTATGATGCTCTTTCGACTGAGGTAATAGATTATATACTACAGCTGAGTTTTGTCATATACATTTCTTCACCATGTTTTCTTTACCAAATTCTAGCAATACCACTGAAAGAATGGGGCTATATACTGCAAATGTCATCCATAAACTGAATGGGATTTTTCTCAGTCCGAAAGTAAGCTTGCGGTCACAACATTGTCTATATTTTCTGAGTAAATTGACTTGAGTATTTAAAGAGGACGCAAGGAAGATGGTGCCGTCCAACTATGACATGGTCCCATGTTGAGGCTACAGCCTGCAGATGAGGGTTTTCAAGAAACTTTGTTCTAAAAAGTACTGATATGCAAGAATCATATTATTGTTATGGTGCAAGATGAAGGTGTACGTTGTTCTGAGCTTTACATTATTGTCTTCAGGTTCGATAGCTCTCATGCATGTGGCTTTTTGATCATTATGCCATTCAAATCAGATTACTCTGATGTAAATCCAAGGTCACTCAGCAAACCTGCACCTACAAGCGTCTCCCTTCTCCATGAGTTGATTCCCACCGCTTCATCTTGCCGCCGCATATCCCAGCAGTTATGTTCAAGGAAAAAAGCTTCACACTCAATCTGAGTGCCCCCCAAGGTAGCCGAGCAGTTCTCAGTTCTCACTATATAGTCTGTGTTAAGCACGATTATAACTCTCAGAACTAAGTTCAAAAAACCTAATGGAATAGGTTGGAATGGATTTGGTGAATCACTCTTAAGCAATCGGCTCATGTTTTATTTATTTTCCTTGCGCCTTCTAATAACTACAACAATGGCTAGATACAGAAGTCCCTGCTTGTCAAATGCAAAGAACGTGATTACATTGTAGTTCTTGGCATTTTATTTATATTTACTTAAACTTTGAAATAGCAAGAATACAGAGAGGATATTGGTGTGTTTTCGCTTACTGTTGTTTGTATGGTCAGCCTCGGCTTAATAAGATGATATTCTGCAGTATCCACCCTCTCGATGTCCTAATGCACTCAATTTTTGGGCCTCATTGGCAAAGTCTTTCTGGATCTTCATTGCTGTTTGAAGGGGTGATTATATGGAGTACATATTGTATTTTAATCATAACCAATTTTATCACTGCTCACCATATGTATCAGGTATATTGCTGCCTCCAAAAGATTATATAAGTTGTGCCCTATGCATCCTTACACTCTGGTACAACATATCCCCGTCTCTATAGTTGTAGTAAGAGTTGTAAGGTGATGCTATGACTTGATACATAGGAACTCCCCTTACCACCAAATGAATGCTTCTGGCCTTTCATCGAATTTTCTTATAATGTATTTTTGTATCAGGTATGTTTCATCTGTTAATACATTTTTTGTTAATATTTACTGATCGACTATGTATGCTATCTTGGGCAGGTTTGAAAATTTATTGGCACCTTCATGTTTATGTTCCATGCATGGTGAGCACCAGCCACTCTATTTAGTTTATGCTTTCGCCTTTTTCTTTCTTCTCTTCAGTATAATCTTTGCACTCCACCATTGTTGCATTTAACTGCTCTCATGACACTTCTAAAAGATCAATTGTGCATGCTATTATTGATCACCAATTTAATTTATTTTGTTGAATGCAGCCTGCATATCCCCTTTAGATCATTATTTTCATATATGTAATCATCAAACCCCAACATGCACATGATGTGTCGGTGTTGTATATCTGGCTCCTGTCATGTCTTTCACACTTTCGCTTTTTTCCTAAAACTGTAGTAGGCTAGCAAGATGGCAAACTCACAAAAGTGGTCTCAGTTGTGCAATTATCATTCTTTGCGGTGCATGCATTCAAGGTTGGCATTATAGTTCAACTTCTCAATCATGAGTTGCATATTATAATATATACAAGTTAATTTTTACCCGTGATAGTAAACCTTGACTATGGATTTCCCGTCTCCAGTTGGTTGCTATTCTTTGCATCTGCCGACAACACATTTTAGGTTCACATAGTGGTCTGCAAATATTTCATTTGAACTAATTTTATCATAAGATATTTACTACAATAATTTTGACCAAAGCATCCGCATCAACACGTGTAAGCTTCCAATTTTCCATGTCATGCCCACTAGCATTCGTTAATAATACTATCCACACAATCAAGCTCTATAAACAATTGGCCACATCATCATATTTAGCTGCCAAATACAAAATCACGGCGATTGAATTTAGCCTCTCGACTATTACGACCTATTGGATTTTGTAGAACTGGGTAGAAACTTCATGTTTCATGCATTTTCTATATCCTGTTTTCATGACATAATTAAAGGAATTTCCGCTGCAACGCACGGGGTATCCTTTTAGTATCCAAGAATTTGCATGCCATCAAAATTGGCCATATTTTGAAAACAAACAAAGAGGAAGTAGTATGAATAGTATGGCTCGATCAGCTGCTCTCTTGAGAAGGAGCCGAACCCGACTATTTACCTCGCTTAATTTTAGGGTACTTCGAGCTAAATGGATGGACCTCAATATAATTTTCCCCTTTTAAGTCCTTCATGTAAAATATACTGCCACCGTCCATATAAAATTCGAACCTAAAAATAAGTGATAATATTTAAACATATATAAGCTTAGTTGTCAATGAGTAAAGCTTGTTTGACGGGTTTCTGTCACGAGGTACAGGTACCTACTACTAGTAGTACTAAATTATATGTTTTATCTCTCCTTCGATGTCTCTTACCATCCATCCTCCCTCTCTCCTCCTGTGCAGATCCCCGCGCGCACCGGTCGGCTGATCTCTCCCGAGTCCCACAGTGTGGCGCTGCGCACGTGTGCCTTGGTACGGCCGCGCTATGTGTGTGTCTATGGAGTGTTTTTAGAAGATTCTATAGCGTGTTGGTCAGCTGCCTTGGTGTGCATATATAGGAAGAGGATATCGCAGATTTCACCATGTCCAGCTCCATATGTTGCACAAACCACCACTTGGATACTGTTTTGCAGTTTTCACCAGCTGTTGGTCTGATCCGTTGCAATTTCCACCACCTGGTCATCTAACCTATTTAGTGTTGCTGGCAACATAATAGACAATTGGGCCTGCCTTGTCAATACTCCCATTAATTAACAAATTTGTAAGAACTTACATATTCATAAAAGTTTAATAATTCATCTAATATTTATAATTTTCTAAATGATTTGTTGAATGCAATAGTCTCTACTCTATATGTAGCACAATTTTGGGGCTTGGCGGCATAGTATTAGAGTCAGAGTTCAAACTTTCCTAATTCCAAAATTTTCACTTTCTTCCCAATCACGCAAAGGGAAGGTTATTCAAAAGATAGTGGTGCATAAGAGATTATTTATACTGTATCTAGTACAACCCATCGCATTCGATACACTTCATTATGATCTGGTCAGCTTTCCTACTACTCTGTAGTACTCAGTTATCGTTCTATTTTACACCCTGTGAAGAGGAAGCCACCAAGCACACCTACAACATGCTAGTTCGAAAGTACAGTAGGTGTAGTGGGAAGGGTATGGCTCAGCCCTCGCTCGAGAAGGATCCGGACCCAACTGCTTTTCATTGCTTCATTTTAGTGACCTTTGTGCTAAATGTATGGACCTCTATGTAATTTTTTATTTTTTGAGGTCGTTGATGTAAACTGCACTCCCACCGACCGTGTCAAATTTTAACTACTAGTAAGCGTGATATATTGCTCTTATAATTTTCCAAAAAATCTTTTGAAGCTAAGCAAGAATTCGGTACATCGAAAACCACTGAAAGTTCTCAAAAATTCATGTTCTTACTATGCATCCGCATCTCAACAAAGTTGACAAGCTTTTAATAATATTTTAAATAAAGAATAAAAAGTATAATATTTTTATGTGGGATCATGTTACATGTATCCAGAAACACGCGTTATAAAAAGTATAATACACACATTATTAATTATTCTTTGGTTTTGATAATACTTTATGTCGATGATCCCATATCCTGGAATTTGCATGCTGTTAAATTTAGCAATATTTTAAAAACAAATGAAGAGGAAGTAGTATGAAGAGTATGGCTCGATTAGCTGCACTCTCGAGAATGAGTTGATCCGATTGTTTTTATTGCTTAATTTTAGGGTGCTTCATGCTAAATGTATGGACCTCAATGTAATTTTATCCTTTTAGGTCCTTGATGTAAAATGTACTCCCACCGTCCGTGTAAACTTTGAACATAAAAGTAAGTGGTAAAATTTAAACGTATTTAAGCTTAGTTCTCAATGAGTATGAAAATTCTTTGATTTCAAGCCAAACCTACAATCATACTTTATGTTGATGATCCTATATCCAAAAATTTGCACGCCGCCAAATTTGCAATATTTTGAAAATAATCGAAGAGGAACTAGTATAAAGAGTATATCTAAATCAGCTGCTCCCTAGAGAAGGAGCCGAACCCGACTATTTTCCTTGCTTAATTTTAGGGTGCTTCATGCTAAATGTATGTACCTAGATGTAATTTCCCCCTTTTATGTCCTTGATGTGAAATATACTCCCACCATTCGAGTAAAATTCGAACGTAAAAGAAAGTGGTAAAATTTAAACGAATTTAAGCTTAGTTTTCAATGAGTATGAACTTTCTTCAATTTCAAGCCGAACGACCAATGTGATGGCCATATTTACATCATACTTTATGTTGATGATCCCATATCCAAGAAGTTGCATGCCGTCAAATTTGTCCATATTTTGAAAACAAACTAAGAGAAAGTAGTATGAAGAGTATGGCTTAGTCAGCTACTTTCTAGAGAATGAGCCAAACCTGACTGCTTTCCCTGCTTAATTTTAGGGTGCTTCGTGCTAAATGTATGGACCTCAATGTGATTCCCCGCCCTTTTTAGGTCCTTCATGTAAAATGTATTCCTACCATCCATGTAAAATTCGAACCTAAAATGAGTGATAAAATTTGAATGAATTTAAGCTTAGTTATTACTTAGTATGAACATTATTGGATTTTAAGACGAACGATCAAGGTCATGGCCATATCTACATCATACTTTACGCTGATGATGATCCCATATACAAGAATTTGCATGCTGACAAATTTGACCATATTTGAAAACGAACCCGAAGACGAAGTAGTATGAAGAGTATGATTCGATCAGCTGCTCTCTCGAGAAGGAGATCCAAACCCGACTATTTCCATGCTTAAATTTTAGGGTGCTTCATGCTAAATGTATGGACCTCGATGTAATTTTCTATTTTTAGGTCCTTGATGCAAAATGTACTCCCACCGTCCAAGTAAGTGGTAAAATTTAAACGAATTTAAACTTAGTTGTCAATGAGTATGAAAATTCTTGGTTCTCAAGCCGAACGACCAAGGTCATGGCCATATATATCTCATACATTATGTTGATGATTCCATATTCAAAAATTTGCATGCCGTTAAATTTGGCCTATTTTAAAAACAGACGAAGAGGAAGTAGTATGAATAGTATGGCTCGATCAGCTGCTCTCTAGAGAAGGGAGGCAACCCGACTATTTTCCTTGCTTAATTTTAGGGTGCTTCTTCATGCTAAATGTATGGATCTTAATGTAATTTATCTCCTTTTAGGTCCTTGAGGTAAAATGTACTCCTATTGTCTGTGTAAAATTCAAACCTAAAAGTAAGTGGCAAAATTTAAACAAATTTAATCTTAGTTTTTAATGAGTATGAACATTCTTGGATTTCAAGCCGAATAGCCAAGGTCATGACCATATCTACATAATACTTTATGCTCATGATGATCCTATATCCAAGAATTTGTATGCCATCAAATTTGGCCATATTTTGGAAACAAATTAAGAGGAAGTAGTATGAAGAGTATCGCTCCATCAGCTGCTCTCTCGAGAAGGAGCCAAACCTAACCGTTTTCCTTGCTTAATTTTAGGGTGCTTTGTGCTGAATGTATGGACCTCGATGTAATTTTCCCCTTTTAGGTCCTTGATGTAAAATGTATCCCCCCCTCGTTCGTGTAAAATTTAAACCTAAAAGTAAGTGGTAAAATTTAAACGAATTTAATCTTAGTTTTCAACAAGTATGAACATTCTTGGATTTCAAGCCGAACGACCAAGGTCATGGCAATATCTACATCATACTTTATGTTGATGATGATCCCATATCCAAGAATTTGCATGCCGTCAAATTTGGTCGTATTTTGAAAACTATCAGAGTAAGTAGTATGAAGAGTATGGTAAAATATACTCGATCAGCTGCTCTCTCGAGAAGGAGAGTCGAACCCGACTATTTTCCTTGCTTAATTTTATGGTGCTTCATGCTAAATGTATGGACCTCGATGTAATTTCCCTTTTTCAGGTCATTGATGTAAAATATACTCCCACCGTCCAATTAAGTGGTAAAATTTAAACAAATTTAAGTTTAGTTGTCAATGAGTGTGAACATTCTTGGATTTCAAGCCAAACGATCAAGGTCATGGCCATATCTACATGATACTTTATGTTGATGATCCCATATCCAAAAATTTGCATGCCGCCAAATTTGGCAATATTTTAAAAACAAACGTAGAGGAACTAGTATAAAGAGTATAACTATATTAGCTGCTCTGTCAATAAAGAGCTGACCCGACTGTTTTCCTTGCTTAATTTTAGCGTGCTTCGTGCTAAATGTATGGGCCTCGATGTCATTTTACCTTTTTTAGGTCCTTGATGTAAAATACACTCCCACCGTCCATGATGTTCCTATATTTGGGATTAGATGGGTGAATCTTGGCATGGTAAACAATATTGCCACTGGGTGTTTCTAACCATTAGGAAAAGAAAAAATAATTTTCCAAGTGACAGGAGCGTACTTTATGTAAAGCAAGTAGGAAGAATATGTATTTTCTGTAAAAAAAACAAAAAACAAGAAGAGAAATAATGAGCATAAAGGATACAGCTCGAGAGAGCATCAAAGAGAAGAAGTTGAAGACAGTGCGATATTAGAGAAAAGATGTGATTGCTTCCTCACATGAGGTACATGGTACAATCACCTAGTAGTACTTGTAGTATGGAGTATGTAGTAGTAAATTTCAGGATCTTTACTATAGTAGTAGTATAGATGCACTCAAAACAAATTGTGTTTTCTCTCTCCTTCAGTTCCTCATCACCATCCCCATACGCAAAAATAATTTCAGGGTATTTTGAACTTTTTTCTTTGGCACGATGTGATTTGCCTTGCGATTATGCCCTAGCTACCGAAAGAAAAAAACAGTAGCACCTCAAACTAGCGGCTAGCGTTGCAGGCCGGAGTGTTCAAGAAATATATCTAATTTTATGGTATTATTCCTTTTTGCATAAGCATCTATGTTAACATCCCGTGTTAGGTATGCCCTAATATACCAGGATGGAGGAGTCGATCCGACAACCGCAGGAGAACCACCCACCCCATCTTTTTTTGCTGAGAACCCGCGCGCCCCTCATCGTTTTCCTCTGCCACTCTGGCCGCTTGTGTACCATCGTATCCCCTCTCCACCCTTACAAAAAGGTAGAAAATGCTAACCCATCCCTACTAATCTTCTGCAGTACTCTTCTCCGGAATGACATCTGGCGGTTCGTTCATCTAGAGCGATGAAGCGTAAGATATATAAGTGCTACAGCTAGGCAATGGTATTGGGTAACCTCCACTACGGAACGCTGAGCAACATCACCAGTCGTGCCAATATTTTGAGCACCGCTCTCCTGGCTCATGGCATGGTTGGCATGCGACGAGGGATTGCGGAAGATCCCGGTCTCCCGTTTGGTTTGCCCTCCCTACTTTACTCTGACCCACAGACATCGCCACTAGACCGTGACGAGCAGGTAAAAAATAGTTTTGCATGATTTTGTAGGATTTGAATCCTTAGATTCTTTCCTATGGCTTGCATTTGGATCAAAAGAATGGTGCTACCCAAATTCTTCTGAACTGCACCCCCTATGCTTAAATCCCATAGGAATTGGAACATCTACTTGAGCCTCAACTCTCATCATATGCGTAGGATAGAAACATGTCATTCGCGTAGGTAGTTTTCCGACGTTTTAAAATCGCCTGGTTTTCACCGGCAACCCTGTGACATTCCTGTGTTCTCAATCCTGTGATCCAAAGAGGCCCAAGACTTTTGTTTCAGTGTCCCCCCTCTCTCCTCCAAACATACTAAACTAAAAACACAAGAACAATCAAGATTGTTGATACCCATAACGGAAGGTGTATTGGTCAATCAAGGATGTCCTTATATTTTAAGTTCCATGTGTTTGACAAACACAAGATTTCTGTAAAAAGTTGGCTGTTTGGTGTACATGAATACAAAAGCGTAGAATTTCTTTAAAACATGGTAAAATCAAAATCAAACCTCATGGGAGAGTATATTTATGATGTTATCGTGTCTATTGGGACCTCATTCTTGTTCTTTGCGCGCGTAGGAATTTGAAAATGAGGTCCAAGTTGGATATGAAGAATTGCATATGAATTTTGGAGGATCCTAACCCATAGGAATTTTGGAAGATATCAAATTCCTATGGAGTACCTTCTTAGTTCCTATGCCCTTCATTCCATAAGAATCTAAATATGAGCTCCAACCTCATTTTATTTCTCCTTTGAGAAGTCCAATGCGGTTACACTATATTCCTGCAAAACTCCTGTGTTTATTTTCTATGCACCATCCAAATACACCTATTACAAAAAAAATGTGTTTTTAATTCCTAATATGAAATGAATTTATTGTACATGCCATGTCAATCCTGTGTTTTTCCTATTCCTATGTTTTTTAAACAATTGATCGAAAGAGGCCCCTAATTTTGCTAATCAATCGTAGGAAAAATTCCTGTGTTTTTTCCTATGATCCATTCTTCTGAACCAAACGGCCAAACATTGCCACCATAGGAAACTTTCATATTCCTATACTTTTTCTTTAATGCAAACAAGATTTTATTCCTTGATGTGTTTGTTTGCATGCATGATTTATTCATCACGTTTCTGCATCTTTTGGATAGTAGTTTTTCTAAAAGCTAGCTAGCACTCCCCCTTTGTCGAACACCTTGCATGCCCCTAGATATGAAGAAAATCTATTGCAGGGCATTGACGCGTTGCTGATGCCACTAGACAATCCAACACTAGAAGCATTTGTAACAGTTGATGATGACATACCCGAAACTTGGGATGGTGAAGGATTTGAAAACAAGGGTCGCTAGGTTGGTGCCAACAGAGAATCGATTGCGATTGCAAAGCACCAGGGGTGCTAGTACCTCCAAAATGTCTACAGTATGACACATATCGAGCTACCACATGTGCAGTGTGTTGATATTTATCCATCGGGTAACCAGTGTTTCCCTGGCTCCCCATGAACTTACAGCTACAAGCATGCGAGTATCGAGCTGCTAAATATACAAATAATAGAGAAACTATATATATTTGACAACCTATGGCACTACAACGCGATGGCGGTGTTTCACAAATTTATTGCTATCATATATTTTCCTAGTCACAAGGACTAGATTATCCTTCGGAGCGACTATCTTGCACAGTCTAATAAGTGTTTCTACTGATCACATATATGCGGTGAAAGAACCGTGAGGAGATGTTCTAGTCTAGGAACCAAACAAGTAGAGTGAGTCCCGTTATTTAAAAGTAAAATTTATAAATGACTTATAACTCCATTGTTATTGATACTTTTGCTAACTAAAATGCACACACAGGTATACTTGCAGGTCCGTGTGTCATACGTGATCTAGTAATTGAAGAGCTGGCAAACATCCAAGCCGGTGATGATGTTGAGGCTGAAGATATTGCATTACACAGCTGGTACTTGGCAAAGCTTGGCTGTGATATCCTGTGGATTCACACCAGGGGTGCACGAACCAGCTGCCATGATGATCCAGTATCATACATGGGTAGAGAGCTGCTCTCTTATCCTCGCTTCGCTGCCACGTTTTCTAGAGGGCCCTTCATCTGAATGACCTTGTGGCAC
Organism: Avena eriantha; assembly: GCA_910589775.1. Taxonomy (NCBI): domain Eukaryota; kingdom Viridiplantae; phylum Streptophyta; class Magnoliopsida; order Poales; family Poaceae; genus Avena; species Avena eriantha. The sequence continues at coordinate 279,147,093 of OU342746.1, read as the reverse complement.
CGGACAGGATCATAAGGAACAATCTTGAAGGGAGATCAGTGTTTGTGGAAATCAACCATCCATTCATCCTCGAGCCCCCTACAAACCCTGAACCTGCTGCTGTTGATGCTAACAAAGCTCTGCCAGTGTTCAGAGCAGACTATGTGTTTGCTACACATGTGTGCTCCCAACATCGCCCATAGCCAGTTCCATATTGGGGCCGCATGCACGTCAATCAGGGGGCATAGGTTCGTCTATTAACTACACAGGAGCAGAACATATGGAGCAAATGTTCGAGGCGCCAATGTGGTTCGTGTCAATCCTGCCTTGTTAGAACTATGTGAAGTTGGACCAAAATGCAGAAAAGCTGATTATCAGCATTCGCAACATCATTTCTATAGCTAGTAGTTGTCACGTTGTCGCGCTGCTGGATCTCGGTTCTAGAGGATCTGCTTCCGCATCCCAGCTGGATCAAGGAGAACGGGAGTCATCACTCGACACTGTATGTGTGCGAGTACTCGGACGGAACCACCATTAGAGGGGCCATGGCTGTCGCACAATGACCAGGAGGTGATGTGTGAGGAGCTTCGCGACCTTGAGGTTAGCTACGATCGTCTACTTCATCATGTTACTGCATTGACTAATAGATAGATCTTGAGCTTCGGGGCGTTCTAGCTAGGAAAAAAATGTGTTTTATTCTACTGAACCCATTTAATTTTATCACTTTCAGGATGCATATAAGAAAAAAAGAATTCACAATTTCATCAAGAAGAACAACAAAGGGAAAAGTATAAAACAAATAGGCCATGGATTCGGTACATGTGCCAGATTTTTTGTTCTCTTATCCTGTTTTTGACAGTGTCAACTTTGTTCATGCCATTAAACTACACTTCATAAGGACAAGTTGTTTTAATCTACTTAGAACCTAACCAGTAACACTCGGATCGCCCTGTCCGCCCTAGATTTACGCTACAGATGCTATGCAACCCCCTGACCTTGCTGAATCACGGGCCTCGCAGAAAATCATCGAGCATGAGAACTCCTTTGCCTTTGCTTCCAAATACAAAGTAAATCAATTTATTTCACAACATATGTATTTAATCTAATCAACTATTTCAATAAAATGAAATTAACACAACAACACATTGTTCTTATGGATTAAAACAAAACTAAACATGAGCCATCTTACATCCGAATAATATGGACCAACTGAAACTAAAATCCTAACCAAAATAAAAACAAGTAATAATTCATCTAACATAAATGAGAAAAGAGAGTATTTCGACCTAGGGCTTGCACCATCGGTCTAGTTGTGGTATCGCTTTCCACTGGCGCATTACTTCATACATTATTGAAAAATACATGGCCAAAGGAAATAAGCAGAATGTTTTCTTGGATACTCAACGTACGTTTCAAGACCCAAAAATAACATCTTGCAACCACAATCAATCATGTCCTTCCTAAACCCATCAACTTCTCAACTCATGGTTCTAGATCTTGGAGCTCCATGTTGTCCTGGCTACTACTTTTTGGTTTAGATCTTAATGGAACAACATGTTGCTACTTTTCGCTGCCACTAAAAACAATTCACAATTTCATCAAGAAGAACAACAAAGGACAACCCATCCGATATCTTAATGGAATGATATTAGAACTCTATTCCAACCAAAATCAAAGGCACAATATATAGGTCCATAGAAGTGCTAACAAATACTTAAATCGGTTGGCCAAATAATTCAGTTTTAACTTTGTATCTATGCTCAGCACAGAAAAAATTAGATGACTATGAAACAAAACATAAGAATAACCAACTTGAAATTTTGTTAAACACCTTGTAGGCAAATATACATTGAATCTGCACAAAAATATGGGGAGTTAGTAAGATAGATAGAGAGAGAGGAGGAGGAGGAAGATTATTAGGAGGAAAATCATGAGGAAGAGAAGGACACAGTATGTTTCGAGTCTAGATGTGGCAGTCTCTGCCGCTGCGGGGCTCCATAGGAGCCTGATGGGAGAGATTTGAGGTGGCGGCCCGCGTTCTTCCTCTTGCCACCTGAAACCCTAGCACCTTGGGAAGGAGGCTCGGTGGTAGAGGAGCTAGACAACACGACATCATAGCGAGGAGCTCAATTGCGGAGAAACCAGACAGCGAGGCAGCGGCAGGCTAGGTGGAGAAGACGGGAAGGTGGTTGGCGGCGCAAGGGGATGAGAGGAGGAGGACCGGGAGGGACCAGGGGCGGATTGGAGGGAGATGACGATGCAGGGATTGGGGAGAATGGAGAGGCACCCCACGTTCTACCCCGTAGCATTGACCAGCCCACTCCCATCTAATGATCCCATGCCCACTCCCATTAATGATCCCATACGTGACCCACCCCGAAACCACCCCAGGTGACTGACAGGCCAAAACAAAGGAGGAGTTCCATGGCTTGATCTAGCGGGACTGAACGGCCAAGATGCTCCACAGGATCCCATCCGACGGCAAAGAAGGGTAAATCGCTATGAGATCCCCTGGGGGTGGGGCACCAATTAAATCTTTAGATACACTATATTTTGTAGCACTTAGCAACAAGACCCAATCAATTAGTTTCCACATAAGAAATCCATTATAGAAAAAATACAATTAGTTTAGCTCTTCATAGAGAAACTTGGGGGTAAGATCAGCTCGGGATCCACTTGATACATTATAAGCAGTCTTGATACATCGGACTTGAACAGATTGCTGCTAGTCAAGCCATAAGTTGAGTAGCAATACTTAACCATCATAAACAGAGTCTAATAGATGGATAGCTAACAGTCAGGACATAAACACCGAGTTCCTTTTCGAGACATGCAACATTGTTGCAACAAAGTGCCCTCACTTAGAAGGCCCAACTGTAGTCGTACGTGAAGGAATTGCCCAGTCTGCGAGTTGAACTGCACCAGCAGCACAAACAAAGGTCACCACTCTCTTATAAAAAACCTGAAGAGCTGATGGTGCGATCTTCTCATTGTACTCCCTTAAAAAAAAAGGAAAGATAGTATACTCAGAACCATGGAGTTAAAATATATTCTGTTATCATTCCATATCTCCAACAAGAAACTGCATATACTCTACTTAGGATATGAGTCAGATAAAGCAACAGCGACTTTACCACAGACGTGCCAGAGTTTCATCAACCCGTTTACTTAGCAATTCTGTCTCACGCATCATATCCTCTGCATTAGCTGGTTCAACATTCAAAATTCTTTTGCCATGCGATTCATCCTACAAACAAAGTAGAGAATCAACAATAAGCTGACATGACAACGAAGGTGCAAAGTTGCCGTTCAAGTGTTCATATAACTGCAAAGAAATTAATACAGATACATCTATACACAAAAGAAGTTGCCAGTGTAGTGCAACCATACTGAGCAAATGGGATGGTTTCTCTACTATCTAAAAAGAATGTGACTGTTCCGTTTTCTGCCACAGATCCACTACGTCGTACCCTTCGTCCGAGCTTGCGATGTCCCGCAAAACCAACAGCAGAAAAAAAACGGGTGAGAAAATAACTGCCGTCGCTCACCTCGCTCGTGCGCTCTAGTCCGTCGTTCGTCCCACCCCTATCCCGACCCACCAATCCCTAGCACATCCGCAGCTCTGGCGGTCGGTGTTGTGGATGAGCGGAGGTATATTGACGGCAAGGAGCTGTGTCAGATATCCGGAGCTCGACGAGGACGTACACAAGGGGCGAAGCTGTAGAGGCTCCGTGCTTATAAAAATGCAGGAAATCTGAGCTTTAGGTCAAGCTGGAATTTTTTCAGTCACATTCCTGTCATTGCTCTATTCTTACAGTTTTGCTATCTCTTACCACTTTACTAGGTGGTCCTGAAAGATTCCCCAGGCATTGTATTGACGTTGAGCCAGGTTAAAACAGCAAACTAGCTGTATGCATTATATGTTGTATTGATCCAAGCGGATTAGTTAAATATGTACCATTTAGTTAGTTAGTTTGTAATACAAGCTTGGCTTTTGGTCCTCCGACTGTGTACATGCAAACTCAGCTATGGAATAAAATTCACCTAGCGTACTTGTAATGCAATATGGCTGTTGATGCTTCTACGCTTCTTTTCATCAAAGCATTTTGTACTCACAGATTATAGTTGGCACACTTATTCAAGGGTATAGGAGAACAAAATTTCTCAATAGATTAGAAGGTGGATATCACCTCGCAGGGATGGCGTGTCGCCGTGCCCAACTTCCTTAACAACATTTTATTTTTAAAGAGTTTAAGTGTAGAAGCTAGCGGGGATGAGGCTGCAGCCTGCAAGCATGGATTACAACGAGCCACGGTGAGCTCGTGATGCTCGCATGGGTTCCACGGCCACTCTTGTTATAAGAGCATATCAAGTAATATGATGTTTCTTGTGTTGCTTGTTTAATACAACATGATATTGTACCAAGTTTCTTTGCTCTAACCATTGTGTTAAAACAAGACTTTATATTATCAAGTTCAAGTGTAGAAGCTAGCGAGGTAGAGGCTGCAGCATGCACACATGGATTCCGCCTCACCACCGTACATTCTAATAATTTGAAGTGATGGCTTATTTGACTAATGTCACCTCCGCCTGCATTGACTTTGCTAATGAATGTCTTCTCCTCGGTGTTTAACTTCACCTATAACATGACAACTCAACTGGCAAATGATTTCTGTCACTCAAGCGAGATTGATAGGATCGTATGATTTACTCATGATAATTCTGATTATGAAAATGATACCCAGTTTATACTCCTCTAGAAATCAAAATGATATGGTCCCTCGGCATGTGTTTATGAATTTCTGTCGGCACGTGTTCATGAAGTTCTAATTGATGTGTGTTTATTCATATGTTCTCCTCGCTACTCAATTTTTTATTTCCTGTTGCGACACACGGGCATGTTTCCTAATACAAGTGGTAAAAAGAAAGACAAGGAATTAATCCACGTCATTTAACAACTACACACATCTTTATATTGCAGCCTCGCCAGTCTATGCAAGTATTCATTTTTCTTCACACAAACTAATTGGATGCTTCACAAAAGGCATTCCATTTGGTAAGAAATATGAATTAAGACATGGTTTAGCTTGATTTGCCATTCAGTCGTTAAGACATACTTGATAATGATACACCCAGATGCAGGTTGATAGGATGTTTACTCTTCACAAATTTAATAAATACTAACAACATACTTGCACATAACGAAAAGGGCTGTTATTGTCAAGGATTGGAAATCGTCTTTGCAAGAAACCCTAGTCTAGTGACCTCTAGATAGAATCCAAATGCGTTTCTTTTGCATCTAAACAAACGTGATGCATTTGTACATCGCTCCACAACAAGAGCAGCAATACATACCGGGAGGCAAATATCTAACAAGCGACCCTAATTCAACCCCCGGGATCAAGTTAACAGCCCCAAGCAAGTAAAATTACTATCGTGGAGGACCAAACCACAAAGGGAGTTTTGTGCATATGTGCAGGTGAAACTTTCCGAGCCGGTAACGAAATCCGCCATAACAAGAGATTTAGATCTGGAGTCGAATATCATATCGGAACATGCGCAATAGAAAATCTCCAATTGGGTACAGGGAGCGGCGAACGAACCTGACGAGGGGGTGCACAGAAGCGCCGATAACGCGTCGCCGGCGAGACAGGGAATACCGACGACGTCCGTAGAGCAGCAGCGGCCGGGGTCTGCATCCTCGTGACCAGGTAGCGTAGCGCCATGAGATGAGATGGCCGAGACCGATCGATCGATCGATTGGGTAGGAGGCGGCTAGGGTTTGCTTTCTTCTCTCTTGAAGTTTGTTTCTTCCTGCTCGGCTTTCTACTTTGCGAGGATGCTAACAAAATTAGGTCACCTTGAGCATGTCCAAGTTTGTCCATTACAGCGGGAGTAGACGATTGGTCAAAATATCCTAGACATACCCAATATCGTCTAACATACTTAGCCCAAACCAGTTTAAGCACCCAAAAAAAATAAGAGTAATAAACTCTATATACACGTCTCATCATAACTCATCGTTCCACCGGCCACAGCTGGGCCAAATCGTCCCCCATCCATGCTCAGTTGACCCATACCATAGGCACTGCCTCTCCGCTTTTCTCCCGGCTCCATCGCACTCTTGAGTAGGACTGCCCCCAAATTTCTATAGCGTCGGCGGCATCTAATTTTCCTCGAGCTGGAAGGCCCCATGTTCCCCCCAGCTCTCTGCGGCGAGAGCATGCACAATAACAACGCCGCCTCCGCGCTTGCCTTGATCGTTGTTCCGTTTCTACGTTTGGCCGTCTATATCTCTAATCGTCTCAGGCATCAACGAATTTCAGACAAGCTTGTTGATTAAGGGCAATCTGTGAAGTATATAAACAGGTGGATCTCGGTTTAGTTTAAGAGAGCAATGTGGCACTATTTATTTGGTAAAAGCAGCAGGTGCTCATGTTGGGATTGAGAGTTCGAGAGGAAAATGTGGGGGAACCGGTACAATGGTAGTAAAAAGTTAGATGGGCCCACTATGGCCCCATGCCTCTACATCCCCGACCACGAGCCTTCCCCGCCGATATAGTTGTGCCGGCTTGGCCCGATCAAAACTTCTATCCCCCCCTCAACTGTCTCGCGTCTTATCCATGTGTGTTGTTGAGGAAATTGGACTTCGTATTCTTCCTGGGTCTGGCTCGTGGGCTGACGTCGTCTTGTGTTGTAATCGGGGTGGCCCTGCCCCTCCAATCCTCGTGCACGACGCCATTGCCTGCCTACACCGGCTTCTCCATCCTCGGCTGCAAGCTCTCGCCGACGCGCGCCTCTCTATCGTGTGGTCGTCGTCCCTGTCGACAGAGAAACCACCGATGTCGTGTAGGACCATGGTGCCACGAGGGAGCAGCGACATGGCATCAGGAGGAGTAGATAAGCCAAGCTCATAGGAGGACGACAGAGAAATCACCGATGTCGCGACGGACCGCAGCGCTGCGAGGGAGCAGCCGCATGGCATCCGGAGGAATGGATAAACCAAGCTCATAGCTCCAAGGATCTTGACAACGTCAGAGCTCCAGCCGCTCGATAACAAAACGATTAATTCGCTCAATATATTTGAGGAAACTGCGGTGGGAGCTTTAAGTTAACAAAGTCAACTTGTTCGTTTCCACGGCTGTGGGTAAAAAAAATAAAACTGATGCGTGAACAACTTGTAGGTGGCAAATGATGTAATATATCAAACTGCAGGGGTAAACCGGTCCAAAAAAGTATAGGAACGACGAGAAACACTCCTTTCTGTATTATTAGATATAGATATAGATATAGGTATAGATTTTCATGAAATCAATAATAAAGCCTACTTTCGAGGAGGTCTAGCCCAATGTTGTCGCTGTAAACTGCGGTGATCCTTTTCTTTTCTCGTTGTATGGGATACACCAGTCACTAGACCGTGAAAGCGCGCTAACGCGCTAGTCCATAACTCCATATTCAAGAAAGAATGTTTGAAAATACAAGGAAATATAGACATTTATTGAAACTTGAACTTAGTTTTCTATATTTTTCTATAGATCATATTCATGATAACATTGTACAAAAAAAAGGATAGAGTAAAAAATTACAAATTCTTTCTCTAAAGTCTTTCGTCTTATATTCTTGCATAGAAATCAACTCTAATATGGAGGTCACCTCTTAAAGGGTTCAAGTTGAGCGCTAATGCATTTTATTTTAATGGCTAAAGCTGAATGCCAACATGAAGGGCACCATTGAAACTAAAGATGTCCCTCCCCGTAGAGCCGAGCACAAACCATCGTTTAAGAAATATGCAAGAATATATGTCCATTCATGGATTCCATATAAACAACGGCAATAATTGACTTCAGACTTTTCTATGGTAATTAACTTTAGTTTGACATAACAACTGAACCTGCCGAATAAGATCAGTGGAAGAATGTTACCCTACATACCGAAACAATAAAATATGAGCACACCTCTTTCTTTGAATAAGATCATCACCATGAATGTGTGCCTTGCTTTGAATGTGTGCCTTGCTGCATCCTTTAAGCTTGACAAAAGAATGATACAATGGCAAAGAAAACCAAATGATACAGATTTTTGAGAAAATTTGAACAACTGTATTGTACTAAGTGAAATCGCGCGCTTCGTCACATCAACTACACTTCGTTCAGGCACATCGTAGATGTGGCTAGCTGGCGGGTCCCACATACGGGCTCCAGTCGGATGTTCATCTACAGTGTCCCGCTGCAGAGAACGCGTCTACAGTGTCGCGCCGTGCGGCCGACACGTGCACGGTACTCGTTGTCTCCGATGTTCCCGGCATCAGCGCCGAGGTCGCCAATATGGCCTCTTCCTTTATGTCCGATCAGTAGATTAGAGTATATTGTTTTAGTATGATAATGAACGTTATTCATGTTCAAATAAAATAGAGGATTTATAAATCCTTGTAAATTCTATTTCTTTTCCTAACTTTATTTTTTATATCTTTTCCATAATAGCTCCAAATGAGCTCAATTTTTTTTCTAAAATTTTCTATTATTTAGTAGGTCATTGCAGGGTCAGTTTGTAGTATTTTTTATTGATCAAGAATATTGGTTTTATAAACTTCTTAGTTGATATCTTGTAGGAGCCTTTTGACATATCATTTTTTTTCAAAATAGGGTTTTGGAAATAAAATTTTGCATTAATGCCATGATGCAATGCCATGAACCTATGGAATTTTCCCATTCTAAAATTTGGGATGTGACATGGAATCTCGTGATGCAACATTCTTTGAGAATATGTTTCCTATAAAAGATATGCATAGCATTGGTAAAATTTCTTTCAAAATACTTCCTGAATCTAGTGCATCTATTGAGAATTCTGACCAACCACATGAGGAAATCCTTGAGAAGGATGTTGATGAACCTCCCACAAGGAGCAAGAGACAGAGGATTGCAAAATCCTTTGGCAATGATTTCATTGTGTACCTTGTGGACAATACTCCTAGATCCATTGTTGAGGCATATGTATCTCCTAATGCATATGATTGAAAAGAAGCTGTCCAAAATGAGATGGACACGATTCTTTCTAATGGAACTTGGAAATTATCAGAATGACCATATGGTTGTAAACATGTGGGATGTAAGTGGGTGTTCAAGAAGAAGCTAAGGCATGATGGTACTATTGAGAAGTACAAGGCACGACTTGTAGCAAAAGGCTACATATAGAAAGAAGGCGGAGATTACTTTGACAGCTATTCACCTGTTGCTAGACTAACCACTATTCGAGTACTACTGTCTTTGGTTGCCTCTTATGGTCTTCTCGTTCATCAAATGGATGTGAATACAACTTTTCTTAATGGAGAGTAGTTGGAAGAGGAGATCCATATGGATCAACCGGATGGGTTTGTGGTAAAAGGGGAAGAGACAAAGGTGTGCAAGTTATTAAAATCTTTGTATGGCCTAAAATAAGCACCCAAGCAACGGCATGAGCAGTTTGACATAACTCTACTTTCTGCTGGCTTTTTATTAATGAGGCTGATAGGTGTGTGTACTATCACCATGGTGGGGCCGATAGTGTTATATTATGTTTGTAAGTGGATGATATTCTAATCTTTGGTACAAACATGAAAGTGATAAATGAAGTCAAGTCTCTCATGTAAAAGAGTTTTGATATGAAAGATCTGGGAGAGGCCGATGTGATTCTGGACATAAAGCTTATTAAGAACAGGAATGGGATTATTTTAATGCAATCTTATTAAGTTGAGAAGGTCTTGAGCCGATTTGGCTTTATTTATGGCAAGACTTCTCCAACACCTTATGATCTCTCTCGAATCAGGCTTTCGCCCCGCTTTATAAATAAAGCAAAATCCAGGTTCACACGAGCATCCAACCAAGACAACCGGCAGAGGCCTACATAAAAGATTAAAAGGTGCACGGTCGCTAGGGCCACAGCACATCAAAGCCCAAAGCTAAAGGAAAGACATGTAGCTACAAAAACACTCTGGCCGCCGCCTGGGGTAGCCATCATCACGAGCGATCCGACATCGAGAAGGGGAGCATCACCGTCCTCAAGGCCCGAAGAGTTTCATCGAGAGCCTCCCGGTCACGCTGTCGCACTAGCAGGGACCACTGCTAAAGGAGGGCGGTAAGAGAAAAAAACGAGTCAAACACACGGGAGAGGTAAATCTGCTCAATCACCATCTTGTTCCTCGTGTTCCACAAGGTCTAGGCTAGGGCCGTGAACACGAGCCAGAAGAGGCGACGTCTCCTTCTGGCATAGTTCGCCTCGGCCTACAGGAACTCTCCGAGATCCTGGGCCTACAAAGAGGGTGAAAGAACATTTCATGGTTCCCTATGTTTTGTGTGTTAGATAACAATACGTGAAGTTTTCTCATGTGTGCTAAGTGTACAGGGAAGTGTTTTTGGTATTTGGGGGCCGGATTATCCGCCCCCATTATGGGCCGGATAATCCGGCCTGAACCTCTTGGCCAGGGCCGACTGTGCGCGAGTCTCTGTCTAGGGGCGGATTTTCCCCCGAATAGTCCATAGCGGGGCGGATTTTTTCTTCCCTGGCCGGATAATCCGGCTCTCCCCTTGGGCCGGATAATCCGGCACCCAGGAGAAGAGCAAAGGCTGGCACGGTGCGTGTCTCTGTCCGGGGGCAGATTTTCCCCAGGATAGTCCGAGGCGGGGCGGAGTTTTCCCCCGGGCTAGATAATTCGGCTCGCACTTAGGCCGGATAATCTGGCCCCAAAAGGCTCCAACGGATCCATCTAGACAAGGGGTATAAAAGGCACATCTTCCCCTCCGGTCAGATCTCTTGGTTCATTCGAAAAAGTTCAGACCTGGTGCAAAAGCTCTCTCCCTAGATCTCCCACTTCAACCACCTGAAGGCTTCGATCTTTGGGGAATTTGCGGTGACCCAGCATACCACTTCATGATGTAGTACACTATAGTCGTTGACATAACACCAATGAAACACTGTTCACTAGTATTACATCCCCTAGAGTGGTACAACAGAAACACAGCAGGTCCAAGACATGACTATAGATTACAACTTGACTCTTTACAAAAGATCTAAAGAACACTCTGGGTTAAAGAGAGAGAAAGAACTTCTTACAAGGAAGAACCATAAATAATAACTCTAAACTATCTGGCTAAAAAGACTAATATCTAAACCATAAGGCTTGCAATTGCTACTAATGCAATGCTCTACATAAGTAGGTTTTATGGCTAGAGTATCTACTCCTATCTAAACAGAGACTTTGTCTTCACTTCGGTTGATGAATATGTTGACTTCATTGATTTGATTGAAGAACTTGAGATGCTAGTGATGGTTTCTTGAGAAGAAATTGATGTTGACGTCGTCTTCACTGGCTTAGAACCCAGCAAGGGTTAAGAAGGTACGGTTGAGTACGAGCGTACTCAGCAAGTTCACTAAAAAGGAGTGTATGATGCACTATCTCTATAGCCACAGACCATAGGTCGTAGGCAATGCAGGTTTTTGTAAACATTTCTTCAAAGGTTGATTTTATTCTGAAAGCTATGTCCGACAATCTTCACAGGTTGACCAGAAACTTCATGGGGTTCCTTTCGTGCCGCATTTGTAGCTCCTTCCTAGAACAGAGAGTAACATGTCACAATTCTTATACTCTGCAGAGGTGTGTCACTTTTCCCACAAGAGACCTTAAGCTTTATTGCACAGCCGGGAGTATGTCCCCATTTAAACATCCATGGTTTGAGGCCCAACTTAAGATCCAAGCCAATCACTGCCCCCTTCGTGACCCCGCATGAAGACACGATCCTTCGGGGCTGACTACATCTCCGTTAAGCCCCCTTTCGGGCAAGATACAACCCTGATGAGTTCCCGAAGACTCTGTAAGCAGCTCTGTCTGGCGGTCACCATTAGCTATGGTGAACTCAGACCAAGACAGCTATGCATAGATAATCTAGACACCTAGCTCGCGGGGAACTAAGGGGTCCCACCCATGTGCTGGATTCTCTGGAACTCCACGAGAAATCAACAGCCTCACGATAAGGTCATCCGTCCATGCGAAAGGAAGAAGATACAGCTGACTTCTCTGTCCCATTCCAAATCTCACGGTTGACGCGTAATATACGGTGCTAGAATCACTGGCGACATTGGTTGTTAAGTCCTAGATATTATGTTCCTATACCACTGGAACTGTATCAATAGATTATTACCACTTGGTAAATAATCCATAATCATATTATTATGATAATAGTATTTTCTGTCCTTTTTGAAATGCAGGTGATGACAACATTTGAGTTACAAGCATTTGATAGAAAATAATCAAAGTACATGAGCAAGTTGTGAACTTGCCTTTTGTGATTGCAAGATTATGCACTCACGGTCTTCAAGACAATAGAAGATCTAAATTCTGTAAACAACATCATTGGTCCGGTAAGGACTAATGTTTAAAGAAGTAAGATGCAATGGTGCATAAGTAATGTAATGCAATTTGATAAACGTGAATCCCCGAAATAATCGTATCTGATCTAGGGTTTAGAGACTGGTGATGAATTCTTAGGAATGTGTTGCACTTTTATATCAGATTCACACTTGTGCTTCTTATTAAGGCTTGTGAGAGTGTGTGAAACAATATGTAAACACAACAAATAGTATACAATACTCAAGCACTCAAATGGGTCATGGTATCTAAAATATTTCTTAAACAAGATTAAGAACCAATTAGAGCTTTTAAAGAAGTGTTCAAGGATTACTTTGAATGTTTCTTAAAAGAATAAATTTTGAGGAAAACATTACTTTACAAAGTAAAAAGTATTTAAACTTAAGGTTAACACTTTAAGGATTTCTTATTAGCTAAGATTATTAAAGAGGAAAACATTACTACATTAAACAATCATAGCATAAGTGGTGGAGATTTACATGTTTTGAACAAGGCACCACATTGTAGATGGTTGACTTCTTAACATTCCATAAAGTTAGAATTTAAGTATTATTACTTGAATGAGGTGGTGTTTTATTAAAGTTATAAGTGAGTAGAATTACTTTATTATTAATGCTTACCTTTTATAAACATAGAAAGGGAATTACTTAAATTACTTAAAAACTTGGTTTAAACCATTGAATAGTTTTCCAACTTGTAAAAGAATTGGTAGTTAACCTCTTGATGATTTTATAGATGCATAATATCTTTTTGATAAGCAATATACTACTTTGATGGTTTTATAATGGACAAGATTAGAATACACTTAATTTTAATTCATCCAACATTAATTGAACTTGTTATTACATTTTTAAACTTTTAAAAAATAATGCTAAAGGAAATAGTAAATATTTATATATTTTTAAGGAATTAAAAGAAAAGAGTTTAAATAAGATTTATTAGATCTTTACCTTTTATTTTACTTCAAAAGTGAGAGTCTACATTTTTGATGTGTAGAATTTATTTTTGTGATCATTTTGGTATATTATAAGTATTTTTGTGATTTTTAAATAACAAGATATGATTTTTATAAGTTTAGTCACTTTATAAATACTTAATAAATAATAAATATTAGTTAAGTGATATAATATTTTAAGTTTATAGTTTTACATTTTATTTCTTATTTTTACAAGAATTTTGGTATATTATTTATATTTTCTCATTTACCAATATTAAAATATGAATTTTCAAAGTATTATAACTTATAAATCTTTATTAAATAATAATTATTGAAATAGTTAGCACAATAATGTTTGATAATAAAGTTAAATTATATATTTTATTTTTCTTAGCATTTTGATATATTTAATACATTTTTCTGAATTATAAAACAAAAGATCTTCAATTTCTAAGATTTAATCATTTTCCTAAATTCCTGAAAAATATTTATAAACGAATTTATAATATTTAGCCTATTTCCTAAACAGGAATTACATTTTATACCGATACACACTCTAGCCACTGCCACTGACCAGTGGGGACAGGGCCACGTCGGTTGCCACGTGAGCAAGACTGGGTCAAACCTATTGACTAGGCTAAGGGTGACGTCAGCATGACATCGAGGTGACGTCAGCGATGGCCAGAGCTCCCAGGCCGGGCAAGGACTCATCGATCTGGAGCTCGCATGGCAAAATAGAAGGCACTACGCGGTAGAGTAGTCCAAGGCGAACCTAATAGTGGTGGCGTTGTCCACTTTTGGTCACCGGAGCTACTCCGGTGACCACCTACTATGGTGGCCAACGGTGAACTATGGCGCTACGGCAATACGGAGCTCGTGAGAGTGATTGGAGAGGTTCCAGAGGACGGCAGACTCACCCTGATGATGATGGAGAGGTCGAGGAGGCGTGAGGTGGTCAGATGATGACGAATCGACGGCGATGGCCACGACGGCCGACGGAAGGAAACGCTCGATTCCTCCCGATTCACGGCGTGCCAGCACCTGTGCTTGGTCCTAGTCGAACAAGGCCACGACGGCGCTTCCAGTGGTGGCTTCAGCGAGGCGAGGGGTGGTCGGACATGGCCAGAACGACGACCACCGACGAGCTAGGGTTTCGGGTGAGGAAGAGAGATAGTGGTAGAGAGCGAGAGAGAGAGGATAAGATCAGTATGAGAAGATAGAAGAGGATGCGGCGGTCTTATCTACACCTCTCAAGGGCGGCGGCGAACATCACGACGGTCGAATTTTGCTAACACCGACGAACGGCATCGAGCACCACCACGCAGGTGTCTGTGTGCGTGAGGATGACGACGATGGTCGTTTTTTTTTTGCAGAAAACCCTCTAAGTTTCTTGGGATCTAACCCGCGGTCCATATTGCTGTCCCACTTGTCAGTGAGAGATATGTGCTCTGGCTAAGTGTGCGGTTTGTACTGTTTGCTGATCACGGGCGTGGAATAGGACTGTGACGATCTGGGCTGTGGGTCGATAGTGTAGCACTATGCCCTTTTTTCTTTATTCAGTTTCTATTTTCTTTTCTATTTGTAAATTGACTTCAAACTTGATTTCTACACGGTTTTAAATCCTCAGAGTTCTGGTGTAATAATCCAAATGGTTCAAAGATTCATTATACTAAAAGTTCTATTCATTTTTCTTTGTCTTTTCGAAATTCATGAGTGTATGAAAGGTTCTTTTATTAGAGAATTATTAATAGGAATTAGGGTTCTAGTTCCTTATTTAGAAAATCTTATATAAAAAATGACTTTGTTAACACCATGATACTTATTATGATAAGGATTTAAGATGGTGGGTGATATTTTTATAATTATATTCACTCTTAGGCTCATTAATACATACACAGTATATTGCATTAAACCTTGTGGTTTGTGATATGGTGATTTGAATTTCATGGTCCTCTATATTTGATGATTTCTCCCATTTCAACCCTACTTAGTTTGTGGAATTTAGAACTACTATAAAACAAGCTTGGTTAAGTCATTATGTATGGTTATCAATCATTAATGAGGAAATGAAAATATTCATCTCCAAATAATTGCCATGGGTTTTGGAAAGGTTTAATAGACTCATATTCTATTATGAATATGGATAAGATTAAGAGCTAGGGATACTACTTCTAAATCTATGAGTAGGTTTGATATCTTAACATAGAGTGGCTACAAATATTACTTCTTAATGTGGCCTTGATGGTTCCTGGTCTATGTTTCTACTAAGGTTCAGGATAATAAAATAGACAAGGCTTTCATACATGATCACTCATTTGATTCTCTAATTATTTCTTGGAAGCTTTAATTGTCCAAGAGGTATTGTTCAATGGTTACCTAGGAATAGGAAATGGTTTCATTATCCATTTGATTCTAGGGTTTTGAATAATGAAGTAGACATGGGTCTTGTCATGGCTGCATGTGTAGCTAGCTAAAGGTTTCTAAAGAATTCTTACATCAATACTTCACTAGCTTATCTTGAGATAAGGAATTCCTTTCCTAAATATACTCCATATATATTTCTTATATTATTCACAAACATCACATCTTCCTGAATTAGACAATCATATGACTCCACCATATCCATCATCACATGATGACATGGTCATGCCCCTTCAACATTATTCCATCATTACTCCTAGTATATAACTTCTCTTAATCAACTACCATTGATACACCTATCAATGTAGCTACTGCTAACTCCATCTATTAACTTCATTAACTTCATCTTGCAACTTCTTCCAAGGCTTACAAGATTATAGTTCTCTCTATATCACAGGTGATAACAATTCTCTAGAATAGGTATGATACTACTCCCATAATACAAGTTTGTTCTTGTATTACCTTTGTTAAACTATTATACTTCCAACTACTCCTACAACTTATGTTACATACTTCATTATACTCTAGCTTGAATTTTCTTGATCAAGCTAGATGATTCATCTTACTAGGGCTTTACCTAATTTGGTATACTCACAACTCTTTTTAACACCCAGTCATCTAGTCTCAAGTGACTTAAGAATAATGACCACCATCATTTGATCAAACTAAGCTTAGGCTTCTAATTGTCTGATCAAGATCTATTACTCACTAAGTAGTAGACTTGTACTGGTCTCTCTATAGGCTTATCTTGTTAAGCAAGCTTACTTCAAGTTTATATTCACTTGTCCTAACAAGATTATTATTTAATGTACTAATATTACTAGCTTTATCATAGCTTCATAACTACTATCTAAACTCTTGGTTTTAAATACTTCTTCTAGTTAACTCATGAGTGAGTTAACTCCTCTACTATCAAATGGTTTGATCACCACTAAGGATCACATTCCGTTGATGATGGCACATTCTACCATAACTAATTCCTTCTTCTTATTAATCTACTCAAGTCTTTGGAAGGTTAATATAATAGGTCAAAAGCTATGAGTCAATAAGTTCTAGGTCAAGAATTGATCACACACATTGATGATCAATAGACACTAGGACTTGGTTAAATAGGATTGTCATGTATTAACATGATACTAAGAGTATGAGATGCATGGTCTTGGCTCGTCTTCCATTCTACTCTATTTGTAATAAGAGTTAATGTTTAAGAACTACCATGACACCATGGTAAGAATAACTATAGCAAGCAAGTGTATCAAGATTTGGTTATGGAGTTACTTTACTTAAGTTATATACGTGACTTGGGATTTAGGTTTTGTGGTAGATGAAACCTTGATATCAGCTTTAGAATATTAAGTATTCATCCTTGAGTTGTGGTATGGAATACCATGTAATGATCTCTAGAAGATCAAGTACTCCTTATTAAGTAGTGTGTTATGACTTAGTTTTATTACATTTGATCTACCCTTAGATCAAATTATATTACCCAAAATAAGGTTTTTAGCAAAGGTCATATTGAAACTTATCGGAGTCAACTTGATGATCTACTTCATTTCCACCAAGTTAAGAGAAGCTTCAATCTCTTTGGCATGTTTTATTTAAAAGCACGAAAATTATCCGGATTTTCTATGCATGAATGCAATGCACACACCTGTGTTCAGCTTATTTCTAAGATCTAATGCTGGGGTGTTACAGAATTGAAGGAGGAGACATCATTCATCGTCATCACGAATCAAACGCTTCAACTCCTCTCCATTCACTTGGAGAATCCCCGATCTAGTATTCTCATTGATATCTAGATCTTGTGCTTTATTATTGATAATAATTGTTCTTGTGGCAACTTGTTATCATTATGGGAGCCTCCAATTCCATTGTGGAGTTGTGCCCCGCTAGTTGTTTAAAGGCGCCGGTTCCCGCCTCGAAGGGTTCCTATAGTGGAAAGGTGGACCAGGCCTTTGGTGGCGGGATCCATCGGAGAACAGGGTGAGGCCTATTGTGGCGTGGTGGTCTTAGTACCGCCCACCCCTCCAATGCAGATGTACTTCCCTTAACAAGGAAGGAACTATGGTAAAAAAAATCCTGTGTCTCTGCGTGCTTCATCACGATTTCCTCGTTCCTCACTTTACTTGCCTTTACTCGCTAGTAGTTAGGTTTGCATATAGGGAAGTTCTGCATAGTAGTATATCTAGAGAATTTACCTTTTGTGTCAAGCCTAAAATTGAAAAGGCATTAAAATTTGAAGGAGCACCTATTCACCCCCCATCTAGGTGCCCATACGATCCATTTCAATTGGTATCAGAGCCCTGGCTCTTTATTAGGGCTTAACCGCCTAACATAAGTATGGGTACTAAGGAGAATGGGAATGAGGTTGTGGATAAGGTCACAATGGATGACCTCAAGACATTGGAAACGACCTTGTTGAAATCCTTTGAGACTAAGATGGAAGAGATGCAACAAATGATTGCTCGTCTCGCTGCACCCACAACCCCACCTCCATTCTCCTCTGAGGCCACCACTCCTCTTTCTAAGGATAAGGCTCATGCCAAATCTAAGGAAGATGGGACAATGGGTGAGAAAACAATGGTTCCGCTTCCAAGAAGGGGAGTGGTAAGGAGCATTATAGTGAGGTATCTCACTTATATTCTCCCGACCCACCTATCCCTCATCCTCATATAAACAATAGGGGTGATCCACCCAAGCTTACTGCATCTACATTTAATCAATGGGAATTCTTAATGAAATCTCATGTATGCAGTTCGTCTTTTGAACTTTGGAGGATTATCGAAGATGGTCTTCATATTGGAGACCCCAACAACTTGACTAGAAGATAAGTTGTGGATAGTCAATTGAATGCAATGGCCCTCCACATGATTCATCTCGGAGTGGGTCCCAAGGACATGCCCCACATTGAGCACTTCAACACCTCCAAAGAAGCTTGGGATGCTCTCACTGATCTATTCATTGGAAATGAAAGCATGAGAAGGAATCGGTATGATGCTCTTAGTAATGAAGCTGAAGGATTCTACATGTTGGATGGTGAGGACCATGAAGACATGTATAGAAGGCTCAAGAGCATTGCAAAAACATTTAGAAAGCATCGAGCCACTCACATTGACGATGCCTGGATCAAAAGGAAATATGTGAGTGCCCTCATGCCATTTGAGCCAACGGACTTGAAGAGTTTGCAAGGTAGACACAACTACCACCAAATGACTTCCAATGAAGTCATGCAAGAAATGGCGGCCTTCAAAGTTGCCGCCAAGAACGCCGAAGATGCCCATGCTCGGGATATTGGAATGCAAAAAGGATTCAATGTGGCTCTAAAGGCAAATGTTGTTGAGCAAGATGAGGATGAAAGAGGATACGATGTTGTGTCCATGGGCTGTCCCGAGGAAGTCAAGCACGCTCATGGTGAGTACATGGCTTTCTATGCAAGGAATATTTGGAAGGATCCAGCCAAGGCCAAGTCTGAACTCGAGCGCAAGAATGGGTCAAGTGGAAGAAGAGAGAATGGCCCAAAATTGAGAACATGCTACAATTGTGGAGATAGGTTGCACTTTGTGGCTGAATGTCCATATCAAAGTAGAGAAGACAATGGTGGTAGTTGCATCCTTAAATAAAAGTCCAAGGCACCTCGAAATAAGCCATGTGTCAAAAAGAATGGTCCTTTCAAGAAGCAACCCAAGATTGTCTTGGTGGCACAAGAAAAATATTCCTCTGTAAGTGAAGACGAAGAGGATGAAGATAGTTCTCGAGAGGTGGATTCTATAGCCACCACATGTACCCTGTCATCACTCTTTGACTCTCCAAACGAAAATGTCATCAACAACAACGTCACTTGCCTTATGGCAAGAGGGTCCGAGATATCATCTTCTATTTCTTCATTTCCTAAGACTAACATAAATATGGATATGGATGATCATACTACTCTTAAGATAAAAGAAGAGGTTATTGCTTTGGACAATTTTTTCACTAACCTGCAAGGTGAGCACAAACTTCACTTTGATGCTCTTATGAGTCAACTTTCTCATTCCGAAGAACTTCTCGAAGAAAAGGGTAGAATCGAAAGCGAAGATGACTTGGAAATTGCCTCCTTGAAGAATGCCTTAGAGGAAGAAGAGGAAGGTCGGGTATCCTTGGAG
Source organism: Avena eriantha (assembly GCA_910589775.1). NCBI lineage: Eukaryota > Viridiplantae > Streptophyta > Magnoliopsida > Poales > Poaceae > Avena > Avena eriantha. Next base: position 279,127,217 of record OU342746.1, on the reverse strand, counting down.
GAGAAACTTGAGTCAATTGAGGAGTCCCATGAAGAGGTTGTTGCCCAGCTCATTAAAGAACGCGACAATGCTCTTGCTAAGGTAAATAAACTCAAGAAGGAAAAGATTGAATTTGGGGCTACTCATGCTAGACTCTCAGAGAAGTTTGAGAAACTTGGCATTGCTCACAAGGTGTTGGAGAGTGATCATTCTACTCTAAATGAGTCTCATGATCATCTCCAAACTCAATTGGACAAGTACGATATGCCCAGCACATCCACACCAACATGTGGACATGAAGGCATTATTGAAGAAAATGCAAGGTTAAAGGAATAACTTGTAAAGGAGTCTCAATCTAAAGGTAAAGAAGTCCTAGATGAGATTATTAGCAAGCAAAGGTTAAACAATGGAAAGGAAGGTCTTGGTTATGTTCCCAGGACAAAGAAGAAGAAGAATAAGAATAAGAAGAAGAAGAGCAAAACTGCTCAACCAAAGACAAGCACCACACCTAATGACAAGGCTAACTATGTTGGTTTTGCAGGGGTTAATAATCCAAACTATGAATTATTTCATGATTATTGTGGTGATGTATATGCTAGCTATGTAGGTCCATTTGATAGTTACATATCTTGGTCTATTTGGGTTCCAAAGACCCTTGTTACTAACATGATAGGACCCATTGAGAAATGGGTACCTAAAACCAAGAAATAACTTTCTTGCAAGGCTATGCTTCCGGTGGGTCCAAATGGGTGCTCGATAGCGAATGCACTAGTCATATGACCGGAAGCAAGGAGATCATCTCGAAGATGGGGACAAATCATGATCACATAACCGTCTCCTATGGTGACAAGTCAAAATCTGAGGTATTGGGTCTTGGCAAAGTTGTGGTTGCTCACGATATCTCCCTCGTGGACGTCATGCTTGTTGATACCCTCAGTTACAATTTACTTTCAGTTCGTGCCCTTGGTAAGACGGGCTTTGCAGTTTTTATTGATGGTGAGTTGGTGGTACTATTGTGGAGCAAGTCTCTAAAGGTCGCTTTTGTTGGATATGTCGAAAATGACCTGTATGTGGTGGACTTTTCGGGGAAAACCACTACAGGCCCGATGTGTTTTTTCAGAAAGGCTGACGCGGGCTGGCTAAGGCATTTCCGACTAGCCCACGTCAATATGAGAACTTTGCAAAGTATCCACAAGGGTGGCCACATCATTGGACTAAAAGAAAATGTTTCCTTTGCCAAAGATCGTGTTTGTAGGGCATGTGTTGAAGGAAAAATGCATGACTCTCACCATCGTAGGAAGACCATTATTTCATCAAAGAGGATTTTGGAGCTCCTTCATGTGGATCTCTTTGGTCCTCCATCTCATGCAAGTCTCGGTGGGAAGAAGTATTGCCTCGTGATTGTTGATGATTACTCAAGATACACTTGGGTCTATTTCTTCAACTTGAAGAGCGAGACTCAACAAACGGTCATCGATTTTGCCAACGAGGTTCAACGTCAACACAATGTCCCTATATTGGCAATTAGAAGTGATCATGGCTCCGAGTTCAAGAACTACACCTTAAATGAATTTCTAAGTGAATAGGAGATAAGACATCAATATTCCGCTGTGTACACCCCTCAACAAAATGGTGTTGCCGAGAGGAAGAACCAGACTTTAATGGATATGGCCAGATCTATGCTAGCTGAATTTAAGTCTCCTTGTAACTTCTAGGCTGAAGCAATCTCTATTGCTTGCCATTCATCGAACCGGCTCTACCTCCACAAAATCTTGGACAAGACTCCATATGAAATAGTTACTGGTAACAAGCCAAACATCTCCTACTTTCGGGTATTTGGTTGTAAGTGTTTCTTTCTCATTAAAGGAGTTCATTCATATAAATTTGAGTCTAAGGCTTTAGAAGGCATTTTTGTTGGTTATGGTGCCAAATCCCACACTTATAGAGTCTACAATAAGCTCTCTGGAAATATTATAGAATCTTGTAGTGTGGTGTTCGAGGAAAATGATGGCTCCCGTGCAGGGCAAGTTGATGCTTGTGATGCAGATGTTGAAATACCCCAAGATGCCATAAGAAGAATGGGTGTGGGATTTTTCCGCCCCATTGAGGAACCCCTTGATACATTGCAAATGTATCTATAATTTTTGATGTTCCATGCTTGGTTTTATCCACTTTCTTTTGTTTTGTTCCAACTTTGGAGTACTTTTCATATGATTTCTTGGACTAACCTATTAACAAGAGCCATAGTGCTAGCTGTCTGTTTTCTGCTGTTTTTGGTTCTAGGAAAGTCAGAAAATGAATATTCTCGGAACTGGATGGGACAAAAGCCAAAGTGCCTATTTTTCTAGAAGTCATCAGATGCCAGAATACGAGACGGAGAGGGGCCAGAGGCCGGGCACACCACCTGGCCGCACGGACAGGCTTGGCCCGCGCCAGGGGGTGGTGTGGTGGCCCCTGGCACCCCCTCGGCCTCCCCTTCCGCCTAAAAGATGCCCTCGGGACGAAAACCCTAAGGGCCCGGTCAAAAAATCCACGAAAGAGTCTGTAGCCACCGTCATCTCCATCCCTTGATCGGGAGGGATCTGAAGTTCTTCTCGGCACCCTGCCGGAGAGGGGAATTCACCCTGGAGGCCTTCTTCATCACCATGCAAGCCTCCGGTGTGATGCGTGAGTAGTTCATCCTTGGACTACGGATCCATGTAGTAGCTAGATGGCTGGTTCTCCTCCTTTGTGCTTTCATGTTTAGATCTTGTGAGCTCCGTTCATGATCAAGATCATCTATTTGTAATTTTGCATGTTGTGTTTGCAGGGATCCAATGGATATTGAGATGCTATTTCAGATTGATTATTGATTCTATCATGTCTTTGTTATTTGTGATCTTGCATGCTTTCTATTGTTAGTAGCTATCTTGGCCAAGTAGATGTTAGAAACTCCAAGAGTTAGTATTTATGCTCGATAGTGGGTTCATGCCTCTGGTAATGTGGGGAAGTGACAGAAATATCTAAGGTACTAGATGTGTTGTTGCTACTAGGGAGAAAACAACAATCCTTTATTCATAGAACAATTGTATTGTTTACTTTACACGCAGTTCATAAAGCAATAATCTGTTGCTTGCAACTTAATACTAGAGGGGGTTCGGATGATAACCTGAAGGTGGATTATTAGTCATAGATGCAGTTGGATGGCGGTCTATGTATAATGTTGTAATGCCCAATCAAGTCTCAAAGGAGTCAAGATGATTAGTATATGCATGTATTGCTTTCTCGATGTTTGTCAATTGCCCCGCTGTAATTTGTTCACCCAGCATGTTATCTATCTTAAGGAGAGCCACCTCTAGTGAACTATGGATCCCGGTCCTTGTCTTTTACATTCAATCTACAATCTTTTACTGCTTTGTGTTTACTTTCTGCAAACTTTTACTTCTTTCCATTCGATACATTTAATCCTTTGTTTTCTGCAAAACACGGTGAGATTGACAACCTCATCGCAAGTTGGGGACAAAGTTCTGTGGTTGTGTTGTGCAGGTCTCCATGTTGCTACTAGCACCGGTAGTCCGCCCTGCCAAAGCTCAGCTAGTAACACCTTTGGGGTGTTTCCTTGCTCCTACTGGTTCGATTAAACCTTGGTTTCATAACTGAGGGAAACTTGCTGCTGTGATCATCATACCTTCCTCTTGGGGTTCCCAACGAGCTCTACATCATCATTGCTCCAGCAGTTTTCTGGGCGCCATACTCAGAGCCATCAAGCATTTTTCTGGTGCCGTTGTCGGGGAGTCAAGGACATCTTCACAAGGGGAGTCCCTCATAACCAATCTATTTACTTTGTTATTTTTGTTTTGCTTAGTTTATTTTTGCTTTGTTTGCTTGTTTTCTTTATTCAAAAACACAAAAAAATTAGTTTTACTAGTTTGCTTTCTTATTTGAAAACCCAAAAAATGACTACTCTTGAAAACACTAAGTTGTGTGACTTCATTAGCACCAACAACAATGATTTTATGAGCACACCTATTGCTCCACATGTTCCTGAAGCTACTTTCTTTGAGATAAAACCTGCTTTACTCAATCTTGTTATGAGAGAACAATTTTCTGGTATTGGTAATGAAGATGCTGCTTCCCATCTAAATAACTTTGTTGAACTTTGTGAGATGCAAAAGCATAGGGATATAGATGCTGATATTATTAAGCTAAAATTGTTTCCTTTCTCTTTGAGAGGAAAAGCTAAAGAATGGTTGAATTCCTTAACTAGGAATAGTATTGATTCTTGGACTAAGTGCAAAGATGCTTTTATTGGAAAATACTATCCTCCTACTAAGATTATATCTATGAGAAGTGAAATAATGAAGTTTAAACAACTTGATAATGAGCATGTTGCTCAAGCTTGGGAAAGAATGAAATCTTTGGTAAAGAATTGTCCCACTTATGGACTGACTGCTTGGATGATCATCCAAACTTTTTATGTAGGATTGAACTATTCTTCGAGGAACCTATTGGATTCTGCTGTTGGAGGTACCTTTATGACCATCACTTTGGGTGCTGCAACGAAACTTCTGGACAATATGATGGTTAATTATTCTGAATGGCATACTGAGAGAGCTCCACAAGGTAGGAAGGTAAATTCTGTTGAGGAAACCTCCTCCTTGAGTGATAAGATTGATATTATTATGTCTATGCTTGTGAATGGGAAAGCCCATATTGATCCAAATAATGTTCCTTTAGCCTCTTTGGTTGCTCAAGAAGAGCAAGTTGATGTGAAATTCATAAGAAATAATAATTTTGGCAACAATGCTTATAGGAGTAATTTTGGTAACAACAATTATAAGCCATATCCTCCCAACAATGGTAATGCTTATGGAAATTCTTACAACAATAATAGGAGTGTTCCCTCCGAACTTGAAGCTATGCTTAAAGAGTTTATTAGTAAACAAACTGCTTTCAATAAAACTATTGAGGAAAAACTTTCTAATGCTGAAAGAAATATAGCATCTTTGGCTGAAGCTCAATCTACTTTGAATAAAATGGCTGCTAAACCTGAAACTAATGAGAATCTCTTTGCAGCTACTAATGTTATACAAGTAAGAATTTATGAAAATGTTAGACTATTAGCTGAATGACATGCTAAGTGGGAAAGAGAAGATGAAATTGCTAGAAAAATTAGTGTTTCTACTATTACCACCACTAGTGTTGAGGCTAGTAATAGTTCTACTACTTTAGATGATAAAGTTGATTTTGATCTTGATGGTTGTAACATCTCTGAAGTTATTAAGTTCCTACAAAAGCTAGCTAAAAGTCCTAATGCTAGTGCTATGAACATGGCCTTTACAAAACACATTACTGATGCTCTCATAAAGATTAAAGAAGAAAAGATGAAACATAAAGCTTCTATTCCTATAAAACAAGAAGATAGTTGGGAACCCATCATTAATATGCAAGTGAATGACTTTGGTTTCAAATCTCTATGTGATCTTGATAGTAGTGTTTCTATTATGCCTAGAAGGATTTATGATATGCTTGATTTGCCTCCACTTGAACATTGTTATTTGAATGTCCCACTTGATGATTATGCTAAAAATAAACTCATGGGGAGTATTAATGATGTTCTTATTATGGTTAACAATGCCTATGTCCCCGTTGATTTCTATGTTTTGGATGTTGAATGCAATGCTTCTTGTCCTATTACTTTGGGAAGACCTTTTCTTAGAACTGTTGGTGCCATCATTGATATGAAAGAAGGCACCATTAAATATCAACTCCCACTCAAGAAAGGTATATAATACTTCCCTAAGAAAAGAGAGAAGATTTCTTTTTATTCTCCTATGAAAACAAAATTTGGTCTTAATGCTTCTTCATTTGAGAACACTTGATTCTTTCTTGCTTCTTATGCCTAACTTAAAGGCGTTAAAGAAAAGTACTTATCGGGAGATAACCCAAAAGTTTTAGATGAGTCTTGGAAGTTATAACCTCTGTAATAACCTCTCCTTATCCTTTTTATTTGCTTTTTGTGCCAAGAGTAACCTCTAATGAGAGAGAAGTAATGATTGGGAAAGTTGCTGTTCCGAAACAGATTTCTGTGCTTCACCGTAAAAATTCGTGTAAAATATCTGAACGTCTTTTTGAGGCGTGAATGTTTGTGATTATGAAACAGGTTGTTATCTAACTTTCTTTAGTTCAACACTTTTTTATTTAAGCAACAGAAGGTCTTCGAAAAAATTCGTCTTTACCTGCTGGTCTGTTTTGACAGATTTCTGCCATTTTCTGCATTTGCTTCTTGTTGGTTCCTTTTTTAGTTCTTTTGGGAAATTGAGATTTTTGAGGGAAGTGATACAGTAGCTAGTGTTCTAATGGAAGTTTATTTGGTGTTAGAACTAAACCTTAAGACTTATTTATCTTGAGTGCACTAATGTTGCTAATAAAGATTGTGTGAAGTTTTGTATGAAGGAAAAATTTCAGGTGTATGGAAGGAATGAGTAATGAGATGAAGGATGGACTAAAGCTCAAGCTTGGGGATGCCAAGCGTGTCACCCCAAGAAATATCCAAGAAGTACAAGCGTCATAGCTTGGAGATGCCCAAGGCATCCCCTTCTTTGTCAATAAAAATCCCAGGTTTCTTCCAAACGCTTCATTTTTATTGTTTCATGCATAGTTGTGTTTTTCTTGGAGCGTCTTCTTTTTCGTTTTTTTTTGTTTTTTCATTTTCTTTGGTTTGCTTAGTTTTCTGAATAAATTGGTTGGACCCCCTCTTTCATTCATTGGTTTGCAAATAGTTTGGTTTGGTTTGGAAAAGAGTAGGAAAGTTCGTGCTTATGTGGTAAAAAGAGCTTGTTTTTTGACTGTGGCCTATGCTTTGTTATGCCATGCTTGATATTGTTTTGGATTTATGCTTAGTATTATTTGTTGTAGCATGACTTGTTATAAACAATTGAGATTGCTTAATGTGCCTTGGATGAATCATGTGTTGTTTTAGCATATTAAAGCATAGTATAGTGGTATTCTCCTTTGATGATTTATTTGGGTTGACTTGGCACATGCTCACACCATGTTATGACTATCTCAAGTCACCATAGCCTTTATGATCCTTTAGTTTTCAACTTGTAGTATCACTTTATGCTTTGATCAATGATGTTTTGTCGCTCTGCATGATTATGGCTATTATTGCTCTCTTAGTTTGTCGCTCCCAGTCTTTTGCTAGCCTCCACAACAAAGTATGAGTTCCACTCATGCATCCAACTCCCTAAACAAAGTTATTTCAAAGAGTCCACCATACCTACCTATTCGCATTTGCTATTCCAAGTATATTCATGTTTTTATCTACCTTCCAAATTAAACTTGTTATGAGAAAACTAGTGATTAAAGCTCTCACGAACTTGATGGCACACTTTACTTTTCTTACCCTTAATAAACTTGAACCATTGTGTCGTATATGTTGTATATGCTTGCACTTATTTGTTGGGAATTAGTAGAACCATGCTTTCATGGGGAACGCTTTCAACATTGCACTTGGTACTTGTACCTAGTTGATATCATGCTCTTTTGTATATGGATATCGTCGGTGTGAAACGAAAGAGGAGCTTGTAAGTCCATGGAGCTATGTATATGTGTTAGAGAAACGCCTGGGCCGCTAGTCTAATCCATGCTGACATGGTGGAAACCTGCAGCGTAACCATAATGAGTTGTCTATGAAGCATTCTTCTTATAAAAAAAGAGTCCTATATTGAGAAAAAAAAGAGAAAAAGAAAAAAATGAGGTTATGAAAAGAGGAAAGAGAGAAAAAAGCACCATATTCCCATGGTAAATAAGAAGAATGCTGACATGCTCGTTGTTTGCTTGCCTTGTCATTTTGATATGGGGATTCTTCCGTATCATCGGGCAAGGGGTACCCTGTTGGCGGTTCTCAATGATACACATGTACTTACGATGATAAGAACTTACCGGTGACTAAACTTGAGTAGCATGAGGATCGGCCCTCGTATACAAGGGACATGAGATTTCTAACTTATACTTCGTCAAGCATGTACACCATAGTTTGTTCACTTTAACCTTAATCACTTCAAGATGCTTATGATAGGGGCAATGAGAGCTGAAAGCTATAAGTACCATAATTTTTGGAAGCTCTTTATGAGACTTGAATCCCTACTTCCTTTTATAAAAGGCCTTTCTTCCACCATTATATTGAGTCTCCACCTTCTAACATTATGCACCTTCTTTGAGAGCATAGTGGCCATTCTTAGTTCTATGTGCATTGTCCCAAGACTTGTTGATTGGTGCATAACTTGATATTGCTTGTTCTTTAATTATTTGTATCTAGTCACTCTTATGAACTTTGAAGGTGTCCTATGCATTTATGTTTGCTACTCTATGAGGGACAAGTTTAATGCCACTATGCTATGTTTTCATTATGTGAAACAAACAAACGTCTTGCAAAGGATTGTTATTCATGAATCTTTTGTTTGTGCCTTTTCATGTTGCGTCATAGTTTCTTTGTCTTATTGCTAGAACCTTGTCTTTCATGTTATGATTGAAGTACTATGATCCCAACTTTGAATGTTTAACAAATACTTTGATCAAGTCTTTGATAGTGCATGACACCTTAAAAATTATTCTTTCTTTTTATCACTTACCTACTCGAGGACGAGTGAGAGTTAAGCTTGGGGATGTTGGTACATTGCAAATGTATCTATAATTTTTGATGTTCCATGCTTGGTTTTATCCACTTTCTTGTGTTTTGTTCCAACTTTGGAGTACTTTCATATGATTTCTTGGACTAACCTATTAACAAGAGCCACGGTGCCAACTGCCTATTTTCTACTGTTTTTGGTTCCAGGAAAGTCAGAAAATGAATATTCTCGGAATTGGACGGGACAAAAGCCAAAGTGCCTATTTTTCCGGAAGTCATCAGATGCCAGAATACGAGACGGAGAGGGGCCAGAGGCCGGCCACACCACCTGGCCGCACGGCCAGGCTTGGCCCGCGCCGGGGGTGGTGTGGTGGCCCATAGCACCCCCTCGGCCTCCCCTTCCGCCTAAAAGATGCCCTCGGGACGAAAACCCTAAGGGCCCGATCAAAAAATCCACAAAAGAGTATGTAGCCGCCGTCATCTCCATCCCTAGATCGGGAGGGATCTGAAACTCTTCTCGGCACCCTGCCAGAGAGGGGAATTCACCCTGGAGGCCTTCTTCATCACCATGCAAGCCTCCGGTGTGATGCGTGATGTAGCATCCCATCTGTCTAACATATGTAATGCTATTTGGTCTAGTAATATAATGGCTACTTCCTACATATAATTGTTGCACCATAATTATATCATGCTCATGTCATCATGCCACCTTGCATTTGAGCATCATATAAAACCCTTTTTCCATTTGGTTCTTCTCTCATGTGCATTATTAATTGTATTTGGCTCTTGATAAATGCTTGATGCCCAAACTGAGTTGGGGGCATATCTTTTATTCCACTCCACCACCTTTCTTGTCACCACCTTATAATTTCACCCTCCTAATTACTCATGAGCTTTTATTTTCTTTTGCCATTTAATCTAGCTCATGTGGGTAGGGATGGATCCGATTCTAATTTCTTTGCTTGGCCTTTTTTCCACATTTTGTAATGCATGGGAATCATGCCATGTTATATTATTATTGTTTTCACAAAATAAATCATGGCAATTGATTATTATGCATGGGCCATGGAAGAGTATCACCATCTTTAGCTCTTTTGTTATCTCTTTGTTTTTAGTGGATCTTTCTTTTGTGAGATTCTCTCCATCTCTCTCCACCACCCCCATGTTCCCAACAAAACCTTCCCATCATGCATGGTCATGTGGGATTTTTCCCTTGATTTTTAAAACCCTCTCCCTCTCTCTCTCTCTTGTATTGTTCCCTCACCATCAACTTGTGCTCAACCACTAAGCCTCACCTCACTCCATAGCCATCTCTTTTCCCTTTTAAATCAAATTTGCAAAAACTTCCAAAAAGGGTTATTTTTGGGCTTGTTTGAATCTGCAACAAAACAAAAACAAAATAGTTAATAAAATAAAAAGAAATAACAAGACAGAGCCGCAGCCCACATACCTGGTCGCAGCCCAGCAGCAACTCCGGCCCACCTCTGCTTCCCTCCTGGGCCGCCCCTCCTTTTCCCATGGCCCGTACCCCTTCGTCGTCACGACGTCTTCCCCCTGTTCCTCTTCTCCGTTGCCCGCCTCTCTCCTCTGCTCTGACGGAAGCGAGCAGGTGGCCGTCCCCGCTGTCAGCCGCGTCAGCAAGCACGCTGAGCGCGTGACCGCCCCGCCCTTATCTTCTCGCGCCTCACGGTCAAAACCCTAGCTGGCCGTCTTCGTTCTCCCCCTCCCTCCTCTCCTGCGTGCCATGGCCGTCGCGGGACAGAGCCCCACGACGCTGCTCCCGTACTAGTTGGAGACCAGGGACTCACCGGGGAGCACCATTGCAGACCGTGGCGTCGTTTCCGCCTGCTAGGAGAAGCCGGACCTGCTCGGACCTGCCCCCTCGCCAGTGAACCGAGCACCACCGCCGCGACCTCGTCGTCCCCCTCCCCTCCGGCCGTCCCATCCTCTGATTCCCTGGGGAATCAGACAAGGTGAGCGCCCCCTCGTTCCTCTCCCATTTCCTCCCCTCCGCGAGCCGAGCGCCGCCCGAATTTGACCCCCGCCGGTGAGGTGCCCCGTCGATGAGCAGACCTAGGCCGTGCGCCCCCCCTTTTTCCTCGAGGCCCTCTGTCCGGTACAGCCCGCCGCCGATGATCCTTCCTGAACAAGATCCGTAGCTAGTGATCCCCTCTCCTCGTTTTGTTTTGGAGGCAACGCGAGATTCGCCGTAACGCCGACGCCAGCCTCGCCGGAACTCGCCGACACCGTCGGGTTGTCGTCGCGGTTCAGAGAGCAGGCGTCAGATTCAGTTTAGGGCACGGGCGGCGTTTTCCCGAACCCCCCCCCCCCCCCCCCCGCAACTTCTGTCGATCACGCCTAAGTCCTTCGCAACCCCAGCAACCCCACGAGTCAGTCCCTGAGTGGTTTTGCAAAAAGGCACCGGTAGTTTCCCTGTTCTCCACCGCGCGGGCCTCAGATCAACCACGTGTCGCCTCCAGGTTGGCGACGCAGGCGTGTGGCCCCATCATCCCCCAGCCCCACCAGTCAGCCCCAGTGGCTAGCAAGCCCCGCGTACGAAAAGGGCCGATGTGCCGTTTTCGCCAGCTCAGCGCCGCGCCGGTTTCGGGCCCGCATGTCAGTGACCGTGGCTAAGTCGGACTGAGTATTAAAAGTGTGCCTGTTTAGTTGTTTTAATAAAACAAATTCAGAAATGTTTAATATGATTTAACTTCTGTATTTAATAACTTTTTAAGTGCTAATTCCAAATAATACATATGATATATGTTTTTGAATCAGAAAAATGTGAGGAATTCAAATATGGCCTTCAAAATATTACTTGAGCACTTTAAATTTTCGAGATGATTTAAATTACAATAAAATGCCCCTTTTCTTAATAAATCCATAACTTCAATTCTTTAATTCCAAATTCAATAAATAATATGTCTAAATCGATCAGCGCGACGAGCCCGTTCTATCTATGCATTCCTTGTTCTGAATTGAAGCATGCATCATGTCATTATTAAAAATCAGAACTGTTTATGGCAATAAAACTTGGCTAAATAATTAATAAAATGCCTTATTCTTGTACCCACACCTCACCCTTGCCATGCTACTTTAATGCCATGTAAATTGTGCATCATTCATCATGGCATGCTTGTTTGCTTGTCGCATTTTGATTCATATGCTTGTGCACTTTATTTATGTTGGCCTCGTTTGTTTGGTTCTTCTTCAAATAGACGCCCAGCAGGAGATTTACCAGGAATCACAGGAGTTCTACCCAGATCTATCTCTCGCTTCAACTGAGCTGCCAGGCAAGCACTACCACATGCTTGCATACATATAGTACATATTGCCTCTATCTTATTCTTGCATCATTGAGTCGTGATTGCATTAAATTGAATCCCAAGTACTACATAGCCTTTACTTTTAAACCCCACCGAAGCTTGTTCCTCCATCCCATGAGCCATTGCTACAGGAGTTGTTTGAGCCATGCGAGTCGTAGAAAAGCATGTGTAGGGTATGTGAGTGTCTGATGAATAAGGAGGTACCTAAACAACATAACCTGAGTAGTATTGGGATAACTAATGAAAGAGGCACCGGTGAGCAATATCTGCTATTTGGTTTTTCATGCTCACTTGTGTCCCGTAGGACCCCGATTACTTGATTCCTGTTCCTTGAATATTCGCACTATCCACATCCGGGAGGCCTTATGGACCCCCCCTGAGCCAGAGCTTGATTCATTCTTATTTCTTGGGGCCACAATGTAGTTTGGGGCTTTATTACTATCCTGTACTTATGCCATGTTACTGCTTTATTAAGATTGTGCGTGGAGCACCTGTACTGTTTTGGATCGTGGAATGTTTTCTCGGTATCGACAAGCCCAGTCACACTTTCGGGTTCCCAGTCGTTTACAGCCATTAACACAAACCTTGGGTCCGCCTCGGAGCCGGCCAACTTCGTTGCGGGTAGCTTAATGGGGTGGCCCCCTGAAATATTTCTGAATCTTGTGATCGCTTTGTCGTGAATGCCTCATTGGGTTTTGAGTTGGTTTTTTCCGAGGTTGATCGAGTGTGTGTTGCTATTCGTGCACCCCTGCAGGGTAAATCTTTCTGAAAGCCGTGTCCACGGTTATGGACGACTTGGAGCACAGTTTCTCGATCATAGACAAGTCTAACTAAAGTACCACTTTTAAATTGACTAAGTACCTGACTAGTAAATAGTGCAATACTCATGGAATGGTTAATAAAACTACCAACGGATGGGGGTTGTTCGTCCGCTTCCTCGTTGGTAAGCGAGGAGGAGGATGGATCTGTTAATTATACTGTTATAACTATTGTTCTTAATTCACGGACATCCGTCTATCATTGGTTAGGCGGATGGTTAGCGAGTAACTATAGACTTGTTAGTTATTATCTTTTGCTGCAATTGCGTCACCCCAGGTTGTGTCCCCTTTAGAGGCATAAAGACTTGCTGAGTACCCCTAGGGTCTCACACGATAAATTGTTTGATTTAGATGAAGAGGTGTACCCGCAAGATGGATACTGGGTGGAGGAGACGGATGATGTTGGCAACGATCACTCGGTGTAGAGATTCCGGGAACGGGGATCCGTGGGATCTGTGGGTGGGATGTGTTTATTTATGTGGCATCTTATGCCGATTTGCTTCTTATCCGTACTCGGATCCGGTTTTACGCTTCCGCCTGACACTCTGATGTTTGATGTATGAGGAGCTATCCTAAAATATTATCTCTATCTAGGATATTTGAATCTTGCCGTATGGCGTTGCAATATTTCTATTTCTTTTAAATGGAATGGCTCTGAGGACTGTTGTATGTGGTTTTCATACATACTCACTTGTGTATGTAGTTGATCCCTTCGCCTGCCGATTACGCCGCTCGTTCTTGTCCCGATGTTCTGAAAGTGGTTAGGACGGCCGAAAGGTCTACCGTGAGTGGCCCCGGGCCCCACCGTACTATTTTAACCACTTTCGCTCATCCAGGCATGCAACTAAGAGCGTAATTCACCGAGGTAGTTACAATTGGTATCAGAGACATCCCGCCCTTCAGGGTCTCAGACAAAATGGTCGTTGTCAGTCTAGCAAATATTTTTGGTAGTTATGTATACTAGGGAAAAACAAAACGTGAGAGTAGGACTGCTTGCATTTTTCTTCTTACCCACCCACCCACCCTTTTTCTGGTAAGGAAGTGTAACGTGTTTTGGGTTCCGTAGTACCATAGGTTGTATGTATGTGTGTGTGTGTTTCTGTGTGTGTGAATTCCTTGTCTATCTGTTGCATCCAAATGTTATCAATATCTGCCTGTTGGTTATCAACTGTTGGTACATTCCATACCGACAGGCCTTTGTAAACCGACGCGATCTATCTGATTCGTTGTATACCGGTGCGATCAGTCTTACTCTTTGTCATCTGACGTTATCTTGTTTGGGGTGTTCGTTCCGTAGTTACTAATCTTTAGGTTCATCTTAAGAAGAAGGTGTTGGGATATGTGTTTTACTGATTCATGTGCGGAGTAATGATTTGAGTGCGGGATGGAGTCGCGACCATACCACTATTTTTATCATTTGCTCTTGTATATTGAACTAGTAGAGTTACTAATCTTGATTCGTTAAGTGGTTTTGCGCATATAGTGGTATTTTAATGCCGAAATTTGCGGAATTTTTTTCTTTGTTAGCTTGTGTACCACACTCCTTGTTCAGTCGTGTGCGTTATGCTTAATATCTTCTAGGTGCCTTGAACCTTGTTGATATTTTGATATCATCTCAGTGAATTGTACCCTTTAATCTCGGTTAATTCCATTTTGGTACTATTTTGGATTATTATCATTCTCCATTATAGTACTGACTTGTGTTTTATATCAATCACAGGATGGCACCACCACGTCGTTCTGAGGAGGACATACCACCTGAACTTGGGGCTGCTTTGGCAAGTATTGCAAATGCTTTGGGCACTATGCAGTAGAACCAGCAGCGCTTCGAGGAAAGCGTGAGGAGGAATGAGTTTGTTCCGCTACCTCCACCTCCCAAACGAGGAGACATCAAGAGTTTTCTCAAGTTCAACCCACGCCAATTTGAGGTGTCTGATCAGCCACTTGATGCGGATGATTGGCTGCATGAAATATCAAGGTTGTTGATGACTGCGGATGTTCCCGAGCAAGAATGGGTCAAATGTGCCACTCACCTTCTGAAGGGAGATGCAGCTCTGTGGTGGGAAAATTACCTCAAGGCAGACCTCTCTGATTTTCAGCCTACTTGGGAGCAATTCACTGCGGCTTTCAAAGAGCAATATCTGTCAGAAATTGTCATGGAAAGGATGAAGGAAGTGTTTCTCAACCTCAAGCAGGGCACTGACAATGTCAATACCTACATCAGAAACTTCATAAACCTTTCTCGGTATGGTGGCGATGAGATCTCTGATGACAAGAAGAAGCAAAAGAGGTTTAGGCAAGGACTCAATGCTTCCATCAAATATGCAATCACTCATGCAAGGCCGGGGTCTTTTCTGGAACTCCAACATACAGCTCTGCAGGAAGAAGCAAGTAGGCAAGTGTTTGAGGAGTCAAAGAAACACAGCCGCGATGCAGCAAGCTCTTCAGCTATGACAACTCCTTCTAAGCGTCGTGTCTGGGTTCCTAACACCCCACCGTCACTCCCGGCTCCACCAAGACCATCAAGCTACGCAGCAAGGCCACCAAACTCCTTCACTGCGGCTCCCAGGGTCTTCAACCACAACTACCCTGGAGCGCCTGGCGGAGTCCCTGGCTACATTGCTCCACGTCCACCTGGTGATTGTTACACTTGTGGAAACACTGGGCATCAGCACTGGAATTGTCCAATGAACAACAAAGCTCTTCCACCACCACCTCCAAGACCTGCGGCAAGCTCTTCTATGGTTCGTGCACCTCCACCTCAGGCTCTCAACATCAACACCAAGCCTGGGTCTACGGTTGCTCGTGCCAACTGTGTCAATGTCGCTCAAGCTGAGCATGCACCTAGAGTTGTGATGGGTATGCTTCCTGTTAACTCAGTTCCTGCACGAGTTTTGTTTGATTCTGGTGCATCGCATTCTTTTGTGTCTCCCAAATTTGCAAATGAGCATGAGCTTGTTATAGACCAGCTGGATAAAAAGTTAATGGTTCTTTCTCCCGGGGCAAGATTGCTATCTACTAAGATCAGCCATGGCAATCAAATTGAGATTGGTGGCTCTTCGTTTCCGGCTTCCTTAATTATTCTGGGCAACACTGACATTGATGTCATCTTGGGCATGGATTGGTTAACAGCAAATGCAGCTGTGATTGATTGTGCTGAACGTTCGGTTTCTCTGAAAATTCCTGAAGGCCATATAGTCTATTCTCCAAGTCTGACTCCTTCAATTCAGCTTTTCTCTTTGGCGGCTCTGAATGATGATGCTATGGAAGGTATTCAGAGTGTTCCGGTGGTCTGTGAGTTTCCAGATGTCTTTCCTGAAGAGTTGCCAGGTATGCCTCCGGATCGTGAGGTTGAGTTTGTGATTGAACTTGAACCTGGTACCGCTCCTATCTCCAAGCGACCTTATAAAATGGGTCCTGCCGAGTTGGCTGAACTCAAACGTCAGCTGGATGAAAAAGAGAAGTTGGGTTTCATTCAGCAGTACTTCTTCTTGGGGTAGCCCAACCATCTTCGTGAAGAAGCGAGACAAGACGGATAGACTTTGTGTTGACTATCGGGCACTCAATGCTAAAACCATCAAGAATAAATATCCCCTTCCGAAGATTAATGATCTCTTCGATCAGCTTGCTGGAGCTATGGTATTCTCTAAGCTTGAATTGAGAAGTGGATACCATCAAATCAATATCCGCAAGGAAGATGTTCCTAAAACAGCTTTCACTACCCGCTATGGCCTGTACGAGTACACGGTCATGTCTTTCGGTCTCACCAACGCACCTGCCACCTTCTTGAGGCTTAGGAACTCGGTTTTCATGGAGTATCTTGATAAGTTCGTTGTCGTCTATCTGGATGACATTCTAGTCTATTCTAAGTCAAAGGAAGAACATGAAGAACACCTTCGGTGTGTCCTAAACAAGCTTCGTGAGAACCGCCTGTATGCAAAGTTCTCCAAGTGTGAATTCTAGCTGCCTCAAGTCACCTACCTTGGTCACGTCATCTCTACCAAGGGCATTGCCGTTAACCTAGAAACTATTAATACAATTATGGACTGGCTTCCACCCATAAATGTCAAAGAAGTCCGGAGTTTTCTTGGTTTGGCCAGTTACTACGGTCGCTTCGTTCAAAACTTCTTGAAGATTGCGAAACCTCTTACCGATCTCCTCAAGAAAGGCAAGAAATAATTTTGGACTCCTGCATGTCAAGCAAGCTTTGAAACACTCAAAGAGAAGCTTACTTCCACACCAGTCTTAGTTCCTCCAGATACATCAAAGCCTTTCCAGATATTCTGTGACGCCTCATTGCAAGGATTGGGTGCGGTCCTTATGCAAGAAAAACAAGTTGTTGCTTATGCCTCTCGACAGTTGAAGACGCATGAGATCAACTATCCTACACATGACCTCGAACTCGCAGCAGTTGTCTTTGCTTTGAAAGTATGGAGGCATTACTTGCTTGGCAACCATTGTGAGATCTTTTCTGATCACAAGAGTCTGAAGTATATATTCACACAGCCTGATCTCAACCTTCGTCAGAGGAGGTGGATTGAAGCAATAAATGATTTCAATTTGACCATCAAATACACTCCGGGCAAAGCTAATGTCATGGCCGATGATCTCAGCCGAAAAGCTTATGTCAACAATCTCGTGGTGGAAGAACAACAGCCCCTCTTGTGCGAGGAATTCCGCAAGCTCAACCTTGAAATTGTGGATCAAGGGTATCTTCTGAACCTTCTGGCAACACCGCTCTTGGAAGAAAAAGTTCGCTCTATTCAACTTGGTGATCCTTACACTAAAAAGATCATCTCCAACATTCAGCTTCTGAAGTATGAGTCTTTCCATGTTGAGGACCAAGGCACTCTTTTCTTTGAACACCGGATGTTTGTTCCGAACTACCCGGGTTTAAGAGAGCAAGTTCTCAAGGAGGCGCATGATTCTGTTCTTTCTATCCACCCTGGCAGCACTAAGATGTACATGGACTTGAAAACACAATATTTGTGGCCTGGGTTGAAACGATATTGTGCCAAGTATGTCTCGGAGTGTGATGTCTGCCGCGGAGTTAAAGTTGTCCATCAGAAACCTTTCGGTCTTCTACAGCCATTGAAGCCTCCGGAATGGAAATGGGAGAAAGTAGAGATGGACTTCATCACTAGTTTTCCAAGGTCGCAGAAGGGCAACAATGCAATCTTTGTTGTCATCGACAGGCTGTCTAAAGTAGCTCACTTCTTTCCCGTTAAGCAAAGAATTTCTGCAATTCAGTTGGCTGAGCTCTATATCAACAGAATTGTCTCTCTGTATGGGGTTCCTCTTGAGATAAGCTCAGACCGTGGAAGCATCTTCACTTCCAAGTTCTGGGGAAGTTTCCAAAATGCTTTGGGAACAAAATTGAACTTCAGCACAGCTCACCACCCTCAGTCGCAAGGACAAGTTGAAAGGATCAATCAGATTCTGGAAGATATGCTCCGTGCTTGTGTTATCTCTTTCGGCATGAAGTGGGAAGAATGTTTTCCTTATGCTGAATTCTCTTACAACAACAGATTCTAGAAAAGTCTAAAGATGGCACCATTTGAGGCTCTCTATGGTCGCAAATGCAGAACTCCGATTGGTTGGTCGGGCGCAGGTGAAAGAAAATTGTTTGGCCCGACATTGTAAAGCAAGCGGAGGAGAAGGTTCACACCATTCTTGAAAATCTAAAGATTGCTCAAAGTCGCCAGAAGAGCAATTATGATAGAAAGCACACGGACATGGAGTATGTCCCTGGTGATCTCGTTTACCTTTGTGTCACTCCCATGAGAGGCACGCACCGCTTTGGTATCAAAGGAAAGCTGGCTCCTAGATACATCAGTCCTTTCAAAATTCGTGGAAGAAGAGGAGAAGTTGCTTATGCTCTTGAGCTCCCTGAAAAACTCAAGGTCCATGATGTTTTCCATATCTCTCAACTCAAGAAGTGCTTCAAGGATCCCGACAGGACCGTGGACCATGAACTCATCAATCTCCAAGAAGATCTGTCTTACCAAGAACAGCCCACAAAAATCCTTGAAGTCGCAGAAAGAGGACTCGCAACAAGTCCATTAAGTTCTGCAAGGTGCAGTGGTCGCACCATTCCGTTGATGAAGCCACTTGGGAACGCGAGGATGAGCTCCGTGCCAAGTATCCTACCCTCTTTGAGTCTTCTTCTTCTTCCTAGAATCTCGGGGCGAGATTCCTGTTTAGTGGGGGAGAGTTGTAGCATCCCATATGTCTAACATATGTAATGCTACTTGGTCTAGTAATATAATGCCTACTTCCTACATATAATTGTTGCACCATAATTATATCATGCTCATGTCATCATGCCACCTTGCATTTGAGCATCATATAAAACCCTTTTTCCATTTGGTTCTTCTCTCATGTGCATTATTAATTGTATTTGGCTCTTGATAAATGCTTGATGCCCAAATTGAGTTGGGGGCATATCTTTTATTCCACTCCACCACCTTTCTTGTCACCACCTTATAATTTCACCCTCCTAATTACTCATGAGCTTTTATTTTCTTTTGCCATTTAATCTAGCTCATGTGGGTAGGGATGGATCCAATTCTAATTTCTTTGCTTGGCCTTTTTTCCACATTTTGTAATGCATGGGAATAATGCCATGTTATATTATTATTGTTTTCACAAAATAAATCATGGCAATTGATTATTATGCACGGGCCATGCAAGAGTATCACCATCTTTAGCTCTTTTGTTATCTCTTTGTTTTTAGTGGATCTTTCTTTTGTGAGATTCTCTCCATCTCTCTCCACCACCCCCATGTTCCCAACAAATCCTTTTCCCCATCATGCATGGTCACGCGGGATTTTTCCCTTGATTTTTAAAACCCTCTCCCTCTCCCTCTCCCTCTCTCTCTCTCTTGTATTGTTCCCTCACCATCAACTTGTGCTCAACCACTAAGCCTCACCTCACTCCATAGCCATCTCTTTTCCCTTTTAAATCAAATTTGCAAAAACTTCCAAAAAGGGTTATTTTTGGGCTTGTTTGAATCTGCAACAAAACAAAAACAAAATAGTTAATAAAATAAAAAGAAATAACAAGAGAGAGCCACAACCCACATACCTGGTCGCAGCCCAGCAGCAACTCTGGCCCACCTCTGCTTCCCTCCTGGGCCGCCCTCCTTTTCCGCTGGCCCATACCCCTTCGCCGTCACGCCGTCTTCCCCCTGTTCCTCTTCTCCGTCGCCCACCTCTCTCCTCTACTCTGACGGAAGCGAGCAGGTGGCCGTCCCTGCCGTCAGCCGCGTCAGCAAGCACGCCGAGCGCGTGACCACCCCACCCTTATCTTCTCGCGCCTCGCGGTCAAAACCCTAGCTGGCCGTCTTCGTTCTCCCCCTCCCTCCTCTCCTGCGTGCCATGGCTGTCGCGGGACAGAGCCCCACACCGCCGCTCCCGTACTAGTTGGAGACCAGGGACTCACCGGGGAGCACCGCTGCAGACCGTGGCGTCGTTTCCGCGTGCTAGGAGAAGCCAGACCCGCTTGGACCTGCCCCCTCACCAGTGAACCGAGCACCACCACCGCGACCTCGTCGTCCCCCTCCGCTCCAGCCGTCCCGTCCTCTGATTCCCTAGGGAATCAGACAAGGTGAGTGCCCCCTCGTTCCTCTCCCGTTTCCTCCCCTCTGCGTGCCGAGCGCCGCCCTTTGACCCCCGCCGGTGAGGTGCCCCGTCGATGAGCAGACCTAGGCCGTGCGCCCCCCTTTTTCCTCGAGGCCCTCCGTCCGGTACAGCCCGCCACCGACGATCCTTCCTGAACAAGATCCGTAGCTAGTGATCCCCTCTCCTTGTTTTGTTTTGGAGGCAACGCGAGATTCGCCGTAACGCCGACGCCAGCCTCGCCGGAACTCGCCGACGCCGTCGGGTTGTCGTCGCGGTTCAGAGAGCAGGCGTCAGATTCAGTTCAGGGCACGGGCGGCGTTTTCCCGAACCCCCCCCCCCCCCCCCCCCCCCCCCGCAACTTCTGTCGATCACGCTTAAGACCTTCGCAGCCCCAGCAACCCCACGAGTCAGTCCCTGAGTGGTTTTGCAAAAAGGCACCGGTAGTTTCCCTGTTCTCCACCGCGCGGGCCTCAGATCCACCACGTGTCGCCTCCAGGTTGGCGACGCAGGCGTGTGGCCCCATCATCCCCCAGCCCCACCAGTCAGCCCCAGTGGCTAGCAAGCCCCGCGTACGAAAAGGGCCGCTGTGCCGTTTTCGCCAGCTCAGCGCCGCGCCGGTTTCGGGCCCGCATGTCAGTGACCGTGGCTAAGTCGGACTGAGTATTAAAAGTGTGCCTGTTTAGCTGTTTTAATAAAACAAATTCAGAAATGTTTTAATATGATTTAACTTCTGTATTTAATAACTTTTAAGTGCTAATTCCAAATAATACATATGATATATGTTTTTGAATCAGAAAAATGTGAGGAATTCAAATATGGCCTTCAAAATATTACTTGAGCACTTTAAATTTTCGAGATGATTTAAATTACAATAAAATGCCCCTTTTCTTAATAAATCCATAACTTCAATTCTTTAATTCCAAATTCAATAAATAATATGTCTAAATCGATCAGCGCGACGAGCCTGTTCTATCTATGCATTCCTTGTTCTGAATTGAAGCATGCATCATGTCATTATTAAAAATCAGAACTGTTTATGGCAATAAAACTTGGCTAAATAATTAATAAAATGCCTTATTCTTGTAACCACACCTCACCCTTGCCATGCTACTTTAATGCCATGTAAATTGTGCATCATTCATCATGGCATGCTTGTTTGCTTGTCGCATTTTGATTCATATGCTTGTGCACTTTATTTATGTTGGCCTCGTTTGTTTGGTTCTTCTTCGAATAGACGCCCAGCAGGAGATTTACCAGGAATCACAGGAGTTCTACCTAGATCCATCTCTCTCTTCAACTGAGCTGCCAGGAAAGCACTACCACATGCTTGCATACATATAGTACCTTTTGCCTCTATCTTATTCTTGCATCATTGAGTCGTGATTGCATTAAATTGAATCCCAAGTACTGCATAGCCTTTACTTTTAAACCCCACAGAAGCTTGTTCCTCCATCCCATGAGCCATTACTACAGGAGTTGTTTGAGCCATGCGAGTCGTAGAAAAGCATGTGTAGGTTATGTGAGTGTCTGATGAATAAGGAGGTACCTAAACAACATAACCTGAGTAGTAATGGGATAACTAATGAAAGAGGCACCGGTGAGCAATATCTGCTATTTGGTTTTTCATGCTCACTTGTGTCCCGTAGGACCCCGAGTACTTGATTCCTGTTCCTTGAATATTCGCACTATCCACATCCGGGAGGCCTTATGGACCCCCCCTGAGCTAGAGCTTGATTCATTCTTATTTCTTGGGGCCACAAAGTAGTTTGGGGCTTTATTACTATCCTGTACTTATACCATGTTACTGCTTTATTAAGATTATGCATGGAACACCTGTACTGTTTTGGATCGTGGAATGTTTTCGCGGTATCGACAAGCCCAGTGACACTTTCGGGTTCCCAGTCATTTACAGCCATTGACACAAACCTTGGGTCCGCCTCGGAGCCGGCCAACTTCGTTGCGGGTAGCTTAATCGGGTGGCCCCCTGAAATATTTCTGAATCCTGTGATCGCTTTGTCGTGAATGCCTCGTTGGGTTTTGAGTTGGATTTTCCGAGGTTGATCGAGTGTGTGTTGCTATTCGTGCACCCCTGTAGGGTAAATCTTTCTGAAAGTCGTGTCCGCGGTTATGGACGACTTGGAGCACAGTTTCTCGATCATAGACAAGTCTAACTAAAGTACCGCTTTTAAATTGACTAAGTACCTGACTAGTAAATAGTGCAATACTCATGGAATGGTTAATAAAACTGCCAACGGATGGGGGTTGTTTGTCCGCTTTCTTGTTGGTAAGCGAGGAGAAGGATGGATCTGTTAATTATACTGTTATAACTATTGTTCTTAATTCACGGACATCCGTCTATCATTGGTTAGGCGGATGGTTAGCGAGTATCTATAGACTTGTTAGTTATTATCTTTTGCTGCAATTGCGTCACCCCAGGTTGTGTCCCCTTTAGAGGCATAAAGACTTGCTGAGTACCCCTAGGGTCTCACACGATAAATTGTTTGATTCAGATGAACATGTGTACCCGCAAGATGGATACTGGGTGGAGGAGACAGATGATGTTGGCAACGATCACTCGGTGTAGAGATTCCGGGAACGGGGATCCGTGAGATCTGTGGGTGGGATGTGTTTATTTATGTGGCATCTTATGCCGATTTTCTTCTTATTCGTCCTCGGATCTGGTTTTACGCTTCCGCCTGACACTCTGATGTTTGATGTATGAGGAGCTATCCTAAAATATTATCTCTATCTAGGATATTTGAATCTTGCCGTATGGCGTTGCAATATTTCTATTTCTTTTAGATGGAATGGCTCTGAGGACTGTTGTATGTGGCTAGCATACATACTCACTTGTGTATGTAGTTGATCTCTTCGCCTGCCGATTACACCGCTCGTTCTTGTCTTGATGTTCTGAAAGTGGTTAGGACGGCCAAAAGGTCTACCGTGAGTGGCCCCGGGCCCCACCGTACTATTTTAACCACTTTTGCTCATCCAGGCATGCAACTAAGAGCGTAATTCACCGAGGTAGTTACACGTGAGTAGTTCATCCTTGGACTACGGATCCATGTAGTAGCTAGATGGCTGGTTCTCCTCCTTTGTGCTTTCATGTTTAGATCTTGTGAGCTCCGTTCATGACCAAGATCATCTATTTGTAATTCTGCATGTTGTGTTTGCGGGGATCCGATGGATATTGAGATGCTATTTCAGATTGATTATTGATTCTATCATGTCTTTGTTATTTGTGATCTTGCATGCTTTCTATTGTTAGTAGCTATCTTAGCCAAGTAGATGCTAGCAACTCCAAGAGTTAGTATTTATGCTCGATAGTGGGTTCATGCATCTGGTAATCTAGGGAAGTGATAGAAATCTCTAAGGTACTAGATGTGTTGTTGCCATAGGGAGAAAACAACAATCCTTTGTTCATAGAACAATTGTATTGTTTACTTTACACGCAATTCATAAAGCAATAATCTGTTGCTTGCAACTTAATACTGGAGGGGGTTCGGATGATAACCTGAAGGTGGATTATTAGTCATAGATGCAGTTGGATGGTGGTATATGTATAATGTTGTAATGCCCAATCAAGTCTCAGAAGAGTCAAGATGATTAGTATATGCATGTGTTGATTTCTCGATGTTTGTCAATTGCCCAACTATAAATTGTTCACCTAGCATGTTATCTATCTTAAGGAGAGCCACCTCTAGTGAACTATGGATCCCGGTCCTTGTCTTTTACATTCAATCTACAATCTTTTACTGCTTTGTGTTTATTTTCTACAAACTTTTACTTCTTTCCATTCGATACGTTTAATCCTTTGTTTTTCGCAAAACACGGTGAGATTGACAGCCTCATCGCAAGTTGGGTACAAATTTCTGTGGTTGTGTTGTGCATGTCTCCACGTTGCTACTAGCACCGGTAGTGCGCCCTGCAAAAGCTCAGCTAGTAACACCTTTAGGGTGTTTCCTTGCTCCTACTGGTTCAATTAAACCTTGGTTTCATAACTGAGGGAAACTTGTTGCTGTGCTCATCATACCTTCCTCTTGGGGTTCCCAACGAGCTCTACATCATCATTGCTCCAGCATTTTTCTGGGCGCCATACTCAGATCCATCACCCCCGGTGGATCGGGAAGGACAATGCTCCACTCAAGTAGAGCCCTCATCGACACAAGCACAACATGCTCCAACCATTGGAGAAACCTCTACACCAATCCCACAAACTGCTGAAGATCATCAAGAAAATGGTCCAGAAAGCTCCAGGCCGGATTATCTGGCCAACCCTCCTCAACTGTCAGAAATGATCAACATCTCGAGGAATCTGCTGCAAGTCCCAGGCCGGAGTTTCTGGCTAACCCCGGATTGTCCGGCCACTCTCCTGTTCGAGAAAGTACCAGTCAAGTCTACAAAGATGCTTCAGGTTCTCCCAGGCCAGATTATCCGGCCCCACCATCGGCCGGATTATCCGGCCCTGAAAATCCTGAACAGCAGCAGCCTCCTATTATGGTTGTGGATCAACATCAAGGGCAAGATTCTTCATCTCCTATTCCTGCTAATCAAGCTGAAGATCAAGGCCAAGCCAATGGGACCAACGAAAACTCAAATGATGAAGTTATTCCCCCAATAAACAACAAGCTAATCAAACTTCGTCGCAAAGCTCGTGCCGATAGAAATCTTGAATTAAGGGGTCACACTCTTTACAAAGTTGTAGGTGATCTCCGACGAAGGGTATCCACAAGAAGGGAGTTGGCAAGTTTCGGTGAGCATCAAGCTCACATCTCAATGGTGGAACCCAAGAAGGTGTTTGAAGCTCTTGAAGATTCGGACTGGGTTGTTTCTATGCATGAAGAGTTGAATAACTTTGAACGCAACAATGTTTGGAAATTAGTAGAGAAGCCCAAGGATTGCCGCAATGTTATCGGCACAAAGTGGATATTCAAAAATAAGCAAGATGAAAATGGCATTTTTGTAAGGAACAAGGAAAGACTCATGGCACAAGGCTATTCCCAAGTAGAGGGCATCAACTTCAGCGAGACTTATGCTCATGTGGCTCGTCTTGAGTCCATTTGTATCCTTCTTGCTTATGCTGCTCATAATAATTTTAAATTATAGCAAATGGACATTAAGAGTGCTTTTCGTAATGGTACTCTACATGAGTTGGTATATGTAAAGCAAACCCCGGGATTTGAGGATCCTAACTTCCCAAACCATGTCTACAAACTCGATAAGGCACTCTATGGCCTTAAACAAGCCCCATGTGCGTGGTATGAGCACCTTAAAGAGCTTTGCTAGACCGTGGATTCGAAGTTGGGCAAATCGATCCCACTCTTTTTACTAAGAAGGTTAAGGGGAGCTCTTCGTATGCCAACTATATGTATACAACATTATCTTTGGCTCTACTAATAAAGCTTTTAATGATGAATCTTCAAAGCTTATGACTGACAAGTTTGAGATGTCTATGATGGGGGAGTTACGGTTCTTTCTTGGATTTGAGATCAAACAACTTAGAGAAGGAACCTTCATAAATCAAGCTAAATACATCCAAGACATGCTCAAGAGATTCAAGATGACGGATCTTAACGGCGTCGCCACTCCGATGCAAACAAAATGTCACCTTGAACTTAATCCCCATGGTAAATATGTGGACCAAAAGGTATACCGATCCATGATCGGGTCTCTTCTTTACCTCTGCGCATCTAGACCCGATATTGTCTTGAGTGTAGGTGTGTGTGCAAGGTATCAAGCAGCTCCTAAAGAAAGCCACTTAGCGGTGGTCAAGAGGATCTTCCGATATTTGGTTCATTCCCCTAACTTTGGTCTATGGTATCCCAAGGGCTCCAATTTCTCTCTATGTGGCTATACTAATTCAGATTGGGCTGGTGATAAGGATGATCAGAAATCAACTTCTAGAGCTTTTCAATTCTTGGGAAGGGCTTTAGTATGTTGGTCTTCTAAAAAGCAGAATTGTATATCTCTTTCCACCGCCGAAGTTGAATATGTGGCTGCTTCTAGTGCATGTACTCAATTATTATGGATGAAGCAAACTTTAAAGGAATACAGTGTCAATTGTGACAAAGTGCCTCTTTTATGGGATAATGAAAGTGCAATCAAAATTGCGTACAATCCGGTGCAGCACACAAGGACAAAGCATATTGAGATTCGGAATCATTTCATTCGGGACCATGTTGCTCGAGGCAATATTGATCTATCTTTTGTTATCACGAAGAACCAACTTACTAATATTTTCACAAAGCCAATTGATGAAGCAAGGTTTTGTTACTTGAGGAATGAGCTAAATATCATTGATTCAAGGAGCTTGTCTTGATTACCCATGCACTTATCCTTACATCTCATACTTATTTGGTCTAGGTGTGGGCATAGATATAGGGGGAGTGTGGTCCTAATTAATTGGGCTAACCCTCCCCCCATAATGCCGAAAGAAAGTTAAATCATTTCTCTTAATATCATTTTGTGATCTGTGAGCTTATTGATGAGTATTGGTCATGAACCAAGATATATCTTCGCGGTGTCATACCATTCACTCCAACAAGGTGGCCTCGGCCACCGCCCTCTTCCATGAGAAGAGTTGGATTTATGTGGATTTGTTTTGGTTGTTTTTGCTCATCTCATGTTCTTATGGGAATCACACTCAATTTTGGCTTTTAGTTGATTTGTTTCTTGCAATCTTGAGTGGGTAGTACCATCTCAGTTTGGTTCTCTCGTCCCAAGCCTCTCTTTAACCCTAAACCATCTGCTCTTGCGCACAAGTCCTTTGGTCACACTTGTGAGGGTTTTGTTTGGGGACGCGCGGGCCTGAATTTGTGTGTAACTGAAATTCAGATTTGAGGCCGGATTATATAGGCCGGATAATCCGGCCCTGGCGGCCGCAGTCTATTAAGGCTGGCATCGGGTGAAAGGGCTCATAATGAGTAGCTCTTCCCCCGACCCCTCTGATACATTGCAAATGTATCTATAATTTTTGATGTTCCATGCTTGGTTTTATCTACTTTCTTGTGTTTTGTCCACACTTTGGAGTACTTTTCATATGATTTCTTGGACTAACCTATTAACAAGAGCCACAGTGCCAGCTGCCTGTTTTCTACTGTTTTTGGTTCCAGGAAAGTCAAAAAATGAATATTCTCGGAATTGGACGGACAAAAGCCAAAGTGCCTATTTTTCAGGAAGACATCTGATGCCAGAATACGAGACGGAGAAGGGCTGGGGGCCGGCCACACCAACTGGCCGCGCGGCCAGGCCTGGCCCGCGCCAGGGGGTGGTCTGGCTGACCCCAGCACCCCCTCAGCCTCTCCTTCCGCCTATACGATGTCCTCGGGACGAAAACCCTAGGTACCCGATCAAAAATCCACGAAAGAGTCTGTAGCCGCCGTCGTCTCTGTCCCTAGATCGGGAGGGACCTAAAGCTCTTCTCGGCACCCTGCCGGAGAGGGGAATTGACCCTGGAGGCCTTCTTCATCATCATGCAAGCCTCCGGTGTGATGTGTGAGTAGTTCATCTCTGGACTTCGGGTCCATGTAGTATCTAGATGGCTGGTTCTCCTCCTTTGTGCTTTCATGTTTAGATCTTGTGAGCTCTGTTCATGATCAAGATCATCTATTTGTAATTCTGCATATTGTGTTTGCAGGGATCCAATGGATATTGAGATGCTATTTCAGATTGATTATTGATTCTATCATGTCTTTGTTATTTGTGATCTTGCATGCTTTCCGTTGTTAGTAGCTATCTTGGCCAAGTAGATGCTAGCAACTCCAAGAGTTAGTATTTATGCTCGATAGTGGGTTCATGCCTTTGGTAATCTAGGGAAGTGACAGAAATCTCTAAGGTACTAGATGTGCTATTGCTACTAGGGAGAAAACAATAATCCTTTGTTCATAGAACAATCGTATTGTTTACTTTACACGCAATTCGTAAAGCAATAATATGTTGCTTGAAACTTAATACTAGAGGGGGTTCAGATGATAACCTGAAGGTGGATTATTAGTCATAGATGCAGTTGGATGGAGGTTTATGTATAATCTTGGAATGCCCAATCAAGTTCCAATGGAGTCAAGATGATTAGTATATGCATGTATTGCTTTCTCGATGTTTGTGAATTGCCCCGCTGTAATTTGTTCACCCAGCATGTTATCTATATTAAGGAGAGCCACCTCTAGTGAACTATGGACCCCGGTCCTTTCTTTTACATACAATATACAAACTGTTTACTGCTTTGTGTTTACTTTCTACAAACTATTACTTCCTTCCATTCGATACGTTTAATCCTTTGTTTTCAGCAAAACCGGTGAGATTGACAACCTCATCGCAAGTTGGGGTCAAAGTTTTGTGGTTGTGTTGTGCAGGTCTCCACGTTGCTACTAGCACCGGTAGTGCGCCCTGCCAAGGCTCAGCTAGCAACACCTTTGGGGTGTTTCCTTGCTCCTACTGGTTCGATTAAACCTTGGTTTCATAACTGAGGGAAACTTGCTGCTGTGCTCATCATACCTTCCTCTTGGGGTTCCCCAACGAGCTCTACATCAACACTGAGCCCTCACCCTCCTCCCTCTCCCCAGCCACCGCTTGCCGCCCCCACCCTCCTCGGAGCCTTCCCGGCCACTGGATTCTCCAGGCCTCCCCCGGATCTTCTTTTCCGTGCCTCTGGGTACCTTCTCCTCCGCGTTCTTCCTCCAATGAGTGAGTGTAACTCCCTCTCTCCCCATCTTTGGCTTGATGAGTACCTTGTTGGGTGGAACATGGTCTAGAAGGTTGTTGTTTCGTGTAGATATTGTAGTCTTGTAGTACCTAAGTTCGATCTACATTTTTGCATCCAATCTAGGCGAATCTGAGATTTTCTACCAGGGCCGGATTATCTGCCCTTGGCCAGGCCAGATAATCCGCCTGGCAAAGTCAAAACTGCTTCAGATTCTTATGGATTTTGTGCATTATGTATTTTTGGCCTATGGACTGCTTGCCTACTATTTCTATGTTCTCTCTCAGACTTGTGTGTGTGCTTATCCCCATGCTATACATCTTGTTCAATTCACAGGTGGTTTCGGTGCTCCCAAGACTTACAAGCGTCGTCCTCGTGGTCACTACTTTCGGGACGACGGTGAGGGTAACATAGTGGACGAGGCTGAGCAGCGGAGAAGGAAGAACGAGGCTGAACGCATGGCTAAACAGGCAAAGAGGGATAGGTCATGGAAGGGTGTGTCCAAGAGGAAGGGCAAAGAGCCCAAGATTAACTATAAGAAGATGGATCCTGTTACTTTCTCTTCCATTCGTCATTGTGATCTGTTTGCTGAATTTGCGCAAGATACTGAGCTTGGTGACTCTCACTTTTGGTGTGCTGACCAAAAGTCTATCTATGAAGATATTTATGCTCGCAGAGGATTCGACCTATGCATCCTCTGATTATTGTTGAGGCCATGGAGAAACCTCAACTTATGGATGCGATGTATGTGACTGAGTGGATGGGGCTGCACCATCTCATGGACCTTCAATGCTCCTATGGTTCTGAGATTGTGAAGAAGTTTTTCTCCACCTTGGTTATTTGTGGTGATGAGCACCGCACCATGAAGTGGATGCTCGTGACAGGCCTATGCAAGCTGATTTTCGTGTTTTTGCTAGGGTGCTTGGATATTGTTTCCGCAACAGGGATTGTGCTAGTGGCCACCGTATCATCACCCAGCTCAAGCCCAATAAAGATGTAGTCCTCTCTCCTTGCACAATTGGCAATGGTATTGTGGGCACCCTTGCTGGTATTTCTCCTTTGTATGCTAGCTTGGTGGGACTGTTCCGTAATTCTATCACCCCGAGTGGAGGGAACAATGACAGTATTCGTGGTCACCTGGTTCAGCTTCTGGCCTTCTCTCATGAGATTGCATCTAGTGAGGATGAGTCCGTTAATTACAAGCTGTATGTGATGGACTTTATTTACCATGAGTTGATTGATGCAATGTTCAATAGGCCATCCATCCCATATGCACCCTACATTATGATGCTGATCATGCACCTGCTTCCCACTAAAGAATTTAACATTGATGTTGAGCACAAGGCAACGAAGATCTACAACAAGGTTAGGAAGACCTCACACCCCTCTTCTGCTTCTGAGGGACTCATGAGGGATGCTCGTGCCAGTGCTCGTAGGCCTCCAGTGCCTCCTATTGCTCGTGAGATCAAGCAGCTGAATTGGTTCCAGTGGAACATTCTTTGCATGGGGGTGGACACTCGCAAGGGACAGTATGAGGCGTACAAGAAGCGCCACGAGATGACCCACACTCAGCAGCTCATTCTTCACCATGTGTCTGGAGCATCAGGCCATCCCCTACCCCTTCTACTCCTACACCATATGCTTGGTGGAACTCTTCCTCTGGGCTCAACTATGGAGAGCTTGAGCATCACTTGTTTCCTTCCGCGGCCACTACTAATGACAAGGAGGATGACACCGAGGAGCTTGAGGATGAGGACGATGATGTTCACTACGAGCGATCCCTTGGGGTGCTAGCATCGCTCTTCTTCCTTTTTGGCATTTCAATGCCAAAGGGGGAGAAGTAGTTCTATTAGGTCTTCGTGGATTTGCATGGGTCGGGCGCAAGCATTCGCATTTTATCTTTTCAGTATTTTTCTCGTTTCTGCCCATTTAGCGTTGAACTTCTATTTGTGAATTGCTCTGTATAAGACTATGTCTATGTGTGGCTCTGGATTTATCTTGTGGATTATCCTTATGGATTCATCTTTGATATTGGCTATTGGATATATATATCGAGGAAGGCGCTCATTATGGTATTCTTATAAATATATTGAGGACGCCTTTATCCCTCTCACGGTGGTATGAATATTCTTGTCTATGTTCCAATGAAATAGACTTGTACCTTCTTGTGTGTATTTGTAATCAAATGCAAATTTTATTATGCACACATTGAGGGGGAGTTCTTTTCATTCGTTAAATATTGTTGTTATGAGAAGCTATCTTGCAAATCCCAGTATTTTCATCTAACACCAAAATGGGGGAGACTGAAAGAACATTTCATGGTTCCCTGTGTTTTGTGTGTTAGATAACAATACCGTGAAGTTTTCTGATGTGTGCTAAGTGTGCACGGAAGTGTTTTTGGTATTTGGGGGCCGGATTATCCGCCCCCATCATGGGCCGGATAATCTGGCCTGACCCTCTTGGCCAGGGCCGGCTGTGCGCGAGTCTATGTCTAGGGGTGGATTTTCCCCCGGATAGTCCGGAGCAGGGTGGATTTTTTCTTCCCTGGCCAGATAATCCGGCTCTCCCCTTGGGTCGAATAATCCGGCCCCCAGGAGAAGAGCAAAGGCTGGCACGGCGCGTGTCTCTTTCTGGGGGCGGATTTCCCCCAGGATAGTCCGAGGCGGGGCGGAGTTTTCCCCAGACCGGATAATCCGGCCCTCACTTAGGCCAGATAATCCATCCCCAAAAGGCTCCAACGGATCCATCTGGACAGGGGGTATAAAAGGCACATCTTCCCCTCCGGTCAGATCTCTTGGTTCATTCGAAAAAGATCAGACCTGGTGCAAAAGCTCTCTCCCTAGATCTCCCACTTCAACCACCCAAAGGCTTTGATCTTTGGGGGAATTGAAGGAGCAGACATCATTCATCGTCATCACGAATCAAGCGATTCAACTCCTCTCCATTCACTTGGAGAATCCCCGATCTAATATTCTCGTTGATATCTAGATCTTGTGCTTTATTATTGATAACAATTGTTCTTGTGGCAGCTTGTTGTCATTACAGGAGCCTCAAATTTGGTTGTGGAGTTGTGCCCCGCTAGTTGTGTAAAGGCGACGGTTCCCGCCTCGAAGGGTTCTTATAGTGGAAAGGTGGATCGGGCCATTGGTGGCGGGATCCATCGGAGAACAGGGTGAGGTCTATTGTGGCGTGGTGGTCTTAGTACTGCCCACCCCTCCAACGTAGATGTACTTCCCTTAACAAGGAAGGAACTATGGTAAAACAAATCATGTGTCTCCACGTGCTTCATCACGGTTTCCTCGTTCCTCACTTTACTCGCCTTTACTCGCTAGTAGTTAGGTTTGCATATAGGGAAATTCTGGATAGTAGTATATCTAGAGAATTTACCTTTTGTGTCAAGCCTAAAATTGAAAAAGGATTAAAATTTGAAGTAGAACCTATTCACGCACCCCCCCCTCTAGGTGCCCATATGATCCATTTCAGAGGGCCCTGGTGCCTCCCTGATAAACTCCAAAGAAACTGAGCCGCCGAGGAGGAGAACATAATATGGGCACATGTATCTGGAGTCGCACATAGGGGATACAAACCATTGACCGGGCCATTGCGCTTAGCCACCTCCACCCCTGATGGCAGGCAATGGCGAAGGAGTTGCCAGATGAAAATGCGAATACTAAGGGGAAGAGGGGCCTTCCAAATGGGCGAGGTCAGCCGCAATTCTAGGCCCTGGAAGAGGGCCTGGTATGCCGAGCTCACCGAGAACTCTCCACCCGGGGTCAGCCACCAGGAGGCCGCGTCCTGCTCCTCGGACAAGGAGGCGAGAAGGGTAGCCGTTAGGCGCTGATATTCCCCTGCCTCGGCCATGCTAAAGTCCCACTGGAAGAAGATCTTCCAGCGACCCTCTCGAAAGGCGTCGGGTACGAGGATCGTCGGGGAGGCGGTGATGGCGTACAACACGGGGAACTGCCTGCACAACAGGGACGTCAGGAGCCATAGGTCAAGCCACAGGCGCACTTTCCATCCATCGCCAATGGCAAATGAGATGCCATGCCCAATGAAGTTCTTAATATCCTGAATGGCCCGCCAGAACTAGGATCCCTCCTGATGTTCGCAAGCTAAAAGAGGTCGTCCGCGGAGGTGCTTGGCCTTGATGAGCTAGAGCCAGAGGCCCCCATCATCCCTAAGGATGCACCAGACCCATTTTAGCATCAGGGCCACATTAACGGTGAACGATTCAAGAATCCCTATGCCCCCAAGGCATTTGGGGGCGCATAAGTCTGCCCATTTAACCACATGTTACCGCGGGTGGCCATCCCTTGCTGCCCAAAAGAACCTAGACAGCTCCTTGGCGAAGTCTGCATGAGTCCCCTCCGGTAGCAGGTACAGCCCCATCTGGTACATGGTTAGGCTCGAGAGACATGAGTTGATCAGGACAGTCTTGCTCCCCTTGGTCGTGAGCCTAGCTTGCCAGGGTTCGGCTTTGTATCGGACCCTCGTGACTAGGGGTGCAAGGTCCTTGATCAGGACCCTAGTCTCTCGGATGGGCATCCCTAGATAGGTGATAGGGAAGTCCGCCAGCTTATAATTCAAATTATCGGCAATGCACTACTGATCCTCCTCTGAATACCCTAGAATCATGACCTCACTCTTGTCGAAGTTAATCTTTAGCCCTAACATGGATTCGAAGTAGGGAAGCAGGAACTTAAGGTTAATAATGTCGAGATCTGAGCCCTGCACCATGATCATAGTATCGTCCGCATATTGGAGGTGAGAGATACCACCTCCACGAATAAGATGCCCCACCACACCTGAGATGTGGCCAGCGATTTTGGCTCTATCCAAAATCTCTGCTAGGGAATCAACCGCGGAGTTAAACAATAGGGGGAAATAGGATCCCCATGTCTAACTCCACATGATGGACTAAAGTATGGGCCAATCTCCCCATTAATATTGATTGTTGTCCTACCACTCATCACAAACTGCATAATCCAGCAGATCATCTTGTCATCAACACCCCTCCTCTCCAGGACTAGTCTCAAGAAGGCCTAGTCCAATCGGTCATAGGCCTTCTAAGAGTCCAACTTAAGGAACACTCCCTTCTAGCGGCGTGCCTTCACTTCATGAATAATTTCATGAAGAGCAAGGACGCCATCATGGATCAAGCGTCCCTTAAGAAAGTATAACTGGAGAGGATGCGTGAGCCGCTCCAGGATTGGAGAAAGCCGCAGTGCACAGACCTTCGCAAAGATCCTCTAGATGACATTGATCACCGTGGTCGGTCTAAAGTGGTAGATATATGTGGCCCCTACTACCTTGGGGATCAAGGTGATCACACCAAAGTGGTAGATATATGTGGCCCCTACTCTAGATATATGTGGCCCCTACTACCTTGACGAGACATCACAAGGGTCCCTGTATAGAACTCCTGAAACATTTGCATGATCACAGGCTGCAGCTGGGCCCATAAGGTCTAGAAGAAAGTCACCGGAAAACCATCTAGGTCTAGCGTCGACCCGGACTTGATGGACTTCAGAGCCGCGGCCACCTCATCCGAGAGAAACAGGAGGGTAAGCTCCACATTCTCAGCGGAGGTGACCGTCGCCTCCCCCGACCAAAATCCTAGGGCCAGTGAGAGCCCTGACCTTGGCGACATCGAGAACAACTATTTGTAGAAGGCATAAATATGGTAGGAGAGTTCTTGTGGAGATTCCAAAAGATTGTCTCCCTCCAAGAGGCAGGGGATCAAACACTTCCTCCTCCTGCCATTGGCAATAGCATGGAAGTAGGCCATGTTCGACTCCCCTTGGAGAGTCCAGTTCTAACGACTCTGTTGTCGCCAGAACGCCTCTTCCCCTTTGTAGATCTCGATAATGGAGGTCTCAAGGGAGTACCTATGGGATCAAGCCTCCACCGAGAGACCGACCTAGTCGGCCTCCAGGTCAAGGGCATGGATCTCCCACAGAAGGGCCTCCTTCTGGTCCCTAAGGTTTGACCCCATCCTTTCATAAATTGTCATGCGAGCTTGGCATAGTGGTGCCAAGTGTCTACCGTGCAATAAACTCGAGGAGGAGTGGTGGTGTCCTCCATCAACTTAAACTGAATTGCCTCCACAAACCCGGGCTTCTAGAGCCAAAAGGTTTCGAAGTGGAAGCGGTTCAATCTCGAGGGTGGACCTCCTCCTGAGGATAGGAGGAGGGGGTATGATTGGACCCAATCCTGGTGAACGCCCTTAGGGAGCAAAGCGGGAAGGCAACCTCCCAATCCGCCGACATGAAGACGCGATCAAGTACACTACAGATCGGATCTAGCTGCTTGTTAGTCCATGTATATCTAGCGCCCACCCGCACTATATCACGCAACGCAAGATCAGTGATGCAGTCATTAAACATACGTATCCTAGGGAGGTCCACATGTGTTGAGCTCTTGCCATCAGCGGAACGTATAAGGTTGAAGTCCCCGGATACCACCACGGGGATATCAGACTATTCCACTTTCAACTTGAGCTCCTGCAGGAACTCAGCGGACCTCCTATGGTCCGTGGGGCCATAGACAATGATCATCTCCCACTTGAAGCGAGATTGTCTATGGGTGAGTGACATGCTCATGAATAACTCATCGCGGTCCATATCATCTACCTCAAAGGTGTCCTCCTTCACCCCTAGGAGGATCCCTCCCGAGTGGCCATTGGTCGGCAGCCAAGACCAGATGAATCTGCAGCGGCTAAGACCCTCCAACTCAGTAATGGTGAAGTCCTGACGGATTGCCTCTTGAAGCCCAACAATATCTGGAGCCTCAATGTGCAAGTATTCCTTGATCTGACAACGACAGCCATCGTGCCCGAACCCCTAGATGATCCAAATGAATGCCTGGATGGCATGCAGGATGTCCATCTAGAACAACTTAGTGCGGAGGGGTCCCCTTATGGGGACCGAACGGGCATGACTCCAGGGATGAGGTTTCTCTGTCGCTTTGGTTGGTCTCCCGTGAGGCCTTCCCGAGGGGGCTGGCTTCAGGGGGACCTCCATGTCATCAGGGGCTAGAGGTGGATCCCCGATGAGCCCAGGTCCTGACGATCTAGCCTCTACAAGGATCAGGGAGGGCTCACGTTCTCGTGCATCCCGTGCATGGGCAGTGGCGATCGCACCCTCATATCCCTCCCTTGCCTGAATGGCAGCAATCTGATCAACCTTGGGTCCCTTCTCGCTGCCGAAGACAATCCCACACTCATCAGCCACTTCGCCCAGGTGGGCCAGAGAGACGTCGGTGAGCACAAAGAACCTGAAACCAGAGGAGCTAGAGGGATAGGGAACCAAAAAGGGAGGGGCGCAAGAAGTACCTAGGAACTCATCACAGGCGGTCCATGGCGAGTCCTGCGCTCCACCATTCTAGGCTCTAGTCCATACAGCCCGGCCCTAGACCCCGCCAGATGGACGCTATATCGGGAAGGCGGCCCGGGAGGCAGACGCGAGGCCCGGGAACGGCGCGGCCTAGAGGTTGCCATAGGGGATGATGAGTGCATATTTGCATCATGTTTTACACTATAATTTTGCATTGTAGATGTAGGATCTTGGTATTTCACGGCGCTCGCGTGCACATTTTATGTCTGTTTTCACCAGGATCAGGACAGATAATGGATCCAATGGATACAATTCTTGGAGAAGTTATACGAAGGAGAAAAGGAGTCAAAAACAACATAAATCTCTTATTTGGGAAATATTAATAATACCAGAAGAAAACCAGAAGTGAATAAAGGAGGAAGAGAGTTCAACAACCAACTATACGACCGGAATAAATTTTTCGGCTGTATAGTTCCGGCCACATAGTTGGCGCCGCCTCTGCCTCCTCAAATAGTTTCACCCCGTGCAACTGGATCAGGGAGACGACATACTAACACCCAGAAATCACTGAAACCTCACCTCCAGAAGGCATCTGGAGGGGGAACTCATCCACCAAGGATCCATCTTCGCCCTACACAGATCCGGGAGGCTAAGGCATCGATCTTCATCATCCACCGCTGCATCACCACCATCTCCATCCATCCCATCTACATATTGTCTAGATCTTGTTGTAATTTCCGTACTCGTTGTGAATTTATACAAGTACTATTCATCTATGATAGATTCCATTGTTATTTCCATGATGTTGATTGCCTCCATGTCTGAGTAGATCATTAGTTCTTGGGGAGATGGAGAAACCCTAGTATGAGATTGAAATAAGATAAAGTCTATTATGATATTCATCGGTGTGACCATGTGTTAGATTTTCTACATCTTGACGTTGAGAGAAGTTGACCTCTCAATATTTGCCTCTCATGGGGACTTGATGGAGGAAACTACTTGTTGGTAGAAGGAGGTGTGTTAGCACTTATAGTGACTATAAAGCTGTTGGCACTCCTTACGTATCAACTTGGGAAACCGAGGAAACTCACGGAATACTATCCATGCCATGGGATACGTCCTACGGATTACGTCCCTTAATAGCACATTAATTGTATTGATGTCGATTGCTGACTATTGTGGTTATGAGGATGATGTGAGTAGCGATTGCTGCCTATTTGTCCAAATACAGAGTTCCTCCCACACATACATAGTTGACAATGTTCATGATAATAATCTTTATCTTAGCTCCTTATAATGCTAGTGGTGTATCCGCTACTCCCTGAGAATGCTTTTCCCCTATTGCAGTTCTAATCTCTCTTACATACATCATACTTACTTTCTGTATTCAGTTATTTTACTTTACTTTATTGTTGCTCTTATACCTAAAACCCCAAAACACCCATTTACACAATACTCGCTTTTTATCTTGTTATTTAGAATTTTATTTAGCAATTCTATCATAATATTTATTGCAAGAGTTATTAGACTTCAGACCCCTGCTCCCTATGGGATCGATATCTTTATTTCGAAACTAGCTACAAATGATATGTGCACTTGCAGTCATCAAGCTATTTTCTGGCACCGTTGTCGGGGAGCTAAACTTTGTAGGTCTTTTAGTTTTTGCTTATTTATTTTTGTCTTGCTAAATTTTGTTTTGAGTTACAAGTTTCCACCAACATGATAGAGTTTGAGCATATGACTAGTGCTAGCCCACTCAACTACTTTTGGAAGCCCTATGATATTTATAAAAGAGACAACTCTAATGAGAAGACAAGGGGGTTTGAAATTTATCCTCTACTACTTGGTATTTTACACAAGAAGCAATTTACTGGAGATGAAGAAGATCATGATCCATATGAGCATATTGCATGTTTCAAACATATATGTGGCACTTTTCAATTGATAGGATATACCGCTAATTAGTTAAGGGTTAAACTTTTTAGTCAGAATTTGACAAGTCAGCTCTCTCATGGTATAGATCTCTACCCCCTAAAGCCACTACTACTTGGGATAATCTAGCCTATGAATTTATAGCAAAATATTATCCATTATCAAAATCTTTTGGAATCAGGCGTCTTATAATGACTTGGAGGAATCACTCTAATGAAGGACTAGTAAGAGCTTATATTAGATTTAAAGATTTACTACGTCTATGTTGTCATCATGATTTACCTGAATCGTATTTATTGCATATCTTTTATGGCGGTTTAATTGAACCTAATAAAATAGAACTATACTCTTTCGCGGAAGGAGCCTTTATGAATCTTCCTATACCTAAAGCTTGGGCTTTACTTAATAGAATTCGTGATCATAGAGTTTCATGGAATTTTGGTCTAGGAAGTAAAGGAGGCGTAGAAATAGAGCATGATTGCATTCATGACTATAATAAAAAAGGCCATGTTAAAGAATTATCTAAGGAACTTTACTTGGATTTAGATCTTGTGTTGCAAGTTATTAAAGCTTTTACAGAACATATCAAAGCTCCAAAAGAGGTTCCGGTCATGTATGATCCACCACCCGAACCTAAGAAGAAAAGAGAAGATAAAGCAACGCTGGCCTCCCTAGAACCAATACACGAGATGCCTTTCCCTAACACTGCACAAAAGCATATTCTTGAATATGAACAGGTCAAAGCAGTACAGGAAAAGAAGGAAGAATAAAGTATGCCAGAAGTCGTGGAACATATGGAAGAGACCAAAGATGAAGAGGTAACCAAGGAAGCAATTATGGCTATGTATGCACATTGTAACATAGTTGAACTTGATGAAGAGACTTCCGTATTTGTTGAAGGTAAAACAAAGGTAAAAGATGTGGGTAAGCCTATTCTTCCCTGCATATTTAAAGAAACCTCGCATTATGGTTTATGCGATCTTGGCACCGAAGTTAATGTTATATCTTATAATTTCTACTTAGAAATAAAAGAAGAAATAGAACCGCCTACGATTGAAAATACTGATATTACAATTATGTTAGCCAATAAAAATCTTAGAATTCCAATGGGAGTAGTTGAAGATGCAACTGTCACAATTAGCAAAAAAAAGCTTTCCTATTGATTTTGTAGTGGTTGATATGCCAACTGACACTCTTTGCCCAATTATATTTGGAAGGAATTTTTTGGGTGATATATGTGCCTATGTTAATTTCAAGAAGGATATGGTGTCTCTTAAGCTTGGGGAGCAGAATGAATTCCACTTTTCCAAATTTAAATATAGGCATCCACAAGAAGAAGAGGAAGAGAAAACCATTGAGGAAATGGTGACTCTTTTCTTTAGTAATCAAGAAGAAGAAATAAATGAAGATCCCAATTATGAAGAAATAATTATGGAGGATAAGTCCCTTGGAGAACTAGAAGATGAATTCGATTTACTTCCCATTATGGGACCTCCAACTGATGAGGATTTTGAAGAGCCAGAAAAGAGAGGGGACGAGGAACTACCACCCCCAGAGTTGATGACTCTACCAGATAATCTTAAATACAGGTTTTTAGATGATACAAATAAATTAACTGTTATTATTAGTGCTAAACTTTCAGGAGAAGAATAAGAACTCATGAACATACTTAAGGAGCATCGCAAGGCCTTTGGGTACTCAATGGATGATTTGAAGGGCATTAGTCCCATGATAACTGTCCATCGAATATTCATGGAAGAAGGTGCTAAACCAATTGCGAAATTTAATAGAGGATTGAAGCTTGAAATGAAGGAAGTGGTAAGAAAATAAATTGTACGCCTACTGGACGCATGTATAATCTATCTTGTTAAAGAAAGAGAATGGGTAAGTCATGTTCATTGTGTCCCTAAGAAACGCGGTTTTACTGTTGTTCCTAATGAAAACAATGAATTGATACCTACTAGAACTATTGTTGGGCATAGGATGTGCATAGACTTCAGAAAATTAAATAAAGAAACTAGGAAAGATCATTATCCTTTACTGTTCATAGATCAAACTTTAGAAAGGTTAGCAAACCATACTCATTTTTGCTACTTGGACGGATACTCTGGTTTTTCTCAAATAGTTGTTCATCTGGATGACCAACTTAAAACAACTTTCATTAGTCCTTATGGTTTACATGCTTACCGACGTATGCCTTTTGGTTTATGTAATGCTTCTGCTACTTTTCAAAAATGCATGAC
This sequence comes from Avena eriantha, assembly GCA_910589775.1. Classification (NCBI taxonomy): domain Eukaryota; kingdom Viridiplantae; phylum Streptophyta; class Magnoliopsida; order Poales; family Poaceae; genus Avena; species Avena eriantha. Next base: position 279,086,654 of record OU342746.1, on the reverse strand, counting down.
TGCTATTTTTGCAGATTTTATAGAACTTATAATGGAAGTATTTATGGATGACTTTTATGTCTATGGAACTTCATTTATTAGTTGCTTGGATAATCTCAAAAGAGTCTTGCAGCGTTGCGAAGAAACAAATCTTGTTCTAAACTAGGAGAAGTGCCATTTTATGGTCAAAGAAGGTATAGTCCTTGGACACAAGGTATTAGGTAAGGGAATTGAAGGTTATAGAGCAAAGGTTGAGGTAATAGAGAGAATTCCACAACCTAGGGATATTAAAGGTATAAGAAGTTTCCTTGGTCATGTGGGTTTTTATAGAAGGTTCATTAGAAATTTCTCTGGAATATCTAAACATCTGACTAACCTCCTGCAAAAGGGAGTAAGATTTAATTTTGATGATAAATGTCTTAAAGCCTTTGATAAACTCAAAAATGTTTTATCTTGTGCTCTTGTTATTAAACCACCCATCTGGGATATAACCTTTGAATTAATATGTGAAGCTAGTCATGATGTTGTAGGATTAACTCTAGGACAACACATTGGTCACAAATTTAATATTATACATCATGCTAGTAGAACTCTAAATGGTTCTTAGAAGAATTACCCTAAGGAAGAAAGGGAACTTTTTGCTGTATTTTGCTCTTGTGATAAATTTTGTTCTTACATAGTTGATGAAAAGGTAAGAGTTCATACGGATCGTGATGGTTTAAAAGAACTCCTTGAGAGGAAAGACCATAAGCCAAGACTAATCCGTTGGATTCTTTCACTTCAAGAATATGATTTGCAGATTATGCAGACGCAAGAAATAAAGATGTTAGATGATGTGTCCGTGTTTGCCCAGCAAGACACCAATCTTGTTGAGAGGAACTTTAGTCCTGGTGATTTTTGTTTACAAGAATTACTCAATGAACTAAGGTTAATTCCTCCAAGAGAGAAGACGTCTTTGTTGTTGGAGGAGCTTTTCATCCCCGAATAAGCAAACGGTAAGTACAAGGTAAGTGTTCTTACCCAAATAATTGATTTGTCTTCACAATTTTACTTCTGAAATTTTTGCCTTTGAATCCCTTCTGTTTTTATGAAGTTTTAGAGGGTTTTTACCAACTATATGGGCGGAACTATATGACCGGAGAGGAAGCTTCGGTCGTATAGTTTGTTGTTAAACTCTCTGTTTCATCTTTGCAAAATTGTTTTCGATATCTGAGCCTATACGGTCACAACTATATGACCGGAACCAAAATTCCGGCCATATAGTTGGTCGTTAAACTCTCAAACACTTTTGATTTTTGATGTCTGTATCTATACAGTCGCAACTATACGACCGGAGCCAAAATTCCGGCCATATAGTTGGTCGTTAAACTCTCAGACACTTTTCGTTTGTCTTTTCGATATTTATCTAAAAACACGCTATTGTCGGTTTCGAGTTGTGATTTAATTGACCTGGACTCGAGATATTTGGAAATATCTGCCCGGAACCAACTATATGGCAGGAGCTATACAGGTCGCGCCTGTATAGTTGGTCGTTACGGGGCACGACTCTTCCAAATCCGTGAGTTCTTTCCCTGTTTCGTTCAGATTCTTTTCTTGCGCAATAATTTTGTGTTTCTCGCGAGTTTTACCGACCTCTGACCCCCCCCCCCTTATATATGGCCATTGTCTCTCTCTAATCATAATCTCTAGAAACCAATCTACCTCTTATTCACACGTGAGGACTCTCAACCAAGGGATAGAAGCCACGAAGAAAGGCTCCTATGGAGATCGGGAGCAATAGCGAGCAAGGCAAGGAGATCAATACCATCCCTATAGAGTTCCTCAACGCCAACCATGGGTGTCGGAAGAGGGATTTGAAGGTCCTGGAGTTAAAGATTGAAGAGTTGGACAAGGAGAAACCAGGGACGCCCAAACACCTTCGATTGGTGCGACTTTATCTTGACAAACTTGATGAAGATATCAAGTGAACAACCAAAGCAGGTTTTTCCATGAGTCTCAAGGCGCTACAAACACTTCAGGATAACAATGAGTTCATTAAAGAACAAGTGAAAGTGCTGGAGAGGAACAATCTTTTCTACAAGCTGCGTGTTAAAGAATTAGAAGCTGTCAATCAATCCCTCCGTCTCAGGCTAGCCCGTGAAGAGAAGATATTGCATGTCATGGCGCCACAGTGATGTACAACAATCACGGTATCAAATAATCGCCAGGGATTATTTGATCCCACCTGGCTTGATTCCAAGCTTGGGAGATCTTTAAGACCTTGTAATCTATATTATAAGTTTTTATTACTATTTTTGCATTAGTTCAAACAGCAATAAAGTTTGCATCATTAGAATTCCCTTTAGGAATAGTCGATCCCTTTAATGAAATTCCGAGTTTATTATTATATATGGAGCAATATTGAGTTTGTGTTTGTTTTATTGGATATATGAATGACTTGAGTATAATTTTACTTGCACTTGATGATAGCAATAGGAGTCTTCCACACCATTGGTATCAATGGACCACATAAAGATACTACGGTTTGATTTACAAAGAAAAATTATCTATACAATTGAGTTCAAAAAAGAAACCTTTAACAATGGAAAATGAAAGTGCTATCAAAATAGAGTGAGAACAAGTCGAGGTAGAATCTTCAAGTCATAAGTATGCTTCATATACAATTGGAATTTGATAATTGAGATCGTTCAACTTTGAATTCCTACATGAAGTGGAATGTATGGCTAGCTTCTTTGCACATCACTTAAAACAAAAGTGTGAGCATATACATACAAAGAAAAGAAAGAAGAAAAAGAGCGAGTGTGCAAAGACCAAATAGGCATACACCACCATATTGTAGTATGACAAAGAAACACTTTTGAGATTTTGAATCCCAAAGGAATATGTTGATCCTAAAAACACTTGGGACTACCTCGCTAACTCGTTCGGTTGAACCGGATACTTTTACATTATGTTGAGGTTCATCTTTTATGAACTGTTCATCACTAAGGTGAAGCCTGCTAATACTATTCAGATGGTTCGAGTAAGGTACTATTCATGAACTTATTCCTATGTATAGTATATGATACACACATGCTGCAACTGCCTCATTTATTTTATTGACTCAGCTTCATGAATATAAGGATCACATCCATTAAGCTAAACTTGCTCGCGACGAGCAAGAGTCTAAGCTTGGGGAAGTTGAGTAGTGCATATTTGCATCATGTTTTACACTATTATTTTGCATTGTACATGTAGGATATTGGTATTTCACAGCGCTCGCGCACACATTTTATGTCTGCTTTTACCAGGATCAGGACAGATGATGGCTCCAATGGATACAATTCTTGGAGCAGTTGTACTGAGGAGAAAAGGAGTTAAAAACAACGTAAATCGCTTATTTGGGAAATGTTAATAATACCAGAAGAAAACCAAAAGCGAATAAAGGAGGCGGAGAGTTCAACGACCAACTATACGACCGGAATACATTTTCCGGTCATATAGATCCAGCCGTACAGTTGGTGCCGCCTCTGCCTCCTCAAATAGTTTCACCCCGTGCAACTAGATCAGTGAGACGAAATATAGAACACCCAAAAATCGTTGAAACCTCACCTCCGGAAGGGATCTGGAGGGGGAACTCATCCACCAAGGATCCATCTTCGCCCTGCGTAGATCCGAGAGGATAAGGCATCAATCTTCATCATCCACCACTGCATCACCACCATCTCCATCCACCCCATCTACATCTTGTCTAGATCTTGTTGTAATTTCCATACTCGTTGTGAATTTATACAAGTACTATTCATCTATGATAGATTCCATTGTTATTTACATGATGTTGATTGCCTCCATGTCTGAGTAGATCATTAGTTCTTGGGGAGATGGAGAAACCCTAGTATGAGATTGAAATAAGATAAAGTCTATTATGATATTCATCGTTGTGACCATGTGTTAGATTTTCTACATCTTGATGTTGAGAGAAGTCGACCTCTCAATATTTGCCTCTCATGGGGACTTGATGGATGAAACTACTTGTTGGTAGAAGGAGGTGTGTTAGCACTTATAGTGACTATAAAGCTGTTGGCAGTCCTTACGTATCAACTTGGGAAACCGAGGAAACTCACGGAACACTATCCATGCCGTGGGATACGTCCTACGGGATTACGTCCCTTAATAGTGCAGTAATTCGATTGATGTCGATTGCTGACTGTTGTGATTATGAGGATGATGTGAGCAACGGTTGCTACCTATTTGTACAAATACGGAGTTCCTCCCACACATACATAGTTGAGAATGTTCATGATAATAATCTTTATCTTATCTCCTTATAATGCTAGTGGTCTATCTGCTACTCCCTGCGAACGCTTTTTCCCCTATTGCAGTTCCAATCTCTCTTACATACGCAATACTTACTTTCTGTATTCAGTTATTTTACTTTACTTTATTGTTGCTCTTATACCTGATACGTTGCTAACATATCCATAATTTTTGATGTTCCATGCTTGGTTTTATCTACTTTCTTATGTTTTGTCCACACTTTGGAGTACTTTTCATATGATTTATTGGCCTAACCTATTAACAAGAGCCCAAGTGTCAGCTTCCTGTTTTCTGCTGTTTTTGGTTCCAGGAAAGTCAGAAAATGAATATTCTCAGAATTGGACAGGACAAAAGCCAAAGTCAATATTTTACCGGAACACTCACGGAGCCAAAAGACGATACGGAGAGGGGCCACAGGGTGGCCACACCATGTGGTGGCGCGGGTTATCCCTGGTCGCGCCACCAGGTGGTGTGGGCCCCCTGGCCACCCACCAACCTTGCCTCTTCGCCTATAAGATGCCTCCCGATGCAAAAACCCTAAGTCGAACAGCCTCCAGCCACGAAAAGTTTCGCAGCGCCACCGCCACCAAAGGGGAGATTCGGGGGACAGAAAGTCTCTATTCCGGCACCCTACCGGGACAGGGAAGTACCCTCAGAGCCATCTCCATCGATCTCCACCACCATCTCCATTGCCGTTGCTGATTCCGATGATGAGGAGGGAGTAGTTCTTCCTCAAGGCTAAGGGTTCTACCGGTAGCTATGTGTTCATCTCTCTCTATGCATGATCATATTGTGATCATGAGCTTTGTAATCAAGTAGATCTACCTTGCTACTTAAGTGCTTTAATAGATCTATGCTCTCCCCATGTGGGTGAAGTTGACAGTGTGCACACCATGGTGGCACTTAGGCTAGAGATTACAAATACTTGTTATGAGTTATATTTGGAGTTGGATGTCTTTATGAAATTGTGGTGTTTGTTGGAACCATCTAGTGCTCAAGGTGACAGTGTGGGGTTATCTAGATGCGGAAAGCGAACTTTGAGGAGTGTTGTTATAGCCCTACCAATGATTAGAGTGTCCAACCGGATAGTAGTTAAGAGTAGTATCATAAAGAGAAGATATTTATATGAGAGTGTTCACTAGAGAAAGTATGATCCCTAGGCCTTGTTTCTAAGCATTGATACACCATTTTCAATTAGATCTGTTACATGTTTTCTTGCTTCCATCTTTCGTTCAGTTTGCCTTTAGTCTTTTCCCACGTCAACCACACGCCAGCAAGCTATTTTCTGGCACCGTTACCACTTATAATTATCCTTACCACTTGTATTTCACTATCTCTTCGCCGAACGAGTGCACCTATACACCTGACAAGTGTATTGGGTGTGTTGGGGACACAAGAGACTTCTTGTATCTTGATTGCAGGATTGCTTGAGAGGGAATACCTTTGACCACTTCCTCCCTGAGTTCGATAAACCTTGGGTGATCCACTTAAGGGAAAACTTGCTACTGTTCTACAAACCTCTGCACTTGGAGGCCCAACAACTGTCTACAAGAATAGAAGTGCGTAGACATCAAGCTATTTTCTAGCTTCGTTGCCGGGGAGGTAAGGTAAAAGGTACTCACATCCTCCGGTGTGAGTGCTCGAAGTTATTTCCTTTAGATTCTGCAATTTTGTCTTTTGTTTCTTGTTTTTATTTTCACTAGTTAGGCTTAATGGAAAACAACAACAAAAATTAGAGAGCTTTATAGTATTTATCTTGAGTTAGGACATGAAGTGTTTGAAGAGAAAATCAAAAAACCTATGGAACTTTATTTGCATGCTAATAGCAATGTTGTTAGTATGAATTCTTTGGACACCATTATTGCTAATGCTATGGAAAAGTATAAGCTTGGGGAAGCTAGTTTTTATGAAAATGATCTTTTTAGGTCCCCAGCTTTGGAAGATAGCTATTCTATTGCTTATGATGATACCAAACCTCCAATATATGATGATTACAATGATGAATATGATATTTTCAGTCCACCTACTATTGAGGATAAAATTAATGATTACAATATGCCTCCTATATTTGATGATTATGGTGATGAGAATAATAATGATAGCTATTCTGTTGAATTTTCTCCCACCATAATTAATAAGAATGACTATGCTTATGTGGAGAGTGATAATCATTTTATGCATATGGCTCATGATAAGAATGTTCTATGTGATAGTTATATTGTTAATTTTAGTCATAATGCTACTGAAAGTTATTATGAGAGAGGTAAATATGGTTTTATGCATCTCAATAATATTAAGTTTCCCCTCTTTATGTTGAAATTTTGAAGTTGCACTTGTTTTGCTTTCCTATGCTTGTTGCTTTGTGCTTTCATGACTAGTTTCTTTACAAGATTCCTATGCATAGGAAGTGGGTTAGACTTAAATGTGTTTTGAATTTGCTTATTGATGCTCTCTTTTACTTCAATTCATATTTCTTATGTGAGCATCTTCTCGAACTATCAAGCCTAACTTAAAGGTGTTAAAGAAAAGTACTTATTGGGAGATAACCCAAAAGTTTTAGATGAGTCTTGGAAGTTATTACTTCTGTAATAACCGATCCTTATCATTTTTATTTGCTTTTTGTGCCAAGAGTAACATCTAATGGGAGAGAAGTAATGATTGGGAAAGTTGCTGTCCTGAAATAGATTTTTGTTCTTCACCGTAAAAATTCGTGTAAAATCTGTGTACGTCTTTTTGAGGCGTGAATTTTTTTCTTCTGCCCTAGGTTGTTATCCAACTTTCGTTAGTTCAACACTTTTTGATTTGAGCAACAGAAGGTCTTCTAAAAAATTGGTTTTTACCTACTGGTCTATTTTGACAGATTTCTGCCATTATTTGCATTTGCCTCTTAATCTCTTTCTCTTTGAGTTCTCTTTGATCATTTGAACTTTTTAAAGGAAGTGCTACAGTAGCTTGTGTTTTAATGGAAGTTTTATTGGTGTTGAAACTGAACCTAAAGACTTATTATCTTGAGTGCACTAATATTGCTAATAAAGATTGTGTGAAGTTTTGTATGAAGGAAGAATTTCAGGTGTATGGAGAGAATGATGTAATGAGATGAAGAATGGACTAAAGCTCAAGCTTGGGGATGCCACCTCGTGTCACCCCAAGAAATATTCAAGAGGTACAAGCGTCAAAGCTTGGGGATGCCCAAGGCATTCCCTTCTTCATCAATAAAAATCTCAGGTTTCTTCCAAACACTTTATTTTTATTGTTTCATGCACAATTGTGTTGTTCTTGGAGCATCTTTATTTTTGTTTTTAGTTTTCTTTTGTTTGGTTTGCTTAAATAAGTTGGTTGGATCCCAACACACTTCTTTTGGAGAGAGACACACCCCGTTATTCATTGCCTAGAACACTCTAGTTTTCATTCTTATTGTTTTGTGAGTGTTCTCTTTTGCTAGCACTGGGTTTAGCCTTAGTTTTCTTATGCTTTCAGCTTAGAAATTTTTAGTTCTTCCTTTTGGATTTGTGATAGAATCTCACTGATCTTTATTTATTATTATCTTTGTGAGTTCTTTCAAATAAGTTGGTTTGGGTTGGAAAAGAGTAGGAAAAGTTCATGCTTAAGTGGTATAAAAGGAGCTTGTTTTTGACTATGACTTAGACTTTATCATGTCATGCTTGATATTGTTTTGTCTTTATGCTTAGTATTCTTTGTTGTAGCATGACTTGTTATAAACAATTGAGATTGCTTAATGTGCCTTGGAAGGATCATGCGTTGTTTTAGCATATTAAAGCATAGTATTGTGGTATTCTCCTTTGATGCTTTATTTGGGTTGACTTGGTGCATGCTCACACCATGTTATGACTATCCCAAGTCACCATAGCCTTGATGATCCTTTAGTTTTCAACTTGTAGTATCACTTTATGCTTTGATCAATGATGTTTTGTTGCTCTGCATGATTATGGCCATTATTGCTCTCTTAGTTTGTCGCTCCCAGTCTTTTGCTAGCCTCCGTAACCAAGTATGAGTTCCACTCATGCATCCAATTCCTTAAACCAAGTTATTCCAAAGAGTCCACCATACCTACCTATTAGCTTATGCTATTCCAAGTATATCCATGCTTCTGTTTACCTTCCGAATTAAATTTGTTATGAGAAAACTAGTGATTAAAGCTCTCACAAACTTGATGGCACACTTTCCTTTTTTTGCCCTTAATAAACTTGAACCATTGTGTCGTCTATGTTGTATATGCTTGCACTTATTTATTGGGGATTAGCAGAACCATGCTGTCATGGGGAACGCTTTCAACATTGCACTTGTACTTTGTACCTAGTTGATATCATGCTCTTTTGTCTATGGATGTCGTCGGTGTGAAATGAAAGGGGAGCTTGTAAGTCCATGGAGTTATGTATGTGTGTTAGAGAAATGCCTGGGCCGCCGGTCTAATCCATGTTGTCATGGTGGAAACCTGCAGCGTAACCATAATGAGCTGTCTATGAAGCATTCTTCTTATAAAAAAAAGAGTAAGATATTGAGAAAAAAAGAGAAAAGAAAAAAACAGATATATGAAAAGAGGAAAGAGAGAAAAAAGCACCATATTCCCATGGTAAATAAGAAGATTGTTGAGATGCTTGTTGTCTACTTGCCTTGCTATTTTGATATGGGGATTCTTCCATATCATCAGGCAGGGGGTACCCCGTTGGCGGTTCTCTATGATACACATGTACTTACGATGACAAGAACTTACCGGCGACTAAACTTGAGTAGCATGAGGAGCGGCCCTCGTATTCAAGGGACATGAGATTTCCAACTTATACTTCATCAAGCATATACTCCATAGTTTGTTCACTTTAACCTTAATCACTTCAAGATGCTTATGATAGGGGCAATGAGAGCTGAAAGCTAATAAGTACCATAATTTTTGGAAGCTCTTTATGAAACTTAAATCTCTACTTCCTTCTATGAAGGCCTTTCTTTTACTTTTATGTTGAGTCTCCACGTTCTATGTTTATGCACCTACTTTGAGAGCATAGTGGCCATTCTTAGTTCTATGTGCATTGTCCCAAGACTTGTTGATTGGTGCATAACTTGATATTGCTTGTTCTTAAACTATTTGTATCTAGTCACTCTTATGAACTTTGAAGGTGTCATATGCATTTATGTTTGCTACTCTATGAGGGACAAGTTTAATGCCACTATGCTATGTTTTCATTATGTGAAACAAACAAACGTCTTGCAAAGGATTGTTATTCATGAATCTTTTGTTTGTGCCTTTTCATGTTGCAACATACTTGCTATGTCTTATTGTTAGAACTTTGTCTTTCATGCTATGATGAAGTACTATGATCCCAGCTATCAATGTTTTACAAATATTTTGATCAAGTTTATGATGCTGCATGTCACCTCGAAAATTATTCTTTCTTTTTATCACTTACCTACTCGAGGACGAGCAGGAGTTAAGCTTGGGGATGTTGATACGTTGCTAACGTATCCATAATTTTTGATGTTCCATGCTTGGTTTTATCTACTTTCTTATGTTTGTCCACACTTTGGAGTACTTTTCATATGATTTCTTGGACTAACCTATTAATAAGAGTCACAGTGCCAGCTGCCTGTTTTCTGCTGTTTTTTGTTCCAGGAAAGTCAGAAAATGAATTCTCGGAATTGGATGGGACAAAAGCCAAAGTCGATATTTTACCAAAAGACTCACGGAGCCAGAAGACGAGACGGAGAGGGGCCACAGGGCGGCCACACCATGTGGTGGCGCGGGCTAGCCTTGGCCGTGCCACCAGGTGGTGTGGGACCCCTGGCCGCCCACCGACCTTTTCCTCTTCACCTATAAGATGCCTCCCGGTCCAAAAACCCTAAGTTGAACAGCCTCCAGCCACGAAAAGTTCCGCAGCGCCACCGCCACCGAAGGGGAGATTCGGGGGACAGAAATTCTCTGTTCCGGCACCCTGCCAGGACAGGGAAGTGCCCTCGGAGCCATCTCCATCGATCTCCACCACCATCTCCATCGCTGTTGATGATTCCCATGATGAGGAGGGAGTAGTTCTTCCTCAAGGCTAAGGGTTCTACCGATAGCTATGTGTTCATATCTCTCTCTATGCATGATCATATTGTGATCATGAGCTTTGTAATCAAGTAGATCTACCTTGCTACTCAAGTGCTTTAATAGATCTCTGCTCTCCTCATGTGTGTGAAGTTGACAGTGTGCACACCATGGTGGAACTTAGGCTAGAGATTACAAATACTTGTTATGAGTAATATTTGGATTTGGATGTCTTTATGAAATTGTGGTGTTTGTTGGAACCATCTAGTGCTCAAGGTGACAGTGTGGGGTTATCTAGATGCGGAAAGCGAACTTTGAGGAGTGCTGTTATAGCCCTACCAATGATTAGAGTGTCCAACCGGAGAGTAGTTAAGAGTAGTATCATAAAGAGAAGATATTTATATGAGAGTGTTCACTAGCGAAAGTATGATCCCTAGGCCTTGTTTCTAAGCATTGATACACTGTTTGCAATTAGGTCTGTCACATGTTTGCTTGCTTCCATCTTTATTTTAGTTTGCCTTTAGTCTTTACCCACGTCAACCACACGCCAGCAAGCTATTTTATGGCACTGTTACCACTTATAATTATCCTTACCACTTGTGTTTCACTATCTCTTTGCCGAACTAATGCACCTATACACCTGACAAGTGTATTGGGTGTGTTGGGGACACAAGAGACTTCTTGTATCTTGATTGCAGGATTGCTTGAGAGGGAATACCTTTGACCACTTCCTCCCTGAGTTCGATAAACCTTGGGTGATCCACTTAAGGGAAAACTTGCTGTTGTTCTACAAACCTCTGCACTTGGAGGCCCAACAACTATCTACAAGAATGAAGTGCGTAGACATCAATACCTAAAACCCCAAAACACCCATTTACACAATACTCGCATTTTATCTTGTTATTTAGAACTTTATTTAGCATTTCTATCATAATATTGAGTTATTAGACTTCAAACTCCTGCTCCTTGTGGGATCGATATCTTTATTTTGAAACTAGCTACAAATGATCTATGCACTTGCAGTCATCAGGGGGTCGGAGTCAGTCGATTCGGATGCCACCGCACCAGGGTCCGGCATGTTCGGGGCGAGCATGTAGCATACCACCCCCGGTGACCGCGGCGAGGCCTTGGAGCATACCACCAACCCCACACTCCCCGAGGTCACCACCTCCGGGGAGAGCGCCCGGGGGAAGGCACCACCTGAGAGAGCGAGGGTTGATGTTGGAGCCATACTGTGCTATATCCAGGCCGATGGAGACCGGGAGGGTCGGGGTGATAGCAACGTGGGAGGTCCACTGGGGCCAGCTTGGTCGGCGCGCTGAGAGACAGAGGACGCCTCCTAGGGAAGAACGGGGGCCCTCCTGAAGATCCTGGTGCTAGGTGACCCAGGAGAACCGTTGCCTGGGCCATCAACGGGCCACCCCTGACCTCTCGAGGAGGATGAGGCAGCGGGGGAGAGGCGTCAGTCTCCAGTGGAGAGGGGTCCATCCTAGAGTCCCTATCCTCCGAAGACTCATCCTCCAACCTCCAACCACCCTTCCCCGGGCGATCGCTAGCAGGGGGACAGTGGGGTCGGGGGTCTGGTCTCGGACGATGACGCGTCCTCATCGAGGTCCACCAAGAGGTCCTTGCCCATGTGGCCGAAGAAGAAGTACGGCAGGGAGACAGGAACACTGAGAGGTCCGGGCATAAGAGCCTCATCCGGACCGCTCCGTGCCCTGAGAGAGAGCCCACGTCCACCCCGAGCACCTTTCCCACAACTTTCCCGATGAGGGCAACAATCTCCGGCCTCCTGGCCTCGTCTAGGATGCCCAGGAGCCGGGCCTAGATCTCAAAAAGCATGGCCACAGACTCCTGAACTGCATAGGACGACTAAATGGATACCTTCAGCTGGTGGATCGGGAGAGTGAAGGATGAACCATAGGTACACATCCGTAGGATCGCCACTAAAGGGAATGAGACTGCAAACTCGGTGGCGGAGAAGCGACAAACAGACCACTCATGGCCTAGGAGGACCGCACTGAGCTCGTCCTGGAGCAGGGCCTCGTTCACCTCCACTGACAGAGGGGGGTACTAGACAGGAAGCACTGTCACCATCGTCAACGTCTCCGGGACAGTCATCGGGAGCCCACCCATGTCAATGAAGTAGAACCCTCCATCCACCCCGTGGCCATAGTACTCTAGACACTCCCGTGCATGGCCACCCATGCCCAATTCGGCAACCGCCGACCCGAAGCCAACTGGTGTGGACGGTGTCACAGACTCGTACGCCGGCCCCTTCTTCTTCTTGCTCTTCTTCTTCTTCTTCTTCTTCTTCTTCTTGGGACCTACCACTTCCGTGCCCTCACCCCCCGACTCGGAGCAGGCGATTGGTTCGGTCGAGGCCAGACCTGCCCCTCTCTCTAGTGCCTAGCATCGACACGACCCACACCCTGGCGAGGCATCTCCAGCACACCCCACGCCTACAACGTCGAGGCCCTGATGCGCTCCTCCCTCTCTAGATCAGGAGGCGGCAAAGGCGTACCCGCATGAGGCCGTAGCTCCTCCAGGCAGTGTCGGGCACGAGGCAGGGAACGGGAGGCTCGACAGGGCGGCAGGAACCTCCCTGACGGCGGTGAGCGACGGGAGGGGTAGCGGTAGGCACTGGGGTGGCCGCGGGCAGGCTGCTGGTGGCGGGAGCCGACGGGTAAGTCTTGTGGCGGCGAGCGGGCGTGAACATCGCGAGGGGAACCGGGCCAGGGGACCATCGGGAGGCTCTAGTTGCGTTATGCCATCAGCACTACAAAGTACGAGCGCGGGCGTGATGTCGGGGGAGGGGAGGTGGTGGTGGTGACTGGGAGATGGGGTGCCTGGGGAGCGGAGGAAGAACACGAATGAATAGTGCGCATTAGGTTTTCTTGGATAGGGGCCGAAAATGAGTGACGCACAGTGTTGGGCCGCTCCTAGGCCGGGCAGACTGCCTTACCGACGCCCAACGGGGAGGGTAGGTCAGGCCATGACTGGGCTGGCCAGTCCAGGCTACTAGCAGGCCTCGGCCCGCAAGCGGCCTAGCCAGCCCTCCCCTCAACAGCCCCACCCGCTGGCCCTGCCAAGGGCCCAGCCTGCCTCGTCCCTCTCCCCACTCCACTCATGCCCTGTTGCGACACCGTCGGAGCGGACCCAAAGGAGGGAAGCGGAAGGGGAGGTGGGCATCTCGTCATCGCCATCCCAAGCTTTCCATCAAGACAGTCATGACCCCGAGGCCAGCGTGTCTTCCGTCTCTAGCTCCTCCTCAACATCTCCCATGCTAGCCCACGTAGATTCGCCAGCTCCGCCACCCACTACGGCAACATCAGCCAACGGGGAGGAGGGGACGACCTCCTGGCAAGCAACGACGGGGCATCTCGAGTGGTGGCAGAAGAACGCGGCGACCAAGCTTGACACGATGCGCCGGGAAGATCAGTGGCCCTTCCTGACAGACGAATTCGTTGCGGTTCCCATCTCGAGCATCCACCCCCACACCGGTCGTGTTCACGAGAATGAGTTGCCCCTCCGGCAGGTGGAGCAGGACCGACACCGCTGACCAGCTCGGGCGGCAGCCCTCAGAGACCGAGGCCGATGAGGCTGTCCACTAGAGCGGAGGCGACGAAGAGGAGGCAGGCCACGACGTCATGGAGGTCCGCCGTGGCCGTCCTAGGGAAGCGAATGTCGGTGAGCCGAAGAACCACAAGCGACGGGTTCAAAATTTGAAAATCACCCCGCTCCTAGCTAACATCATCCCCTCTACTTTGACCAATCTCCTGAAACTCATATTTCCTCCAACACATTATGATCCCAGTTTGACATTACGAACAAATAAGAAGTAACCAACATATCAGTTGAAATATTCACAAATTGTTGGTTCTCTCATGTAGTTAGCAAGCGCTACAAGACCCGATATCTCTTTTGCTGTGAGCAAGTTGAGTAGGTTCATGTCTAACCCAGGTATTGATCGTTGGCATGCACTTGAAAGGTTCATGTGCTATCTATGTGGTACAATGAGCTATAGGATTCACTATTTAGTGCACCCTATTGTGCTTGAAGGATATAGTGGTTCGAACTGGATCTCTGATATTGATGAACTCTACGCCATGAGAGGCTAGGTGTTTATCCTTGGAGGTGGCGCAATGTCATGGAGATACCGTAGACAAACAATATTGACGAGGTCAACTATGGAAGCAGAGCTTATTGCTTTAGACACAACCATTGTTGAGTCAGAATGATTGTGTGAGCTCTTGATGAACTTGCTTGTGGTTGAAAAACCTTTGCCGAAAATCCTTTTGAATTGTGAAAATCAAATTGTCATTGTTAAAGTGAACAATTATAAAGATAACGCGAAGTCATCAACACACGTAAAGAGACGTTTGAAATCTGTCAGGAAATTGAAAAACTCGAGAGTAAATACCGTTACATATATTCAAACAGACAAAAACATGGCAAATCCCTTTATAGAGAGTGACATGGGTATGCCCAATAGGCACTCGACTACAGCCTACCTGGTGCGGATCAACGGAAGGCCCACTCGATGAATTGCCAAGGTCCATGACGTCTATGAAGCCCACATGGTATGAAGCCCATATGGACACGGACTCGCAAACGCACAAGACAAGGAAGTCTCAATACTAGAGTTTGAATCTAACTTGTAACCAACTCGTATTGGTACCTGAGACCTAGCCTCCCCATATATAAAGGCTAGGAGGGTCCAACGAGAAGGCAATCTCTCTCAATCGTGACACGCTACGCCACAATAGATCTAGACATCGCGACTCCTACAACAGATCGCCCCAATATATAATAGATCTAGATAAAACCCGCCAGATCCAATCTGCACAACACCGCCATCGGCGCCATTGTAATCCTTCGGATCATCATCAATCAAGAGCAGACAAGCAGGAGTAGGGTCCTCTACGAGGTCTAAACCTGGGTAAACCTTGCGTCCCTGTGTGCTTGTTTGCTAGCCGATCGAGACTTCCAGCGCTCCCTCCTTCTCCAAAACCCAAGTCCATAACAATGGGCATTGATGAATTAAACCCTCGTCAATTGGCGCCGTCTGTGGGAAACTGGGAGCGTTGATGTTGCGATCTTGACGGCCCCATCACCAGCGATCTACGATTCATCGGTTTCAGAGGAAAAGATCTGCTACGGCTCCCTCACCATTAGTGGCGGCTAGATCGCATCAGGTTGTTTGCATGCGCTAACGCAGATGACCTCATATTCAATAAACACGAACTTGGGGGCTCAACACCTCACGCGCAACTGTCGGCGTGGCGTCCAAAAAACTAACATCCAAGGATTCCGGGGACTGAGAGCTGATCAATCCGGCACGCTATCAACATCCGCGACACACACCCATGCAGATGAGACGAAACACAACGGGTGCGCGAAAAACCATACAGTATCCGGATAGATTTTCATATGGCTATCGATCTCATCTTTTAGTTATTCTATTTGATCTCATCATTCTCTCTCTAGTTGACTACTCTATCAATTGCTTTTCTATTTTGATCTAATCCCTTTTCTGCATGTTGCTGGTACACGCCTGGAGAATTAATCAATGCATGCAAAATCAGATTGACACATGTTGGTCCCATCAGTCTGTCGGCTCTACGCATGGCGCGACTGCATGCATGGAAGCAATCCAATATTACGCTATCTGGTCACCGGATCGGATCAAGTTCCAAGTCTTGTCTTGAACGAATCAACTCCAAACTACATGTGGACTGCTCAACATCGGGACTCATATTAGCATTAAATCTACGTCCGGGGGCTGCGCCGACTCTGTCACGCAAGCCGCTATGGCCTTCGGCTCTAGCGGCCTGGTGTGGTCCTTGGTTCTGATGACTCGGGGGCTCCTTCGACTCCTCCATGCGACCATTGCGGTCTTCGGTTCCAGCGATTCGGGGGATCCTTCGGCATCGGCGACCCGCTGCGGTCTTTGACTCCGGTGGTATGTTGCCGTCATCGGCTACGGCAACTCGCTACCGCCATCGGCATCGGCGACCAGCTGCCGCGTCAACTCCGGTCCTCCGCATCGGCTCTCGGACGCCGCCTCGACTACATCGACCACATCAACTCTACACTCAGGGGCTCCTTCGAATCCACCATACGACCTGCTGCGATCTTTGGCTCTAGAGACTCAGGGGCTCCCCTGGCTGTGGCAACCTGCTGCGGTGACCTGTTGCGGTCTTCGACTCCGCCGACCTATTGAGTCTTCGACTCCATCACACGATATAGTACAGTCTTCGGATGCCGCAACTCGCTATCGCCATCGGCCTCAACAACCTGATGTCGCTTCGCCTCCCTCCTCCATGTGACCCGCCGATCGCATCGGATCTTGCGACTCATTCACCACGGCAACTACGAATAAAGATAAGTTTTCCATCTACTTAGAGCTCATTCTTTTTTAACTCGCACTCAAAACACTCGGGGGCTACGCCCTCTTCGAGTAACCTAATGCGTCATCGATTACACGCACTCGCGCACCTCATACGCGATAGCCCGAGTAGCTGATTCTGCCTGATCATCAAATCCTTAAACTCCGAGTACCTCGGCAAGGCACTGAGACTAAGGGTAATCAGGCTAACGAAAAGGCCTAGCAAACAGTGCAAAGGTGTCGACTCGATTGGCACCAGAATTTTACTTTGCAAACCGACATGCAAATATCCTTTACAAGATACAAGTACTTCACAATTTTTAATGTTTTATGCGGCTTATAAGGATGTTGAGTGCATCGAGCTATTCTATCATGTTCTCCAACATGAGTCAACAAAACAACTTGCTACAGCATACATTCAAGACCCGAGTCGAGTACCTCCTCGGATGGTAGCGTCGCTTGATGCTACACACATGCGATGTTGGTCGTGCACTCGACAGACATGACTGTGTCGACTCCATCTGCATCGTCGACTCACCCTGCTAATCGCCGCATTACTTTGACTACATCGTCGACTCTTGGCTCCTTATGCGTGAGACGCTGACTCGATGCACTTCTGGGTCAGTGGTTTCTCCTCGCGTGATTGTTGACTACGTCTACAAGATACAATACTCGAGTCTCTGCCCGAGTCTACGACTCTGCCAGACACTCGGGGGCTACTCCAAACTAGAGCGCTGGACGCGCATATACAAGATCCTCGAGTGGCACGCTCTAAATCCTCACTCGAATCCACGATTCGACTAAGGACTCATGGGCTACTCCCATAGGGAGCGCTGGCCGCGCACGTGAAGAAATTTGTGAAGATATCCAAGCATCATAAAAACCCTCCACTCGAATCTACGATTCGATTGTGGACTTCGGGTTACTCCCATAGGGAGTGCTGGAAACATATTCGACTGAAACAAGTAAAAGACGACAGCAGTCACAAAGTACTTTTAGTCCCCACTCGAGTCTACAACTTGAATAGGCACTCGGAGGCTACTCCCATAGGGAGCGCTGGTCGCGCACCCTATGATTATTTTTCCTTGTACATCGTACTGTGTGTCGATAACATCCACACTCAAATGCTATGGCGACTCCGCCTCATATTTTCCCTACAAAGAGATTACGTCTCCTGGGCCACCCGAATCATCTCCGCGATGAAAAAAAATTCGGATGCCGCGCTTACAGCGTGAAGATAAGACCTGAATAAGGTCTGGCAACGCATCTGCTGCGCTCTACCAGAAATAATCCGTGCCTGCAGGTACGATGAACATGCCTTGACGGATGCGTCGAGTGCTCACATTTACACACTGGGATTCGACTCTATAAGACCTCCGTGGCCTGAGTCGAATTACACCAGCACTTTTCCGGATTCGAGTCCAGGGACTCGAGTTTGAGTAGGTAGCGTTGTTTTTGCCCTAGAGCAATTAACTGGTCCCGATCCGTCGAGCGCACCAGGCACGTTTACCATCATCCCTATGAATTACTATAAATTCGACTGACCCGATGAATTTCCGGGCAAGTGCTTCGCACTCGACACAATTGTCGACTCCGACATCCTAATGCAAGACTCAAGACTTCTAAGTCCCCATCCGAATCTACGATTCACATGGACACTCGGGGGCTACTAACATGGGTATGCCCAATAGGCACTCGACTATAGCCTACCTGGTGCGGCTCGACGGAAGGCCCACTCGACGAATTTCCAAGGTCCATGACGTCTATGACGGTTCGAGTGGTATGAAGACCATATGGACACGGACTCGCAAACGCACAAGACAAGGAAGTATTAATACTAGAGTTTGAATCTAACTTGTAACCAACTCGTATTGGTATCTAAGACCTAGCCTCCCCATATATAAAGCCTAGGAGGGTCCAATGAGAAGGCAATCTCTCTCAATCGTGACACGCTACGCCACAATAGATCTAGACATCGCGACTCCTACAACGGATCGCCACAATAGATAATAGATCTAGACAAAACCCGCCAGATCCAATCTGCACAACACCGCCATCGGCGACATTGTAATTCTTCGGATCATCATCAATCAAGAGCAGACAAGCAGGAGTAGGGTCCTCTACGAGGCCTGAACCTGGGTAAACCTTGCGTCCATGTGTGCTTGTTTGCTAGCCGATCGAGACTTCTAGCGCTCCCTCCTTCTCCAAAACCCAAGTCCATAACAATAGGCATTGACGAAATATGATAGAAAATGCATCGAGAGAGATGGGGTTGAGACCCATGGATATCACACCATAGTGATAACCCAACCTATATGGTCAGAGATCTCATGAATTAGGACCTCAGAAGAACAAGCTAGTGGTTTGACTGAGGAGAGTATTTTGTAACCCTCTCTATGTGAAGATGTATAACTCTCATAATCTATAAGGCAGATTGGCAACATGCCTTAGTATGTTTTTGTTGGCTTTAACTAGCAAAGATGTCGTCTTACAGGGCATTCTTAAAAGAACACACATATATGAGCTCGACTATAAACGTCGCGGTCTATGAGACTTGGGTGATCTCTAGTAAACTCATGAAGGGACCATGGAGTATGACGCATATGCTCCAACCCGCGGGGTAGGCTACTGGCAGCCGGGTACTGGTTATGATTTTAAGTGAAATCTATTTGCATCAAACTTGCAATTTAATGTTTGTCCATTGTTCAAGTTATTGATAGACATAGCTCAAGATTCTAAACGGAAGTTTAACTTAACAGTCTATGTTGAAACATTGGTATATAAACAAGTAGCGAGGATTGCCAAATTTTCAAATGGGCATTTGAGATCTGGTGGGGGATTGTTAGAAATAATAGGCTAAACTAAATAGGCCCATGTATATTTCAGATTTTCCTGAATCTCAAAGCTCATTTTGTGGCAACTCACATGTGTTGGGCCCATGTTTGGGACAGCTCACGGAGAGTGGAGTGGGAGCTAAAGTTTAGTCTCACATGGGAAGTTGAAGGAGAGTTGCACCATCTTATAAGGTGGAGTGGTGCACCACTTTGTAAGTGAGTACAATAAGAGAGCTACACGCGCGCTCCTCCTTCGACACCGCCGCCGCTCGCACGCACCCACGCACAACGCGCGCGCCGCGGGTTACATGAATCTTGTCGAGACAAGCTTTATTTTGCTGCTCAGAAAAATTGTGAGGTTTTGATAGACATGTCAACTGTCAGCCTATTCTGGTCGCTCCCGGATCGTGGGCTACTGTAACCTACCCGAGCGTGCGCAATATGGACTCGGCCCACGTTCGCCTTCGTTAGGGTTTCCTAAGTCGCTCTATATAAAGTCCTGCGCAGCTACCGCCATAGTACACCGAAAACCAATTTATGGTTTTGCCTCCTCTCTGTTTGCGCCGTCACCGTAGTATACTCCATCCTGTTTGTTTGCGTGCACCGGCGAACTGGAGAAAAGGTCTCTGGAACCACTCACCTTTGCGATCCTATACGGGAGAGGGCGAATAAGGTTTTTGGTAAGCGGAGTCCTACGTGGCTACCGCCACATTACACCAAAAACCAATCTAGGGTATTGCATCCTCTCTATTTGCGTCACCACCGTAGTCTACTCCATCCGCTTGTCGGCGTGCACCGGCGGACAGGAGAGCAAGTCTCCAGTGAACCACTCGCCTTTCCGATCATGTACGAGAGAGGGCGAATAAGTTTTTTGGGAAGCGCTATGCGCGACTGCTCAAGTTCATCATCACGGCGCGTCTTCTTGGACGATCTCCTGGTCCACTGGCGACTCGTGTTCAACGTCGTCTTCTTCGATAGGCTACAACAACCATTGCACCAATGACGACTTCATCGGCAACTGATCAGTACGTATAATGCGATCCAATATGTTACTATACTATGGCTGTTATTGCGTATGCATTGGTATCGCTCATATTGATTGTATGTTAAAGTTTCACGCTGTTGTGATTTATATTTTGAAATTAATTGTGGAAATTACGCTTAATAATCCAACGCTGCACGTGCCCGCGAGTCACGCATACGTCGAGCCTCGTAGCTCCTCGTCACCGGCCGCTCCCCATCTGCTAGGCCTCTGTCGTCGTTGACCTCGTCTCGGCCGTCGCAGTTCCTCATCGCCGGTCGCTCTCCGACGACTTTTTGGAGACGGCGCTGCCACCATCCGAACCAGATCAACGTGGGGATCCTCCTGGTGCTCTTCATGACTCCCGCGTGTCCTCCTCCACCGTCGTCGTCGACCACCGGAGCAGGGGATCTCGTCGCCTGCCCTCTGCACCTTGTCGCGTGGAAGGCACGGTTTGGATGGCCGCGTTGGGAGTGCGAGGAGTCGAGGCTGGGACAACAGGGCCATGGCGGACACTGCCTTCGTGCGGTGCAGGTCCCTCGCCGTGCGTGGTAATCCTGGATGATGTTCACGGCCGATTCTCCTCACCCGTACAGAAATGTTCACGGCCGATTCTCCTCACCCGTACAGAATAGGAGACAGGGAGGCACAGCTCGCGCAGATCACAGTATGAGCTAGCTAGGTGTCTCTTGCTTCAGCCATGATGGTTGCGATTTCAGACTTTAGACTTTCAATCTGGTGTTCGGAGTGCACACATACTAATAATTTTAACGAATATTTGGCCTACAAGGAGCATTCACGTCTGAATTTGGTGTTCGACCTGTTAAGCCTGAGTCTGTACACACAGTTGATTATGATTTAGTTACGGGGCTTCAAAATTAGCGTGCTGCAGATATTCCTTGCCTTAGAGGGGACGCGCGACCTCCGCTGCGTCGGAGCCTGCGACAGGCTGCATGTGCTCGATTAGCGAAAAGAGAGGGGGAAGAGAAGAGGGGGGGGCATGTGACACTGGCAGGCCCACTAGTCTGACCAAAGGACCCTGCCTGTTTGTCTCTAGACTTGGCCTTGATTTAAGGGAGAGCTTTTCTGCAAAAGTTATACTGTTTGGACTGGTTAACACCCGCCACATCGACAAATACATCGTTGTACAGCCCAATGACCGCAATGAGACAGCCATCGTATTTAGTGACCGTAAATAATGTATTTCTAAGGTCAATGACCGTATTAAAAAAGGGTGCCAAGTTTAGGTAAAATTGGTGGATTTTACTCTTTTTTTAAAACATGTTTTAGTAATTAGGGCTAATGGGCCTGCTGGGCCTAATCTCCATCAGACAATCTTAGCCGTCCGATGGTTTCATACTTGTCTCTCTCCCATGACAAGTAAAAGGTACCGTAAAAGAGGCCCGAAAAAATTTGCGGGGGACCCCAAGTTCAGGAGGTATGAGAATAGGAGATTCCCATTGTATGACTCATTGGATCAATTATATGAAGGTAATTTCCCAAATGATTTGTGATGTCATGGAAATTTATTTCTTATAAACTATTTTGATGTCTTAATAGGACAATTTGCTGAGGAAAAACATTGCTTCACTTCTATTAGAGCTCCTGATCTTGATGGTCTAAGGGTTGCGACCGGAAGCAAGAGTACTTCGTGGAAACGTCCCAGGGAAGAAACGCACCAAGTCCCTCAAAGAAAGGATGCCTCCACAGGTCAAGTATTGCATCATAATGAGACCTTTGTTGATGGAAGAGATGAGGTCGGTGGAAGAAATGATGACCAGCCAATGCCACAAGATCTCCATGAAGAAGATTCGGATGATGATGAGGTTGGCGTAGATCTACAAGGACCAAGAAGTGTAGAACCTTCAAACTCGGGGAGTGCAGATTGTGGTACAAATGGAAGACCTAAGAAACGTAAGGATGGATCAATCCCACCCCTTGTTGAAACCATTTCAGCTTAATTATATTGATCTCAAGATAGCCCAGACTAGCTCTAAGAAACAAGCAATGGCACAGGGGCAAGAATACTCGATGTCTAGATGCTTTGAAGCGCTCCATTCCATGGATGATATACCTGATGACATCATGGTTCTTACATCTGACGTATTTCAGGATCCAGTAAATCGTACGATCTTTATGTGCTATCAACCTAGATTCCGTGGCTTGTGGCTGACAAAAGAAGTGGTCAAGCTCGACGTTCCAGGATTTCATTTGTAAGATCTTTCTTCACAATTCTCTATCCGATACTTATCAACTGAACTGGTTTTTGTGGTATATCAGTACAAGTGTCATTTATTTTAACTGTGCTGCCATTGAGCACGAACAGATATTGCATAATCTGAACTGATTCCATGGTCAATTATTTATGTTAGGAGATGATAAATTTAGGATGCAAGAGATTGATATCTGACAACTAGATAGGAAGGTAAAGAATAATCTCTCCAAATCACATATTTCTTTTTTAATGTGGATTAGTGTTTTTGTTGTCGCCGAGATAGTTGGGCAGTCTAGATCTGGTTGATTAATCACTTCACTGCGCAATTCTGAGATGATAAATAAATTCTTTAGATGCTGAGAATTAGAAGATTGCTGTGGATGGTAAATTCTCGCAGGTAGTTAGGAAGGTGGAGATGGAGATAGGCTTGGGCGCTCAGTCGCATCATGCTTGGATTCTACCGCCTCTGATAATTGAAAGACCTAGGGACAAGTGCAAGGTTGTGATGAAAAACTGTGTGACAATAAATTGCTTAAAAATCTCTGTTATTTTTTGTTTAGAAAGTAAATGCTATGCTGCTCTGCTCTGAGATTATTGCATAAGCTCTAATCTTCATATTGAAAGTATATTTGTGTATACTATAGCTGGAAGCAGCCTTTTCAGTTTCCAGTGGTGTCTTTGTGCTCCCAAATCTCTTTCTTTTGACTAATTTACATGGTTCTGAATAGTTAAAGCAAATGCTGAGTTGAATCATTAGTACATGGAGGTGCTGGTCGTAGAGTATTTTGAAACGCGATAGTACCACTAGTATTACATATTTTATTGCCTGGAACATGTTGCCTGCTTGCATATTATTGTTCACAAACTGAAGTAATTTGTTCAAATTTATTGCCCAGCTTCAGTATATGTACAATATTTCCTCTCTATTGAAGGATGAAAGGAGCAGGGGGGCTCCCCCAATAATTTGTGTTTTCCTTGAGACACACAGTTTATGCAAGAAAGGAACAGGTTAAAGGAGGAAGTTCTCCTACATGCTTTTGGTTTCTTGCCTAAGTTTGAGATCCAGTAGCTAATCTTGTCTTTCTTTTTACAGGATGCTGCCAAGAATACATGCCAAACATTTTCTCGAAACCTGCCACGATTCAATAGCTTTTGATTCCGCACTCTGTTTATGTAGCACACTGGCTGAGACAAGCATCGGATGCATCTGGAATTCGTAACTGAAGTTGCTGACCTTGAACTCATGTTTACGTGAATCTTGCTTCTCATAGATGACTGCGCAACTGTTCTAGACAGAGTTTTCCCTTCTCTTTTGTGATGGAGTTTACTAGACAGACCTGCCATTGGAACAAAAAAAATGGAACAATGTGCACGTAGCGAAGAACGACAGAACCACTCAATCCAAGCCTTCTGTAATCCAGCCCATGCCTTGCTCATTGGTGAGTCAACCCCGGCCCCATGTACAGCTCCCTGTCATTCTCCGGAGCCCTCGCCCAACTCAAGCCGACGGAGGCCTTTTCCTCCCCCTTTCATTCTCCATGGGGATCTCCGTCGCCGTCCCCTCCCTCCTCCTCCTCCTCCTCTCCGTCCTCCTGCCGCCGGCCGCCGCGCACTTCTCCTTCACCTACAACTTCACCGCCGCCTCGGACGCGGCTCCGTCGGGCATCTCCTTCCAGGGCGACGCCTTCTTCAACAAGTTCATCCGCCTCACCCGCGACGAGCGCGTCGGGCCCCTCACCAGCAGCGCCGGCCGGGCCTACTACTCCCGCCCCATCCCGCTCTCCGACCCCGTCTCCCGCCGCCCCGCCTCCTTCGCCTCCGCCTTCTCCTTCGCCATCTCCGCTCCCGAGCCCTCCGCCGCATCCGGCGATGGCCTCGCCTTCTTCCTCTCCCCGTTCCCCTCCGTCCTCCCCAACAGCTCCGCTGGCGGCCTCCTCGGCCTCTTCAACTCCTCCGCCCGCGACGGGGTCCTCCCCCTCGTCGCCATCGAGTTCGACACCTTCAGGAACGACTGGGACCCCAGCGACGACCACGTCGGCATCAACCTCCGCGGCATCGTCTCCGCCGCCACCGCCGACTGGCCCACCAGCATGAAGGACGGCCGCACGGCGCACGCGCGCGTCGCCTACGACGGCGACACCAAGAACCTCACCGTCGCGCTCTCCTACGGCGACGCGGCCCCCACGGACGTCGTCCTGTGGTACGCCGTCGATCTGAGGGACCACCTGCCCGACGCCGTGGCCGTCGGCTTCTCCGCCGCCACGGGCGAGGCCGCGGAGCTGCACAAGGTGCTGTACTGGGATTTCACCTCCAGTGTCGACCCAGAGAAGGGGGCGATGGTGCTGTGGGTGGCATTAGGAGTCTGCGGATTCCTTGTTGTGTTCATCGGTGCAGGGGTTGTTTGGTTCGCCAGGGAATGGAGGAAGGCAGGAGAACCCGTCCTCTACGGCGACATTGACGTCGACGATGCTATATGGTACGAGGAGCTGGGCGATGAGTTCGTCGTGGAGAGCGGGCCGAGACGGTTCCGGTACGCCGAATTGGCGGCAGCGACCAAGAATTTCTCAGAGGAGAGGAAGCTCGGGCAGGGCGGGTTCGGTGCAGTCTACCGGGGTTTCTTGAAGGAGCTTGGCCTGGAGGTGGCCATCAAGAGGGTCTCCAAGGGGTCGACACAGGGGCGCAAGGAGTACGCGGCCGAGGTTCGCATCATCAGCCAGCTGCGCCACCGCCATTTGGTCAGGCTCGTCGGGTGGTGCCATGAGCACCGTGGCGACTTCTTGCTTGTGTATGAGCTCATGCCCAATGGCAGCGTCGACCACCACCTCTACGGCAAGGGCGTGCTCCTCACCTGGCCGACACGGTATGACATTGCTCTGGGCCTCGCGTCGGCGCTGCTCTACCTCCACGAGGAGTGCCTGCAGTGCATCGTGCACCGCGACATCAAGCCGAGCAATGTGATGCTGGATGCCACCTTCAGCGCCAAGCTCGGTGACTTTGGCCTTGCCAAGCTCGTCGATCACGGAAGCCAGCCCTACACCACCGTCCTGGCTGGCACATTGGGCTACTTGGCGCCAGAGAGCGTGATGACAGGCAAGGCGAGTCAGGAGTCGGACGTGTACAGCTTTGGGGTCGTGGCACTGGAAATTGCTTGCGGACGGCGGCCAGCCGAGCTAACGGAGGAGCCGAGCAAGGCGAGGCTGGTGCCGTGGGTGTGGGAGCTGTATGGGAAGAACGCCCTTCTTGAAGCGGCAGACTGGAGGTTGAAGGGAGAGTTTGACAAGAAGCAGATGGAACATCTAATGGTGGTCGGACTATGGTGTGCTCATCCTGACTACACGCATAGACCAAGTATCAGGCAGGCCCTGAATGTGCTGAAATTCGAGGCGCCACTGCCTGTGCTAGCACTGAAGATGCCGGTGCCAACGTTCTTCCCTTTGCCTGACTTGGCTGCTCTGGTATCAGTTGGAGGTTCATCGAGCACCGATCCCCCAAGTGTTAACGAGTATCAAGGCAGTGGGCCGTCAGTGAGGGACAGACTTCTGGAGCCATGAATGTTGATTTTGGAAGTTGAACATAGCTTGAATATGTATTTTGGGAGTTGAACATAGTAGCTTTCACAAGAATTTTCGTGTACCCATGGTGGTGTGATTAATTCTTGTTTGGTTTGTGTAACATCAAAAGAGTGTTGGATTATCGGTCAAAAAGACAGCAAAATATACTTTGCCACAGTTTGACATATTATTCTATGTTAATTGCAGAGTACTGACAAGCTGCTAGTAGAACCCTCGTGGCACGAGACCAAAACGTAGAATTGCTACTCCTGAAACGAGCCAACCACGTCCCCATCACCGTTGGCCGGAGGGTCCCGTGGAAAGACAAAACAGGATCGAATGGATCGAACACGCATCCCCATAAACGAGATCAAAATGCAAACAGCACAAGCTCGCTTTACTATAGTTTAGCGCATACAACCACGCTGAGCAGATGGCAATAAAGCCAACAAAATTTATATGTGCTGGTGAATACCATGTACAAATAAGTTAGCCCAAGCACACTTTAATATAGTTTATCGCATACAACCACACCGAGCAGATGCAATAAAGCCAAACCAAGTTTATATGTGCTGGTGAAAAACTATGTACAAATATCAAGTTAGCTAACGACATTTTTCCTTCGTTATCTTCATGATGATAGTCAAACAGACTATTGTAGCCGATTGAAAATTTACCTAATGATGATGATGCACCATCCCTACTTGCAGTGCGAAAAGAATTGGATGATCTAGCAATTACAATGACACCTTTCAACTACAAAATCTCAGCACCTGTACAATCTAAAAGCACTAGTAATCCCTAGAGAAATGCTATCTGTTACCTCTCCTGAGATATATTTATCTATTACTGCCTATTACACCATTCCATGAGCAAAACTGCGTTCTGTCTCAGGAGGTGATGCTAAACCATGAATAAATAATTCAAGTCGTCCACTGTCAGTCGAGTCTGACCGCCACCAGATTTATCTTCCCCAAAAGCAGAAGCTACCATCTCCCGTTTTTTCTCCTGAGAAATAATATAGGTTAGTAAGCACTATATGAGACAGTGCATTTATAAATCATAAATATGGGCAGGTGCATCATCAATGGAAGGGTTGAAATCAATATGAGTAGAAACTCAAAGCAGGAAATGGGATTCATACAAAAGACGTATCTGGTGTCAACCTATTGTTCGAGTAGGTCCTATGGGATCCCAGTAAAATGAAATTAGTTAATTCCAAATGAATCTTGCTAGGTGAGGGCTGGAGCAGGCCAGTATCCTACACATCTACTCCCTCCGTTTCAAAATATAAGATGTTTTAGCTTTGTGGAAGAAGTGTATCTAGACCCCTTATAGTGTGTAGGTTCACTCCAAACCTAAATGAATCTACACACTAAAAGAGGTCTAGATACACTTTTTTCACAAAGCTAAAACATCTTATATTTTAAAATGGAGGGAGTATTAAACTGAATGGTGATTGAACTGGTGAAGCCACCTATTCAATGGTTCAGTCAAAGGTGGTTGACAATTTTTCAAGTTTTTGAAAGGTTCATTATATGTTTTTTTTTTCATCTGAGACGACAATCCTTAGAGAAAACGAGATTTTGAAGTCACCGGTTTTTTTTTCTTGCTCCTATGGCCCAGTTTGAGTATGGAACTAGTAAAATATCCAGCCACAGACTACGGATGGTTAGCCATACAGTACAAAATCAAGTGTCTTGCGGCTGATGGTCTCAAATTTACCTGGAGCGCCAGAATACGATCTTCAACAGTATCTTGTACAGTTAACCTTGATACTGTGACCGGTCGTGTTTGGCCAATACGATGTGCTCTATCAACAGCTTGGTCCTCAGTTGTAGGATTCCACCAAAGATCGAGCATAAGCACATGACAAGCAGCCACCATGTTAAGACCAAGACTCGCGGCTTTGAGAGACATAATCATGACAGAAACCTGCCAACAGCAGAAATCAAGAGAGAATAAATTGTAATACGCTGAAGTTTGCACGTACAAAATGCCATTGAATACAAACCTCTGGGACTGTCTTGAAGTCATTCACAGCTCTTTCCCGAGCAGCAACAGACATTGTTCCATCAAGCCTCCGGTACGACACATGAGAAGCTTTCAAATGAATCTCTAGCAAATCCAGCATTCTGGTCCACTGAGAGAAAACAATGGCCTTCTCTGTTGTCTTCGTGTCTTGGGTGGGATCAACTTTCGGTAATGAGAGAATAATATCTATGGCAGCCCTCACTTTAGAAGATGCGTAAGATGAATCAATCCCGGTTTGATTTTCAGTATGTACCATCTCTGTACAGGAATCATCAGACTGGAATTCACTGGTTATTTTGCACAAAGAGAATTCAAGGGTGCCTCGGGAGAACAATGAAGTTGCATTAAGTCGGACTCTGCAATTGGAGACTGGACATATGCTGTCATCACCAGTAAGTTGCTCCAATATGCACTGGTTGCAAAAAACATGACCGCATGTAGTAACAACAGCATCTTCTGGTGCATCCTGCACAATTTAATTCACTAAGAATTAGGCCCTGTTTGGCATCAAAGTAAGTTTAAAGTATTGAGGGAATACTTTGCGGTGTTTGGATCCAACAAATAATATGGTTTTAGAACTTAAGTATTCTCCAAAACTATGGTTCTTTAAAATATTTGAGAAAGAGGTCAAACCCTCTTTTTTCTAAAACTGAGAAAGGAGAAAAACTAAAGTATTGCTTTGCTAGGCCACTAAAATACTATGGTATTGATATACTTCAGTTTTAGAAAAACTTTGTTGCCAAACTAGGCCTTAGAAGTTACTGACGAAGAATAGTACTCCCTCCGTCCAGAAATAAATGACTTGGTTTTATCTAGATTTGGATGTATCTATATACTAAAACATGTCTAGATACAAGCGAATCTAAACTAACTCAGGTATCTTATTTCTAGACGGAGGGAGTAGGGAAAAAACAAGCTGGGGACGAGAAACTGGAATCAAGCCAAGTGGTATCTCCTTTCCAGAAAGATTTCCCTTTTTCCTATCTCTGGTGTATGCTGACACAAGAAATTGCACTATCTTTCAATGCTTCTCTCACAACCAATACCCCAGCATAATGCACTAACAATTCCTATTGTTGCATGTGTGAATTTGTGATACATCTTGGTGATAACATATAGCAGTTTGTCCGACGGCCACTAAGAAACTCAGAACTCTTGAGTCTGTAATAAACAACTATTCAAATAAATTATGATAGACTGCCCTCCGCAGCCTGACAATAGCAAATGAGATATCGTGGAACATGGTGCAGATAAAAAGAGTAAACATACAGAACCATAACTATAGATGCAGGAAGAAAAGAGGAAAAATCACTTACATTGCAGAGTGCGCATATTGCAGAACAAGATTGCAAGCAAACCAGCAATTCTTGTCGCCGTTCCATCGTAAGTTTGCCCGCAGTCTCCAATGAGGACGACCAGCTAGACTCATGACCTTTTACTAGGTGAGGGTGATCACATGCCTGTCTGAGCCGTAAAAGCATCAGTAGGATATTAACGTAGTTTTGCCTAACAGTGCCAGCAGCTGCATAGACCTGCAGAGAAGTTCTTAGCTTAGACTAGTGAGCAACTGACCAAATATGTAGGGTCCTTTATGAATTGAACACATCAACACATATACAAACGTCATCACCAACTTGATATGAATTAAAGATGAATTGAGTGGTCAAACAAGTTCCTAGTTCCTACCTCATAAATGTTTCTCACTAATACTGATTGATAATCATCTATATCTAACTTACTTGTTCTCCAGGTACCTTTATTTCACGTATGTAGGGTTATGTAATTTGTATATTCCAAGCATAGGAGGAAACTAAGCAAATATATCTGTGACGCGTTGCAACAATGCAAGGGAATAACTTTCATAATTAAGAATAAAATCCCACTGATTTAAGAATGTATCACTCAGTTCAAAATATGCCCATATCTCATGGAGAATTAGCAAGATCGAAATATCAAGATATTGTAAGGATAAATAAAAAAGCATTAGGAAGTGGACGATTAACACACCTTGAATTGTTCTCGTGATTCAGCTTCTAGAGTGTTATAAAATGCACGCTCCTCACTCGTGAAGTTCACAGCCTTGAGAGAGATAGTTTTCGGCGGTAGGTTAATGATTGGTTTTCCATCAAGCATTGTCGCTACATTAACAAACAAATATATCTTTCAACATCAATTATAGAATTTAATAACATGGGGACCACAGATCACCTATGTTGGAGCAAGGAATATAGCACAGAAATTGCAGAGTGCCAGATCAAAACCATACCAATGCGGAATTGAAAACCCAGCAGTAGCGATAAAATCACACAGGGACAGAATTTTTTAAATGTGGGAATGTCCTAAAAAATATGGATCGTGTATTTGACCAGTCGCCAATATAATACTACTTGTTGCATATGGCCTAGAAGACCCATTTTTAGAACATTAAAGGTGGAAAGAAAATGGAAATTTTGTATCGTACAAACTAGGCTTGTCCTGCTAATTTATTATTTGAGGTCATCCTATCTTATAGCAATCACAAAGATATTTTCATCAATCGTCCAAAGACATTAGCAGCTCCAACTCTTCAGTGTGTTATTTGGTGAAAGATTAGTACTCCCTTCAATGTCCAAATATGGTGCATATTAGTTTCTGTAAGTCAAACCTTTTAAGTTTGACCAAGTTTACAGGAAAAAATATCAACATCTAAAGTACTCCCTCTGTCCAGAAATAAGTGGCATGCAATTGTCTAGATTCGCATGTACACTAATCTAGACAAACACAAGTCACTTATTTGGACAGAGCGACTACCAAATAAATACAATAGAAAAATACGTTTCATGCTGGATCTAATGATATTGATTACTCCCTCGGTTCCAAAATATAAGATTGTTTAGCCTTTTTCTGAAACACATGTATCTTGACACCTTTTAGTGTGTAGGTTCACTCATTTTGCTCCGAACCTACACATTAGAAGGCGTCTAGATACATGTGTTTAATAAAAAGGCTAAAACATCTTATATTTTGGAATAGAGGGAGTACATGTTATAGATATTGGTTTTTTTCCATAAACTTTTTCAAAATTCAGTCTAACTTGCTACAATACTCATATGCACTATATTTTGATATGAAGAGAGCATTTAGCTGAACCATCATCATCATTTTCTAATACTCCCTCCGTCCTGAAAAGGATGTCGTAGATTTATCTGAACTTGCATGTATCTATACACTAAAATGCGTCTAGATACATGCAAATTTAGAAAAAACTGTGACATCCTTTTCAGGACGGAGGGAGTATGTTTGATACAACTATTATTTTCACAAATTTAAGCAGTTGTCTACAATTAAAATATCAAATGTGAAATGTGGTTCAAGTACAATCAGTATCGTTGGGATTTGACAAAACAAAAACAACTTAGATATGCACAGGCTAAGAGATGGAGAACACAAATAATATGTTCAGTTACTGACCTTTAGTCCGACGCAGCATTACTGTCTTCAAAACAACTTGCAGCTTCTTGTAACCAGTAACTGGGTTCCTACTGATTGGCATTTTTATCAGGGCACAAAATTTCTTGTATCCACAGTATGGCTCGTATCTGAGAAATCTAAAATAGCTGAAGAGATCTTCAACAGCATTCTGTATTGGTGTCCCTGACAAGCACCACCTTCTTTTGGCTCGCAAACCCCAGCAAGCTCTAGCAACCTGAGTTCGATAATTTTTAATACTTTGTGCTTCATCAAGAATAACCCTGAACCATGCAACTTTAGCAAGAGGTCTCTCAGGCAAACTACTCTTCTCGATTGTGGCCTTCTTGTTTTTCTTAGAAGAGGAAGGCTTCCTCTTTTTGCTGCCTGAGACAGGAACGCCATATCTGTCTGGCTTCCCATTCTCTTCATCGTCACTATCAGGACTTGATTGCTTTGGTACCTCCATACTTACTATAGAGTACGTAGTTAGCACAACATCATATTTAGTAAGCTCGTTAGGATCCTTCGTACGGTTGCTACCATGATATATTAGAAAGGACAAATTAGCTTTACTGGTAACTTTGTTCCTCAGTTCTTCTGCCCACTGCCGTAGCACACTTGTCGGGCACACAACCAGAGTCCCAGCAGCTGGCCTGCTCTTAATCTCTACAATATGATTCTCTGTCTTGACTGTAGTGCTTGTCACTTCAGAGCTACATGTATGTGACCTTTTTAAACAAAGTTCAGCAGGGTCATCGTCATCGTCAAGTGTTACAGCTTCACATGGCTCTTGCTTAATGGCAGATGATCTTGGTGCTGGTGATCTTTCTGTCAGTATCAGTGATATAGTTGATATAGTTTTACCCAGGCCCTGAAAGCATCAGATGACATATAAGACATGCTTGACAACTTCTCTGAATGAAGGGGAGAAAGAGAAACTAACTAATATACCTGATCATCTGCAAGAATTCCACCAGAGCAGTGTGAACTATTTTTCTCCTTTTGCACCATCCATGACAAAGCAATTTTCTGTCCAAATAAATATAATACTAATTACCCAGAAGCGTTTGACACTATTTTCAGGGAACCACAATATTGACTGTAAGGTGTACCTGATGCCTCAATAAAGGAACTGATAAAACCCCATCAGGTGGATTACACTCCGTCTTTGGCTGGGATATATCCTGGCAAACATCCAATATGTTAAGCAGACTGAAGAAGCAGACAACTAGATGCAAGAAAAGAATGTAAATATCAAATGATGCTACTCTCACTATCATCAGGTAGATCCAATGTTCAAACACAAAGTTTTCATGTCAATAAAGTCAAAGTCAATGTTCAACAGAGTATGCTCCTAGGATAGCAAATGAAATATGAAACACAATCACCAACAGTTACCAGTACAAAAATGGTTTAGGAAACTCAAGAACAAGCATATTCAAACTTGCCAACTACTACGTCTGTTTCATAATATAAGCCTTTCTAACAGTTCAAATTGAACAGCTAAAAAGGCTTATATTTTGAAACTGAGGTAGTAATAAATTACTAACTACCAACATGAAGTATAGATGGAAAAACATTATCAGAGAGTATCCAAATGCCGATAGTCAACAAACTAAAAATTTGCATTTCATTACTCTAGGTGCTGCTTATGAAAAACTGCATTGAGGATATTGAGTAACCCATTCAGCAAATGATTTAGTGATTTGTGGCAGCAGGGTAGAACAAAGTTAATAAGAATGAAAAGAAAGATCGAACAGTGCAGAGGGATCTGTAACCTGCAATGCAAGTCGTAGAGTCACCCTTTCATCATTTGGCTTATATGGCATCCCTCCAAACCGGGGAACAACAGGAGTTGCAGACAAAGATTGTTGAAAGTTATTCGGTCTTCCCTGGAGTGGCAATATATGACCAGGAGCACGATGGCTACCCAGGATAAGTAAATCAGAATCGCCATTGACGTTTGCACCAAAGTAACTTCTTGACAGACCCCCCGGAGTAGAAGAGTTGCCACTTCCATGAATATCATAATGTTCATAAAAAGCTGGAGGCATTTGATCCGTCATGCTCCTATATGGGTGTTGGTGACTGATAGGAACTAATTTGGAGTTCAGCAGCTGTTTCGTTGCTCCTTCTGAATATTTATCGGCGTCCTCAGTGGTAGAGTTTCTGCTTGAGGGCACCGGAGAAGAGTCAGTGCTAGACTCACTCTTGAAACCAATATATTCAGATTGAATCTGCTCACAGGATAATGACTCTGGGGAAGACACGTCCATGTAGTAATCTGATAACGATGTATCATCACAATGTTGATCCGGAGAGCCCGTCTGCATCGAACTGCTTTCACCCACATTCTGCTGGAATTGTTCCATCTCATAGGACTGATTGTTTTGTGGCAAATCATGCTGTGACATTTCACCAACCATATCAAGAGAACCATACTCTTGTTTAGGACATTCCACATACTGCCCCTGCAGATATTCTCCTTGTCCAGTTAGGCAACTGCTGTTGCCATTGTTCATGCTTCCGGTCGCCTCGCCAATATTCAGCTCAGGGTAAGAAATATCAGGTATAGCTGCATTATGGTCAACAGAGAACATGTTCGCCGGTCCGAAATTATTACCCTCCTGACCAGTATTATCAAATATTGCACCTGTATCCTCGCTTTTGACTTCACTCAAACCAGATTGCCCTGGGAACTCGTTACATGGCAAATCTGCAGTAGATATCAAATGAATAATATGTTCTTTACACTCAGATGATGCAAGCTATATATTGCCAAAGAGAAATTTGACATACAGGTATTCATTTGTGGCCCCATGCTCTCTAAGTTCTCTGCTTTGACCTGTGTTTGGCCAAAGTACATTTGCTCTCCCACATATGAAGATTTTGAGAGAACTTCGTAGGGAGATGCATTTGCTTCTTCAACAGCATTTATATGGTATAGTGAGTCCCTTGGTAAAGGTTGGTTGTCATGATTGTTGGTCCAAGAGTTTCCAGATAAATCTACAAAGAAATGGCCAGCTAAATATTACTTTATAGAGAGGTGAAGATTAGGCGTCACTTTAAAGCCATTTTCGTGTTTCTCACCATTGTCAAGCAAACCATAAGGCTTAGCATCTGAGTTATCAAAAGTCCCATCTCGCTGTTCCATCATCGGTTCCATCTGGTACTGTGAAGAGTCTATATGCGAGTAGTTTGACCATAATACTCCATCCTCCAAAAAATCTAATATTAATAAAGGGATAGCTTAATAATGATTATGTAGAAAAAAAACTATGAATCTCGTAAAAAAATATGGTAACATGAGAAGCTCATTATACCTTCATGGCTTTCAAACCCACTTTCAAAACCGGTGCCATCCACTGGGACCTCTAAGCAACTTTGATTGGCCTGCATTTGAATAACAATGATGTGCTTTGATGAGGGAATATGAGATAAGAGAC
The DNA here is from genome assembly GCA_910589775.1 of Avena eriantha. NCBI lineage: Eukaryota > Viridiplantae > Streptophyta > Magnoliopsida > Poales > Poaceae > Avena > Avena eriantha. The sequence goes on along the minus strand of OU342746.1, from coordinate 279,051,400 downwards.
ACAATCTGATAAAGCTTGACCAAAAAATATTCAATGCCTGAGATAGCTTGCCCTGGATATAGATGCACAATCTTGCAACTTCTGACCACAAACAGTATAAAAATGTAGGTGTTTTGGTCAAACAGACGATCAGTATGATGCTAGAAAAAATAGAGCAAACATTTTTTAATCTGTATTTTTTGTTCTGGTCTTGCTAGAGAAAAAGACCATGTGGTCCGATTACCCAACAGCAAACTTGACACAATACTGTGAATGAATTCAAAAACTCTAGCATCCAAAAGCTCACTGTCACATTTTCAAACAATCAAGTAGTTCAAGTAACAAGCTGGCCTCCCAAAAGTCACCTTTTAATCCAAAATACACAGGGGAAACACCTTTCACCACAAAAACAAGGGATAATCAAAAGTTTAGTATATCTTACAGCACTGAGTCACTCAGGCATAGAACCAAATATACATCACCCGCACCAAATCAAATCAAACCAGTTCATCTTGTTTTATAGGACAGTTACAGCTAGCTTAGAATATTCAGTTCAACTCTTTTGCTACATAACTAATCACACCCAAGCAGGTAAAAAAAAAAACTAGCTGCATGCTCGCAACAAAACTTAAGCGTTCTCACACTAGAGGTCAGGACAACCAGAAAGTATAGGTGGATGCGTATGTGCATCCATGTCCACCCTGCACAAGTGCACATATCAAACAGCGTGTATGAGGATTGGGGGCTGATATGCAAATACAATAAGAGAGAGAAAATGCAAAGCCACCTTCAACCCCTTTACAATCATCTTCTTCCTCCTGACCTGCGACCGTCAATGACCTAACTGGTACACATCTCATCATAGACACTTTACTACCAATCAAGTTCTCACCTCATCACCCCCATCAACTCAGCTGCCACCGATACCCTTACCTCTGGATGAATGACACAGTACTACCACAGGCTAGACCAGTGATCAAACGCTCTACCGTTGGACCCTAATGCGTCAACTGTCTCCGGTGACAAAGGCAGCACCCAATGCTTGTGTTTGGGTCCAAATTGGGAAAGATGGAGATCATTTCCCACCAACATTTAACGAAGAGATATAGAGGGTATAACTTAATTGCATCTCATACTCGAAGTGGGCTTGTAGGATCGACAAGGCGTGTTTCACTTATATAGTACAGAAAAGAAGAAGCAACGAAATAACTCTCCACACTGAAAAGTCGCACCGAATCCCTCGACTCGCTAGGCTTGATCACGCTTTGGCTGATGAGGCATCGTAAATTGCAGGTACGCAGGGGGAGGGGAGCGTCCCAAAATCTCAGACGCGTCGGCTCCGACGCAATCCAAAACCCTAGCCCGAACGGAACCTCCGCCCCGACCAACCCTGCCTACCGAATTGGATCCGACTAGGCCGGCAAGTGGCAAATAGGGCAAAACCGGGGTGGTAGAATCGACGCACCTCGTGCTGCTGCTGCTGCGGGTCGTCCCCGTCCTCTTCCGGCGCGGGTTCGCTCTCGAGGAAGGCCATGAAGTCGCCGAGGGGCATGGAGAGGTTGTCCTCGGCGCCGAATCCGCCGTCGAAATCCATCGCCGGTTCCTCCGCCATCATCCGCCGCGGCGCGATTCGATCATGCAATTCGCCACGGACAAGGAGCCGCCTGCTTTTCTCCCCTCTCTCTCTCTCTCTCTCTCTCGTTTTTAATCGTGGCGGGGGTGGGCGGCTGCGGCGCGGTGGGCTTGAGATGCCGTCCGCGTCGAAGTGGTGGAAAAGGGGCGGAGGAGGAGGAGGCTGGCTGGCTGGCTGCGAAGGGGAAAAATCGATCCGGGCCTGGGGATTTTTATAAAAGGAAAAAAAATACAAAGGGTCGGCGTGCGTAGACGGTAGAGGTGGGGGTTTGGGAATGGCAGAATAGGAACCGGAATCGGTTTTGCGGGGGGATAAATTTCCTGGCAGTCCCCCGGCATGTGCACCACGCGGTGGAGTCGCGGAGACCGGCTCGGTTTTGGGTTCGAGGGGTGGTGGTGGAGAACACGAGGAGGGCCGGGCCCGGGCCCGGTCCAACCTCTGGACTCGAGCCGTGGATCGGGCCTGTGCGGGTGGCACGGAATTTTTTGGAGGAGAGACCCGGGACCGGGAGTCTGACCTGTCCATGAAGATTGAAGAAGTGGAATTGGGTTTTGGACATCATGCCTGGCAAATGGGAGACCGTGGTAGCATAGCACGTTGGTGTTTTTTTTCTCTCGCGCGGCAGCTATTGCAGTGAGATCTTGATGATTCAGCTGTACGGCGGCTATAAAGTCCCGCCCCACGTGCGTTCCGTGTCTCATTCATAGTTGCTTGTGCTCCTATGTATAAACTGAATTATGCATAATCTCACCTCTTAGTCACATAAGCATTTAATTTCAAAAGAATAATTAGGATTAGTTAGAGCCAAATTAGTCTCAATTAAAGAAAGCGTAGGATCAAAAGATTTATGTGTCCTTTAAATCGGGATTGAGGGACTAGTAATCTTAAAGAACCAATAATGAAACTGAGATCATACCGGAGAGTGACCTCTATACCAGGGTATCGAAGCTGATCCACCGATATGTGTACAAACCTAGCACAAGTCAACTGGCATTCAATTCTCTGGTAGCCATAGTCTAGCTTAACTTCTAGGTTTTGAAATAGGGTTTCGTCACGCTTTATTAATAAATCTATATGGGTGAGTCAATACAAAGTGACGAGGAAAACCTCTTACAACGCAAATCAAAAAAAATAAGAAAACACATGAGTAGCCACACTCCGAATAGACACCGAGACTACTAACTAGGGGTAGCATGTATGGCGCGACAACTATTGCGGCGAGATTCGGATGATCATAAAGCCCCTCTCCTTGTGATCAAGACACGCAGAACACTTGCTTGTCGTGTCGCAATCATTATTCGTGGGTGCTCCTATGTATATATATTCCGTATAAGACTACTCATAGTGGAAGTAACTTAGGTGGCAGTATACCACTACATGCAATGACAACTATGCATTTTAATGATATGACATGTCATTAAATAAGATGAGATATACTTGTGATAACTAGCTATATTATCATAATATCATACTTTCCAAGAATTAATGAGTCTAAAAATAAAGAAGATACCGAAGTTGCTCGGTAATGAATGACTCCATAAGCATTAATGAGTTTACAAATTAATTAATGAGTATAAATTAATAATGAGACTATCCAAAACATGCATTAACTGAATGAAGCTAATATTAAAGAATTAATAAAAATAAGGAACTATTCAAAAAAATAAAACTGAGATCATAGCAGAGAGTGATCGCTATATGAGGGTATCAAAGCTGATCCACTGAAATGTGAACAAACCCAACATATCAGTCTCCAATCCTCGTACATGCTGACATTCGGTTCTCTAATATGTCTAGATTAACTTGTAGGTACTACTAAGACTAGCTAGAATCTAATTCGACAATTATGTGTGGAGATACTTTTTTGTGCTAGTATTTTAAAGGTCAATTCAAATGAGGGTCTTTTAGCATATAAACAGATATTGCATTGCTATAGAGAAGAAGACACTAGCCATGCTCATAGACAAAATTATAGGGATAACATACACATAACCATTAATTGCGTACTATCATTTGTGATTTTCCCAATCACGAATATTGACAAATGAGATGTGAGATGTCAGAAAATATAAATGATCAATATGTAATTATGATGGGAAATATCTATGTTTTTTAGTTATTTGTTTTCATAATTCATATCATGCCTTCCTTTTGTAATAAAAAAATAAATAGTACGGTCACAATACTTGGTCAAAACAAGTCATATAAGATTTCAAGTGTTCTGATTAGTTGCTTAAATTAATAGAGACTCACGAAATCCTTACCATATTAGTTGAGTAAGAAAGTGTATTACACATGCAATGATTACCATTATTATGCATAACGTTGGGATGGGCATGTGTAGAGAAAGACTAGTCGGGAGGAGGACGGAATGAAAGGTAAAAAGGATCAATGTCTTCCCTGATTGCACACACAAGATGAAATGCCGGCCTTTTTGTTTACTGTACAATGACATACTTCCTTCGTTCTAAAATATAAAATATTTTAGCTTTTTTCTGAAGTACATGTGTTTAGGCGCTTTTTATTGTGTATACGTTTACTTGTTTGCTCTGGGCCTACGCATTAAAAGACATTTTAGATACGATTTTCAAAAAAAGGAACCGTAAAATATTTTATAATTTGGAAGGAAGGAAGTAGCATTTGAGGGACAGGGAGTATGTCACATAAATCCCTGGATCCTACACGGGCTCCTAATTCACACACCTGACAAGGGGCTGCATGTAAGATGGAGAGCGGATTCCCAATCCCAATCCCACCCGATGCAGCGCGGTTCTGATTTTAATTAGCGGGCAGTTAGGAAAAGTTACGGTTTTGGTGGCAGTTGTTGGTTTCGAATCGCTCTAGGATTCCGCCACTGCAGGCGCGGGTGAAGCAGTGCTAGACGGCTAGTGCTAGTACCACGGGACATCGCTGGAACCAGACCCGGCGGACGGCGGAAGCAAAAGTCCACAGCCATGTTCGGCTGTTCACACACTGCACTCCAGCAGTTCACTGGCGCCTAGGACTAGGAGTACCCTGCTCTGAACAAAAGGTATCCGTGCGCTCCACGGCTATGAGGTTGGCGCCGTGAGTAATTGCTCCGTCACACGAGTGTACGGACACGAGTACCGTCCATTTTCGATGAACGCGCTCTGGCTTTTCTTTACACGAGTACTGTCCATTTTCGAGGAGCGCGATCTGGCTTTTCTTTCTCTTTGGGAAGTCTAGAAACACTCGTGTATACAGACATTTCTTGGAAATCCTTTTTCCCCTTGAGGCCAGGGTTGAACTGATCGCAGCAAATCCTTTTCCCTCGGCAAGAGAGGGACGACTTCGCTGGCCCGCGGACTCCACCGACAGAGATGCTTCTTTTGGGACCACCAGGCGATGCAAAGAACAGGATAATGTCGTCGTCGGCGGCGCAGGCGCGCAAGGGGCCGAAACCGTTGCCCGGTTTCCCGATCAGTTCGAGGTATCAAGCGCTCGCTCGTGAGATGGGGAAAGCCGCGTCAACTGCAAGCACGCACCGACACGTCCACATTGACGCTTGGGAAGAAACACGAGCGTGTTCACACACTGCACATGGCAGTACGCCTGCAGGCAAAGCATCCCCTAGACTACCATGTTTTCTTTTCATCATTATATGTTGCGCTCGTCACGCTGCCGCCTGCCGGCCTGTAGAGTAGATTGACAGACGTCCGAAGCGCCGGAGGACCGCTTCATTTTTTCCAAGGAAAAACCGTCCCCGTTTCACACAGCCTTGCGCAAGCAAGAACATAGATTCGAATCTAAACAAAAACTGAAAATAATAATTTGGATAGGAGTGAGTAGGATGAGCTCCCCGATGCTTGTAGTACAACGGGTACTTACCAGGTGAAGTTCTGCTTACGTCGTCTTCTGAAATTCGCGGCTTGTTTTTCTTATTAGGAACGAATCTGCGGTCTTCCGATCCATGTTTTCTCCACAGAAGTCGGCATGGTTCGTTTTCAGAGTTTTTTTCTTTGAGGAAATCGTTCTCAGGGGCTGTTCGATGTAAATTGTGCGAGAACGACATGAATCTGAGGGCCAGAGCGCGCACCTGTGTTTCCGCTCAGTGGGCTTTCTGCGTGCCACGGCCTAATAAACTGGCCCCAAATGAATCCCCAAGTCCAAACCTGGCCCCTACCTGGCTCACAGCGTCCTACTCCAAGCTAGGAGGAGTCCAATTCGTAGTTTTGCAAAAAGGAGAAACTAGTAGCCCAACACTTGGCATGGCAAATGACAGCGGCCGAGGCGAGGAATCCTATTTACTGCCCAACGCGCCTGTTAATATGCTCCACTTAAACTGGAACGTGCACTGAGCCGGCCCATTAACACAGCGTCTCGTCAGCAGTTTTTTTCGTTTATCCCTGAAAAAAAAGTCATTTTTCGTTTTTTTCTTTTCTCTTTTTTCTTTTTCTGTTTTTCTTTCTTAATTGTTTTTGGAAATATGTTTAGATTTTGAAAATGATCTGATTTTAAGATTGCTTAAATTTTAAAGTGTTCAATTTTGAAATTTAAGAATGTTAATTTTTAAATATTCCCATTTGAAAATGCCAATTTTGATAAATGTTCAACTTTAAAAATATTTTGATTTAAAAAAAGTATTTAAATGTCCATTTTTTTAAATTGTTCCTTTTTGAAAAATATTCAGATTTTTAAAATGTCCAATTTTGAAAATTGTTTCGATATAAAAAATGATCAAATTTTGAAGATAATTCTCATTTAAAATATTTATATTATAAAATATATTTAGCAAAAACAATTCATAACATAAAAGGGAACAAGAACCTGCCCGTAGTGTAGCCTAGTAGTGCATGCTTAAAGTGGGAAATAGAAGCTCCCAACCGAGACACCTCTCCAAGGAGAGCTGGTCTCACGCGTGAAATTTGTCTCCGCAAGATTCACACGACGGTATTACACTTCATTTCAGAATGGCATGCAAAAGGTTCTCTTGTCGGCCAAGACACTATTGGGCTAGAGTTATTTCAGCCAAATTATCTTGGAGTAGGTTGTGAGTTGCTTGATTTTGGATTTTATGATACACATGGATGAATTGTTGAAACAATATTACTCCAGCCTTGGGCTCTATCAATTTGAAACTCCCACCCTTGGTCAGAAAGGCTATTATCACGCTAATCTTTAACAAACATTTTTGTCCTTGATCATGCAAGAAGTCGACTAGAAATCGGCCGAATTTCGCTCTTGCGGCTCCCCTCGCCCCCGCGCGGGCGAAGGAGCCGCTGCCCCCCTCCTCGACCTTTCTTCCACACAACCCCCTTTCCATCACCCCTACCCGTCGTCGCTGTCATTCGCCGCCGGGCTAGGCCCGCGCGGAGCCGGCGATAGAAGGCCTCTACTTCTCCCCTCCCGTGGTGCTACGCGCGCGGGCCTCTCCACCGAGTGGAGGTGTGGCTCTGGTGGCTTGGATCAGGCACGGTCGGAGGCGTCGTGGACGAGGTGCTGGCATTGCAACGGAGCCGTGGGCACAGTTGTAGAGCAGCGGCGTAGCGCAGGATGGCGGTGGGTGCCCCGTTCGCCCTAGATCTAGGCCCTACATGCCCGATCTGGGCTGTGGCGGGTCCTCTTGCCTGCTTCGTTGGCGGTGCATCTTGAGATGGCGGCGACGGTGAGCTCGAAGAGGGGACGATGGTGACCGCGACCAGTCTGTTGTAGCATGACGGTGAGCTTTACAGGCTCAATTTGGGCCCGGACGGACCCTACTGGGACTAGTGTGCCTCCGTGGAGGCTATACGGGCCCGACTGGACACATGTGGGACTAGTGTGCTATGTTGTCGTGTCCGGTCGGCTACCCCTCGGGGTGGAGGTTGTTCCCTCCCACCGGTCTGTGATACTACAGGCCCCTGATTCGAATTACCTTCACCTCTGTCGTACAAGCCTCGTGATGGTTGCTTCAAGGAGACAACGTCATAGTGGCGCTTGCTGGTGGGCGATGAGTTTGGTGGTTGCGAGGATTCGACCTTGTTGGGCTCCTGTGTATCGGAGTGTCTGGGGGTTGTGGATGGGTTTTTTGGGGAGAAATCCTTGTCGGCTCCGTCGACACCGACGCGGTACCGCCTTCCGGTGGCACCATTCCTTGTTGGAGGGTGATACCTTCGATCCGGATTCACGGATGTAGGATAATAGCTTTTTCCCTAAAAGACCTAGGTTTAATCAAACCTCGGAAATCGCTGCTAAAAGGTAATAAAAAGGACATGTCTACAAGACTTTGTTTGTTTGTTTTACCTTAGTTGGTCGGACCAATCTAGTTTACTTTATAACAGGTTTGAATCAATGGATGGAGATAGGCCAGGGTTGAAGATCCACCTGCAGCTGCACATCAAATGTGATAAAAGATAATAATAAGCATAGTCATGTATAATGTTTGAATGGAGATAATCTCTTGTGGGCAACACATCCTAATATTCTAGAGCCCCGTGATCTAGCGGGCATAGCAATAGACTTTTAATCCAACCGGAATCACACCGAAGCCACGGATTACAAACGACTATTAAGTGTAAAACATAGATCAAAGCTTTAAGTGATGATGTTATTGTTGATCATGAATGGGGCGCTAAGTGAAGACCGTACTACCCTTTCTGTCACTGAGGTTCCTATGAGATCGCCGCTAGCCAAGTATCCCACCTCAAGACTTTATCAATCTATGGGATCTTGGGTACCTACAAGTCCACAGATCGAGACAAGAGACGAAGAAACACAACATACAAATCACAATTCCAAACAAAATACAATTCTCCCATGATATAGATGCACATAATCGCTGCGAGGTTTCTCCCCAACCCGTAGCCCATGAGGACTACTCACTCATAATAAATAGATCAGAGATAGAAAACATCATACAAATACTTAGATTAAAATCAAATATTTGTACAATGGTCGCCAAATCACAAGGAGATCTAAAGTACAAAGCAATGGCTATGGCTAGTGGATGGATGGATGGGGGAAGTGATGAACAATGGATGAACAATGGTATGGATCACCTTTGGTGGTGGTGTGATGCAATATGAGAATGACGGCTCTCTAGCCGGCGACTGGAGCCTCAAAATATATAGGCGTCTTCACGAAAGTTGTAGGGTTTGACGAGACGAAGCCATGGCCACCTGGTACAGGCGGGCGGTACGGGCGGACCGCGCTCGTACCAGTGGTCGTTAAGCGTTCTGGTGCCTTGGTACAACATCCCAATTATTTGGTCGTGTGTATTTCGTGAAAATCCTTCATTATGACTCCTTATTTCGCATTAAAAGCCATGATTTCTTGCACATCATAAATCAAAGAGAGGATTTGCATATATTTGCAATTATTAGTCATTAGTGGCAAGAGTTGAGAGTTTGTTTGGTAATTGCTTGACCAAAAACAATGTTTAAGCAAAGTGGAAGATGGAAAAAATCGAAGCCATCAACCTCCCTAGATCTTAAACCTTGATCGTCCTCGAGCAAGAAGAACCAAAAGAACTATAAGGAATTCAACGTTTAAACTTGGACAATGAGAATAAGAGTTCACTTGCGGTTGGTAGTCATATGCGTCCAACACTTCATCCATTTGAAAGGCTTATCAAATTTAGAGAGATGACTAGAATACTATACATACTTCGGTAAGTCAAGACAATCAAAGTAGAGTTTAATATAATAATAAATAACTAAAAGTGTAACAATCAATCCAATTCTTCTAGTTAACTTTCAGCTTGCCAAGGAACAATAGGATGTTTTAATAGCATAATTGAGTAAGAGAGTTCATGACCTATGTAGCATAACTGTGAAGTGTCTTATTGACACCCACATCAGTAAATCGAGGCTATCAAAACACTTCTAATCCAATCACTGTCTTTCAAGAAAAAATATAAAGTAGTAGCGAGACCATGCCAAGGACTTGTTATGTGGATATTCATATATATATCATTCTTCCTTCTTCAAGGATCATTGAGTGTTTCTTTTACAAGTGCTTGCACAACCTTTGAGAGTACCAATACTTTTGCCCATATATTGACACGTATGCCACCCTTGTCGTCAACTCATAGCCGAAATCTAGGGTTATACCATAGATCGTTCAAAGGCTAGTGGAGTTTTTGGCATCTAAAGGCGTGCATGAGAAACATAGAACTTTTTTAACTAGTACCATAGTTTGATCCACAAGGTTATCTTTGGCAAGCATCACAATTTCCACTAGACTTCATTTCAATCAAACAACTCCTTTCAAGAGTGTCGTCAAGTCTATCAAAACATCTATGGGGTTAAGTATTTTCAAGGGTATACTCTCAAGACAATCATTCATCAAACAAGTCATAAATTTTAGACTTTTTCTTGTTGCACTTGTTTGGCAATATTATTTCCAAGACAAGACTCGATTAGCTAAAAGAACTAGAGCAAAAGCTTCCACAACTAATCATCCATACCAATAAAAAGCTTTACTCTAACTATTTTCAGTTACTCCCACTAGCATGGCTTCTAGCAAATCAACCAACTAAAATAAACAATTCATACTTCAAAAGTGGGATACATAGGACATACCTCTCATGACTGACTTCGTAATCCTCTTCCTTATAGGGACGTGTTCCTTCAAAACTCAAGTACGATTATTCCCATAATAATATTAAAGCAAAGAGGCAAAGTGTGAATCCACGTTCACGAAAAAAGGAAAACGGAAAAATCTTTTTATATTTTTGAGGATAGGTATTAAAGAATAGAAAATAACTTGCAACCAAGAAAGGAACTAAGAAAATAAAAACAAACGAAAAACAAAAGCAAACTAAAATCGAAAGCAAAGTAAAAAAGAAAAGTGTTGGAACAAACCAACCAAATGTTTCAAAGCTCTCAAGGAGCTGGAGTACAACCTCATTATTACAAATAAAATTGTCAGGGGAACACATCCCCAGATCTGGCTTTTGCAAGCCCTATTGTTGCTCATTGTGGTGGTGGATAATCTCCCACGTTCCATTGGTGCTCTAATCATGGAACTGGGTGACGAGGTTGGCAGAAGCATATCAAAGGTTGATGGAGAGGTTGTTCATGTTTTATACATTTCCTTCGAGAGCATAGATATCTTCATAGGTGGTGTAGTAGTTTGGTGGCTGCACATCTTGTCCGGGTCCCTGTTGTTCTACTTCTTCATCTTCTCCTCCCTCTCCCATGGGTATTTCATGATGGGGTAGACCCGCCTCAACCTGCACATCAAAACGCAAACGTCCATCCTCGATAAAGAATAGACCACTAGGAAAAGGAGCTGGGATCAAATGATCCGCTCCAGGTATATCAATGAAGTATCTACCGTTAGTTCCAGAAATCATACCACAAACTCTTAGAGTAGAAAAACCAAGAAAGTGACTTCCTGTCAACTGTTGGATGTTACCTAGGTTAGCGTGAAGTGTGCGTGCAAGAAGGTTACAACTCCTCCTCATCATATGGGTCCTCGAGATTGCAGAGCTTGATGCTTAAGGTAAAACACAAGAAGGGTGCCCAAATTCGTGTTAAGTTACAATTAATAATAGCAGCTTTTGCGAGGACCATCATGTCCTCCTCATTGACTCTCGTAAACTCACCACATGCCTACAAGATGTTAGCAATAATATAAAACAAATAGCGAATAGTGGGATGATCAATTTGGTTCCCCTTGGGTGTGTTTCCACGGATTCTCATTCTATTAAAGTACTCCCAAGGTGCAGAATTTAAAACAAAGGTGGTGGAGCGTATGTCAGTGTTGTTGCTGGCAAACCCAAAACATTGAGCCCATTGGTCGAGTGTCAAGGAGTGCTCATAGTTCATAAGACATAAGTTGATACGATCAACTCTAGGCATTTCCTCCTCAGAACAATAGTGGGAGCACACCGTATGCGTCAAGGCGCTAAGGAACTCAAGCGTCAAGCGGCGATACATGGCGACATCCTGGAAGACAAAGTCATACAAATCAACATTGTTACAAAGTAAATCAAAATCAACACGAATGCCAAGTTGGCTCAGGATATAGGGACACACCCAGTTAGTAGACTTGATTTCTCGGATCTTGAGACGGTCAAAATGGCTCAGCTGAAACTCCTTGGTGAACTCGATACCAAGTGACTCGGGGGTCAACGTATCAACGGGTGGTGCGGCAGGTTCCGTAGCCATCACATGTGTACGGCTCCTCATGTTTATCTAAAACAAAATAAATAAAAATGGCTAATTATTATTTTTAGTCCAATAGAAACATAGCATAAACAATCCTCTACATTTATTACAAAAGAAACTCCTCTAAAAACTATAATAAGCATGTTCAATATCAAGATTAGCTCAAGAACAATACCTAAGTCTAGATTGATAATGGTGAAAGATTGAGGAGAGTTTTGTTGCAAATAAGTTGGGGACCGGAGGAGAAATATAACTTAGATTGATTGGGTGCGAGGAATCGAAGAAATATTGAGTAAATTTGGAGATCCAATGGAGGTGGTTTGAAGTTTGGAGGAACAAGAAAGAGAAAAGTTTGTGTTTTGGGGATTTTAGGTTACCTCCTCCTAGGTGATATGGCTGCTACGTACGTGGTACGGGTGGGCGGTATGGACGGAGCCCGCCCATACCGAGTAACAGATCTTGGGGGTGACGAATCCCTTCCGGTGATGCACTTGGTATGGGTGCGCGGTATGGGCGCGCGTGCCCGTACTACTGCTCATTATGCGGGAAATACTTTTGCTTGAATTCAGATGTTTTGCTCGAGAGTATGGTACAGGCGGCTCCGGTTGTACCAGTGGTCGTTGTGACCCCTGGATCCTGCGGCAAAAAATCAAAGTTTTTATTTTCCAATGCCTCGATGTGGTACAGGCGCACGGTATGGTTCCTTCCGGCCGTATCACTGGTTGTTATGTGGCCAATAAGCTGAAAACTCATAGAATTTGGTTAGTAGCTTCGTGCGACTTTACACATTTTAACAAAGGACAAAATAACAACAAATATATTTCACAAAAATCAACAATACTTCTTAGGCCATGTGTTAGAAAAGATCGATGATACCTTATTTCTTCTCCTCTCTCTAAAGGTCTTCTTGAACACTCATTATTAAAAATAAATACGAAACAAAAACAACTAAACTAACACAAGAGTAAAAATATATTTCACATGGGTTGCCTCCCATGAAGCGCTTCTGGTTAAGGTCAATTAGCTTGAACCAGATGGTGATACACCCTGGCTTTCAATGTAATTATACCATCATCATCATTAGGTTTGGCCTTATTGTTCCTAGGGAAGTGGACTATAAAAGTATCTGTAGATGGTAGTCCTATTCTCACATTCCCTTCATGTAAATTGATTAAAGATTTAATTGTTCTTAGGAAGGGCCTACCTAAAATTATAGGTGGTATGGAATCTTTAGGCATGTCCACAATAACAAGATCAATAAGAGGGGAACTATCTTTAATTTCAATAACTATATTTTATTTTATCCTCACAGCTTGTTTATAAGTTGAATCCGCTAGATGGAGTCTTAGTTTAGTAGTTGCAAATGGACCCAAGTTTAACTTGTCAAATAGACTTTTATAAATTGTTGATACGCTTGTACCAAGATCACAAAGTGCAGATATCTCATTAACCCCAATCTTAATTTAAATAGTGGGCTCAAATATATCATCTAGCTTAGCTAGAAGCTTAGCAGCTAGTCTCTTTTACTCCATCTCTAAATATCAAACTTTAGATGCTACTTGTTGAATAAATTGTTGATACATAGCATCATTACCTTGTCCTATACCAGGATTCTTCACGGTGATCATCTTTAGTAGATCTTCCATGGTATATTCAGGTATTGGTGTGTTGCTATAATCCAACTCTTCAGGCTTCTCTTAATTTGTTTCCATCCTCATCATCTTGAGGTCTTCTACCGGATTTGGCTCGGACTTCCCAGCAAATGTTTCTAGTATGAGAGCTTGGCTCTTGGCTAACTTTCCCAATTGAGCCTCCACGGTCTTTGTCATTTCCTATAGAGCATGCACATCATTTCCAATTGCAATGGCTTGGTTAGATAATTTTCCTATAATACTTTCATGGTTCTCCGTGATTTTAATAAGCATACTATTTTGCTCGGTTTGAGCTTGCATAAAGGTTCTAACAGTTTGCTCAAACGAGAGATTGCCATGATTTGCTCCATTATGATTATCATAATTATTGTAAGGAGCTCCTGCATGATTAGAATAATGTTTTTGAACATTAGAAGCAAAATTTTGGTTTTTCCAAGCAGGATTATAAGGAGTATGAGCTATTAAATTAACATCATTAACATTGGTAGCGATAACATTAACTTGGGTATCTTCCTTACCCTTTACTATGTTGAGTAACTCATCTTCCTTAGATGTAAGCTCTTCATTGTTAACCTCGGTGATTGAACTCACCCTTTTCGAGGTTCTTTCTACATGCCATTGGGCATGATTGTTTTGCATATCATCAAGTATTTTTTTTGCAACACTCACTTGCTTTCCCATGATTGTTCCTCCTGCTACAGTATCTAGCATAGACTTAGACATTGGGTTAAGGCCATTATAAAATAAATGTAATATAATCCACTCTTCCATCCCATGACTAGGACAGTTCGTTACGGCTTCTTCCATCCTTTCCCATGCAAGCGCTAGTGTCTCGTGATCTTCTTGTCTAAAACTTGTAATATTGGATCTTAGTTGTATAGTTTTAGCTAGGGGAAATTTAGTCATAAACATATTAGTGCATTCCTCCCAAGATTTAATAGTGCCTTAGGTAGAGCTAGCAACCAGTCATTAGCCTTTCCTCTAAGAGAGAAATGAAACAATCATAATTTAAAAACATTTGGATCTACATCCTTAATACGCATCATGTCGCAAATTTTAGTAAAAGTATTTAAGTGCAAACCTGAATCCTCAGAAGGTGAGCCTCCAATTTTTTTGCTGAACCAAACTTAAAAGGTTAGGCTTAATTTCATATGCTTCTGCATCAACAGTGGGCTGAGTAATGGGTGCATGAATAAAATCATCAGTGGGTGTAGCATACTCCCCAAATCTTTAGCCATGGCTCTTATATTTTTGGGATTTTTTAAGTAAAGAAAACGAATAACAAGTAACTAATTTTTTGGGTTTTCAAATAGATAGCTAGAAAGTAAACTAATAACAAGAAATAAACTACAAACAAATATTAAAACTAAAAACAAGGTCTCTAGTGACCTGACCAGGATAGCGAAATTGCTTCCCCGGCAACGACGCCAGAAAAAGGGTTGAAACTTTTGATTCGGATTCATGGATGTAGTATAATAGCTTTTTCCCTAGTAGACCTAGGTTTAATCGAACCTTGGAAAGCAATGCTAAAAGGAAATAAAAAGGACACGTCTACAAGACTTAGTTTTTTTGTTTTACCTTTGTTTACCGGATCAATCTAGTTTACTTTTATAGTGGCTTGATTCAATGGATGGAGATAGGCCAGGGTTGAAGATCCACCTGCAACTACACATCATATAGGATAAAAGATAATAACCGTAGTCATGTGTAATGTTTTAATAGGGATAATCTATCGTGGGAAACACATCCTCATATACTAGAGCCCCTATGTTGCAGCATGCATAGCAATAGTCTATTGATCCAACCGAGTGCACCATGAAGCCACGGGCTACAAATGATTATTAAGTGTAAAACACAGATTAAAAGCATTAAGTGGTGATGTTGTTGTGATCCTGAATGGGTCGCTAAGCAAAGACCGTACTACTATTTCTAGCATTAGGGTTCCTATGAGATCACCGCAACCAAGTATCTCACCTCAAGCCTTTATCAATCTTGGGGGTCTTGGGTACCTACAAGTCCAAAGATCGAGACAAAAAACAAAGAAAAAAAAGATACAAATCTCTCTTTCAAACAATACACAATGCTCCCATACATTATATGCACATAACTGCTACGACGTTTCTCCCCAACCTATAGCCCGTGAGGACTACTCACCCATAACAATAAGATCAAGGATAGATAACATTGTGCAAAATACTTAGACTGAAACCAAATATTCTTACAATGGTCACCGAATCACAAGGAGATCTCAAGTACAAAGTAATGGCTATGGCTAATGGAGGGATGGAAGATGGAAGGGATGAACAATGGTGCGGATCTCCTTTGGTGGTGTTGTGATGCAATCTGAGAATGGCGGCTTTCTGCGTGACGGCTGAGACCTCAAAATATATAGGCGTCTTCACGAAAGTTGTAGGGTTTGACGAGACAGAGCCACCACCACATGGTACGAGTGGACGGTACGGGGAGGCCCTGCCCGTACCAGTGGTTGTTACGACTGCAGTTGCCTGGCATTTGCTCCACAATTACTTGGTCATGTGGACATCCTCAAAACCTTCATTATGACTCCAAATTTTGCATTAAAAAACATGATTTCCTACACAACACAAATCAAAGCAATGGTTTGCATATCTTTGCAATTATTAGTCATTAGTAGCAAGGATAGGTAATTTCTTGTCAATTGCTTGAATAAAAACAATGTTTAAACTCGGTGGAAGATGGCTATTTTTGGAGCCATCAATTCTTCTTGATTCCAATGATCCTTCTGCCTATTAGCAAAGCCATGGCAAGCATATCAATAAAGGTTAACGGGATATGCCTAGGAGGGAGATTCAACTTTCCCAAGTCCATGGAGAGTGGGCCTACTGGTACGATGACTAGAAGGAGACTTTGAATGAAGCCCGACATTTGGAAGCTGAAGGCCCAAGATCCTAGCTAGGCCTAGTTGGATTAGGTCAAACCCTCCGAAACCTAAACTGATTCGGTTGTAATCTTGTAAACCCTAGCGAGGTGACCCTATAGAAACCTCCCTAGGGTACGCGTTATACTTACGTGTTATTAGCTACCCCATCCAAGAAACTCGCTGCCTAGCCGCTGAGCTCGCAGATCTTGGAATCGACTCACCATTAATACAACCTAGCAGGAAGTACGTCTTTACCCTATGGGGGCGAACCTGGGTAAACCCTTGTGTCTGCCCTCAATCTCAGCCTGCAGATGGCGACTCGCTCTTGCCCCCCAATCGACTCAATTGCTACCCCTAGTAGCGACTGCCGTGGCCATTCCCATGATAGTGGCGCCCAGCATGGGGCAAGCGATGCTTGGAGTTGATGATTCGGGTGTTGTCCCTTACCATGGGCTTATTCTGGTGGACTCCTTCCCCCTTGGGCACGATCCAGCCTCTGAGACTCCCCAGTCTCCATGCTCGGGAACTCGCTGATGCAGCCTCCCGGACTCCCCGGTCTCCATGCTCGGGGACTCGTCGGTCCAGCCTATGGGACTCCCCAGTCTCCATACTCGGGCACTCATTGATCGCCAGTCTCCGAGACTCGCCAGTCCAGCCTCTAGGACTCCCTAGTCTCCACCCTGGGGGACTCGCCGGTCCAGCCTCTAGGACTCACCAGTCTCCATGCTCAGGGACTCACCGGTCCAGTCGACGAGATTCCCTAGTCTCCACACTCGGGGACTCGCCGGTCCAGTCTATGAGATTCCCAGTCTTCATGCTTGGGGACTTATCGGTCACCAGTCTCTGAGGCTCCCACTCTCCACACTGGGGGATTCGCCGCTCCAGCCTCCGGGACTCCTCGGTCTCCACGCTCGGGGACTCGTTGGTCCAGTCTCCGAGATTCTCTAGTCTCCACGCTCGGGGACTCACCGGTCACCAGTCTTTAGGACTTCCCAGTATCCACACTTGAAGACTCACCGGTACAACCTCCGGGACCCTCTAGTCTCCATGCTCGGGGACTCACCGGTCGCCAGTCTCTGGGACTTCCTTGTCTCCACACTCGGAGACTCGCTAATCTAGCCCCCGGGACGCCCCAGTCTCCATGCTTGGGGACTCGCCGGTCTAGTCTCCGAGATTCCCTAGTCTCCACGCTCGGGGACTCGCCAGTCTCTAGGACTCCCTAGTCTCCACGCTCAGAGACTCGCAGATCTAGACTCCGGGACTCCCTAGTCTCCATGCTCGGGGACTCGCCGATGCAGCCTCTGGGACTCCCCGGTATCCATGCTCAGGGACTCACCCGATGCAGCCTCCAAGACTCCCCAGTATCCATGCTCGGGTACTCATCGGTCGCTAGTCTCCGGGACTTCCCAATCTCCACACTTGGGGCCTCAGCAGTCTAGTCTCCATGCTCGTGGACCCTCCGTGTCGACTCCGCCAAAGTGCGGCTATGTGTGTCGACTCCGCCGAAGAGCGACTTTGTCCGCCTCGTCGAATCCGTATCAGCCGCGTCGACTCCGCCAAAGTGCGACACCATCTGCTGCATCGACTCCGTGTCCGCCACATTGACTCCGCCAAAGTGTGACTACACATCCGCCGCATCGACCCCGTGTTTGCCACGTTGACTCTGCTAAAGCGCGACTCCGTCTGTCGCATCCCTGACTCTATTTCCGTCGTGTCGACTCTGCCAAAGCGTGACTCCGTGTCCGCTGCATCGACTCCACCAAAGCACGACTCTGTCCGCCGTATCGGCTCCATGTCCACCACATCGAGTCTGCCAAAGCACGACTCCGTCCTCTGTGTCGAATCCACCAAAGCGCGACTCTATCTGCTGCGTTGACTTCGACAAAATGCAACTATATGTCTGTAGCGTCGACCCCGTGTCTGTTGCGTCAACTCCTCCAAAGTGCGACTCCATCCGCCGCGTCGAGTCCATGTCTACCGCGTCGACTCTGCCAAAGTGCAACTCCATGTGCCGCGTCGACTCCATGTCCGTTGCGTTGGCTCCGTGTCCGCTGTGTTGACTCCGTGTCTGCTGCGTCGACTCTACCAAAGTGCAAATCCATCCGCTGCATCGACTCCGTGTCCACCGCGTCGAACCTGCCAAAGCGCGACTCTGTCCACCACATTGACTCTGTGTCAGCCGCGTCAACTCTGCCAAAGTGCAACTACATGTCCGCTGTGTCGACCCTGTGTCTGCCGCGTCGAGTCTGCCAAAGCATGACTCCATCTACTGTGTCAACTCCTCCAAAGAGCGACTACAGGTCCGCCGTGTCGACTATGCCAAAGCGCGAATACATATCCACCGCGTTGAGTCCGCCAAAGAGCGACTCTGTCCACCGTGTTGACCTAGTCCGCCGCGTTGACTCCCTCTAGCGTTTGTCAACCTTTGAAAGAGCGACTCGCACTGGCCAAATAGTGTGGACGAAGACTCGCAAACCAAGCCTCGGATCGTCCATGAAAAATGCTAATCGAGAGCCATCATTCGGGTCGCCTTGCTCGACTGGCCTTTCTGATCAAGACAAACGGCAGTGCTACACAAATAGCACCATGTCCTCCTCAACCTTAGATAGTGCGACTCGCACAGCCAAGTATTGCGGACGAGGACTCGCAAACCAGGCCTCAAATCGTCCAGGAAGAATGCCCAGCCGAGAGCTGATGAGTGCATAATTGCATCATGTTTTACACTATTATTTTGCATTGTAGATGTAGGATCTTGGTATTTTACGGCGCTCGCGCGCACATTTTATGTCTGCTTTCACCAGGATCAGGACAGATGATGGATCCAATGGACACAATTCTTGGAGCAGTTGTACTAAAGAGAAAATGAGTCAAAAACAACGTAAATCACTTATTTGAGAAATATCAATAATACCAGAAGAAAACCCGAAGCAAACAAAGGAGACAAACGGTTTAACGACCAACTATACGGCGGGAATAAATTTTCCAGCCATATAGTTCCCGCCGTATAGTTGGCGCCGCCACTGCCTCCCCAAATAGTTTCACCCCGTGCAACTGGATCGGGGAGACGACATACAGAACACCCAGAAATCACCGAAACCTCACCTCCGGAAGGCATCTGGAGGGGGAACTCGTCCACCCGGGATCCATATTTGCCCTGCGCAGATCCAGGAGGCTAAGGCATCGGTCTTCAGCATCCACCGCTGCATCACCACCATATCCATCCATCCCATCTACATCTTGTTTAGATCTTGTTGTAATTTCCGTACTCGTTGTGGATTTATACAAGTACTATTCATCTATGATAGATTCCATTGTTATTGCCATGATGTTGACTGCCTCCATGTCTGAGTAGATCATTAGTTCTTGGGGAGATGGAGAAAACCTAGTATGAGATTGAAATAACATAAAGTCTATTATGATATTCATCGTTTTGACCATGTGTTAGATTGTCTTCATCTTGATGTTGAGAGAAGTCGACCTCTCAATATTTGCCTCACATGGGGACTTGATGGAGGGAACTACTTGTTGGTAGACGGAGGTGTGTTAGCACTTACAGTGACTATAAAGCTATTGGCACTCCTTACATATCATCTTGGGAAATCGAGGAAACTCACGGAACACTATCCATGCCATGGGATTACGTCCCTTAATAGTGCAGTAATTCGATTGATGTCGATTGCTGACTGCTGTGGTTATGAGGATGATGTGAACAGTGATTGCTGCCTATTTGTCCAAATACAAAGTTCCTCCGACACATACATAGTTGAGAATGTTCATGATAATTATGTTAGCTCCTTATAATGCTAGTGGTGTATCCGCTACTCCGTGAGGACGCTTTTTCCCTATTGCAGTTCCAATCTATCTTACACACGCGATACTTACTTTATGTATTTAGTTGTTTTACCTTATTGTTGCTCTTATACCAAAAACCCCAAAACACCTTTTTCGCAATACTCGCATTTTATATTGTCACTTAGAACTTTATTTAGCATTACTATTGTAATATTTATTTGAAGATTTATTAGACTTCAGACTCCTGCTCCCTATGTGATCGATATCTTTATTTCGAAACTAGCTACAAACGATCTGTGCACTTGCAGTCATCAAGAGCCATCTTTGCAGTCGCCATGCGACTGGCCCTCTAGGCCAAGACAAGAGACTCACTAACAAAAACAGCGCAATCGATCCCTGCCAACCTTAGAGAAGTGACTCGCCATGCTTGGGGACTATCCCCTCACGGACTCGATCGTCGCGTACTCTCCTTGCTCGGGTACTCTCTCCTCGCGGACTCGCCCGTCACGTACTCGCCATGCTTGAGGACTCTCCCCTCGTGGACTCGCCCGTCGCGTACTCTCCACGCTCATGGACTCTCTATCCAATGGTAACTCACCTGGTGTGTCGAATCGCCCTGATGAATGAACTAATTCATGAGCTATTTCTCTATTTTAGGATCTCGCCAATGACTCGTCATCGACTCCACCCTAGAATTGTGTGCTCCGATTTGGTGGCTTGAAATCATCCCTGGGTCCCTAACACGGTCAGGGACTACTGATGGGGGAATGCCAAACGGGGCATACACACAAAGCGGAGTCTCCATGGCTATTCACCCAGGGAGAGATGTCCATGAAGCATAGACTCCATGGCCGGTCGCCCATGGATAATCACCCATAGATAGTTTCCCACGAAGCAGAATCGCCCATGGAGAGTAGCCCACGAAGCAGAGTCTCCATGGCCAGTCACCCATGGAGAGGTGGCCCACGAAGAAGAGTCTCCATGTCTAGTCACCCATGGAGAGTGGCCCACGAAGTAGAGACTCCATGGCTGATCTCCCATGGAGAGTGTCCCACAAAGCGGAGTCTCCCATGGAGAGTGGCCCATGAAGCGGAGTCTCCATGTCCAGTCGCTCCTAGAGAGTGGCCCACGAAGTAGAGTCTGTAACTGACTTGGTCCCTATATTTGTAAACCCTAGCGAGGTGCGGATATATAAACCTCACCAAGGAGTCTCTCGAACGACCTCTACTCTCACCCCATACACCGCCTAAGCTATGAAGCACGACGACTCCCATGTAAACCAATCTCTAATCATATACTGGATTGATAGCAGGATGTAGCGATCCTCCACCGAGGGGACATGAACCTGGGTACATAGTGTGCCAATCTCGCTCCCGGGTTATCCTTCGTCGCCTTGCCCTGCTCTCCTCTACATAAGCTACCCCTTGTAGCATCCCGAATTATCATAACAATGCTTTAGACCAATGATCCGAGGCAAGAGGTACCTGATGGCCCAAAATATATTGAGCTCGTTGGGGAACCCCAAGAGGAAGGTATGATCAGCATAACAGAAAGTTTTCCCTCAGTAAGAAACCAAGGTTATCAATCCAGTAGGAGCAAGGAAACACCCCAAAGGTGTAGCTAACTGAACGTTGGCAGGGCGCACTACCGGTGCCAGCAGCCATGTGGAGACCTACAACACAACCACAGAACTCTATCCCCAACTTGCGATGAGGTTGTCAATCTCACCGGTTTTGCTGAAAACAAAGGATTAAACGTATCGAATGGAAGGAAGTAATAGTTTACAGAAAGTAAACATAGAGCAGTAAACAGTTTTTAGATTGTATGTAAAAGAAAGGACCGGGGTCCATAGTTCACTAGAGGTGGCTCTCCTTAAGATAGATAACATGCTAGTGAACAAATTACAGCGGGGCAATTGACAAACATCGAGAAAGCAATACATGCATATACTAATCATCTTGACTCCTTTGGAACTTGATTGGGCATTACAACATTATACATAGACCGCCATCCAACTGCATCTATGACTAATAATCCACCTTCCGGTTATCATCCGAACCCCCTCCAGAATTAAGTTGCAAGCAACAGATTATTGCTTTACGAATTGCGTGTAATCTAAACAATACGATTGTTCTATGAACAAAGGATTGTTGTTTTCTCCCTAGTAGCAACAACACATCTAGTACCTTAGATATTTCTGTCACTTCCCCAGATTACCAGAGGCATGAACCCACTATCGAGCATAAATACTAAACCTTGGAGTTGCTAGCATCTACTTGGCCAAGATAGCTACTAACAATGGAAAGCATGCAAGTTCACAAATAACAAAGACATGATAGAATCAATAATCAATCTGAAATAGCATCTCAATATCCATCGGATCCCCGCAAACAGAACATGCAGAATTACAAATAGATGATCTTGATCATGAATGGAGCTCACAAAATCTAGACATGAAAGCACAAAGGAGGAGATCATTCATCTAGCTACTACATGGACCCGTAGTCCAGAGATGAACTACTCACGCATCACACCGTAGGCTTGCATGGTGATGAAGAAGGCCTCCATGGTGAATTCCCCTCTCCGGCAGGGTGCCGGGAAGAGCTTCAGATCCCTCCCGATCTAGGGATGGAGATGACGGCGGCTACAGACTCTTTCGTGGATTTTTGATCGGGTACTTAGGGTTTTCGTCCCGAGGGCAATATATAGGCGGAAGGAGAAGCCGAGGGGGTGTTGGGGTCGGCCAGACCACCCCCTGGCGTGGGCCAGGCCTGGTCGCGCGGCCAGGTGGTCTGGCCGGCCCCCAGCCCTTCTCCGTCTCATATTCTGGCATCTAATGACTTCCGGAAAAGTAGGCACTTTGGCTTTCATCCCGTCCAGTTCTGAGAATATTCATTTTCTGACTTTCCTGGAACTAAAATCAGCAGAAAATAGGCAGCTGGCACTGTGGCTCTTGTTAATAGGTTAGTCCAAGAAATCATATGAAAAGTACTCCAAAGTGTGGACAAAACACAATAAAGTGGATAAAACCAAGCATGGAACATCAAAAATTATAGATACATTTGCAATGTATCAACATCCCCAAGCTTAACTCCTGCTCGTCCTCGAGTAGGTAAGTGATAAAAAGAAAGAATAATTTTTGAGGTGACATGCACCATCAAAGACTTGATCAAAGTATTTGTAAAACATTCAAAGCTGGGATCATGGTACTTCAATCATAACATGATAGACAAAGTTCTAGCAATAAGACAAAGAAACTAAGATGCAACATGAAAAGGCACAAACAAAATATTCATGAATAACAATGCTTTGCAAGACGTTTGTTTGTTTCACATAAATAAAACATAACATAATAGTATTCAGCTTGTCCCTCATAGAGTAGCAAATATAAATTCATAGGACACCTTCAAAGTTCATAAGAGTGACTAGATACAAATAGTTTAAAACAAGCAATATCAAGTTATGCATCAATCAACTAGTCTTGAGACAATGCACATAGAACGAAGAATGGCCACTATGCTCTCAAAGTAGGTGCATAAAGATAGAAGGTGGAGACTCAATATAATGGTGGAAGAAAGGATTCAAGTCTCATAAAGAGCTTCCAAAAATTATGGTACTTATAGCTTTCAGCTCTCGTTGCCCCTATCATAAGCATCTTGAAGGTGATTAAGGTTAAAGTGACACAACTAAGAGGATATGCTTGACAAGTTATAAACCGAAATCTCATGCCCCTTACTTACGAAGACCGAACCTCATGCTACTCAACTTTAGTCACAAGTAAGCTCTTGTCATTGTAAGTACATATTATCATAAAGAACCGCCAACGAGGTACCCCTTGCACATGATACATGAGCTTTCCCATAATCAAAATGACAAGGCAAGCAGACAATGAGCATCTTAGCGATCTTTTTATTTGCTATTTGCATAGGTTTTTATTGAGGATGCTTCATAGATTGCTCATTATGGTGATGCTGCAAGTTTCCACCATGATTAGGCATGGCTTAGGCTAGCGGCCCAGGCGTTTCTCTAACACACATAAAAACTCCATGATCTTACAAGTTCCACTTTTATTTCACACCACCGGGATCCATAAGCAAAAGAACATGATATCAACGGGGTACAAAGTACAAGTGTATGTTGAAAGCGTTCCCCATGATACATGGTTCTGCTAACTTCAACTTATAAAGCGCAAGCATATACGCAACAAAGAAGGACCCAATGGTTCAAGTTTATTAGATGCAAAAAAGTAAAGTGTGCTATCAAGTTCGTGAGAGCTTTAATCACTAGTTTTCTCATAACAAGTTTAATTTGGACGGTAAACAAAAGCATGAATATACTTGGAATAGCATAAGCTAATAGGTAGGTATGGTGGACTCTTTGGAATAACTTGGTTTAGGGAGTTGGATGCATGAGTGGAACTCATACTTGGTTGTGGAGGCTAGCAAAAGACTGGGAGCGACAAACTAAGAGAGCAGTAATGGCCATAATCATGCAGAGCGACAAAACATCATTGATCAAAGCATAAAGTGATACTACAAGTTTAAAACTAAAGGATCATAAAGGCTTAGGTGACTTGAGATAGTCATAACATGTTGTGAACATGTGCCAAGTCAACCCAAATAAGCATCAAAGGAGAATACCACTATACTATGCTTTAATATGCGAAAACAATGCATGATTCATCCAAGGCACATTAAGCAATCTCAATTGTTTATAACAAGTCATGCTACAGCAAAGAATACTAAGCATAAAGCCAAAACAATATCAAGCATGGCATGACAAAGCACAGGCCACAGTCAAAAACAAGCTCTTTTTACCACATAAGTACGAACTTTCCTACTCTTTTCCAAACCAAACCAAACTATTTGCAAACCAATGTATGAAAGAGGGGGTCCAACCAATTTATTCAGAAAAACTAAGAAAACCAAGCAAACGAAAAACCAAAATGAAAACAAAAAAGAAGACGCTCCAAGAACAACACAATTGTGCATGAAACAATAAAAATGAAGCGTTTGGAAGAAACTTGGGATTTTTATTGATGAAGAGGGGGATGCCTTGGGCATCCCCAAGCTTTGACGCTTGTACTTCTTGGATATTTCTTGGGTTGACACGCGTGGCATCCCCAAGCTTGAGCTTTAGTCCATCCTTCATCTCCTTACTCATTCCTTCCATACACCTGAATTTTTTTCCTTCATACAAAACTTCACACAATCTTTATTAGCAACATTAGTGCACTCAAGATAATAAGTCTTAAGGTTCAGTTCCAACACCAATAAACTTCCATTAAAACACTAGCTACTGTAGCACTTCCCTCAAAAAGCTCAATTCCATATAAGAACTCAAAAAGCAACCAACAAGAAGCAAATGCAGAAAATGGCAGAAATCTATCAAAATAGACCAGCAGGTAAAGACGAATTTTTTTGAAGACCTTCTGTTGCTCAAATCAAAAAGTGTTGAGCTAACGGAAGTTAGATAACAACCTGGGGCAGAAGTACAAAAAGTCACGCCTCAAAAGGACGTATAGAGATTTTACACGAATTTTTACGGTGAAGCACAGAAATCTGTTTCGGGACAACAACTTTTCCAATCATTACTTCTCTCTCATTAGAGGTTACTCTTGGCACAAAAAACAAATAAAAAGGATAAGGAGCGGTTATTACTGAAGTAATAACTTCCAAGACTAATCTAAAACTTTTGGGTTATCTCCCAATAAGTACTTTTCTTTAACGCCTTTAAGTTAGGCATTAAGAAGCAAGAAAAAGAATCAAGTGTTCTCAAATGAAGAAGCATTAAAACCAAAAAAATTGCCCTTACCTCTCTTACTTTTATTCTTAACCTTGGAGAAAATATGATTGTTGGGTGGAGAAGAAAGGTGCATGGTCCCCTTTCCCACATATATTATTGCTCCAAGGAGTTCTAATAGGGACCTTCCAAGTGTGATTTGTCCTTTTCCTGCACATTCAATAACAAGATAATCAGTAAAAATCATTTTCCCAAGGATCTTTGTAAACGCTCCTTAAGCTATTCCAATAGGTAATATGGTAGCATTATTAGCAAGAGATATTTATTTTCCTCCTTCAGTAAGCCCCCAAAGATTCAAAGATTCATAAATATCTTTGGGCATAAGACAAAATTCAGACATGATATCACAGCGGGCTTGAAAAGTTTCAGTGTTTATCTCAATCTTTATTGTAGGGAGCCACTTTGATGGTTCAGAATTTATTGGAACATAATTATGATGCTCCCTAAGCGTATTATAGCAATCTTTTAAGCTAGCAGTGCTAGTCTCAAGAGTGTTCAATCCAGCAAATATTCTTGCAAAAGAAATATCAGTTTGGCTAGGCAAGTTGTAAGTAAGGATCAATTTCTTTATAGCATTAATAGCATCATCCTCATTACATTGGAGGAAATCTCCTCCCATAATAGCATCTAAAGAATATCTATAGCAAAGAGCAATTCTAAGGTAAAAGCTGCTAAGGAACAAGCTTTGAGTCATTTTAGGCTCAGTTTTTTCATGTAGATCAGAGATTCTAGACCAAGCTTCCTTAAAACTTTCCTCAATTCCTTGTTTAAAAGTGAAAATCATTTCCTCGAGTGACATAGTGATTGGAGCAAGGCTATACATAATGACGACTTAAGATAGGAACTATTTTTTTGAGTTTTCAAATTAAAAAAGCAAACTAGTAAAACTATTTTTTGTGTTTTTGATAAAGAAACAAGCAAACAAAACAAAAAGAAACTAAGCAAAACAAAAATAACAAAGTAAAGTGATTGGTTATGAGGGACTCCCCTTGTGAAGATGTCCTTGACTCCCCGGCAACGGCGCCAGAAAATATGCTTGATGGCCCAAAATATAGCGAGCTCATTGGGGAACCCCAAGAGGAAGGTATGATGAGCACAACAACAAGTTTTCCCTTAGTAAGAAACCAAGGTTATCAATCCAGTAGGAGCAAGGAAACACCCCAAAGGTGTAGCTAGCTGAATGTTGGCAGGGCGCACTACCGGTGCCAGCTACCACGTGGAGACCTACACAACACAACCACAGAACTCTGTCCCCAACTTGCGATGAGGTTGTCAATCTCACCGGTTTTGCTGAAAACAAAGGATTAAACGTATCGAATGGAAGGAAGTAATAGTTTGTAGAAAGTAAACACAGAGCAGTAAACAGTTTGTAGATTGTATGTAAAGGAAAGGACCGGGGTCCATAGTTCACTAGAGGTGGCTCTCCTTGAGATAGATAACATGCTGGGTGAACAAATTATAGCGAGGCAACTGACAAACATCAAGAAAGCAATACATGCATATACTAATCATCTTGACTCCTTTGGAACTTGATTGGGCATTACAACATTATACGTAGACCGCCATACAACTACATCTATGACTAATAATCCACCTTCAGGTTATCATCCGAACCCCCTCCAGTATTAAGTTGCAAGCAACAGATTATTGCTTTACGAATTGCGTGTAATATAAACAATACGATTGTTCTATGAACAAAGGATTGTTCTTTTCTCCCTAGTAGCAACAACACATCTAGTACCTTAGATATTTCTGTCACTTCCCCACATTACCAGAGGCATGAACCCACTATCGAGCATAAATACTAACTCTTGGAGTTACTAGCATCTACTTGGCCAAGATAGCTACTAACAACGGAAAGCATGCAAGATCACAAATAACAAAGACATGATAGAATCAATAATCAATCTAAAATAGCATCTCAATATCGATCGGATCCCCGCAAACACAACATGCAGAATTACAAATAGATGATCTTGATCATGAACGGAGCTCACAAGATCTAGACATGAAAGCACAAAGGAGGAGAACCAGCCATCTAGATACTACATGGACCCGTAGTCCAGAGATGAACTACTCACGCATCACACCGGAGGCTTGCATGATGATGAAGAAGGCCTCCAGGGTGAATTCCCCTCTCTGGCAGGGTGCCGAGAAGAGCTTCAGATCCCTCCCGATCTAGGGATGGAGATGACGGCGGCTACAGACTCTTTTGTGGATTTTTGATCGGGTACTTAGGGTTTTCATCCCGAGGGCAATATATAGGCGGAAGGAGAGGCCGAGGGGTGTTGGGATCAGCCAGACCACCCCCTGGCGCGGGCCAGGCCTGGCCGCGCGGCCAGGTGGTGTGGCCGGCCCCTAGCCCTTCTCCATCTCGTATTCTGGCATCTGATGACTTCCGGAAAAATAGGCACTTTGGCTTTTGTCCCGTCCAATTCCGAGAATATTCATTTTCTGACTTTCCTGGAACCAAAAACAACAGAAAACAGGCAGCTGGCACTGTGGCTCTAGTTAATAGGTTAGTCCAAGAAATCATATGAAAGTACTCCAACGTGTGGAAAAGACACAAGAAAGTGGATAAAAGCAAGCATGGAACATCAAAAATTATAGATACATTTGCAATGTATCAACATCCCCAAGCTTAACTCCAGCTCGTCCTCGAGTAGGTAAGTGATAAAAAGAAAGAATAATTTTTGAGGTGACATGCACTATCAAAGACTTGATCAAATTATTTGTAAAACATTCAAAGCTGGGATCATAGTACTTCAATCATAACATGAAATACAAAGTTCTAGCAATAAGACAAAGAAACTAAGATGCAACATGAAAAGGCACAAACAAAAGATTCATGAATAACAATGCTTTGCAAGACGTTCGTTTGTTTCACATAAAGAAAACATAGCATAATAGTATTCAGCTTGTCCCTCATAGAGTAGCAAATATAAATGCATAGGACACCTTCAAAGTTCATAAGAGTGACTAGATACAAATAGTTTAAAACAAGCAATATCAAGTTATGCATCAATCAACTAGTCTTGAGACAATGCACATAGAACGAAGAATGGCCACTATGCTCTCAAAGTAGGTGCATAAAGATAGAAGGTGGAGACTCAATATAATGGTGGAAGAAAGGATTCAAGTCTCATAAAGAGCTTCCAAAAATTATGGTACTTATAGCTTTCAGCTCTCGTTGCCCCTATCATAAGCATCTTGAAGGTGATTAAGGTTAAAGTGACACAACTAAGAGGATATGCTTGACAAGTTATAAACCGAAATCTCATGCCCCTTACTTACGAAGACCGAACCTCATGCTACTCAACTTTAGTCACAAGTAAGCTCTTGTCATTGTAAGTACATATTATCATAAAGAACCGCCAACGAGGTACCCCTTGCACATGATACATGAGCTTTCCCATAATCAAAATGACAAGGCAAGCAGACAATGAGCATCTTAGCGATCTTTTTATTTGCTATTTGCATAGGTTTTTATTGAGGATGCTTCATAGATTGCTCATTATGGTGATGCTGCAAGTTTCCACCATGATTAGGCATGGCTTAGGCTAGCGGCCCAGGCGTTTCTCTAACACACATAAAAACTCCATGATCTTACAAGTTCCACTTTTATTTCACACCGCCGGGATCCATAAGCAAAAGAACATGATATCAACAGGGTACACAGTACAAGTGCAATGTTGAAAGCGTTCCCCATGATACATGGTTCTGCTAACTTCAACTTATAAAGTGCAAGCATATACGCAACAAAGAAGGACCCAATGGTTCAAGTTTATTAGATGCAAAAAAGTAAAGTGTGCCATCAAGTTTGTGAGAGCGTTAATCACTAGTTTTCTCATAACAAGTTTAATTTGGAAGGTAAACAAAAGCATGAATATACTTGGAATAGCATAAGCTAATAGGTAGGTATGGTGGACTCTTTGGATCCACTACTTCAAAAACGTGTGCTGGTATGAGTCTCTGGTCGCCAAGATCAAGAGGGTCTATCAGATGCTCGAGAACATCCCCGACCTCCTAGAGATCGCCAAGAGCTACGCAGAGGATGATCCGAACCAGGACTCAGACGGCGAGTCAGGTGGAAGACGCCACATGGGCGGCCATTACAACAACAAACACTACAAGCTACGCCATAGCGACACGCGCCACACTGGCAAATGCCTCGGCGATGGCAGGACCGACTTTGTAGCCAACGCCAACTATGGGCAACACGACCCCAAGAACTTACATCGAGACGGAGGAAATTACTGCGCCAACAATGCCCTGAGGCCGAAATTTGACCCCGCGACACTACTCAATCAACCATGTATCTATCACAGCAGGGAAGGGAATCCCGCGACCCACACTAGCGCCAACTGCCACTCTCTCAAAGAGATCGAGAAGGCGAGGTGATCTAGGGAAGGAGCCAACAACGACCTGTCAAGGAACAATGGCAACGCCAGCGGGTTCAGCCACGTGGCCGGCTTGCTGCACAAGTTCAACGGACTCGGAACAAAGAGGGAGAAGAAGGTGCTTGCCCACACATCTGCCGTCAATGTGGTGACACAAGTGGACATTTCGTGTTGGCTCAACTAGTTAGAGCAAAGCATCACTTGGAGTTGAGTACCCAAGGCGAGTCACCCTAGTGGTTAAGCCCAAAGTGGCTGACTACTGGCTCCCCAAGATACTGATGGACGGCGGAAGCTCCATCAACATAATGTACCTGCACACCTTTTAGGGGCTGCAGCTCCCGCAGTCGATGATCGAATCGACCGTTTGCACCTTCCACGACATCGTTCCAAGTTGGAAGGCATACTCAATCGGCAAGGTGATGCTGCCAGTCACCTTCGGCACCATCGCCAACTACCGCACCGAGCGGATCTTCTTCGAGTTGGTGAACTTCCGGAGCCCGTACCACTACATGCTGGGGCGATAGACATTCGCCAAAATCATGCTGCCCCTACTATGCATACAACATGATGAAGATCTTGGGACCATGCGGCATTATCACTGTCCACGGCGACCCCGATATGGCCATGGAGTGCGAGGATAAAGGTGCCCAGCTCGCCGACGTTGTCATCGCGGAAGAAACGAACCACGCTGACGAGCTCGCGAAATACGGGAGTGGCATCGACAAGGATGAACCGATGATCCTGAAGAATCCCAATTTGGCAAGAGCCACGCCAGCAACTTTCGAGGCCTCCGCACACACTCGCACCATTGAGCTTGTCCTAGGCGACTCGAGCCAGAAGATCACCATGGGGACCAACATGTGGCCCGCATAGGAAAGCACGCTCATCGATTTTCTCCATGAGAATCGTGACATCTTCGAATGGAAGCCATCTGACATTCCCATTGTCTCGAGGGAACTCATTGAGCACAAATTAAACACCGAACCCAAGGCATGACCGGTCAAGCAACCACTGTGGCCCTTCAATGAAAAGTGACACCGCGCAATCACCGAAGAGGTGCAGTGGCTACTCGCCATAGGGTTCATTCGACCCATCAAGTACTCCAAATGGCTGGCTAACCTAGTCCTGGTTCTGAACAAGAACAACACATGGATAATGTGTATCGACAACACCAACCTCAACAGCACCTACCCAAAGGAGGAACTTGTACTCCCGTGAATCAACCAAATCATCGATTCGACCATGTTTGAGTCATTGTGCTTCCTTGACGTGTACTCCGGCTACAATCAGATAAAGATGGCCATCGAGGATGAAGAGAAAACGACTTTCATCATGGTGTTTGGAGCCTTTTGCTACACCACAATGACATTTGGCTTCAAGAACGTCGGGGCGACCTACCAACAGTGCATGCAAGAGTGCTAGCGAGCCAAATTGGTCGCAACATCCACGTCTATATCGATGACATAGTGGTGAAGTCGACTTGCCAGAGTGACCTACTCGTCGACCTGGCCGAAACTTCCGTGAATCTACGGAAGTACAACATCAAGCTCAACTCGGAGAAATGCACGTTCGGTGTACCCACCGGCTAGCTGCTGGGGTACGTGGTCTCCAAGAGAGGCATCAAAGTAAACCCCTCCAAGATCAACACCATCGCGCGACTCGAGAAACCCGAGTTCCTGCGCGACGTCCAGAAGCTGGCAGGGTGAGTCGCGGTTCTCAGTTGCTTCATCCCCTGACTCGGTGAAAAGGCAATGCCTCTTTATCTCCTGATGCACAAGAACCCCACATTCGAGTGGGACAGCAAGGCCGACAACGCGCTCAACACACTAAAGGAGGTGCTACTCGCGGTACTAGTGCTCACCATGCCTCTCAACAAGGATCCAATGCTCGTCTACATTGCAGCCTCCAACCGAGTCATCAACGTCGTGATGGTAGTCGAGCAACCCGAAGAGGGCAAGGAGCGCTCCATGCAGCGCCCATATACCACCTCAGCGAGGTCCTCACCGACTCGAGGCAATGCTACCCGTAGTATCGGAAACTGGTCTACACGGCCTTCCGAGCCCAACGACGGCTCCCTCACTACTTCGAGGAACATCCTATCACAGTTGTCTCCTCCGCCCCGCCGTTGGACATCATTCGCAATCGCAACGCGATAGCGCGATTCGCTAAGTGGGCCATCAAAATCAGCATCCACAACATCAAGTACGAGCCGCGCAAGGCCATCAAGTCGCAAGCTCTAGCCAACTTCCTCGCCGACTGGGAAGAAGCACAGTAGCCCGAAACGTTGTCCTACCTCCATTACTGGTCTCTCCACTTCGATGGGTCAATGAACTCAGAGCTGGAATCATCCTAACCTCCCCCAAAGGCGACAAGCTTTGATATGTGCTGCAGCTAAACTTCATGCCTTGCACCAACAACATGGTAGAGTATGAGGCCCTCCTCCATGGCATGCGAGCCGCGAAGGAGATGAACGTCAATCGCCTCAAGTGCTAAGGAGACTCCGACCTCGTCGCCGCCCAAGTCGCCGGCACCTGCGATGCCATTGCTCCCAACATGATAGCATATCGCCAGGTAGTGGACCCGCTAGACGACTACTTTGCCGGCTACTCCATCGAGTGGATCGATCGAAGGAAGAAGGAGGAAGCCAACGCACTCTCCCGCACTGGGTCGGCTAGGAAAACACCACTACCAGGCATCTTCCTCGACATCATCGACAAACTGTCGGTCTCTCCTCCCAAGGATACCGACATCGGGATCCTACTACAACCTGATTCTGCTCAAGTCATGGTGGTCACAGAACCTAGCGACTGGACTGAGCCCTACATTGCCTACCTCAAACACAAGGTTCTGCCCAAGGAAGAGACTGAGGCACGGATGATTGTGTGACGATTCAAGTCATTCGTCATCATCAACGGCGAGCTCCACAAAAGCAGCATGATAGGCATGTACCAACGCTGCGTCCAACCAGAAGAGGGTCACAAGATCCTACAGGACATCCATGCTGGCGACTATGACCACCATGCTGGCACAAGGTCCCTAGTCACCAAGACCATGTGCCACGACTTCTACTGGCTCACCGCACACGCCGACACCGTCGACATCATCCAGCGCTGCGTCGGGTGCCAGAAATACACCAACCAGACGCACATCCCTGGTTCGGCCCTAAAGACTATCTCCATTACATGGACATTCCCCGTCCGAGGCATTGACATGGTGGGTCGATTCAAAACTATGCCATCGGGCTACACCCACCTCTTAGTCATAGTTGACAAGTTCATGAAGTGGGTCGAGGCGAAGCTAATCAAGAAGTGTGACGGCAATACCGCCACCAAGTTCCTCCATGAACTCATCTTTCGGTACGGCTACCCACACAGCATCATCACCGACAATGGCACCAATTTCTCCAAGGGCACCATGGACGAGTTATGTGAGGAGCACGACATTCGAATCGACCTCACCTCAGTCACCCACCCGGAGTCGAACGACCTAGCCGAGCGCGCCAATCAGAGAATCCTCCATGACCTCAAGCCACGACTACAAGTCCCCTCAAGCGGACATGAGGATGCTAGGTCAAGGAGCTCCCCTCTGCTCTCTGGGGCATCCACACCTCCATCAATCAATCACCAGGGTTCACCCCCTTCTCTAGGGTGTACGACGCTAAAGATGTCATGCCAACCAACATCGAGCACGACTCGCCTTGAGTGGTCCACTATGAGGAGGAAGACAAAAAAGCTCCTACCAAAACGTGATCAATTTACTCGATTAAGCATGTGACCTGGCTCGCTCTTGCACCGCCATCTACCAGCAAGGCCTCCGCCACTAACTTAGCCGTCGAGTCCGAACTCGCACCTTCTAGGAATGCGACCTTGTCCTGCGACTCATCCAGGACAAGAAAGGCATGCACAAGCTCTCTCCTCCATGGGAGGGGCCATTCACCATAGGGTGAGTCCTAGGCAACGACGCCACCTAATCAATGTCTGAGGTGATGGCAAGATTGACGTCAAGCGACCATGGAATGTCAACCTGCTTTGCAAGTTCTACACATAGAACTCAAAATTGTACAACTCTATACCCATGCTGAATAAAAATTCTGTGTCCACAAATTGTGTCTACTCGCCACCTCTTATGCCAATCGCACTCGTAAAATACAACAAATACGCTAACCACGATAGTGAACCCTTGGTAGTGTGACCCGACATGGCCAAGTAGTGTGGTTCAAGGGCACTGATAATCAATCGGGCCTTGCACCATCCACCGAAGATGCCAACCCGGGAGCCACCATCGGAGTCGCCTCGCTCGACTGGCTCCCCGAGCCAAGACAACCGGCCGTGCTCCCCACAACACCCTGTCCTCCGCATCCTTGGATGCAACGACTCGAATGTTTAAGTACAACGCTCGGGTACTCGTCCAAAAACAAACCCGCGCGTGTCTTGGGAAAACACCAAGTATGAGAGCACGCCTTGGATTCGCCAAGCGAGTAGCTCTCCGAGTCAGGAGGAGAGACATGTTACACAATAGACAGCGCACCAAGTCCTTCCCTATCTTGGACTTATGACTCGAACGGTTAAGTACCACGCTCAGGGACTTGCCAACTCGAGCCCACACGCGTCCAAGGAAAACACCAAGTACAGAGTACCCCTTGGGTTCACCATGCAACTGGCTCCACGAGCCATGACAAGTCGACTTAAGCTACTTTAAATAGCTTCCAAACACATCGCCCCTGCTAACCACATGCACGCGACCCCACCCCCATAGCAAATACGCTCGGGGACTCGCACAATACAAACAATTGCATAACGCACGACACCACAAATATCACCAAATAAGCGAATCAATACGAGCTGACTAGAATTATAACAAACGCTTGCAATACGAGCCGACCAAAATATCTTACAAATACTTTGTTCTTGGCTGCACCGGTCCGTTTAACAAATTTCTTTACATCATGCAAATCAAACTACCTATTCTGCTGTTGCGAAGAAGAGACCCCTTCCGTTCCCTTAGCCCTGACGAAGGGCTTCCAGCGGTTGACAGGGTAGGTCGTCAAGGACTTCCTGATCGCTGACTGGAATGAACACTCCGACGCCAAATCACAGTGCTCCAGTTGCTTGTCTCTAGGGGCGACCTGACTCCTG
Source organism: Avena eriantha (assembly GCA_910589775.1). Taxonomy (NCBI): domain Eukaryota; kingdom Viridiplantae; phylum Streptophyta; class Magnoliopsida; order Poales; family Poaceae; genus Avena; species Avena eriantha. The sequence continues at coordinate 279,015,993 of OU342746.1, read as the reverse complement.
GTAGGGGAGGAGGTTGCTCATGGCTAAGACATGGTCCGCATAAGGGGTAACCTTTGCGTTCAGTGCCAACACACCAGCGACCTGGACGACTCCTATCGAGGAAGGGTACCCGCTGGTAACATCATCGAGCTCGAAGTCCTCGGGGAAGTGCGCGAGACCAAGTGCACAAAACGCGGAGCGCATCATCCACCTGACGATGATGGTCACCTCCTCCAAGTACTTCCACACCTCGGTGAAGCCCTCGTGAATCACCTCGATGGGCGAGATACCCTGAAGCATAGCCCGCACGCACATCGCCGATGCTGAGGCATTCTCAAGCACCGCTTTGACGTAGTCCTTGGCCCTGTACGGATGCATCGCTGGATCCCTTGGACCTATGATATCTACAAAGTGTTAGCACACTCGATTCACTCAGAGATTCAGTTGCTCGGGGACTCAGAAGTTTGAGGACTCGACCAAAACCAAAGAGGAAAAGGTACTCACCAAGGAGACGCTGACAGTTCTTAATGACATATTTTTCCAAGTCAGAGAACTTCACTTGCAACCCCATGATAATGGAGTCAGAGGCCTAGCGGTCCTTCTCTGACCCTGCAACATGAATCTAGCCTTATCTGCCTCTGTCAGTGCCACCTTGGACTTCTCCTCTGTTGCGGCAGCAGTCTCCTTTGTGGCTTCCAACTCGGACACTAGCACGTAACCTTCGCAGGCCTTGGCCAGTGAGGAGGCGTGATTACTTGCACACAGAAGAAAACACTCATTTCAATGCCAAATTAAAAAGCAAAGTCACTCTCCGATGAATGCAACGCGACGTACTCGCAGAAGCCCAAAGCTGGCTAATCACTTGGGTAGCCACCTTGTGGTCATGCTGAAGTCGCTCGAATTCCACATGCCGGTCATCCGACTCCTGCTGCAATACAAGAACGTGATCAACACAATATACAAGACTCAACTCGCTGCTAACCAGCGAACCAACCCTCAGGGACTGGGGAATCGCGAAAATTACAAGCGCCGACTCGGTGCTAACCAGTGACCCGACCCTCGGGGACTGGGCACTCGAAAATAAGCCTCTGGTCACTACTACCTAGCAACCAGAGCCTTGGGGACTGGGCAAACCTCGAGCGCCTGGCCGAGCAAGCGGCTGAGCTCGATTGCCACCATAGATGGCATTAGATACGCTAGTCCCTAGGATCCTTGTTCCATCAAACTGATGTTTCTAGACTTCAGCCACTACTAGCGACTGCGCTTGGGTGGTCAATGAGCTCTACTTTGCAAGGAATGGAAGAAACATCACAGCCTTGGTCGCCGCTGACGGGGACACCGCCCTCATCTCCTTGGTTGCAGCGGCGTCCTTTGCTTCAACATCCTGGGCAACGACACCTTCCTTGCTCACGACAATGTCACCCATGGTACCCTCTCCTACCACCTCGCCTACTGGGTCAAGGTCGACCTTCTTCTACTTCTTGGCGGCGAGGTCGGGTGCCTCGCTGGAGTCACCCTTTGACGAGGGTTTAACTCATCAATGCCCATTGTTATGGACTTAGGTTCAAGGAAGTGGGGAGCACTGGAAGTCTCGATCGGCTAGCAAACAAGCACACGGGGAGACTCGAAGATTTACCCAGGTTCAGGCCTCATAGAGGACCCTACTCCTGCTTGTCTGCTCTTGATTGATGTTGATCCGAAGGATTACAATGTCGTCGATGGCGGTGGATGCGTAGATTGGATCTGGCAGGTGTCTAGATCTATTGTATATTGTGACGATCGTAGATATGTCTATTGGGTATTGTGGGAGTCGCGGTGCCCTTCTTGTTGTACCCTCCTAGCCTTTATATATGGGGAGGCTAGGTCTCAGGTACCAATACGAGTTGGTTACAAGTTGTATTCAAACTCTAGTCTTGAGCTTTCCTTCTCTTGTGCGTTTGGGAGTCCATGTCCATATGGGCTTTGTACCACTCGAACCGTCATGGGTGTCATGGACCTTGGCAGGTCGTCGAATGAGCTTTCCGTTGAGCTGCACCAGGTAGGCCAATAGTAGGTGCCTGTAGGGCATACCTATGTCAGTAGCCCCCGAGTGTCCAGCCGAATCGTAGATTCGGGTGGAGACTTAGTAGTCTTGAGTTTTGCATTAGGATGTCGGAGTCGACAGTTATGTCGAGTGCGAAGCACTTCACCTGGAAGTTCATCGGGTCAGTCAAAATTCATAGCAGTTCATAAGGATGATGGTAAATGTGCCTAGTGCACTCGACAGATCAGGACCAGTTAATTGCTTCTAGGGCAAAAACAACGCTACCTACTCAAACTCGAGTCCCCGGACTCGAATTCGAAAATTGCTGTCGTAGTTCGACTCATGCCGCGGAGGCCTTACCGAGCCGAACTCCAGTTTTAATGCATATGTACCCAACACGTCTGTCGGGATTTTCTTCATGTCATAGACATGGTATATATCTGGTAGAGCGCAGTGGATGCGGTTACCAGGCCATCAGATTGTATCTATAGGTCTTATCTTTACATCATAGATGTAGCATCCGAATGTTTGTCACTCCGGAGGTGTTTCGGGTGGCCAAGGAGATGTTGTCTCTAAACTTGACATTGCAATGTAATTGGGGTGGAGTCGCCAATGCGTTCGATTGCTGTAAGCGAGTCGACATTGTGGACGCAGTCGACATAATGGACTGTACTCTGAGTCTTTTGTTTTCTATAGGGTGCACAACCAGCGCTCCCTATGGGAGTAGCCCGCGAGTGTCTGTTCGAGTCGTAGACTCGAGCAGAGACTGGTAGTCATCGATTGTGTAGATAGAACGATCCAGAAGTACTTCGGATGATCTTGCGGGTGTCATCAACGCTGGCGCTTTTCTGAATGCACAACCAACGCTCCCTATGGGAGTAGCCCCTAAGTCCTTAGTGGAATCGTGGATTCGAGTGAGGATTCGGTGCATGCCACTCAAAGATCTTGTATATGCGCGTTCAGCGCTCCAGTTTGGAGTAACCCCCGAGTGTCTGGCGGAGTCGTAGACTCGGGCAGAGACTCGAGTCTTGTATCTTGCAGCCGTAGTTGAAAATCATGAGAGGAGAAACCACTGATCCGGAAGTGCATTGGGTCAGCGTATCATGCATAAGGAGCTCGAATTGACGATGAAGTCGGGGTCGAAGTCACGGAGTCATGCGACGATTAACCGGGTGAGTCGATGACGTAGATGGGGTCAACGCAATCACTTCTGTCGGGTGCACAGCCAACGTCGCGTGTGTGTAGCATCAAGCGATGCAACCATCTGAGGAGGGACTCGACTCGGGTCTTGAGTGTATGTCGTAGCCAATTGTTTTGTCGACTCCTGTTGGAGGACCCGATAGAATAGCTCGACGAAGTCGATATCCTTGTAAGTTGCGTAAAACATGAAGAATTGTGAAGTACTTGTATCTTGTAAATAATAGTTGCATGTTGGATTATAAAGTAAGATTCTGGTGCCAATCGAGTCGACATTTTTGCACTGTATGCTAGGCCTTTTTGTTAGCCTGATTACCCTTAGTCTCAGTACCTTGCCGAGGTACTCGGAGTTCAAGGATTCGACGATCAGGCATAATCAGCTACTCGGGCTATCGCGTATGAGGTGCTCGAGTGCGTGTAATCAATGGCACATTAGGTTACTCGAAGAGAGCGCAACCCCCGAGTGTTTCGAGTGCGAGTTAAAAAGAATCAGTTCTAAGTAGAGGGGAACTTAGCTTTATTGGTAGTTGCCGTGGACGAAGTTGATGCAGCCGCGGAGGAATTCGACGTGGTAGAGGATCACATGGCAGATGAGGTCAATACGATAGCGGATGCCAGATCCGATGACGACAACGGGTTGTGGAGCAAAGTCAGAGACTATAGTGGGTGGCCGCGTGCGAAGACCGCGGTGGGTCGTCGCAGTCAAAGACTGTGGCGGGTCATGTGATGGAGTCGAGGACTCAACAGGTCGGCGGAGTCGAAGACCGCAACAGGTCGTCGCAGCCAAAGAGCGCAGCGGGTCTCATGACGGAGTCGAAGAGTCAACAGGTTGGCGGAGTCGAAAACCGCAGCGGGTCACCACAGCGCGGTGCCGCAACCAAGGGAGCCCCCGAGTCGTTGGATTCGAAGACTCCAGCGTGTCGATATATCCAAAGATCGCAGCGGGTCGCTGGAGCCGAAGGAGCCCCCGAGTGTAGAGTCGATGTGATCGATGTGGTCGAGGTGGCGTTCGACGCGACAACGAGTCACGTGACAGATGGGGTCGCGCGGTGGACAAAGTCGACACGGTAGCTGGTCGCATGGTGGAGTCGAAGATTGTAGCGGGTCACCTGAGCCGAAGGCGGCACCAGGTCGATGGATCCGAGGGATCCCCCGAGTCCCCGGAGTCGAAGACCGCGGCGAATCCCCGGAGCCCCCAAGTGTAGAGTCAACACGGTCGGGCAGAGCCAATGGCGGACGCGTAGTCGAGGTCAACGGAGTCGCGCGGTGGACCCGGAGTCAACACAGCATCGAGTCGCACGGTGGACACGAAGTCAACACCATGGACGCAGCCGACATGGCGGCGAGTCGTGCGGCGGAAGGAGTCGACGTGGCAGCAGGTCACGTGACGGACGTAGTCGACAAGGCACATTGAAGTCACGTGGCAGAGTTGGTAGTTGCGCAACAGATAAAATCGATGGGATGGATGCCGACGTGCTGCAATACCATGTTGATTCGAACGATCTTAGCCAAAGAGTTTGTACGTATGTAGCTAGCTTCCGCCCGCAACCTGTTATTTTTCTATATCCATGTTCACATGGCGACGTCAAATTCCTTGTATAGAAGGTTTTTTTTATGATATGAACACTTCCTGGTTTAGGCTTGCATGCATGTTTGAGCACTTAGAAACGATTCAAAATAGTACTTCACATGAAGATTGCCATTGATTTTCGATTCCGTGGTCCGTTCTACACAGATTCAATTGATAGCTTCCTTTTTTTCTTTGCTTCTGTTTCCGCACGCCATCCGGTCTGTAGACTGACTTTTTTCGATTGATCTCGCAGGTACACGATGATTAACACGATCATAAGCGTCTCTGGCCCTAAATTTCATGTATGTACGTATGCCTTTTTTTTTTGTCCTCTGAACTTGAATGCTCAGACTCCTACCCAGCTGTGTAGCTTTCAATCTGTTCCAATTTCTTTAGGAATTCCATGTATGCACGTATCTTTTTTCTCGTCTCGTGATTGTACCCGATGTCATATGTAGGTGACGTATTGTTCTCCAATACAGGGTGATCATTGAAAATTGGAAGAGGCACGCGGCTAGAATTTTTCTTTAGATCCGAATGGCGACTTTGCAAGCATGAAGACTTGGCCGTTCTTGAAAAAATCTCAACAGTTGTTCTTCGGTCACTGAGATCGGAATTGCTGAAACTGTGAATCCAGTGCACGAATCGAACAGGCCGATTAAAGAAGTCGACGGAGCCGAAACGGATCTGATCGCTTCCGATCGTCGATTTGTTGTTTGGTGAAAAGGGAGTCGAAACAGATTTGCTCCTCCGATACCAATGAATCGTAGATCGCGGATGATGGAGCCGTCAAGATTGCAACATCAGTGCCCCCAGTTCCCATAGACGGTGCCAATTGACGAGGGTTTAACTCATCAATGCCCATTGTTATGGACTTAGGTTCGAGAAAGTGAGGAGCGCTGAAGTCTCGATCGGCTAGCAAACAAGCACACAGAGAGACTCGAAGATTTACCCAGGTTCAGGCCTCATAGAGGACCCTACTCCTGCTTGTCTTCTCTTGATTGATGATGATCCGAAGGATTACAATGTCACCGATGGCGATGGATGCGCGGATTGGATCTGGCGGGTGTCTAGATCTATTATCTATTGTGACGATCGTAGATATGTCTATTGGGTATTGTGGGAGGCATGATGCTCTTCTTGTTGGACACTCCTAGACTTTATATATGGGGAGGGTAGGTCTCAGGTACCAATATGAGTTGGTTACAAATTGTATTCAAACTCTAGTCTTGAGCTTTCCTTCTCTTGTGCATTTTGGAGTCCATGTCCATATGGGCTTCGTACCACTGGAACCGTCATGGGCGTCATGGACCTTGGCAGGTCGTCGAATGGGCCTTCCATCGAGCCGCACCAGGTAGGCCAATAGTAGGTGCTTGTAGGGCATACCTATGCCACCCTTCCTCTTCTTGGAGGCGTCTTCTCCCTCCTCGACGCGGTTCAAGGGGATTTTGACACGGTTGCCCGTGTTATCCTCTTCGCCTTGCCCCTGCAAAAATCAGAACAATCAGTGATTCAGAAATTCCGACGAGTGCAACATTCACACAATTGAACGAAACAGAAACACTTACTTGGTGACCAGAATAACACGTAGACCCGTGCTGACGTGCGTGGGCTTCTCCAGCTCAGGGACGAGCGAACACGTCAACCCCGACTTGGCTCTCTTGATGCCGTGGTTTGGGCGGCGCCACTGGCTTCTTCACTGACGCGGCCATCGCTGTCTAGGTCTCTGACTCCTTCGCTGTATCTGGGGACTCCGACCCGTTCGTTACTATCGAGGCCTCTGACCCAGTCACGATGTCAGGTCCTCCAACCCCTTTGCCACGAGTGGCTCCGTCGCTACCTCTTCATCTTTGGCCTCCGAGTCAAACACCACCTGACATGGCTATACCCTACAGGTACTCGAGTTTGGTATATATGGCCTGAATACAGCGGAAGCCCATGGTGTCGCCAAGGCCCAAGAGAGGACTCGAGTGGCCTACGGACTCTCGATTGCTTGAAGAACAAGAAGAAGCTAAAGATAGAAAGTTCAAAGGGGAAAACCCTAACCTGTAACCGACTCGACCTGTTACCTGAGACCTAGCCTATCTATATAAAGGCTAGGAGGGGCGGCGAGAAGGACACACGCAACCCTAGTTTCCACAACCCTCGCCAGATCACATCTGCGCACCATTGTAATCTTCGATTCCTTCGATAATTCCACAAGCACACAAGCAGGAGTAGGGACCTCTACGAGGCCTGAACCTGGGTAAATCTTCGAGTCCCCTGTGTTCTTGTTTGCTAGCCGATAGATGTCTCCAGCGCTCCCTCCTTCTCCAAAACCCAAGTCCATAACAATGGGCATTGATGAGTTAAACCCTCGTCAATTGGCGCCGTTTGTGGGAATTGGGAGTGCTGATGTTGCCGCTTCTTCGGCCCCATCAACCGCGATCTACAACTCCGCAACAGCGGAGATTCGCCAGCTCTTCGGCGCGTTCGACTTCACCGTCCACACGCCGGCCACTCGCCCGACCTTCGAGTCTGTGGGCGACGGAATCAGCCTGGCGATTGGGAGCTTCCGCTTCCAAGTTGGTCAGATGGGCACGCTTCGCATGCCTGACCAGCCGACGGTGCCGTCGATCGCCCCAACATCATGGTTACCTCCATCGATTGGCACCCTCAGTGAGCTCAACGCCCCGACAACAGTCGAGAAAACGGTCAGCGACATCAGTCGCGACTCCGATCTAAGCTATGGCTCCAGATCTGAAAATTGCGGGAGCAGCAGCTTCCCCAATCACTTCATGTGCGCCGTCATCAACACGGGCAACACCTTCGCCAACCGTGGAAACACGGGCAACCGTGGCAACGAAACCGACCCGCCTAACGGCGGCATACCCAATGGTGGACCAACGCCCAATGGCGGCAACGGCGGCAATCACGTCCTCGTCGACAACGGAGGAACAGTCGAACCTCCAACTATAATATACGAGCAAACCGGCGAACGCGTCGTGATCAGGCTCAACGAGCAAGAATGGGCTCGCTGCCACGAGACCCTGCGAGGCACTCCTCTACCCTTCGGATCGCCGCAAGAACTACTGGTGGGCTACCACTGGCTCCTGAAGGAAGAATTCAAGCGCCAAGTGCAAACAATCGCGCAACTCGAGGCGCGCAAAAAAGCAGCAGACGAGTCGAGCCTTCGTCGTGCTGGGCTCTCCTCTCACGGAGGATCCTCCTCAAAGGGGAAAAAGTACATCGCCAAAAAGAGGCAATCCCGGATGGCCCATCTTACCGAGCAAGAACGCATAGAAGCTGCAAAAGTCCTCGACTTCAACTCTATGACAGTCGATACACGGGGCAATGTGGTCCCCAAGACGCCGCAGGCTGCGGTGACAGCGGCCACCATGTACCTCCTTAACAACCAGCCACCAACTGGAGATCCCTGAGCCGCCATGCACCGATCTACGATTGCAGGCTTGGGACTAATCGAAGATGCCCTCGACAAGGAGCCAACACCAGAGCCGAAAAAGGGCAAAGCGTTACTCCTCGCCCTCATCCAGCGATGACAGTCACGATCTGTCCCGACGCCGCCGCTCATGGTGACACGACCGCGACTATGATGCGAGCGACGACCTCACGCAACGCAAGATTGATAAATCAAGGGCACGACGTTCTCGGTCGACTGACTCGGAAGAGAAAGATGTGGAGCTCTGCGGCGCCAGATGCTTCAGCAGATCCATCAGGCAAAAGCGAATGCCTAAGGGATTTAAACTTCCATCGGAGAACCCAAAGTTTGATGGCCTACAGGACCCGAAGATCTGGCTGGAGGACCACATCTCCTCCGTCAGGCTCCACGGAGGCAGTCGAAGCATGGCCATGCAATGCTTACAGCTACAGCTGCAAGGCGCCGCCCGAGCATGGCTCAACAACCTCCCGCGCGGATCCATTCGCAGCTGGGATGAGCTTGTCTACAGCTTTGTGCGCAACTTCAAGGGCACGTATAAGCGGCCCGCATCAATCGAAGAGCTGACATGCTGCCAGCAAAGATCGGGCAAATCGCTACGCTCCTACATCCAAAGGTGGTCCATCATCAAGAACTCCGCAGAGAATATCTCAGAGGATCGCGCGATTGACGCGTTCAACGGCGGCATTCGCTGCCTAGAACTCAGGGAGGAGTTGGGCCGCTCAAAGCCCAAAACCATCGACCACCTGATGGAAATCGCGAATCGGTGGGCTGATGGCGAAGATTCGGGGAAGAATCGCGTTCACTCCGATGAGGAGGCGGAACTCGAGCGCAGATGCAATCGCCGAGGCAAACGCCGCATGCGCATCTACGATGATCGCGGCGACGTCAACATGGTCGTAGCTGGCTACACCGACAGATGCGACGATAACCGCAACAGCGGATACCGTAGCGACGGATACCGCGACTCCGGGAAAACTACGCAAGTGTGGCAACACCGCAATCGCGATGAGGCACCCGCGACATCCATTGAGGACAAACTGTCTGGGCCATGTACGGTACACTTCTACATCGACAAGCATGATGGAAAGAAGAAGTCTAGCCACCTCCTCAAGGATTGCGACGAGTTCCTCAAGCTACATGAGGGATTGGTTTGGATGAACCGCAACACAGTCGAAAGAGGCTACAAAGCCGCTCCAGGCGCCATGGCACATGGCGCTCTGCCACCACCACCTGGGCCACCCCCGGATGCAGCTGCGCCGGACCAGCACCACGGAGGCGAACCGTACCCACGAGCCATGGGCACCATGATGATCCAAAAGGGACGCCCCTCGAATCGGGTGTAGAAGGCCATCACTCGCCAAGTCAACTTGGCCACACACTCGCCACCATCCACTACTGAGTACCTCAGCGGCAGCGAGTCCTGCATCACCTTCGAAAAACGCGATCATCCGCCTCAAGTACCCCGTCTAGGCCATTGCCCCCTCGTACTCGAGGCGCAAATCGGAGGTTTCGACATGATCCGTGTCTTCATGGATGGCGGGAGCGGCATCAACCTTATATTCGCAAGTACCTTGCAAGCAATGAGGATCCCTCTAACTTGCCTGGAGGCCTCGGACACAATATTCCACGACATCGTCCCAGGGAAAGGCGTATACCCCCTGGGCAAAATCAACCTCGACGTCATCTTTGGCACGCCGAAGAACTTCCGGCACGAGCGCATCAACTTTGAGGTCGTCGACTGGCCCTCACAGTACCACTGCATCCTTGGGCGCGTCGCGTTCGCTAGGTTCATGGCAGGACCCCACTACGCCTACCTGCAGATGAAAATGCCTGGTCCCGATGGCGTCATCACGATCAACGGGAGCTTCGAGAGATCTGACAGTTGCGACAGGGAATTCAATAGAATTTCCCAGTCCTTTGGAGGAACTCGCGAGACTAAAGGAGTCGACAGACAACAGTCTGCCTCCCCCGAGCCAGCCAAGTTCACCTAATCTCTCCTCGACTCATCGGTGCACACAAAGAAAGTGTAGGTCCACCCATCGGATCCCGCCAAGACGGCCCTCATCGCCAACAACTTGAGTCCCGCATAGGAACTCGCGCTCGTCGAATTCCTCTGTGAGCACTGGGAAATCTTCGCCTGGTGTCCAGCGGACATGCCAGGAGTTCCCAGGGAATTCGCCGAGCACGCACTGAACGTCAACCCAGATGCAAGGCCAGTCAAGCAAACAATACGGCGATTATCTGAGCCAAGAGCAAAGGCAGTCGGGATGGAGATCAACAGTCTCCTCGACACCAAATTCATACGCGAGATCAAGGAAAGCACTTGGCTCGCCAATACGGTGCTAGTACCAAAAAAGGACACGGATGTCATGCGGATGCGCGTGGACTTCACCTCTCTAAATAAGCACTGCCCAAAGGATCACTTCCCGCTACCGAGAATCGACCAGATCATCGACTCCACCGCGGGATGCGAACGCCTCTGCTTCCTCGACGCCTACTCAGGCTATAATCAGATTCAAATGAAGGAGGAAGATCAAGAAAAAACAGCGTTTACAACGCCCTTTGGCGTGTTCTGCTACAATACAATGCCCTTCGAGCTAAAAAACGCAGGAGACACCTATCAGCGGTGCATGCAGGCTTGTCTCAAAGAGCAACTCGGTCGCAACATTCAAGTCTATGTCGACGACATAGTAATCAAGACAAGGAGGAAGCCTCCCTAATCGACGATTTGCGCAAAACCTTCGCTAACCTCGACCGCTACCGGATCAAGCTAAATCCAGACAAATGCGCCTTTGGCGTACCATCTGGTCAACTACTCGGGTATCTCATCTCCGTGAGGGGAATCGAGGCGAACCCGAAGAAAATAAAAGCCATACTGGCCATGGAGAAGCCGAAAAACATAAGGGGCGTCCAGCAGCTGGCTGGGCGAATCGCGGCCCTCAATCGATTCATTAGCCGGATGGGAGAAAAGGCACTGCCCTTCTACCAGCTCCTCCGCAAAGCTGAAAAATTCGAGTGGACCAATGAAGCGCAAGAAGCATTCGACGACCTCAAGCGCCTGCTATGCACTTCGCCAGTACTAGTGACCCCACGAGAAAGGGAACCACTGTTGCTGTATATCTCCGCCACCAACCAAGTGGTCAGCACAGTACTCGTGGTCGAACGAGCCGAGGAAAACAAGGTCCATGGAGTACATCGCCCAGTTTACTACCTCAGCGAGGTCCTCACGCCAACAAAACAGCGGTACCCGCACTACCAGAAGCTGGCATACGGTGTCTTCATGACCGCCCAGCGACTGCGCCATTACTTCCAGGAGCACCCAATCGTAGTGGTCAACGACGCACCGTTGGGGCATATCCTCAATAACCCCAACGCCACGAGACGAGTCGCGCTTTGGGGAATAGAATTGTCTCCACGAGACATTACATACGAAAAGCGCGACGCAATCAAGTCGCAAGTTCTCCCTGACTTCCTTGTGCAGTGGATGGAGAACCAGCTCCCTGACAAACCAGATATGCCCTACCTCTAGACAATGCACTTCGATGGATCCAAGCGGAAGGACGGAGCAGGTGTCGGTGTCATACTAACATCACCTCAAGGGGATAAGCTGAAATACATCATGCAAATGCAGTTCACCGCCTCGAACAATGAAGCTGAGTATGAAGCCCTTCTGCACGGGATGAGGATGGCAAAAGCCTGCGGCGCCAAGAGGCTCATTATATACGGCGACTCCAAGTTGGTCGTCAACCAAATGATGCATGACTGCGACGCACTGCATGACAACATGATCGCGTACCGCGACCTCTACGACACACTCGAAGGAGACTTTGACGGTTGCGAGCTGCGGCACGTAGGTCGCGAAAGCAACGAAGAGGCGGACGCACTCGCCAACATAGGCTCTGCCTGCGCCCCATACCACCTGGGGTATTTCTCGAGCGCATCTGCGAACGCTCCATCAAGCCAAAGGCCACAGAGAAGAAAACAAGCGCAACAATGGACTCGGGGGCTACGCCACCCGATGAGTCAATGGCACTCGATGACTTGGAGATGGACACATGACTCGAGGGACCAATGAGCGTCATGATGATTGAACAATCCTGGACGCAACCGTACATCGTACCTCCTCAACAAAAGGCTACCGGACGATCTGACTGATGCACGGCACATCGCGCGGCGGTCCAAGGCATTCACTATTATCAACAGCGAACTGTATAAACGCAACATCACAGGAGTACTCCAACGATGCGTCTCCACGGCCGATGGAAGAGCCGTTCTCCTCGACATCCATGAGGGGACCTATGGGCTCCACGCCGGCAGTCGCGCCCTCGTTGCCAAAGCTCTACGAGCTGGATTCTATTGGCCTACGGCCATGCACGATGCCAAGGACATCGTCCAAAAATTCAATGCTTGCCAACGATTTGCGGACAAGCCGCACGCACCTGGCGCAGAGCTCTGGCCAATTCCATTGGCCTGGCCCTTCGCGCAATGGGGACTCGACATGGTTGGCAAACTCCCAAGGTCCTCACGAGGAGGCTACGTCTACCTCTTGGTCGCAGTCGACAAATTCACCAAGTGGATTGAGGCCATGCCAGTGACCAACCAATCAGGACACAACGCAGTTAAGTTCTTCGAATCCATCGTCTACCGCTTCGGAGTACTGCACAATATCATCACCGATAATGGGCCGAACTTCACATCCAAGGAGTTCCAAGAATACTGCGAGAATCTGGGGATCAACATCAGCTATGCCTCGGTAGCACATCCACAGACCAACGGTCAGGTGGAAAAAGCAAACGAGCTCGTCTGCCGCGGCATCAAAAAGCGACTTCTCTGGCCACTCGAGCAAGCCGCGGGTTGCTGGCCAGACGAACTGCAATCAGTACTCTGGAGCCTACGCACAACTCCAAACAGTGCCACGGGCTACACGCCATTCTTTATGGTGCACGGAGCCAAAGCAGTGCTACCCGCCGAGGTACGATACAAGGCGCCGCGCGTGGTCGCTTACAGCGAAGAAGAGTCATCCCTCGCACTCGAAGATTCCGTTGACCTCCTTGACGAGGCAAGAGAAATTGCAGCGGAAAGATCAACGTGTAGCAGCAGAACCTGCGCAACTACCACAGTAGGAGGCTACGCCTCAGATCCTTCGTCGAAGGCGACCTGGTCCTGCGACTAAAGCAGCAAGGACATCTCAAGCTCGAATCCCCCTGGGAGGGACCATACGTGATTACAAAAGTAATCCCAGGTGGCGCCTATCGCCTTCAAGATTTAGAGACAGGAGTCGCATACTCCAACCCCTGGAACGTCGCACAACTGCGACGCTTTTACCCTTAGTCGTTTTTCCTTTTACATTACCAATAAGGCAATCAGCCAAGGCTACTTAGCCACACATTCTACTTCATACTGTCCCTCGAATGAATAAAGCTAAGTGCCCCAAAACTCTGTGTTTTTCTTTATTTTTCCATAATTTATCTACTCGGGGGCTGCGGCACCCTGTACACATCTGTTCTACGAACTAAAAAGCGTTATCCTGAATAGCTGGCACATCAATCGAAACCCTTGACGCAAACACCAACCCAGTTGCAACGCAGCTGACAGGTTGACAAAGGGACTGAGATAAAACCACATGGCCAAGCCAACGAAAAGGAATCGCATAGTGCAACGCACTCACATGCTAACAAGCTCTTCATAAATAATCTATAGTCAGTTATACACCGTATATACGAACTTTACAACACAGGTATACTTATATGCAGGATACAAATCAAGCTACTACTGCAACAAAAGAACATTGGTTTGTTCCTCAAAGAAGTCGACGATCTCTTCTGCTGGGCGATCCACCACCTGGTAGTGCGGCACCATATTCCAGGCAGAACCTGCTGGTGGCGCAGGTGGCCCAGCCGCAATTACCGCAACATCTACGTCAGACCTATGCAGTCGCACCAGCGATAGAGCGGCCTTGGCACCAGCCACCAACTGTTGCCTCACGCACTCGCGAACCGCGGTCAGGTCTTGAAACTTGGCAAGGAGGGCCAGCAAGCTTGATGGAGCAACATCCAGCGGAAACATCATCCGATAAATGTTCTTCAAGCATGACTGCGACTTCTTCAGAAAGTGTAGCACTCGCAATGCACGATCCTGCAGGGTCGCCAGTGCAATCACACGATCATGATCTACCCAGAAGTATCCACTCTCTTGAAGTTGCTCCTGGGTAAAATCATGCATACGAATGGCAATTCTATCCTTCTCATCCTGCGGATGATGCGCGCTGACAACTACATGAAGCAGCAATAGAAGCATAAGGACAACGCACTATAGAGAGCGACTACAAGGAAAAGATAAGAGCAAGCAAACTAACACTTGAATTGGTCGCTCAGCTGCGTCACCTCGCCAAGCAGATACTGCTCTCGGGCGGCGGCTTTCTCCGCCTTTGACTTCCATACATTCGTGCTACCGCGGAGCACGGGTAACTCATGCTCTAGCTGCTTCATGCGGTCACGCAATCGCGAAAGTAGCGACAACTCACCTACCCTAGAGTGCGGTGGTGCCAAAGTATCATCAAGAGGCGGCGAGTCCTGAGTTTCCCTCAAAGGATCACTTGATGTACCCTACCACAAGCCAAGATAGAACCAAATAAGACGACCAAATCAACACAAAGACGAAAGATTCAAGTGCATTCAAGACTAGCAAAAGTATCAGCAGATACACTCGCCAGCAAGCATGTTCTTAACAAAGGACACAAACTAGTTAACTATTACAAATCTACTGAGGAGCGATTGGCTTCTTCGACTTCGACGACTTTGGGGGCTTCATCGAGTCCGTGGCAATGTCAGATGCCACTGACTTTCAGCTAGCCCCTGATGTCGCAGCCTTTGCCGCCTTCTTGGCGCGTTGCAGCTCCTCAGAGTACTTCGCAACCGTGTTTATCAGCTGCGGCCCATATTTGCCACAGGCAGTCGTGAAAGGAGCAAAGACTACCTGCTGGCCGTCCGTGCTAACGGGCATCGCCTTCGACACTGCGGCAGGATCGACCTCGACTCCGTGAGCCTGCACCATGGCAAGTGACATGGACGCGTGATGCGCTTGACTTTCGACGTAGAGCTCGTTGGGAACCCCAAGAGGAAGGTACGATGAATATAGCAGCAAGTCTTCCCTCAGTTATGAAACCAAGGTTCAATCGAACTAGTAGGAGCAAGGAAACACCCCAAAGGTGTTACTAGCTGAGCTTTGGTAGGGCGCACTACCGGTGCTAGTAGCAACGTGGAGACCTGCACAACACAACCACAAAACTTTGTCCCCAACTTGCGATGAGGTTGTCAATCTCACCGTGTTTTGCGGAAAACAAAGGATTAAACGTATCGAATGGAAAGAAGTAAAAGTTTGTAGAAAGTAAACACAAAGCAGTAAATAGTTGTAGATTGTATGTAAAGTAAAAAAGGACCGGGATCCATAGTTCACTAGAGGTGGCTCTCCTTAGATAGATAACATGCTGGGTGAAAAAATTACAGCGGGGCAATTGACAACCACCGAGAAAGCAATACATGCATATACTAATCATCTTGACTTCTCTGAGACTTGATTGGGCATTACAACATAATACATAGACCGCCATCCAACTACATCTATGACTAATAATCCACCTTCAGGTTATCATCCGACCCCCCTCCAGTATTAAGTTGCAAGCAACAGATTATTGCTTTACGAACTACGTGTAAAGCAAACAATACAATTGTTCTATGAACAAAGGATCGTTGTTTTCTCCCTAGTAGAAACAGCACATCTAGTACCTTAGAGATTTCTGTCACTTCCCCAGATTACTAGAGGCATGAACCCACTATCGAGCATAAATACTAACTCTTGGAGTTGCTAGCATCTACTTGGCCAAGATAGCAACTAACAACAGAAAGCATGCAAGATCTCAAATAACAAATACATGATAGAATCAATAATCAATCTGAAATAGCATCTCAATATCCATCGGATCCCCGCAAACACAACATGTATGGATTACAAATAGATGATCTTGATCATGAACGGAGCTCATAGGATCTAAACATAAAAGCACAAAGGAGGAGAAACCAGCCATCTAGCTACTACATCGATCCGTAGTCCAAGGATGAACTACTCACGCATCACACCGGAGGCTTGCATGATGATGAAGAAGGCCTCCATGGTGAATTCCCCTCTCCGGCAGGGTGCCGGGAAGAGCTTCAGACCCCCTCGATCTAGGGACAGAGACGACGGCGGCTACAGACTCTTTCGTGGATTTTTGATCGGGTACTTAGGGTTTTCGTCTCGAGGGCAACTTATAGGCGGAAGGAGAGGCCGAGGGGTTGCTGGGGTCGGCCAGACCACCCCCTGGCGCGGGCCAAGCCTGGCCGCACAGCCAGGTGGTGTGGCTGGCCCCTGGCCCCTCTCCGTCTCGTATTCTGGCACTTGATCCGTTCCGGAAAAATAGGCACTTTAGCTTTTGTCCCGTCTAATTCCGAGAATATTCATTTTCTGACTTTCCTGGAACCAAAAACAGCAGAAAACAGGCAGCTGGCACTGTGGCTCTTGTTAATAGGTTAGTCCAAGAAATCATAATCAAAGTACTCCAAAGTTGGAACAAAACACAAGAAAGTGGATAAAACTAAGCATGGAACATGAAAAATTATAGATACATTTGCAATGTATCAACATCCCCAAGCTTAACTCCTGCTCGTCCTCGAGTAGGTAAGTGATAAAAAGAAAGAATTTTTGAGGTGACATGCACCATCAAAGACTTGATCAAAGTATTTGCAAAACACTCAAAGCTGGGATCATAATACTTCAATCATAACATGAAAGTCAAAGTTCTAGCAATAAGCAAAGAAACTATGATGCAACATGAAAAGACACAAACAAAAGATTCATGAATAACAATGCTTTGCAAGACGTTTGTTTGTTTCACATAAAGAAAACATAGCATAAAAGTATTCAGCTTGTCCGTCAATAGAGTAGCAAATATAAATGCATAGGACACCTTCAAAGTTCATAAGAGTGACTAGATACAATAGTTTCAAACAAGCAATAATAAGTTATGCATCAATCAACTAGTCTTGGGACAATGCACATAGAACTAAGAATGGCCACTATGCTCTCAAAGTAGGTGCATAAAGATAGAAGGTGGAGACTCAATGTAATGGTGGAAGAAAGGCCTTTTGTAAAAGGAAGTAGGGATTCAAGTCTCATAAAGAGCTTCCAAAAATTATGGTACTTATAGCTTTCAGCTCTCATTGCCCCTATCATAAGCATCTTGAAGTGGTTAAGGTTAAAGTGACACAACTAAGAGGATATGCTTGACAAGTTATAAACCGAAATCTCATGCCCCTTACTTACGAAGACCGATCCTCATGCTACTCAACTTCAGTCACGCGTAAGCTCTTGTCATTGTAAGTATATGTGTATCATTAAGGACCGCCAACGGGTACCCCTTGCACATGATACGGGAGCTTTCCCATAATCAAAATGACAGGGCAAGCAGACAATGAGCATCTCAACGATCTTTTTATTTGCTATTTGCATAGGTTTTTAGTGAGGATGCTTCATAGAGTGCTCATTATGGTGATGCTGCAAGTTTCCACCATGAATAGGCATGGCTTAGGCTAGCGGCCCAGGCATTTCTCTAACACACATACAAACTCCATGATCTTACAAGTTCCACTTTTATTTCACACCGCCGGGATTCGTAAGCAAAAAAACATAATATCAACGGGGTACAAAGTACAAGTGCAATGTTGAAAGCGTTCCCCATGAAACATGGTTCTGCTAATTTCAACTTATTAAGCGCAAGCATATACGCAACAAAGAAAGACCCAATGGTTCAAGTTTATTAGAGGCAATAAAGTAAAGTGTGCCATCAAGTTCGTGAGAGCTTTAATCACTAGTTTTCTCATAACAAGTGGAAGGTAAACAAAAGCATGAATATACTTGGAATAGCATAAGATAATAGGTAGGTATGGTGGACTCTTTGGAAAAACTTGGTTTAGGGAGTTGGATGCATGAGTGGAACTCATACTTTTTGTGGAGGCTAGCAAAAGACTAGGAGCGACAAACTAAGAGAGCAATAATGGCCATAATTACGCAGAGCGACAAAACATCATTGATCAAAGCATAAAGTGATACTACAAGTTGAAAACTAAAGGATCATAAAGGCTATGGTGACTTGAGATAGTCATAACATGGTGTGAGCATGTGCCAAGTCAATCCAAATAAAGCATCAAAGGAGAATACCACTATACTATGCTTTAATATGCTAAAACAACGCATGATTCATCCAAGGCACATTAAGAAATCTCAATTGTTTATAACAATTCATGCTACATCAAAGAATACTAAGCATAAAGCCAAAACAATATCAAGCATGGCATGACAAAGCATAGGCCACAGTCAAAAACGAGCTCTTTTTACCACATAAGCATGAACTTTCCTACTCTTTTCCAAACCAAACCAAACTATTTGCAAACCAATGTATGAAAGAGGGGGTCCAACCAACTTATTCAGAAAACTTAGCAAACCAAGCAAACTAAAAACCAAAGCGAAAAATAAGACGCTCCAAGAAAAACACAACTGTGCATGAAACAATAAAAATGAAGCGTTTGGAAGAAACCTGGGATTTTTATTGATGAAGAAGGGGAATGCCTTGGGCATCCCCAAGCTTTGACGCTTGTACTTCTTGGATGTTTCTTGGGGTGACACGCGTGGCATCCCCAAGCTTGATCTTTAGTCCATCCTTCATCTCATTACTCATTCCTTCCATACACCTAAATTTTTTCCTTCATACAAAACTTCACACAATCTCATTAGCAACATTAGTGCACTTAAGATAAATAAGTCTCAAGGTTCAGTTCTAACACCAAATAAACTTTCATTAGAACACTAGCTACTGTAGCACTTCCCTCAAAAAGCTCAATTCCCCAAAGGAACTCAAGAAGGAACTAACAAGAAGCAAATGCAGAAAATGGCAGAAATCTATCAAAACAGACCAGCAGGTAAAGACGAATTTGTTCGAAGACCTTCTGTTGCTCAAATCAAAAAGTGCTGAACTAACGAACGTTATATAACAACCTGGGGCAGAAGAACAAAAAATTACAGCTCAATCCGACGTACAGAGCTCTCTCGGGAATTTTTACGGTGAAGCACAGAAATCTGTTTCGGGACAACAACTTTCCCAATCATTACTTCACTCTCATTAGAGGTTACTCTTGGCACAAAAAACAAATAAAAAGGATAAGGAGAGGTTATTACAGAGGTAACAACTTACAAGACTCAACTAAAACTCTTGGGTTATCTCCCAACAAGTACTTTTCTTTAACGCCTTTAAGTTAGGTAGAAGAACCAGAGAAAGAATCAAGTGTTCTCAAATGAAGAAGCATTAAGGCCAAATTTTGTTTTCATAGGAGAAGCAAAAGAAATCTTTTCTATCTTTTTAGGGAAGTGTTCTATACCTTTCTTGAGTGGGAGTTGATATTTAATGGTGCCTTCTTTCATATCAATGATGACACCAACAGTTCTAAGAAAAGGTCTTCCCAAAGCAATAGGACAAGAAGCATTGTATTCAACATCCAAAACATAGAAATCAACGGGGACACAGGAATCATTAACCATAATAAGAACATCATTAAGACTCCCCATGAGTTTCTTTTTAGCATTAGCATCAAGTGAGACATTCAAATAACAATTTTCAAGAGGAGGCAAATCAAGCATATCATAAATCCTTCTAGGCATAATAGAAACACTACTATCAAGATCACATAAAGCTTTGAAATCAAAGTCATTCACTTTCATATTAATGATGGGTTCCCAACCATCCTCTTGCTTTATAGGAATAAAAGCTTTATGTTTCATCTTTTCTTCTTTAATCTTTATGAGAGCATCAGTAATGTGTTTTGTAAAGGCCATGTTCATAGCACTAGCATTAGGACTTTTAGCTAGCTTTTGTAGGAACTTAATAACTTCAGAGATGTTACAACCATCAAGATCAAAATCAACTTTATCATCTAAAGTAGTAGAACTATTACTAGCCTCAACACTAGTGGTGGTAATAGTAGAAACACTAATTTTTCTAGCAATTTCATCTTCTCTTTCCCACTTAGCATGTCATTCAGCTAATAGTCTAACATTTTCATAAATTCTTACTTGTATAACATTAGTAGCTGCAAAGAGATTCTCATTAGTTTCAGGTTTAGCAGCCATTTTATTCAAAGTAGATTGAGCTTCAGCCAAAGATGCTATATTTCTTTCAGCATTAGAAAGTTTTTCCTCAATAGTTTTATTGAAAGCAGTTTGTTTACTAATAAACTCTTTAAGCATAGCTTCAAGTTCGGAGGGAGCACTCTTATTGTTGTAAGAATTTCCATAAGCATTACCATTGTTGGGAGGATATGGCTTATAATTATTGTTACCAAAATTGTTCCTATAAGCATTATTACCATAAGCATTGTTGCCAAAGTTGTTATTTCTTATGAAGTTCACATCAACTTGCTCTTCTTGAGCAACCAAAGAGGCTAAAGGAACATTATTTGGATCAATATGGGCTTTCCCATTAACAAGCATAGACATAATAATATCAATTTTATCACTCAAGGAGGAGGTTTCCTCAACAGAATTTACCTTCTTACCTTGTGGAGCTCTCTCAGTATGCCATTCAGAATAGTTAACCATCATATTATCCAAAAGTTTTGTTGCAGCACCCAAAGTGATGGTCATAAAGGTACCTCTAGCAGCTAAATCCAATAGGTTCCTTGAAAAATAGTTCAATCCTGCATAAAAAGTTTGGATGATCATCCAAGCAGTCAGTCCATGAGTGGGACAATTCTTTACCAAAGATTTCAATCTTTCCCAAGCTTGAGCAACATGCTCATTATCAAGTTGTTTAAACTTCATTATTTCAGCTCTCATGGATATAATCTTAGCAGGAGGATAGTATTTTCCAATAAAAGCATCTTTGCACTTAGTCCAAGAATCAATACTATTCCTAGTTAAGGAATTCAACCACTCTTTAGCTTTTCCTCTCAAAGAGAAAGGAAACAATTTCAGCTTAATAATATCACCATCTATATCCTTATGCTTTTGCATCTCACAAAGTTCAACAAAGTTATTTAGATTGGAAGCAGCATCTTCATTACCAGTACCAGAAAATTGCTCTCTCATAACGAGATTGAGTAAAGCAGGTTTTATCTCAAAGAAAGTATTTTCAGCCACAGGTGGAGCAATAGGTGTGCTCATAAAATCATTGTTGTTGGTGCTAGTGAAGTCACACAACTTAGTGTTCTCAAGAGTAGTCATTTTTTTGGGTTTTCAAATAAGAAAGCAAACAAGTAAAACTAATTTTTTTGTGTTTTTGAAGAACAGAACAAGCAAACAAAGCAAAAAAGAAAACTAAGCAAAACAAAAACAACAAAGTAAAGAGATTGGTTATGAGGGACTCCCCTTGTGAAGATGTCCTTGACTCCCCGGCAACGACGCCAGAAAATCTTGATGCGCTCGACTTTCGACGTAGAGCTCGTTGGGAACCCCAAGAGGAAGGTACGATGAATATAGCAGCAAGTCTTCCCTCTGCTATGAAACCAAGGTTTAATCGAACCAGTAGGAGCAAGGAAACACCCCAAAGGTGTTACTAGCTGAGCTTTGGTAGGGCGCACTACCGGTGCTAGTAGCAACATGGAGACCTGCACAACACAACCATAGAACTTTGTCCCCAACTTGCGATGAGGTTGTCAATCTCACCGTGTTTTGCGGAAAACAAAGGATTAAACGTATCGAATGGAAAGAAGTAAAAGTTTGTAGAAAGTAAACACAAAGCAGTAAACAGTTGTAGATTGTATGTAAAGTAAAAAGGACCGGGATCCATAGTTCACTAGAGGTGGCTCCCCTTAGATAGATAACATGCTGGGTGAACAAATTACAGCGAGGCAATTGATAAACACCGAGAAAGCAATACATGCATATACTAATCATCTTGACTTCTCTGAGACTTGATTGGGCATTACAACATAATACATAGACCGCCGTCCAACTGCATCTATGACTAATAATCCACCTTCAGGTTATCATCCGAACCCCTTCCAGTATTAAGTTGCAAGCAACAGATTATTGCTTTACGAACTGCGTGTAAAGTAAACAATACAATTGTTCTATGAACAAAGGATCATTGTTTTCTCCCTAGTAGCAACAGCACATCTAGTACCTTAGAGATTTCTGTCACTTCCCCAGATTACTAGAGGCATGAACCCACTATCAAGCATAAATACTAACTCTTGGAGTTGCTAGCATCTACTTGGCCAAGATAGCTACTAACAACGGAAAGCATGCAAGATCTCAAATAACAAATACATGATAGAATCAATAATCAATCTAAAATAGCATCTCAATATCCATCGGATCCCCGCAAACACAACATGTATGGATTACAAATAGATGATATTGATCATGAACGGAGCTCACAAGATCTAAACATGAAAGCACAAAGGAGGAGAAACCAGCCGTCTAGCTACTACATGGATCCGTAGTCCAAGGATGAACTACTCACGCATCACACCAGAGGCTTGCATGGCGATGAAGAAGGCCTCCAGGGTGAATTCCCCTCTCCGGTAGGGTGCTGGGAAGAGCTTCATATCCCCCGATCTAGGGATAGAGACGACGGCGGCTATAGACTCTTTTGTGGATTTTTGATCGGGTACTTAGGGTTTTCGTCCCGAGGGCAACTTATAGGCGGAAGGAGAGACCGAGGGGGTGCTGGGGTCGGCCAAACCACCCCCTGGCACGGGCCAAGCCTGGCCGCACGGCCAGGTGGTGTAGCCGGCCCCTAGCCCCTCTCCGTCTCGTATTCTTGCACTTGATCCCTTCCGGAAAAATAGGCACTTTGGCTTTTGTCCCGTCCAATTCCGAGAATATTCATTTTCTGACTTTCCTGGAACCAAAAACAGCAGAAAACAGGCAGCTAGCACTGTGGCTCTTGTTAATAGGTTAGTCCAAGAAATCATAATAAAAGTACTCCAAAGTTGGAACAAAACACAAGAAAGTGGATAAAACTAAGCATGGAACATCAAAAATTATAGATACATTTGCAATGTATCAACGCGCCAGCCGCACGGAGGGAGTTCTTGAAACTTGAAGGAACACCCCCGGCGAGAGACTCCACCAGCTCGTCCATGTTCTCGATTAGGTCAGCCTTGGGCATCAACTCCTCCTGGAGGCGACTGAGAACGCCCTTGGCCTTGGAAAGCGTATCTTGAACGGCAGCGCTGCGGTCCTCGACTGCTGAAAGCGCCCCCACCAAAGCGTCGTCGCGGCGGAGGGCCTGATGATCAAAGCTCAAACCGCTAGCATCTGTACACAAACCAACACATGGATATAAACATCAACGCCAACGACAAAACACCGAACAAGAGAACAACAATGATATCCAACCAAGGTACCTGAGAGGGCCTTGGCAATCGAGAAAAGCTGTTCTTCGAACAACTTCTCCCTAGCCGCAATAGAGGCACGGAGGCCCTCTTCATGGTTTTGGGCCTCGTCACGCGCCGCGATTGCCTCATCACGACTCTTCACAGCCGCGGCGAGCGTCTTTTCCATGGCGGCAGCGTCATGAAGAAGGGCATTATGCTCAGCTGCAAGACAACACAAAAGGGACTGGCTATCAATCGACTACATGACAATGATGTAGAAGAATGAGAAGGAAAGGTACTTACTTTCCACCCCGCGATATCGCGTATCCAGCATTACATGCTGGTGACCCATCGCAAGCACTTGGTCCGCCAGATAAGCAGCTTCCTTCACAAGGAGCTATCGCAACAAAGAAAACAACAAAGTTAGCATATGCCATAAGCAGCATCGACTACAGCACGAGGAGAAGAAATACTGCACTTACATGATCCTCCAATGACTCCGAAGTTGTCTGATGTGCCGTCATCCGGGCAACCATTCGATGCTCCCCTCATGCGGAGAGCTGGAAGAGTTGTGCCCGGAGTGGGCCGCCAATGGAGGAGAAGGAGCACGCTCAACCTATTTCTTGGCACCGGAGGCTGTGACTCCAAATGCTTTCAGAAATTGGACATCACCAGAAGATAACGACGCCTGCTGACTGCAAGATAAAATCAACATCAAGAAAAGACAACTGCAAAGAAGAACCAAAAAAGAAAGATTCGAATACTTACCCATCAAAATTATCAAAGTCAATGGTTGGTTCCCCCGACTCCGACGAGGACTCCTTTGGCAGTCACATCTTCTTGCGAGAAGAAGGCGCCACGGCACTCACGGGAATGACAGGGATCAGCGACTCCGCACCAACGCCTGCACCTTCCAGAGTTGAAGGAGACGATGCATCGGAATCCTCGCTACGCAAACGTTTGCGAGTATCCGGACTACCGGACTCGGGGGCTTCCTCCTCCACATCAGATGGGACGGTCGATTCCGACTCGTCCTGTTCCAAGGCTTCGCGAGGGATAATCCCCTCAGGAAGAGGGGGACATACAGGGTGACACCGCCCAATCCAGCATACAGATAACAATTTATCACAAAGATAAGAAATAGCAAAGAAGCAATCGACAAACTAAGCTACTGCGTAGCACAACTATACCTCAGGAGGAGGGTTAGCAGCATCAAATGGAGGAACAACTGGCTCACTAGGGAGCACATCCTTGACGGTGTACTTGGTGACCAGTCGAACCCTTTTATGGACTTCACTCGTGGACATGCCATCGGCAGACACGCGAGTGACATCGTCAGCGCCAGTCCACTGAAACATGGGGTGGACCCTGGCCTGCAGGGGCTGGACGCGACGGCACAACCATGTGTGAATGAGGGCACAACCTCCCTCCTCTTTGCCTATGCGACTCTCGAGGTCGCAGACGCGCTCGTACAACACATCTGTCTCCGCGGACTCGCTAGGCATGACTACGTTCTTCCAGGAACGCCTCCTCTTGCATGGCATCGCGGGATCAAAGGGCGCGAGTCCGAAGTGCTCCCCGTTAGCCTTCTCGTCGCGGATGTAGAACCATTTGTCCCTCCACCCTTAGACAGACGCCGTGAGCTTCATGTCGACATAGGTGGCGCCTAGGTCGACGTGGATGCCGCAGCCACCTACATCATAGACTAAAGAGCCAGACGCAGATTGGCGCTTCAACTTGAAGAGGCGCTTGAAGAGGTCGAAGTGCGGCTCGATTCCGAGCCAGCACTCGTAGAGGGTGATGAAGCAAGAGATATGGAGGATAGAGTTTGGGGACAGCTAATGGAGCTGAAGCCCTAAAAACAAAGGAGGCCCCTGAAGAAAGGATGCAGGGGCAAAGAAAGGCCGCGAATGATGAAAGCCAAGAACATCACTCGAAAACCAGCGGGAGGAGAAGGAATTATCTCACCGTCGGGGACACGCGCGTCGGCGACTGTGGCGGACAACACTCCGTCTTGGTGAAGAAGACGGAGATCCGAAGACTTGATGATGGACGGATGCCACGCACCATTCGTGACGCGGGTGCCCATGCCCTTCTTCTTCACCGCAGCAGCGGTAGCCGTGGAATCAGCTGCAACACCTCCCTTCTTCTTCCCCATTGTGCGACGGCGATGCGTTCAAAGAAAATAGCTTGGAAATGCGCGGAGATGGTCCAGCGCTGCGGAAGAAAAGAGAGCAGAGAAAGAAATGGAGCAGCAGCAATGGCGATGAGGACAAAAGATGAGCAAAAAGCAGATGTGAATTTTACCGTCGCAAACGTTACTACTTAACCCCTAGAAGATGCAATCCAACGACTCAGAAAAACCCTACTAGACGCGTGGCAAGCATCGTGCTAGACACATGGAGGAGTGGAAACACGAACCGTCTCCCCACTGCTCCCATTACACGCGGAAATTGAGGAGGCACAGTTAAAATAAAGATTACGCACGCCCAGTCAAATCAAAGTCAAGGAGTGGGACCCACTGCTCATCACGTCCCGTCAAACTCGCTCACGCGGGAAACTGAGATCATGAAATCGTCAGCACTGATGTCATCAAAGCTACGCAGCAGAAGACTTCGACTACTTTAGTCCTTGCTCGAGTATTCGACTCCACCAAGCACTCGGGGGCTACTCCCATAGGGAGCGCTGGTCGCGCACCCTATGGATTTTTTCTTCTTCTTTTGCAGGAACATGGACAATCAAGCCAAACCCAACCACTCGAAACACGGTTCGACTATGGACATGGGTTACTCCCATAGGGAGCGCCGGAAACAAATTCGACTGAAACAAGCGAACAAAAGACGACAGTAGTCGCGAAAAGTTCTTTAGTCCCTGCATGAGTCTTCGACTCAACCAGGCACTCGGGGCTACTCCCATAGGGAGCGCTAGTCGTGCACCCTATGATTTTTGTACAAAGTACTGTGTGTTGATAACATCCACACTCGAAGTTTATGGCGACACCACCTCATAGTTTTTCCCTACAAAGAGACTGCGTCTCCTGGGTCACCCGAATCGTCTCCGCGATGATAAATTTCGGATGCCGCGCTTACAGCGTGAAGGTAAGACCTGAATAAGGCCTGGCAACGCATTTACTGCGCACTACCAGAAACATATCCGTGCCTACAGGTACGATGAATATGCCTTGACGGACACGTCAAGTGCTCACACCCATATAACTGGAATTCGACTCCTGTAAGACCTCCGTGGCTTGAGTCGAATTACGCCAGCACTTTTCCGGATTCGAGTCTACGGACTCGAGTTCGAGTAGATTGCGTTGTTTTACCCTAAGGTAGTTAACTGACATCGATACATCGGTTAAGTCAGGCACGCATATCAACAATCCCTATGACACAAACAAAGTAGTTGAAAATATACTCATTCATGCACTCGAAAGGCTTCATAAAGTCCCCAGTCGAATCTGCGATTCCACTAGACACTCGGGGGCTACTGACATGGGTATACCCTACAGGTACTCGAGTTTGGTATATACGGCCT
This sequence comes from Avena eriantha, assembly GCA_910589775.1. NCBI lineage: Eukaryota > Viridiplantae > Streptophyta > Magnoliopsida > Poales > Poaceae > Avena > Avena eriantha. Next base: position 278,988,844 of record OU342746.1, on the reverse strand, counting down.
GAATACAGCGGAAGCCCACGGTGTCGCCAAGGCCCAAGAGAGGACTCGAGTGGCCTACGGACTCTCGATTGCTTGAAGAATAAGAAGAAGCTAAAGATAGAAAGTTCAAAGGGGAAAACCCTAACCTATAACCGACTCGACCTGCTACCTGAGACCTAGCCTATCTATATAAAGGCTAGGAGGGCGGCGAGAAGGACACATGCAACCCTAGTTTCCACAACCCTCGCCAGATCACATATGTGCACCATTGTAATCTTCGATTCCTTCGATAATTCCACGAGCAGACAAGCAGGAGTAGGGATCTCTACGAGGCCTGAACCTGGGTAAATCTTCGAGTCCCCTGTGTGCTTGTTTGCTAGCCGATAGATGTCTCTAGCGCTCCCTCCTTCTCCAAAACCCAAGTCCATAACAATGGGCATTGATGAGTTAAACCCTCGTCACCACCGCTGGCTTCACCGATGGTTTCGTCTTTGGAGCAGGCTTGGTTGGAGTGGGCACTCGCCTGGAGCTTTGCTCGCCAATGATCTCCATGTCACTATCAAGCTCTTCGAGGTTGCGGTTGGCATCGACCTCACGGCGCTTCTGGCCATGAGTCTTCCGAGGCGTGGAGGCGGGCTCTTGTTCCTCCGTGACCTCCTCCTCGCTCTCGGAGTCGCCCCCTCCTCCTCGTCCATAAGCTCGCCAGGGACCTCCTCGTCGAGCGAAGGAAGCCAGTTCTCTAGAACCTGGAAGAGCTGAAATCAATGCCCGTGGGTCAGTAACTCGACTCAGGAAAGTGAATGAAAACGTCGACTATGAGCTTAGAAGACTTACTGGGGAGGCCGGACGCTTTCCGACTGTGGATGGGCAAAGCCCTACCGACGAGTCAGTGTACTTCGCGTCGGTGATCTTCTTCAAGGCCACGACATAATCTTCCATGGCTCACCCTTCGGTGCTCGACTTTGTCGGGTCTGATGACCCGGTGTACTGGTACATCCAGTGGGCTCGGGTGGACAGTGGAACCAGTCGCCGCCCGAGCCAACAGTTGTAGAGGTTGATGGTCTCCAATCCCTCGTCTTCTAGCTCCGTGATCCGGGAGCACCTCTCCTCTGCACCCATCTTATCCTCCTTGGGGAGCTTCTTTGCTGACAACCTCCACGGACCGCTTCGCTCGCCGGCAGGGGTGGACTCCTTGACATAAAACTAGAACTACTTCCATTCATTTGCTGCCTTCTTTGACAACATCATATTCCGAAATTTGGCATTGGGCTTGAGCTGGAATGTGACGCCACCCGCGGCCAAGATGGGGTCGTGCTTCCCCTCATGGCTGACACGCCCATGGAACAATGCCAGCCAAAGGGGGAAGTATGGCCGGCACCCCAAGTAGCACTTGTAGAATGCAACAAAGACGGCGAGCTGCTTGATGCTATGGGGTTCTAGATTAGAGGGCTTGATCCTCTAGTACACGTAGAATCACTGGAAGAAGATCGAGGTGGGAAACCCCAGACCTCGCTCTAGGTGGCTAAGGAAGCATTCCCTCAACCATGGCTTTGGCTCGGTCTCGCTGGCTGCAAGGATTCACCAATTCCCCTTGACGAGGATCCCCTCGTCGGCTGCAATGCATTTGGACTTCCCCCAGAGGTCCTTTGTGGGAACCATCGGAAAGGGGGTCGCTTGATCTAGAAATCTAGGTCGGACGCGGCTCGGGAAGAAGAAGAAAGAGTGGAGGAATGGGCAGGAGTATCTGTACTAGTATCTCCATTCCCCCTTTATAAGGAGGGTTAAGTGAAACGACCCGAGATAGCCATTGCCTCCCACTAATTCTGGCGAGTTTACTGTTAGGAATTACCTAACGGCTAGTTTGACTAAAGATGGTGGTCCAACTTCGATCAAAATGGTCACTCGACTCGCTTTCTCCACTCAGTCATTCCAATCGACTAAGCAAGGTGACTCGGGAACCAATAGACTCGCCACTGCTGTGAGTGAAAAATATTCCAAAGCTTCTCCCTTCATTAGAGGAGTTCGTCAATGATTTGACTAGGTGTCCACTCGGACTCGCTTACTCCGACTGCCAAGTCAACACCTTCGCTAAAACCCTAACGCACTCGGGGACTACTGATGGGGATATATCAATAAGGGTATGCCCAGGAGGGAGATTTGACTGACCCAGGTCCATGGCGAGTTGGCCTGCTAGTACGACGACTAGAAGGAGATTTCGACAGAAGCCTGGCGACTAGAAGCTGAAGACCCAAGATCCTAGCTAGGGCTAGTCAGATTAAGTCAAATCCTCCAAAACCTAAACTGATTCAGTTGTAATCTTGTAAACCCTAGAGAGGTGACCCTATATAAACCTACCTAGGGTACTCATTATACTTACGTGCTATTAGCTACCCCATCCAAGCGACTCACTACCTAGCCGTCGAGCTCGCCGATCTTGTAATCCACTCACCATTAATACAACCTAGCAGGAAGTAGGTCTTTACCCTATGGGGGACACCCCTAGCTAAACCCTTGTGTCTGCCCTCAATCTCGACCCACAGATGGCACTACAAGAAAAGTTTCCTTCCGCAACGAATTGGCCTGACGGTCGTTGTAGAAGGCGCGTCTTCCGCGACGAAATTCTCGGCTCGGCGGTGGCTGATGGAAAACTTTTTTTCCGGTTTCACGGCCCTCTACTACAACGGATCTGCTAAAAATGTGGAGGAATCTTGGCTGGCGCGTGGCAGAAGCAAGATTTTTGTTTCCTCGCGCGATGTTGACTCGCCGAAGTCTTTTGAGGCGTGTGGGTCCCGGACGTCAGTGTCTCATGTGGACCATACTTTTCGGTCGCACCTTCCTGATTTGAACTCGATAATGTTGCTCGAGGCGTCCGCCGTTTAGTCAGGCTGCTAGGTCCCACATGTCAGCCTCTCATTAGAAGGATCATGTGTATGATGGAATTTTTTTCTTTCGCTCGCGCTACCCTGTTCTGAAGTTGATAGCGCTGCTCGATGCATCTACCGTCTAATCAACCTCCTGGGACCCACATGTCATCCTCTCATTACATGAAACGTGTGTATGATGGATTTTTTCCTCTACTGGTGCTAGCCCATTCCGAGTTGATAGCGCTGCTCGACACATCTACCGTTTAACCAACCTCCTGAGCCCCACATGTCATCCTATCATTAGAAGAAACATGTGTATGATGGATTTTTTCCTTCGCTCATGCCACCCTGTTCCGAACTTGATAGCGTTGTTCGATGCATCTACCGTTTAATCACGATGTTGGGCCCCACATGTCATCCTCTCATTAGAAGAAACGTGTGTATGATGGAATTTTTTCCTTTGCTGGCACTACCCTGTTTCGAGTTGATAGAGCTGCTCAACGCATCAACCGTTTAACCAACCTTCTGAGCTCGACATGTCATCCTCTCATTAGAAGAAACATGTGTATGATGGATTTTTTCCTTCTCTCGCGCTACCCTATTCCGAACTTGATAGCATTGTTCGATGCATCTACCATTTAATCACACTGCTGGGCCCCACATGTCATCCTCTCATTAGAAGAAACGTGTGTATGATGGATTTTTTACCCTCCATCGCGCCTTCATGTTCCGAACTCGATAGCTTTGTTCGCTGCATCAGCCGTTTATTCAGGCAGGTGGGTCCCTTATGTCAGCCTCACATTAGAAGAATCGTGGGTATGATGGAATTATTTTCTTCTCTAGCGCTACCCTCTTCCGAACTAGATAGCATTGCTCGACGAATCTGCCATTTGCTCACGCTGCTGGGTTCCCCATTTCAGTCTCTCATTAAAAGAAATGTGTATATGCTGAACTTTTTTCTTGCTCACGCCTCCCTGTTTTGAACTGGCTACATTGCTCGATGCATCATCTGTATAAGGTAGCACTGCTGGGTCCCACATATTAGTCTCTCTGTAAATGAAATGTGCGTATGATGTACTTTTTTTGGCCATGTCCACTGTTTTGACCCTGGCAACTTGCTGGGTCCCAGATGTCAACCACCTCTGTGCAGGAAACGTGTCTATGCTGGGTCCCAGCTGATAGCCTCTATTTGAAAGAAATGTGTGTATGTTGGACTATTTTTTCGGGTCCACGATGTCAGCCTCGGAGTACAAAAAATGCTCAGAAAGGCTGAATTAAAAAGATTCTGGGCTAACTTCGGGCGGATGCCCTATTCGTCATGGCTTATATTCTATGGGCTTACTCCTAAATTGAATGGGCTATGGTCGGTGGCCACAAGACCACGAAAAGGCCGAATTATATGGTATTGGGCTATGTTTGGGGCTGATAGGCTAATTTGATGAGCTATGCTTGGGCCTGCTGGGTCCGACATGTCAGCTTCCATGTAAGTGCAACGTGTGTGTCATGAACTTTTTTTTGGCCACGTCCGCTATTTTCACCATGGCAGCCGTGTATGGTCTTACTGCGGGGGCCCTTATGTCAGCCTGTCTGGCATGTTCTGGCTTGTGGGTCCCCGATGCAGCCTTGTATGTTCTGTCTGGTGGGTCCTCGATGTAGCCTTGTATTTTCCCTTGGCTATCGCCTCCATGATTTCAACTCGATAACGTTGCTCGATCTATCTACCGTCTAGTCACGCTGATGGGTCCTCCATGTCAGTCTCACATTATAAGAATCGTGTATATGATGGAATTTTTTCTTCGCTCGTGCTACCCTATTCCGAACTTGATAGCGCTGCTCGATGCATCTACCATTTAATCAAACTCCTGGACCCCACATCTCATCCTCTCATTAGAAGAAATGTGTGCATGGTAGAACTTTTTCCCTCGGTCGCGCCTCTGTGTTCCGAACTTGATAGCGTTTCTCGCTACATCTACCATTGAATCATGATGCAGGGCCCCACAAGTCATCCACTCATTAGAAGAAACGTGTGTATGATGGAATTTTTGCTGTTTTTCTAGGCTGCTGGGTCCCCCATGTGTGCCTCTCATTAGAAGAAACGTGTGCATGGTGGACTTTTTCTCGCTCACGCCTCCCTATTTCGAACTTGGCAACATCGCTCGACGCAGAACATGTATAAGGCCACGCTACTTGGTCCCACATGTTGGTCTCTCTGTAAATCAAACCTGCGTATGATGGACGTTATTTCGGACGCGCGTCCACTATTTTGACCTTGGCAACGTTGCTCGATGTGGCAGCCGTGTATGGTCTTGCTGCTGAGGCCCCCATGTCAGCCTCTCTGGTATATTCTGGCTTGTGGGTCCCAGATGCAGCCTCGAATGTTTTGGCAGGTGGGTTCCCGATGCCAGCCTCTCTGTACAAGTATTTAACTTTTTTTCAAACCCGACCATTAAACTCGAGGGATGCTGAAGGCTGGTGGGTCCGTGATGTCAGCCTCTCCAGGAAGCAATATTGCTAGAAGAAAAAATGTAAACCCAAGATAAATTTATGTCAAGGACAAAGAACTGAACTCAAGACTTCAAAACACATATAAGCCATGTGCGTTGCCACAACGATAAACAACATAGATGAACATTCTCATTAAAAAGCTTTATAGTACCTATAACTTATATATTAGTCTTCTTAAAAATATTTTATATGTCCATGTTATCTCTCTTATTAAAATAAAAAGGAAGCGATCCTGGCATGTCAATTTATTAAATGCCAGATAATGGAGTAGTTTCTTAAATACATGGGTAGGCAGGGTTTTTTGTTTTTGTTTTAAAGGGCAATTCCAAAAACACCGAATTAAACATTTTGGGCTATTCTGTATCTACTATACTTAATGGGCTATACTCCATGCGCTATTCTCCATGGGCTCCTTGATAAATATTTAAATGGGTTGTCGTCAGCAAGTCCCCTAACCCCTACAAGGCAGAACTAAATTGTTCTGGGCTAAAGAGGGGTCGAATGGGCTAGATTTTACCTCCTCTTTAGTAAAATTTGCATTATGCTATGGCTCGGCCGGATTCAGAACACATACCTTACTACCAGAGGGAAAAAGAAACGATAATTCTTTTGACATATATTCATGTAAAAATATCTAAAGAACAAGGGACACATACCGCGTGCACCAAAACTGGACTGGTCTAATGACTTCACTTGGTACCCTCTCATTTCTGTCCAAAACACATCCAACGGTTCCGATGACACACAGGCAAAAGCTCTAGTGCAAGCATCCCATCAACAGTGACATAACGTTTTTACAAATTTAGTAGCAATTGAAAGATCTGGTAGTACAGAATAAGATAGAAAAAATATCGACAGATTCCTAGTTCATGTTTAGCAGCCCTTGACTGATTCTGCAGCATTCCAAAGTGACTGTTTCAGCTATACAGACACTAAAAATCAATAGCAGTATAGAGAGAACCCATTCATGTTTCAGCTCTAAAAACCTTGTCACACGATCAACTTGCCCTTTTCTCCAAACACACTCGATCATTGGAGCAAGCATAACTGACGATCAAGTATGCTTTTGTGTGCATACCTCCTCTTCACATTAATACCAGTGTGACCCCCATATATATGCATGCCAAAATGCCCAAGCCTCATCTAGATTGTGACAAAGCCAAGTTTAAAAAGGAAAGCTAGACCATCTACTGCACTTGATCTAAACAAGTACCAGTACATCAGTATTAGTTCTAGAAAATACCTTAGTAATAGTAACGACATAACACTTGACAGATTGAGTAGCATTTGAAGCTTGAGTAGTACAGAATAAGATAGAAAAAACATCTACAGATTCCCAGTTCATATTCAGCACCACTTGATAGATTCAACATCATTTCAAAGTGACTGATTTAGCAGTACAGACAATGGCCAAAAGAAATGACAGATTTAGCAATGCAGACATTGAAATTCAATAGATGTAGCAAGGCCATGACTCATAAGGAAAGAGAGTCCATATCCAGCACTCAATCAGTCGATATGAACAAGTACCAGTACATATATACTACAAAATAGATTAGCAGTAACAAGTTAAGACCTCCATACAAAATACTCGGCATAACGCAACAGCTTGTCAAGTGTTGGATGGGTGGCACTTTCTTTCCTGCCTGTTACCCTCTCCTTGTCACACGGTCGCCTGTGGGCCCACTATGTCAGCGACATGCATTGGAAATAGGTATACATTGCTGCAAACTTGTTCCACCTCTCCCCATACAAATTGAATCTGTTACCAACATAAAGTAGTAATTAATTAGTACGGCGTTATATATCTTAACATTGGGATCATCACAAAGAATATTTAGATGTTTTATCTCACTTTTGAAACTTGTTGATGCAATACTCCTAATCCACAGGGAATTCCGATGAACGGTTCAGAAGCTTCCAGGTAACACCGCGGCTACGACAGGTACAACCTGAGCCCTTCTAGGGCGACTTCGGCCGACGATGGCCTGCTCGTCAACTCAGATGTCGCCACCATTTCGACCGCATGGATCTCATGCCGCAGAGACAACGACCAAAGCTTCACCTTGTACCATGACGATTCGCACGCCCTTGAACTGGCAAACCTGGGGGATATGATGATGTCCGTGGTGTGGCCATGAATTTGGGCCACGAACACGGTGCCCTCTTTCCCGATGCCGATGATATCCGCTCTTCGCGAGCCCCCTATGGGCACGGTCTTAGACGACTCCCAATGTTTGTGGCTATAGGGCATTATGGGCGCAGTCCTTGAGTGGGCAACTATGAGGTGGTGGACGAGCTCTACCATAGGTGTTAGCTCTACCGACGAGGTGATGAACTCGCATCCAGGCTTCATGCAGACTTGGTGGCCGTGAAAGCACCAGATTATGTGGTTGTAGACGTCGTTGTAGGGGACGAATGTCCCGCAGTGGTCGTTGGGGGCATCTGCTACCTTTTCCGCTCGCGACTTGGCAGTACAGCTCCTTGGAGCATGCGGTCAGCCGGGTGGTGCTGGTAGTGTCCAGACGCATAGCGATTTTGTTGAAAACGTCGTCGCCGACCTTGCTCTAGACGCCGTGTAGTGGGTTGTGTGTCGATTGTGACATCATGATGGATTAGGGGGAAGAGGTCGGACCACGGTATGACTACCGGGGGACTTTTGGAGAGGGGTGGTGCGCGGCCTGCAAGATCTGATGCAGCAGGCGAGATGGCAAGGAAAATGTGCGAAGCGTGCACTAGAAACGATCCCAAATGCGGGGCCAGGCGAAGTTGGCGAGTGGGGATAAAAACAACCGAGATGGGGAAGATGGGATGGCTCTTTGAACAAGTTTTTTGCAAGGCCTCTGGAGCTTCATCCAGGACGCAGATTAGCTTGGCTTGCATGCTACAGTGCACTAAATAACCATCTGAAATCCTGGTGCATTTTATAGCTAGGCCGGCACGCTGCCGTGCCCTAAATTAACCATGTCACAACCTAGGCCATTACAGCTAGGCCAGCACACTGTCGTGTATGCCAACTAGAGTTACTACTGCTATCATGTTTGACCAGATGATGTTTGTTTAGTTTGCTAAAAAGGATTATACTGTGTAGGTCTGGACTATCGAGCAGCTCGACCCATTAAGGCTCGGCTCGTTAAGGGTCATGCTCATTAAGGCTCAGATTATTAAACTGGTTAAGGATAACAAGCAAAAAGTAAAGCTCGGTTCGGTTCATTATATGTTAACGAGCGCTCACGAGCTGCTCGTTATGAAAATGTTTCAGCCTCAGACAAAGGCATACCGATAATTAAAAACGACAATCGCCAGGGTTCATTCAGTGTCGCGGTCAGCAGATCCAGATTGAGAAGTTGGAGATGGGGTATGCAATGGGAGATGACGAGTTGACGAGACACATGAGAAATATTTTGAATCGATCGGGAGAGTCTAGGGTAAGGTTTTTGGTCGGTCACTCTTGCTCCTGGATTGATCAGTCTTACTCAATGGGCTAGATGTTTGCCTTAGATGGGATGCTAGATTAGACATGTAGCAACATAAGTGGGCCTTACCTTGGTTGTTACCGAGCTTAACGAGTTGCTGACGAACATAGTTAACTTGATCGTTTAGCTTGTTAAGGGTATCGAGCAAAAACTGCAGCTCAACTCAGATTGTTAAGGAAACAAGTCGATTTTGAACGAGCCAAGCAAATGAGTGCTCATTAAACTCGTCGAGTTTCGAGTTTTATGTCCAGCCCTAATACTTTTGAATAGGAGGTAGTACAATACTAGAGGTAGTACACTAGATGTTTGTTTTGCAGTTTTGCTGCAAACATAGTACAATAAATACCTTCACATTGGAGCCTAGCGCGATTAAATACCATGGTGTTCCAACATGACGCATGATAACGGAAGATGTTCAAGCACCTCTTTACAGAATAGTTATAATTTGAAGCGAACAGTCACTACACTAATACACCTACAATATAGTAAATTGTCCATCAAATGATGGGTGATAACCTGCACATCTGATCACCTTCTCGTAGTTATTATGATCAAATACTATCACCTTAAAGGAAGTGGTGGCAAGCTTCTTGAATACCAGAAAGTATCTTACCTTCAAGTCATGTGCTTTGACAAAATCTAGCCATCCTTCATCAAGGATTACCTTCCCATTTTGCTTCTTCAGCTTGACATCCCAGCTGCAGGCTTTGCACATCTTCAGCTTGATGGCCTCTAGATACTCACCGCCAAACGTTGGCAAAAAGGAGCTGGGTATGCTCCGCATGTCTAACCCTCCCGGTATTAACAACATCTTGTAAAACTCGTCACAGGTGTTCTCCACGTGGGTGTTCCTGGCTAGCCCCTCCATCCAGACTACACAGGGCTCTCTTATCTTCTTGGATGATGAGTTTATCCAAGCTCTTCTTGCCGGAACACAACAAAAAAATCCCATGGATAGATAATGTCTCTACCAACTATCAATAATTGTGAAATAGTACAGTATTAGCTGATAGAGTACAATACAAGACCAGCTAACAAAGTAAAGTGGAGCAATTTTCTTATCGAAGTACACAAATTAAAGTCTTAACTCTAGCTAGCATGAACGCCGCTTATATTAGTACTACTTCCAAGGTCTAGGCATTACATTAGTGCAGTTCTTTATCGAGCAGTACAGATACTGAACACCCAGGAACAGACGAACGGACGAACATGATGAGCTCTATCTGCTGCCGATGATAGAGATGCATACATATACTCGAAATTTTGGCAAAAATTAGGGTAGGCCAGTAGCCGCCCTAACTTTCCCAAATTAAAGGGACCTCCACCCCTGAGACAAATCTAAAGAAAAACATACCGAGTGGCCTCCCAAATCATCATCAATCGTGGATCAATCAATACAAAATTTGAACTTATTATTACAGTTCACCATAGATCTAGCCCCAGAACTAGCTTGCATGTGTAAAACTAAATTGTAGTATACAGATGGGTTAAATGCACTAGATGAGAACTATACTCAACACCAACCCAATGTTAACCAAGCACTAATAAAATCTTGACCGCATCTCATTATCAAGATGAAGGGTTATGGGGATTATGTACATACCGCACTACCACCGCGATGTCTGAGGGATGCGACGACTCTATAGATGAGGCTGCAGGGCCTGCCGCCCACAGCCGACCCACCTAAGACGAGTAAGTTGTGGCGGTGGTGGTCGTCAATGGAGGGAAGCACGATGGCCATTAAGGAGTGTTGTGTGAGAGAGGGCTAGGGCTGGGGCAGGGGCTAGTGAGGGAATAAATGCGGCGAGGTTACACGAATGTTGTGGACAAAGCAAACCTTGCCATCAATACAGTACTACTAATTGTCATGCAAAAATTAATTGCCTAGAAAATTGGGCACGCGCGTGCAGCCGAGCCGCAGAGGTTGAGGACGAACGCGAAGGTCCGGACGGTGCCGGCGAGGGAAGATGACGACGGCCTCGCACGAGGGCATGGGCGGGCTCGCAGACGGGCAAACTAGCAGGCCGGCGTGCTGCAGCACGCACGAGCGGAGGCTGCTGCGTGCCGGACAGGGCTGCACAGGCGTGACCGCGCGGAGGCGTTTGCCTGGGAGGCGCACGTCCTCGGCGGAATCCGGCGCGAACGCGGAGACGAGCGAGGCCGACACGCTGACGGCGAGGGCGACGACCACGCGGACGGCGAGGCCGATGACGACGCGGACAATGACGATGCGAATGGTGAGGCCGGCGAGGGCACAAACGGCAATGGCACGGAGGGCGAGGCCTGCGGCAGCACGAACGGCGAAGCCGATGGCGGCGCGGACGACGAGCCCCCGAGAATATTCTAGACGATGAGCCCCCAAGAATCTTCTAGAACAGAGTCGGTGAGGATGGTGACGAAAAAGTTGGTCCCGTGCAAAACGGAACTCCGGTCGCGGCCATATTCGCCCCACGGTGGGCGCCAAATGTCGTTGTGTTGGGAACGACATTACCTAAGAAGGTTAGATAGAGGTGTGGGAGCGAGCATGGCGACTACGACGGTGTCCGCTGGCAGGATTGGGTACCAGCAAGTGTGGCGAGACACAGGAAGTACCCAGGTTCGGAGCCCTCGTGGTGAGGTAAAACTGCTACTCTTGCATGTCTGACAGTATATGTGTGTATAATCAGGCTACAAATGTGCTCTCGGAGCTGTATCTGAGATGAACTGTTAAGTGTATGTGAGCTCTACTGTGAGCAAGCTAGCTAGAGGGAGTGAGCTGATCGATTGGAATGCTGCTAGTGCGTGCGTGTCTGGGAGTGACCGATGGAGTACTCCCTGCCCAAGTGAGGCTCTCCCAGGTGCACTTATAAAGGCATGCCCAGGGAACACAAAGGGCCCACTTGGCCTAATTCTACTATTTCCCATGTCATGCATGAGGTGATACACAGTGTAGGACTATTTGCTATGTCATCTGATAAAATGTATAGTGCATAGTAGTGGCTTTGGTCTAGTCGGTCTTCTTGTTGTCTGGTCCTTCTTATCTTCTCGTACGTGGTTTTGGAATTCGATGCAGCTACTAGCTCGTGCATTGGTCCGGATAGGTAGTAGCAGCAGCAAAGGTTGGTGGCGGTCTGGAGCCGGGCGTGGCATGGCGATCCGGAACAAGGCTAGAGGAGTGGCGGCACACAGCGCCTGGGGTCCTCGTCCCCCAATCGAGACAGCCTGGGGTGCTCCTGACCGAGCCGGCTACCTGGCTCCTGGCAGCCAAGCCGGACGGGGGTCGGGTGGCCCAGCTAGGAGGGGCGTGGCAGCGGCCCATCCGGGCAGCGGGAGCCCACTCAGGCGAGGTGGAGTCTGGCCTAGCCAGGGCGGAGAAGCTGGCGGGGAGGAGGCTCAGCCGGGCTAGGCGACGCGGCCCAGCCAGGGGCGGGGCTCCAGCCGGTCTGGGCGAGCGGCGCCGGAGTGGGCCGGCTGGGGCGGCCCAGCCGGCCAGGTGGAGGTGGCGCAGTGGGAGTGGGCTGGATGGGAGGTTGTAGTCAGCCCAGGACGTGCCCGTAGTAGTTTTTCTTTATCTTTTATCCTGTTTTTGCCTTTTTGATCTGTTTTGGGCGCCTCTTTGGGGTACCCGGGGATAATGCCCCTGACAGCCCCCGAGCGCGCGCTGATTTCACCCGGAGCGGGAAATTAGCACGAGCTCCACAAAAACTTGAAGTTGTCGTTGTAGATGAAGTGCTTTAATGGCGTCCGGTTGGACACCTCTGGCCTGGAAGCAACACAACTCCCGCGGGGGCGCGCGAGCGCACCCGCGGGGTGTAGCCCCAGAGATTCGGAGTAGCTGACGGAGATAGGTGCTTCGAATCTTCTTTATCTTGCCATTTTCAACACCTCGAACTTGCTATCTGGCTGAATGCCTTCAGCCAGACTGGAGAACTTGATTACACCGGGGGCGCGCCATCGCACCCGGTGGGTGTAGGCCCCGAGATTCGAAGTAGCTGGCAAAGATAGGTGCTTCGAATCTTCATCTGTACTTGAAATCCGACTTGGTGCAGTTGTGCAAAACAAACAAACAGAAGTGAACTTGTTGTCAGTACATCAACATATAGTACACATGCTATCAACCGGATAACGGTTTTTGTTTTCAAAAACTAGCTCGTGCTTTTCTGAACACTTAGTCACTTTCTCGTGCGCTCTGCTGTTTACGCTGTGTCCTTGCCGACCAGCCGGGTTGCGGTCTGGAGCCGAAACCAAAGGGGGAGCTAACAGTACATTGCGCACGGTACTGGGGGCTGAGTAGCCGGAAAATACCAACTAGGCACAAGGCCGGAATGTCCGATTTGTCACATCCTTCGCCGTTTTTCATGTGGGATGCCTCGGGCTTTTGCTCTTGCTAGCCGGACAACCGGGTTGCGGTGTGTAGCTGAGACAAAGCGTGGGCCTCTGACACCGTCGCACACTACTCAGTCGGTTTACAGATTTAGCAGGCCGGGCCAACTGGCGAGCCCCCAGGTAGGGGTTGCTGGCGCCGGAAAACCGAAAGCAGGAAGCAAAACAATATCTGACGAGACCTCAAGGGTTGCTCGAGGTTGGAAAAACACTCACATTGTAGCAGTTGGCGCGGTATGGTCGAAGACGCGATTTCGTAGTCATTGTGGCTGCTGAAACGGTCCAACTGGCGTTCCAATCGGATAGCCTGGCTCCAGCCAGACAGGCAACCAAACGCGGCATAGCCGGATTTGGTCCCTAGCCGGCCAGACAGCCAAACATGCCGGGACGCGTCGAGCCGGCTTGGCCCAGCCGGAACGGGATCCAGCCAGCTCAACCGGCAACCAAACAGGGTGAAGACGCTTCTAGCCGATCAAATCGGTAGCCAAACGGACGAAGTCGCGCCAAGTCGGCCCGACTCAGCCTGAACGGGGCCGAACCGGACGAATTGGATAAACAAACGAAGTTCGTCGGACTGATGTAGCCGGATCTGGAATTTCCTCTGTTTTTCCTTGATTTTTCTCTCAGCCGGATTCATTTAGCGGGACCTTGCCTTTCTTTTTTATTTTCTCAATCGGACTGCCTTCCTAGCCGAACCCTCTTTTTCCCTACTTTCTTTTTTCTCTCGTTACTTTTCTCTCTCTTTCAACCGGCCTCATCTCTTCCTCTCTTCTCCTTCCTTTTTCTCTCTCTACCTTTTCTCTTTTTTTCTTTCTTTTTACTCGCCAGCTCCGCCATCTTTCCCAGCCGGACCCGCCACCTCCCTTTCTTTTTTCTTCCTCACCTTTTTTCCTCTCTCTTGGCAACCACACACATGCATGTAGATGCTGGCTGGGGCGGCGCAGCCGGCTCGCACACGGCGACACGGGCCGCGCGGAGGGCAGCGGGGAGGAGGAGCAGCGGGGCGGAGACGACACGGTGGCCGAGGCGGGGCGAGCGCGTGCTGCTCGGCGGGAGCAGCGGGGCGGAGCCGGACGCAGTGGCGGGAAGTGGACGAGCGGGACGGCATGGCCGGCGATAGGCGAGCCCGAGCAGGGACGTGGCGTGACGAGGCAGAGTAGCCGGCGATCATGCGGCGGATGCGAGGCACGGAGCCGGGGCAGGGGAAGCGGATGTGCATGTGGTTTCCTCGGCCGTATGCGCAGGTATATACGTATGAGCGGTATTTGTACAGGAAGGCTGTGGCTACGGCCATCTTTTGCTTAGCTCGCGCGCATGCACGCGCTAGCCTGCTCTGCCGCTTGCTCGTACTAGAAGCACTGTGGCAGAGGCTGATGACCCACAAGTATAGGGGGTGTATCGCAGTATTTTCGAGGGAAGTGAAACCCAATTTATTGATTCGACACAAGGGGAGCCAAAGAATACTTATCAGCCTTAACAACTGGGTTGTCAATTCAGCTGCAGCTGGAAACAATCTTGCTCATAGCAGTTTATCAGTAGCAACAGTTTTGTAGTAGGAATAGTAAAGTAACAGTAGCAGCAAAACAAAGACAGTAGTAACAAAAGCAGTAAACAGTGGGATTCGAGTGCGGTAGGCATAGGGATGGATGGACGGGTGTTGCATGGACAAGACAATTCACATAGCAATCAGAACATAGGACAATTGCAGATAAATAAGATAAAGCACCCAAGTACTAGACAATCCTAGACATGTGTTCCATATATAGTCATACGTGCTCGCAATGAAAACTTGCACAACATCTTTTGTCCTGCCAGCCCGTTTGCAGCGGGGCCTCTAGGAAACTACTGGCAATTAAGGTTCTCCTTTTAATAAAGCACCTGAGCAAAGCATTAACACTCCGTGAACACATGTGATCCTCACATCAAAGCCTTTCCCTTCCGGCTACCCCGATTTCTGTCACTTCAGGACCATAGGTTCCGGACAACGACGTGTGTAAACAACTTGTAGATAAGACCCAAAACAATACTATCATGATGAATCAATAATAAGTTCAGATCTGAAATCATGTCACTCGGGCCCTAGTGACAAGCATTAAGCACAACAAAGTCATAAAGCACTAATAGAGATACTAGGCACTATGCCCTAACGATCTGATGCTATTATATGAACGATCTCATCTAATCCCTACCATCCCCATAGCCTACAGCGGGGGATTACTCACTCATAGATGGGGGAAACATGGATGGTCGATGGAGAAGCAATGGTGATGATGATGGTGATGATCTCCTCCAATTCCCCGTCCCGACAGGGTGCCAGAACGAAGTTTCTGGTGCTGTTTCGTGGAATCTGGTGGTGGCAGCGGAGCGGAACTCCTTCTGGAAAAACGTTGAACCCCCCGAAGTTTTTAGGTCAGAAGGCTCCTTATAGGCGAAGAGAGAGGCCGAGGGGGTGCCTGGGTGGCCCACACCACCCCGTGGCACGGCCTGGCCTGGCCCGCGCCACCAGGTGGTGTGGCCACCCCAGGGCTCCTCTCCGTCTCGTATTCTGGCTCTTGGAGTCTTCGGGTGAAATAGGATTTTTGGCATATTTTCCGGGATTTTTCCTGATAGTTGATTTTCTGCACAAAAAGTAGACACCAAGGCAATTCTGCTGAAAACAACGTTAGTTCGCATTAGTTGCATCCAAATCACACAAGTATAGAGGAGAAACAACAGCAAAAGTGTTTAGACGTATCAGAGGTGCGCGGGAGATGCTGTCGGCGAGCGGCAGCTAGCACGCGCGTGCGGCGGAGGAGAGGCCGGAGACGCGGGCGCGAGGTCGGCAACACAAACAAGCTCGCAGGAGGGCGGGCACGCGGGGCCGCGGAACACACGCGCGCGGGAGCCTACAGCGGAAGCCGCACGGACTAGGGCGCACTCGCGTGCAGCCGAGCCACAAAGGTTGAGGACAAACGCGAAGGTCCAGACGGCGACGGCGAGGGAAGACGGCGATGACCTTGCACGAGGGCGCGGGCGGGCTCGCGAACCGTCGAACTAGCAGGCCGGCGCGCTGCAGTGCGCACGAGCGGAGGCTGCTGCGTGCCGGACAGGGCCACACAGGCACGGCCGCGCGGACAATGAGCCCCCAAGAATCTTCTAGACGATGAGCCCCCGAGAATCTTATAGAACGGAGTCGATGACGACAGTGACGAAAAAGTCGGTCCCGTGCGGAACGGAACTCCGGTCGCGGACATATTCGCCCCACGGAGGGCGCCAAATGTCATTGTGTTGGGAACGGCATTACCTAAGAAGGTTAGATAGAGGTGTGGGAGCGAGCATGGCGACTACGACGGTGTCCGCTGGCAGGATTGGGTACCAGCAAGTGTGGCGAGACACAGGAAGTACCCAGGTTCGGAGCCCTCGTGGTGAGGTAAAACTGCTACTCTTGCATGTCTGACAGTATATGTGTGTATAATCAGGCTACAAATGTGCTCTCGGAGCTGTATCTGAGATGAACTATTAAGTGTATGTGAGCTCTACTGTGAGCAAGCTAGCTAGAGGGAGTGAGCTGATCGATTGGAATGCTGCTAGTGCGTGCGTGTCTGGGAGGGACCGATGGAGTACTCCCTTCCCAAGTGAGGCTCTCCCTGGTGCACATAAAGGCATGCCCAGGGAACACAAAGGGCCCACTTGGCCTAATTCTACTATTGCCCATGTCATGCATGAGGTGATACACAGTGTAGGACTATTTGCTATGTCATCTAATAAAGTGTATAGTGCATAGTAGGGTGGCTTCGGTCTTGTCGGTCTTCTCGTTGCCTGGTCCTTCTTATCTTCTCGTACGTGGTTCTAGTATCCGATGCTGCTACTAGCTCGTGCGTTGGTCCGGATAGGTAGTAGCAGTAGTGAAGGTTGGTGGCGATCCGGAGCCGGGCGTGGTAATCCGGAATGAGGCGGGAGGAGTGGCGGCACACAACGCCTGGGGTACTTGTCCCCCAATCGAGAAAGCCTGGGGCGCTCCTGATCGAACCGGCTACCTGGCTCCTGGCAGCCCAGCCGGACGGGGGTCTGGCGGCCCAGCCGGGAGGGGCGCGGCAGCGGCCCATCCGGCAGCGGGAGCCCACTCGGGTGAGGTGGAGTCCGTCCTAGCCAGGGCGGAGAAGCTGGTGGGGAGGAGGCCCAGTCGGGCTAGGCGACTCGGCCCAGCCAGGGGCGGGGCTCCAGCCGGTCTGGGCGAGCGGCATGGGAGTGGGCCGGCTGGGGCGGCCTAGCCGGCAAGGTAGAGGTGGCGCAGCGGGAGTGGGCCGGCTAGGAGGTTGTAGTCGGCCCAGGACGTGCCCCTAGTAGTTTTTCTTTATCTTATATCCTGTTTTTGCCTTTTTGATATGTTTTGGGCGCCTCTTTGGGGTACCCGTTGATAATGCCTCTGACACTAGCCCCCGAGCGCGCGCTGATTTCACCCAGAGGGGGAAATTAGCACGAGCTCCCCAAAAACTTGACGTTGTCATTGTAGATGAAGTGCTTGAATGGCGTCCGGTTGGACACCTCCGGCCCGGAAGCAACACAACTTTTGCGGGGGCGCGCGAGCGCACCCGCGGGGTGTAGCCCCCAAGATTTGGAGTAGCTAACGGAGACAGATGCTTTGAATCTTCTTTATCTTTCTATTTTCAAGACCTCGAACTTGCTATTCGGCTGAACGCCTTCAGCCGGACTGGAGCACTTGATTACACCGGGGGCGCGCCAGCGCACCCGGTGGGTGTAGCCCCCGAGATTCGAAGTAGATGGCAAAGACAGGTGCTTCGAATCTTCATCTGTACTTGAAATCCGACTTGGTGCAGTCGTGCAAAACAAACAAACATAAGTAAACTTGTTGTCAGTACATCAACATATAGTACACATGCTATCAACCGGATAACAGTTTTTTCTTTTCAAAAACTAGCTCGTGCTTTTCTAAACACTTAGTCACTTTCTCGTGCGCTCTGCTGTTTACGCTGTGTCCTTGCCGACTAGCCGGGTTGCGGTCTGGAGCCGGACCCGAAGGGGGAGCTGACAGTACATTGCGCATGGTACTAGGGGCTGAGGAGCCGGAAAATACCAACTAGGCACAAGGCCGGAATGTCCGATCAATCGCATCCTTCATTATTTTTCATGTGGGATGCCTCGGGCTTTTGCTCTTGCTAGCCAGACAGCCGAGTTGCGGTCTGTAGCTGAGACGAACAGTGGGCCTCTGACACCGTCGCACACTACTCAGTCGGTTTACAGATTTAGCAGCCCGGGCCAACCGGCGAGCCCCCAGGTAGGGGTTATCGGCGCCGGAAACTGAAAGCAGGAAGCAAAACAACATCTGACAAGACCTCGAGGGTTGCTCGAGGTCGGAAAAACACTCACATTGTAGCAGTTGGCGTGGTAGGGTCGAAAACGCGATTTCGTAGTCGTTGCGGCTGCTGAAACGGTCCAACTGGCGTTCGAGCTGGATAGCCTGGCTCCAGCCGGACAGGCAGCCAAACGCGGCGTAGCCGGATTTGGTCCCTAGCCGGCCAGACAGCCAAACGCGTCGGGACGCACCGAGCCGGCCTGGCCCAGCCGGCCCAAGCGGCAACCAAACAGGGTGAAGACGCTTCTAGCCGGTCAAATCGGTAGCCAAACAGATGAAGTCGCGCCAAGTCGGCCCGACTCAGCCGGAACGGGGCTGAACCGGACAAATCGGACAGACAAACGGAGTCAGCCGGACTAATGTAGCCAGAACTGGAATTTCCTCCGTTTTTCCTTGATTTTTCTCTTAGCCGGATTCTTTTAGGCGGACCTTGCCTTTCTTTTTTATTTTCTCAATCAGACTGCCTTCCTAGCCGAACCCTCTTTTTCCCTACTTTCTTTTTTCTCTCGTTACTTTTTTCTCTCTTTCAACCTGCCTCATCTCTTCCTCTCTCCTCCTTTCTTTTCTCTCTCTACCTTTTCTCTCTTTTTTTTTACTCGCCAGCTCCGCCATCTTTCCTAGCCGGACCCGCCACCTCCTTTTCTTTTTTCTTCCTCACCTTTTTTCCTCTCCCCTAGCAACCACACGCATGCACGCAGCTGCTGGCTGGGGAAGCGCAGCCGGCTTGCACATGGCGACGCGGGGCGCGCGGAGGGCAGCGGGGAGGAGGAGCGGCAGGGAGGAGCCGGCACGGTGGCCGAGGCGGGGCGAGCGCGTGCTGCCCGGCGGGAGCAGCGGGGCGAAGCCGGACGCAGTGGCGGGAAGTGGACGAGCGGGGCGGTACGGCCAGCCGGCGATCGGCAAGCCCGAGCAGGGACGTGGCGCGACGAGGAAGAGTAGCCGGCGATCGTGCGGCGGATGCGAGGCGCGGGAGCCGGGGCAGGGGAAGTGGATGTGCATGTGGTTTCCTCAGCCGTATGCGCAGGTATATACGTATGAGCGGTATTTGTACGGGAAGGGTGTGGCTACGGCCAGCTTTTGCTTAGCTCGCGCGCAGGCATGCGCTAGCCTGCTCTGCCGCTTGCTCGTACTAGAAGCACTGTGGCGGAGACGCGTGGGAGATGCTGCCGGCGAGCAGCAGCTAGCACGCGCGCGCAGCAGAGGAGAGGCCGGAGACGCGGGCACGAGGGCGGCGACACGGACAAGCTCGTAGGAGGGCAGGCGCGCGGGAGCCTGCAGCGGAAGCCGCACGGACTAGGGTGCACGCGCGCGCAGCCAAGCTGCAGAGGTTCAGGACGAACGTGAAGGTCCGGACGGCGCCGGCGAGGGAAGACGGTGACGGCCTCGCACGAGGGCGCGGGCGGGCTCGCGGACGGGCGAACTAGCAGGCCGGCGCGCTGCAGCGCGCACGAGCTGAGGCTGCTGCGTGCCGGACAGGGCCACACAGGCGCGGTCGCGCGGAGGCGCACGGCCTCGGCGGAACCCGGCGCGAACGTGGAGACGAGCGAGGCCGACACGCTGACGGAGAGGGCGACGACCACGCGGAGGCGAGGGCGACGACGACGCGGATGGTGACGGCGCAAACAGCGAGGCCGGCGAGGGTACAAACAGCAAGGGCACGGACGGCGAGGCCTGCGGCAGTACGAACGGCGAAGCCGACGGCGGTGTGGACGACGAGCCCCCAAGAATCTTCTAGACGACGAGCCCCCGAGAATCTTCTAGAACGGAGTCGCTGACGACGGTAACGAAAAAGTCAGTCCCGTGCGGAACGGAACTCCGGTCGGGTCCATATTCGCCCAACGGTGGACGCCAAATGTCATTGTATTGGGAACGACATTACCTAAGAAGATTAGATAGAGGTGTGGGAGCGAGCAGGGCGACTATGACGGTGTCCGCAGGCGGGATACCAGCAAGTGTGGCGAGACACAGAAAGTACCCAGGTTCGGAGCCCTCGTGGTGAGGTAAACTCCTACTCCTGCATGTCTGACAGTATATGTGTGTATAATCGGCTAGAATGTGCTCCTGGAGCTGTATCTGAGATGAACTGTTAAGTGTATGTGAGCTCTCATGTGAGCAAGCTAGCTAGAGTGTGAGCAAGCTAGCTAGAGGGAGTGAGCTGATCGATTGGAATGCTGGATGGAGTACTCCCTGCCCAAGTGAGGCTCTCCCTGGTGCACTTATAAAGGCATGCCCAAGAAACATAAAGGGCCCACTTGGCCTAATTCTACTAATGCCCATGTCATGCATGAGGTGATACACGGTGTAGGACTATTTGCTATGTCATCTGATAAAGTGTATAGTGCATAGTAGTGGCTTCGGTCTTGTCGGTCTTCTCATTGTCTGGTCCTTATCTTCTCGTATGTGGTCCTGGAATCCGATGCTGCTACTAGCTCGTGTGTTGGTCCGGATAGGTAGTAGCAGCAGCGAAGGTTGGTGGCGATCCGGAGCCGGGCATGGCGTGGCGATCCGGAACGAGGCGGGAGGAGTGGCGGCACACAGCGCCTGGGGTCCTCGTCCCCCGATCGAGACAGCCTGGGGCGCTCCTGACCGAGCTGACTACCTGGCTCCTGGCAGCCCAGCCGGACGGGGGTCTGGGAGCCCAGCTAGGAGGGGCATGGCAGCGGCCCATCCGGGCAGCCGGATCCCACTCGCTTGAGGTGGAGTCCGGCCTAGCCAGGGCGAAGAAGCTGGCGGGGAGGAGGCCCAGCCGGGCTAGGCGACGCGGCCCAGCCAGGGGCGGGGCTCCAGCCGGTCTAGGCGAGCGGCGCGGGAGTGGGCTGGCTGGGGCGGCCTAGCCGGCAATGTGGAGGTGGCGCAGCGGGAGTGGGCCGGCTGGGAGGTTGTAGTCGGCCCAGGATGTGCTCGGAGTAGTTTTTCTTTATCTTTTATCCTGTTTTTGCCATTTTGATCTGTTTTGGGCGCCTCTTTGGGGTACCCGGGGATAATCCCCCTGACATCGGTGCTACAGGGTCATCCAAATTAAGGGTCCTCTTGAAAACGTGGAAGCAGAGCGAGGGATAAGTGAGCAGTTCTCTACCCATGTATGATACAAGATTACCATGGCTGCTGGTTCATGCACCCTTGGTGTGAATTCATAGGATATTCCAGCCAAGCTCTGCCAAGTACCAACTACGTAATGCAATATCTTTAGCCTCGGCGTCATCACCGGCTTGAACGTTTGCCGGCCCTTCAATTACTGGAGCATGTATGACTTGCGGGCCTGCAAGTATACCTGTGTGTGCATTTCAGTTAGCAAAAGTATCACGAACAATGCAGTTGTAAGTAATTTAATTTTACTTTTAAATAACGGGACTCACTCCACTTGTTTGGTTCCCAGACAAGAACATCTCCTCGTGGTTCTGTCACCGCGTATATGCGATCAATAGATCCATTTCCTGATTAGACACTTGGCAATGGTATCAACATACGTTGCTGGTGCAAGATAGTCGTTTCGAAGGATAATCTAGTCCCCGTCACAAGGAAAATCTATGGTAGCAATGAATTTGTCAAACACCGCCATTGTGCTGTAGTGCCATTGGTTGTCAAATATGTACGGTTTCTTTGCTATTTGTATCTTCAGCAGCTCGATATACGCGTTCTTGTAGAGGTAAGTGCATGGGGGGCTAGGGAAACACTGGTTACCCGATGGATAAATATGAACACGCTCCACACATGGAAGCTTGATACATGCCATATTGTAGACGTTTTGGAGGTACCAGCGCCCCAGGTGCTTTGCAATCGTAATCCATTCTCTGTTGGCACCAACCCGGTGACCCTTGTTTTTAAATCCTTCATCATCCCATGTTCCGGGTATGTCATCATCAACTGGTACAAATACTTCTATTGTTGGATTGTCTAGTGGCATCAGCAACGTGTCAATGCCCTGCAATAGATTTTCTTCATATCTAGGGGCATGCAAGGTGTTTGACAAAGGGGGTAGTGCTAGCTAGCTTTGCGGAAAAACTACTATCTGAAAGATGCAGAAACGTGTTGAATAAATCATGAATGCATACAAACAAACACACCAAGGAATAAAGTCTTGTTTGCATTAAAGAAAAAGTGTAGGAATAGTTAAGTTTCCTATGCTGGCACAGTTCATAGGAATGGACCAGAGGAAAAAACGCAAGCAATTTTCCTATGATTGATTAACAAGATTAGGGGCCTCTTTTGATCAATGGTTTTTAAAAAACGTAGGAATAGGAAAAACACAGGATTGACATGGTAGGTACAGTAAATTCATATTAGGAATTAAAAACGCAGGAATTTTGTAATAGGTGTCTTTGGATGGTGAATAGGAAATAAACACAAGAGTTTTGAAGGAATATAATGTAAGCGCATTGGACTTCTCAAAGGAGAAATAGAATGAGGTTGGAGCTCGTGTTTAGATTCTTATGAAATGGAGGGCATAGGAACCAAGACTCCGTAGGAATTTGATATCTTCCAAAATCCTATGGGTTAGAATCCTCCAAAACTCATATGCAATTCTTCATATCCAACTTGGACCTCATTTTCAAATTCCTACGTGTGCAAACAAGAATGAGGTCCTAAAATACACGATAACATCATACATATAATCTCCCGTGAGGTTTGACTTTGAGTTTACCATGTTTCAAAGTAATCCTATGTTTTTGTATTCATGTAATCCAAAGAGCCAACTTTTTATAGAAATATCGTGTTTGTAAAACACATGAAACTTAAAATATAACGCCAGCCTTGATTGGCCAATACACCTTCCGTTACAGGTATCAACAATCCTGGTCGTTCTTGTGTTTTTAGATTAGTATGTTTGGAGGAGAGGGGGGACACTTAAGCAAAAGTCTTGGGACTCTTTCGATCGCAGGAATTTCACAGGTTTGGCGGTGAAAAACAGGCGATTATAAAACGTAGGAAAACTACCTACGTGATTGGCACGATGAGAGTTGAGCCTTAAGTAGATGTTCCAATTCCTACAGGATTTAAACATGTGTGGGGGGTTGCTGTTTAAAAGAATTTGCGTACCATGATTCCTTTGATCAAAATTCAATCCATAGGAAAGAATCTAAGGATTCGAGTCCTACAAGAATCATGCAAAACTGATTTTTACCTGCTCATTACGGTCTAGTGGCTATGTCTATGGGTTAGATTGAAGTAGGCAGGGCAAACCAAATGGGAGACAAGGATCTTCTGCAATCCCTAGACGCATGCCAACCATGACATGAGCCAGGCGAGCGGTGCTCGGAAGATAGACGCGACCAGTGATGTTGCTCAGCGGTCCGTAGTGGAGGTTGCCAAATATGATTGCCTGGCTGTAGCACTTAGATATCTTACGCTCCATCGCTCCCAATGTTGTTTCGGGGAAGAGTACTGCGGAAGATTATTCGAGATGGGCTGGCGGTTTCTACCTTTCTGCAAGGGTAGAGAGGGGCTACGATGGTGCACAAGCGGCCGGAGCGGCAGAGGAAGACGATGAGGGGCGCGGGGTGGTTCTCCTCCAGTTGTCGGATCGACTACTTCGACCCGGTATATTAGGGCAAAACTAACATGGGACATTAACATAAACGCTTGTGCAAAAAAGGAATAATAATAGAAATTTAGATATAGTAGTATTTCTTAAAGGCTCCAGCTCGCAACACTAGCCCCTAGTTTGAGGCGCTACTGTTTTTTCCGGTAGGTAGCTAGGGACAGCAAATCACACCGTGCCGAAGAAAAAAGTTCGAAATGTTCTCAAATTTGCTTTGCGTGTGGGGATGGTGATGCCACACTGAAGGAGAAAGCAAACACAATTTGTTTTGATTGCATATATACTACTCCTTCCGATCCATATAATGTTCTCAGATTTATCTAGATTAGAATGTATATAGTCATGTTTTCATGCTAGATTTATCTCTGGTTGGAAACTCCGAGTGGCAACATTATTACCATGACATGATTCACCCATTTACTCCCAAATATGGGAACATCACGGATGATGGGAGTACAATTTACATCAACAACCTAAAAATGGATAAAATTGCATAGAGGTCCTTGAAGGAAATATGCCCTGAGAGGCAATAATAAAGTTGTTATTATGTATTCCTTATATATGATAGATGTTTATTTTGCATGCTAGAATCGTATTGATCGGAAACATCAATACATGTGTGTTTAATAAACAAAAAGGGTTCCTAGTTATGCCTCTCTTATAGACTAGCTTGTTGATTAACAAGATGATCAAGGTTTCCTGATCATGGACATTGGATGTTGTTAATAACAAGGTCACAACATTTGTGAAATGATGTGATGAACATTCATCCGAAGTATAGCATTACGATCAAGTCATTATGTTTACATTGCTATAACATCATACGAAGTAATCTTTATCCTTATACCATGAGATCATGTTAATTGCTAACACCAGAAGAGTATCTTGATAACATCAAACGTCACACCGTAACTGGGTGACTATAAAGATTGGTTCAGTGCTACGAAGGTGTTATGTTGAGTCTCATGGATCAAGAGTGGAATTTTTCAATCCCGATGACGGATAGATATACTCTGGGCCCTCTCGGTGATATCACATTAACGTAGCTTGCAAGCAAGTGATGTGATCACTAGAATGTTATATCACGGGAACAAGAAAAGAGTGCATGTCGGTAACGAGATCAAACTAGGTATTTGGATACCGATGATCGAATCTCAGACATGTATTATATCAAGAGACAAACAGATTAAATTACAAGCGTTAAAGGTTCTCACGATCACAGAAGTCATTGTTGAATATGCAGGAGTCAGTATGGACCTCCAGGTCCCGCTTCTGATTATTGATCTGAGAGGAGTCTCAATCATGTCTGCATTATTCGCGAACTGTAGGGTGACACACTTAAGAGTTACCGGACACCATTTTGGAGCACATATGTTTCAGACAAAAGAATTGCAAAGCGCAGGAATTGTTTCGATAGAAACCAGAAATTGTTTCGGGTGAAATTGCAGAAAGTGGTTCTACATGTGATATTGAAATATTGCAAGGGGTTATATGTGAATGTTTGGTAATTAAAGTAATTAACAAAATTCTAAATAAATTTAATAAAAGAGTTTTATTAAATGAGAGAGCATTAAACTTGGAGAATTTTAATGCATTTAAATTAGGGACTTTAAAGGGGAATGTGAACAGGCATTTTAATGAGGAGGGGTTACCACCACATGAATGGGGGAGGTGAGGAGTCACCCCCCATGCGCCGGCCATGAAGGGGAGGGGCAACCCCCTCTTCCTCCTTCTTCCTCACACCTCCTTGTGAAGGATCTCTCCCCCTCTAGAATTATTCCCCCATGGTCTCGGATTAGCGAGATACATGTTCCCGGTGGCATTTTGTCTAGAAGGAGTTGCTGCTTCCGCTGGATCGCTGGAGCGAGGAGGTGGAGGTTGTCCGGTGGCTTAAACGTGTGTCCGAGTGCGGATGCGTTGCTGAGTTGCGGCGCTCGGACTTCCTCACGATCTTGAGATCGGCAAGTGTACGACTACATCAACCACAAGTTCCTACTCGTTAACAAAACTCGTTGTCTTCGAGGGTAAGTTATCGTTGGATGTATGTACACCCGTTGCTCTGTACCTAGTGGATAGATCTTGGCGTGTATTTCTCATCGTAGGAATTTTTTGTTTTCTATGCTGCGGACCCAACGGTGGTATCATAGCCTGATCTATGCGTAGGTGCTTTGCACGGGTAGTACACATATGTTTATATGTGGGCGATGATGATCATGTTATTGCATCTTCTATGTATTTTGGATATTGGTGGCATAGTGGGATGAAGCGGCCCGGACCAACCTTACATGTCATCGTACATGAGACCGGTTCCACGACTCATATGCAACTTGTTTTGCATAAGTGGCTGGCAGGTGTTTGTCTCTCCTACTGTAGTCAATATCTGATTTACAACGAGTTGCTAATAACTTGGTTATCCTCGTTGTGGTTCATGTTCGTAGGTAAGAACGGTTCTAACTCCGAAAGCCCTAAGCCGCGTAAAACTTGCAATTGATAAATTAGAGGCGTCTAGTTTAGATCGTTGCTGGGATAGTGTCTTGATATGGTATTGTTGTAAGTAGATGTATGATAGATACTCTTACAACACATTCAACGTGTAAGTTCCATAGACCTTGGTCTTACACACAAAGGAATGATAGAGATCATACCACGATGCAAATGATAGAGATCAAATGCATGGACCATATCATCTCACTTTACACATTAGATGTTAGCATCTTATACTGCTAGTTTGGAGCTTTCTGTAGCATTGTAAGATGATCCCTCATTTAGATATCAAGATAAGAATGTGTTCTTCCTTGAGTATGCACCGTTCTATGGATCGTGTTTCGAGACATCACGTGATGATCGGGTGTACTCGAATCTACGCTTTCATAGGAATGGGTGTAAGACAGTTTTACACACGCGAATACTAAGGTTCTTACTTGGCGAGCCTAGCATGTACAGACATGGCCTCGGAACACGGACCGAAAGGTTAAGCATGAGTCATATAGTTGATATGATGCCCATATAGATGCTCGCTTTTGAAGCTACATCAACTCACGTGATGATCGGACTTGGTGTAGTGGATTTGGTTCATGTAATCACCAAAAGGACACAAGAGATGTCGTTTTTGAGTGGGAGTTCATTAGTAATTTGGATTAGTTGAACTCACTCTATCATAAACTTAGTCTAAATAAACTTTTAAATTCTGTTGTAGATGGCACCGCCTGCTTTTAATATCAATGTGTTCATGGAGAAAGAGAAACTTGTTGCGAATGGTAGCAACTTCACCAACTGGGCTGTGAATTTGAGGATTCTCCTCACTGCTGCACAAAAGCAATATGTGCTAGATGCATCGCTAGGCCCCCCACCAGCTCCTGATGCCCCTGACGAGGAAAAGAATGTCTATGTGACTCGTCAGGAGGACCACAACTTAGTTCATTGTGGCATACTGTATGGGCTAGAGCCAGAACTTCAAAAGCGTTTCGAAAATGGCAATGCCTTTGAAACCATGGGAGAATTGAAAATGATTTTCGATACCCATGCTGCCGTAGAGAGTTATAATGCTACTGAAAAGTTCTTTAGCTGCAAGATGGAGGAGAACAACTACGTTAGTGAGCATGTACTCAAAATGTCTGGGTACGCCGATAAGCTTGTGTCCTTGGGAATAACGATTCCCATTGACTTAGGCATACATCGTGTTCTCCAATATCTGCCACCTAGCTACAAGAGCTTCGTGATGAACTATAATATGCAAGGCATGAAGAAGTCTCTTCCCGAGCTTCTGTCAATGCTTAAGACTACAGAAGTGGAGATTAGGAAAGAACATCAAGTGTTGATGATCAATAGGACCACCGGTTTCAAGAAGGACAAGAAAGGCAAGCACAAGGGAAAGAAGGGTGGCAAATCTGTTGCCGCACCTAAAAAGAAACCCCGAGCTGGCCCTAAGTCTGACACCGAGTGTTACTATTGCAAGGGGACTAGCCATTGGAAGCGCAATTGCCCCAAGTATTTGACAGACAAGAAGTTCGGCAAGGCAAACAAAGGTATATATGATACACATGTTATTACTTGACTAGTACTCGAAGTAGCACCTGGGTATTTGATACGGGATCGGTTGCTAATATATGTAACTCGGTTCAGGGGCTGCGGAACAAGCGACAACTAGCAAGGGATGAGGTCATGATGCGGGTCGGCAATGGATCAAAAGTTGATATGATCACCGTCAGGACGCTGCCTCTCCATATGCCATTGGGATTAGTTATAAACCTAAATAATTGTTATTTGGTGCCTGCACTGAGCATGAACATTGTATCCGGATCGTGTTTGATGCAAAGTGGTTATTCCTTTAAATCTGAAAACAATGGTTGTTCGATTTATAAGAATGGGGGAGGTGAGGAGTCACCCCCCATGCGCCGGCCATGAAGAGGAGGGGCAGCCCCCCTCCTCCTATAAAAGGCCCCCCTCTTCCTCCTTCTTACTCACACCTCCTTGTGAAGGATCTCTCTCCCCCTCTAGAATTATTCCCCCATGGTCTCGGATTAGCGAGATACATGTTCCCGGTGGCATTTTGTATGGAAGGAGTTGCTGCTTCCGCTGGATCGCTGGAGCGAGGAGGTGGAGGTTGTCCGGTGGCTTGAACGTGTGTGCGAGTGCGGATGCGCTGCTGAGTTGCGGCGCTCGGACTTTCTCACGATCTTGAGATCGGCAAGTGTACGACTACATCAACCACGAGTTCCTACTCGTTAACAAAACTCGTTGTCTTCAAGGGTAAGTTCTCGTTGGATGTATGTCCACCCGTTGCTCTGTACCTAGTAGATAGATCTTGGCGTGTAGTTCTCATTGTAGGAATTTTTTTCTATGCTGCGGACCCAACAGTCCTTATATTTAGCACGAAGCACCCTAAAAATAAGCAAGGGAAATAGTCGGGTCTGACTCCTTCTCGAGAGAGCAGCGCCATACTCTTCATACTACTTTCTCTTCGTTTGTTTTCAAAATATATGGCCAAATTTGGTGGTATGAAAATTCCTAGACATGGGATCATCATCAGCATAAAGTATGATATAGATATGGCCATGACCTTAGTCGTTCAGCTTGAAATCCAAGAATGTTCGTACTCATCGGCAACTAATAAAATGAAATACGATTAAATTTTACCACTTGCTTTTAGGTTCGAATTTTACACGTAAGGACGTAGGGATTACATTTTAAATCAAGGACCTAAAAAGGTAAAATTTTATCGAGGTCCATACATTTAGCACGAAGCACCCTAAAATTAAGAAGGGAAAACAGTCATGTTTTGCTCCTTCTCAAGAGAAAAGCTGATCAAGACATACTCTTCATATTACTTCCTCTTTGTTTGTTTTAAAAATATGGCCAAATTTGGCGGCTTGCAAATTCCTGGATATGGGATCATGAATCATCAGCATAAAGTATGATGTAGATATGGCCATGAGGCCCGTGACCTTGGTCGTTCTTTTTGAAATCCAAGAATGTTCATACTTATCGACAACTAATAATCTTAAATACACATAAATTTTTATAATTGCTTTTAGGTTTGAATTTTACACGTACGGATGATGGGAGTACATTTTACATCAAGGACCTAAAAAAGGTAAAATTACATCGAGGTCCATATGTTTTGCACGAAGCACCCTAAAATTAATCATGGAAAATAGTCATGTTTTCCTTCTCCTTCTCGAGAGAAAAGCTGATCGAGCCATACTATTCATACTACTTCCTCTTCATTTGTTTTCAAAATATGGCAAAATTTGGCCGCATGCAAATTCTTGGACATGAGATCAGGAACCATCAGCATAAAGTATGATGTAGATATATCCATGACCTTGGTCGTTCGTCTTGAAATCCAAGAATGTTCATACTCATCGATAACGGATAGTCTTAAATACATTTAAATTTTACCACTTGCTTTTAGGTTCGAATTTTACACGTACGGACGGTGGGAGTACATTTTACACCAAGGACCTAAAAAACGTAAAATTACATCGAGATCCATACATTTAGCACGAAGCGACCAAAAATTAAGCAGGAAAAATAGTCATGTTTTGCTCCTTCTCATGAGACAAGCTGATTAAGCCATACTCTTCATACTATTTCCTCTTTGTTTTTTTTCAAAATATGGCTGAATTTGGGGGCATGCAAATTCTTGGATATGGGATCACGAATCATCGGCATAAAGTATGATGTAGATATGGCCATGACCTTGGTCGTTCGTCTTGAAATCCAAGAATGTTCATACTCATCGACATATAATAATCTTAAACATGTTTAAATTTTACAACTTGCTTTTAGGATCGAATTTTACACGGATAGTCAGAGTATATTTTACATCAAGGACCTAAACAATATAAAATTACATCGAGGTCCATACATTTAGCAGGAGGCACCCTAAAATTAAGCAGGGAAAACCGCCATGTTTTGCTCCTTCTAGAGAGAGAAGCTAACCGAGCCATACTCTTCATACTACTTCCTATTCGTTTGTTTTTAAAATATGGCCAAATTTGGCGGCATGAAAATTCTTCGCTATGGGATCATGAATCATCAGCATATAAAGTATGATGTAAATATGTATGACCCTGGTCTTTCAGCTTGAAATGCAAGAATTTTCATATTCATTGACAACTAATGAGCTTAATTACGTTTAAATTTTACGACTTCCTTTTATGTTCAAATTTTACACGGATGGTGGGAGTACATTTTACAGTAAGGACCTAAAAAAAGGTAAAATTACATCGAGGTTTATACATTTAATTACCACAGAGCACCCTAAAATTAAGCACGGAAAACAGTCGGCTTCGGCTCGTTCTCGAGACAGCAGGTGGTCGAGCCATACTCTTCATACTACTTCCCTCTTTGTTTGTCTTCAAAATATGGCCAATTTGGCGGCATGAAATTCTTGGATATGGGATCGTGAATCATCGATGTAAAGTATAATGTAGATATGGCCATGACCTTGGCCATTCGGCTTGAAATCCAAGATTATTCATACTCATTCACAACTAACCTTAAATTCGGTTAACTTTTACCACTAACTTGTAGGTTTGAATTTTACATAGACGGTAGGAGTACATTTTACATCAAGGACCTAAAAAAGGGGAAATTACATCGAGGTCCATTCATTTAGCATGAAGTACCCTAAAATTAAGAAAATAAAATATTCTGGTTCGTCTCCTTCTCGAGAGAATAGCTGATTGAGTCATACTCTTCATAGTACTTCTTCCTCTTCGTTTGTTTTCATCAAGGTCCTAAAAGGGGAAAATTACATCGAGGTACAAAAATTTAGCACGAAGCACTGACGACATTGTTTACTACAAGGAGATGCACCCATCTACCTCCAAAAATACATTTAATTCAAGAGCAATCTATCGCGCTTACTTGTAGCTCAAGTTTGACCTAATTTCGTTAAATTTTAAGATGCAAAATCTTAGCAAGAAGTTGAACCTATCGTCAAAACTCTGAGTGTTTTATGATATATTGATGGGTACCACCAAAAGATTTTTCATAAAACTTTTAAGGCAACCTACAATTTACTTGTAGTTTCAAATTTGACCTAATTTCGATAAATCGGCATAAAATCATTCGGTCAAATAGGCAGAGTTAGCTAGGAAGTTTGAAAACTCATAAATAAAACATGGGAATCGTTGGTACAACATGTTGGTAAACTTGGCTTCTGGCATTCAGATCCAATATTCTTCAGATATTCCTAAACGGAAAGCAGAACCTCGCTTGTCATCCACACGGAAAATTGAGAATAATTGAATGTTCTTTCCTGATATAGTTGGAAAATCTCACCGACGACACTACTTGGATTTGCCGGTCTTGATCCAACGGTCAATATTCGAAGTTATCCGTACACGATATAGTGGTATAGTATGGTATTGTAAGAGATAAGAAAAGATAAAGATAAGATAAGAAGTACTGCGAATGGCCGATCTTTTGAGTAACCTTCCCTCCCGATGTTTGGGAAGCAAGTGAAAAATTCGAAAACCAGAAAAGTTTGATTTTTTTTGCCGCCAAGGACCAAAGTGGTTTCTTTCCTATGTACTCCTCGTCCCTAATCCACGCCAACGCGGCTGCGAAACACGCCAGAGACACAAAGCTGCCGTACCAAGGCACACGTGCGCAGCACCACGCTGTTGACGAGGGAGAGATCAGCCGGACCGATGCGCCAGGGGAAAGGGCAGGAGAGAGGGAGGATGGATGGTGAGAGGCAGCGAAGGAGAGAGAAAACACACAATTTGTTTTACGTGCATAGGTCCTGAAATTTACTACTAGTAGAGTGGTCGTAGGAGTACCTCATGTCAGGAACCCATCATAACTTTCCTCTGACATCAAACCACCTTCAACTCCTCTTCGCTGCTGCCCTATTTTATCCTGTCTACGTTTTATTCTCTCAGTGTGTACAACGCATGGACAGAGGTGAGCATATGTCTAAGCAAAGAAATGAGTACTAGTACTATACTACTAGTGTACTAGTACTAACTAGTAAGTTGCACGTGCCTTGCACGTGAGACTCAGATAGTAGACGTATGACATATCATCACTATATAAAATTATAATTGGTAAAGCACAATAAATTATAAATTTGATCAACATCTATAAAGTATGGGTGTATATTTTGTCATTGTACTTTGCATGTCATGTAGAAGTCAAAGATTATTAGCTACCTAGCACATAATTTTTTTGATAACATGGTCTAGAGAAACAAGGGAGAAGATTCTAGTATGATGGAGAAGTGTGTTTTGAGGTTTGTGCATAACATTCATTATGCCGAAGACTATCAATTGAATCTTCTAGATGCTAGAATGAAAAAGAAGATCCAACAGCTAGAAATACTGGGATTCGCAAATCTTGATCCAACAGTCAACATTCAAAGTTATTCGTACACTATATAGTGGTAAGATAAGATAAGATCATGCATAAGTCAATGATTATTAGCTACAAGGGAGAAGATTCTAGTATTATGGAGAAGTGTGTTTTGAGGTTTGTGCATCGCATTCATTATGCTGAAGACTATCAATAGAATCTTCTAGTTGTTAGAATAGAAAAGAAGATCCAACGGCTGGAAATGTTGGGATTTGCGAGTCTTGATCCAATGATCAATACTCAAAGTTATTTGTACACTATATAGTGGTAAGATAAGATATACTTTCCTAAAAAAAGTACTAATATACTACTCCCTCCGATCCAAATTAATGTTCTCAGATTTGTCTAGATTCGGATGTATCTAGCACTAAAACATGACTAGATACATCCAAATCTAGACAAATGTGAGAACACTAATTTGGATCGAGGGAGTACTATTTGCTTTTTCCCTAATAAGGGCATCAGCAATGTGTACAAAAGCACACCTTAAGGCCTAGTATGTGGTATTCTCTAAGGTTCACCATATACATTGTGGAGAAAATACAATTTGTATCTTTAAGCCTAATAAGGTGCACCTCAAGCTTGTGGGTTTCCCATAGAGAATAGAAAAATCATTTCCCCTCTCTCCCGGTTTCATGTGATCATTTTTAAAAGGTGTTCAAAATTTTCATGATGCAAAATCTTAGCTAGAAGTTGAACCACTCGTCAAAACTCTCTGTGGTTTCTGATATATTAATTAACCGCTCGATGGGTACTTCCAAAAGCTTTTTTCATAAAACTTTCAAAATAATCTACAATTTATTACTTGTAGTTCAAGTTTGACCTAATTTCATTAAATTCAAGAGCAATATATCGCACTTAGTTATAGCTCCAATTTGACCTAATTTCATTAAACCGTCAAGACGCAAAATCTTAGAAAGAAGATGAACCTCTCGTCAGAACTCTCTATGGTTTATTATAGTACATTAATTGACCCCTGCCCCCCCCCCCCCCCCCCCCGCGCCCCCTCCGATGGTTACCTCTAAGAGTTTTTTCGTAAAACTTTCAAAGCAACCTACACAGTTTACTTATAGTAGTTCAAATTTTACCTATTATAGTTTTTCTCGTTTACCTATTATAATTTTATATAGTGATGGTATGCTACATGTCTATTATCTGAGTCCCACGTCCAGGGCACGTGTAATTTACTACTACTTGTAGTTTTAAATTTGACCTAATTTCGATAAATCAACATAAAGTCATTCTAATGGGCAGAGTTAGGTGGGAAGTTTGAAAACTCATAAAACATGGCAATCGTTGGTACAACATGTTGGTCCAATATATTTGTATGTAAACTTGGCTTGTGGCATTCAGATCCAATATTCTTCAGACTTTTCTTTTGGAAAAAGAACAACCTCGCTCGTATTCTTCACTCGGCAAATGTAGAATTGAATGTTCTTTCTTGATAGTTGGAAACTCACACCGACGACACTATTTGCTACAAGAAGATGCACCAATGATATACCCATGAAAAAACATTTAATTCAAGAGTAATCTATGGCGTTTACTTGTAGCTAAATCAAGTTTGATCTAATTTTGTTAAATTGTCAAGATGCAAAGTCTTAGCAAGAAGTTGAACATATCGTCGAAACTCTCGCTGGTTTCTTATATATTAATTTTGACTCCTCGATGGGTACCTCCTAAATCTTTTTCATAAATCTATCAAAGCAAAACCTACAATTTAATTATAGTTTCAAATTTGACCTGATTCCGAGATATCGTCATAAAGTCATTCAAATGGGCCGGGTTAGCTAGGAAGCTTGAAAACTCATAAAACATGGGAATCGCAAGTACAACATGTTGTCAATCCACTATATATGTCTGTCAACTTGGCTTGTTGTCAACGCCTGGATTTTTAATTCCAGATGCCTATTATGCCATACCTCGCAATCCCAGGATTACCATTTTTGCGAGACATAACAGATTGGATATCATAGTACATCATCCATTACAAAACATTATACGGTTTTACAAATAAAGGATCTCATGATCCAGTCTTAATACAATAAAGCAGCGGAATAATAAAGCGTAGTAGTGGGCTCCATCTTCAGGGTCACAGGCAATGCTAACGAGGAGATGATCCTAGTTGTCGTAGACTTCCTGCTGTCCATCATCCTGGTAGTCCTCCTCATAGTCTGGCCACGGAAATAGCCAGGGACAAAGCCATGAGTACTCTTTAAGTACTCGCAAACTATCACTAACAAGTAAGGTAGTTCTAGTAGGAATCTTAAGCTCTAGGTTTATTTGCAAAAATCTAGGTTTATCTAAACTGAGTTTAGAAGTAAAGAAAACCAATTTAATATTCTAAATCACTTAAGTGGGAAACTAGTTTTCATATCCACAACCTTGTTGTGGTCAAGTCAAAGTCATAGTTCAATTCACAAGTCATTTTGAAAACATCTGACGACGGAACAGTATGGCCACTCAAACTATCCATGACCGCGGACGCGGCTATTCGAATAGTTTGACACTCTGCATAAGTGGTACACTTTCACCATAAAATTCGATATATCCGTCAGGGATAACCCTGAATCAATCATACTTAGTATGCGGATAATCAATCATAACCATTCAATTACACAATCAAGTATAGGCACCTCCCTTATGAGCTTGGCCTCCCAGCCATGCCCATCTGCCATCCTGGGCACTTCATAGGTGGGCATCATCAAGAGGTAGCCTCATCTCAAACCTCTTCTTTGAGGGAACCCATACTAATGTGTATAAACTTCCGGCTAAGCCCTACCCGATTCAGGTATTATGGTTATACAATAAAATTGGAATGGTATCGCATCCGAACCCAACCATCAGTTTTTATAAAGGGGTAAGGCTCATGCCTCAACATTTTCATCATCAAATCCTTTGTGTTTATCAACACATGTCAAAACATCTCACTAGAATGAATCATCATTCCAAGGTTTTCATAATAATTTTCACCAAGTATTCCCATCTAAAGTGATTAACTTTTATGCTTAGCACTAGCCACTAAGGTTAAGGGTGTTCACTAATGAGGGGTGCTAATCTTCAATCTCATGCCATAGAATGACATCTAAGTATATGCCTAGTTTTATACTCTTTATGCTATCTATACTATTTTTCCCAATACTCACAAAGCACTAACTAAAAGTAAAGAACTTTGGTAAAGTAAAAGAATAAAGCTTGCAAGTAAAACTTGGGATGGGTAAAAATAAAAGGGTATATAACCAAAGCATGCATAGTGCATCTTGCTTAGGTTAATAGTTGCAAATGTTAGCTTGCAAGGGTCTAGCTTGCTTATTAATTATGGCTTTCCTTGGTTGGTGCAGTGATTGAAGTTTTCTTCGTCTTCTGCTCGGTAGTACTCCTCCTCCTCGTATCCTTGGTCGGTACTATCATCTATAAATGAATACGGGGTACACAATCACCAAACAATACTTAACTAAGTCTATTTAGCACAATAAGGCTCACACTTGATGATTTAGCATCATCACAGTCATCACATGAAATAAAGACTTAGTCTTATTTATTTTATTTTAGAAAAGTAATTTCTACTCATTGAAATTAATTAAGATTTAATATTCTCCAAATAGAATATGGGATCATGTGGACACATGTCATCACCACATATTCTAATACATGGGAATGTGATTTAAAGTGTTGGTCACATTTTATAAAGTTTAAGATAATTATTTAATAGGTTTAAAGTGACTAGAAATTCCCTAATAGCATTATTTTGGTACTAGTCCAATGTCATTGCATGCAAACCTAAATATTTTTACATATTCAGATAGATATGATCAAATGTGATTTTTGAGAGTTGGAAACAACTCAAAAGCATTTATGGTTGATTTTTGAAAAATGTTTGAAGTTGTAAAAGTCTCGGCATTGTTATTTTTGCTATAGATTATCTCTAACTCCAAATGATTTAAATCCAACGGGCTTGGATATATAATTTAATTAACTTTCTAGAAAAATTTGAATCATGGAATTTGGTTTGGTGAAACTCTCTGAATTGATTTTTGCATCTGTGGACAGAAACTAGCTTAAACTAAAAAGGAAAATCATTATTTGAATTTCCAGGCCTGAGCGGGGAAAGCTAAATGGGCCGGCCCAACTGCACTACACAGCGCAGCAGGCTGCTGATAGTGCGGACCCACTGGTCAGCGACTGCATCTAAACGAAACGGTATCGGCAAATCTGGACCGTGCGATCTAATTCTAATCTAACGGTTGGGAGTCATCATCGACGACGAACTGCTCCGGCGAGAAATTAACCTAGCGCGGCGGTGGGGGTCTGGCTAGGCTCTCCTGGGCTCCAGCTAGGGTTGGCGACGAGGGTGATCGACGTGGTAGACGACAGCGGTTCGAGGCATGGTCGCGGCAGGTCTTGGGGTGGTCAAAATCGACGTCGCCCTACTCCTCCAGCAGCGGCAGGCTCCGGCCAAATTCCAGCGAGGGAGAGCTTCCCTTGCTCCGGGAAGAAGTGGGGGAGTATCAGAGAGGAGTGGTGAGTGTTGGGGTGTGGAGAAATGAGGCAAGGGAGGCCTCTACTTATACTGCGGCGAGGAGACCGAACAGTGCGGGCGCGAGCTCGTCGGTGATGACGCTACAGGCGGCTATCGGTGTGGCGAAGGCTAGTGGACGATGGTGTGTTCGCTGGCGATCGTTGATGGTTTTAAATCGAGGCATGGGGCGGTGTGGTTTGGTCGGGAGCATGCGGCGCTCTGCGCAGAGGCAGAGGTGTTTGTGACGGCGTGCGGCAGCTACGGGTCGCGCGGCGACGAACGAGGTGTCTACAGGGTTGTTGTGGTCATGGCGAGCGTGAGCATGTACGGTGATGGCGAGGCGTGGCGAGCTGGCACGCTCTAGGCATGGCGCAGAGACGGTGGGCGCGGCATAGCTAGGGTGGTCTAGGGCTTAGCAGGGGTCATGGCTTGGACAGGGGTTGGCAGTGTAGTGCGGCGTGTCTGGTGCGCATCGTGGGCGATGGCGGCGTGGCTCCTGGCGCGCTGTCCACTGTCGGCCGGCGATGACCAAAAATGGGCGGCGCTCCACTATGCATAACAGCCAAAGGGGGTTGGTCTGGGTGCTGCTCGACACTAGAGGGGACAAGGGGGTTAAGGGGAGACCAAATGGTCAAGAATTACTGTGCAAAACAGTGAAGTTAGGCAGTAGTTAGTTTAGTGTAAGCAAGGTGTTTGTTGTAATGTCCGCAAGAAAATCAATTTGAAATTATTGAATGAATTTTTTTGAGTGATCTTGATTTAAGCTTGAGTGTCTCTGGTTGCTTGGATTTGCCAAGGGGAATTGGTTGGATGGGTTTTTGAAAAAGTGGGATCTTACCACATACACTTGATTCAATTTTCAAATGTCCATTAAATTGATTTGGAGAATGTTTTTGTAAGTTTGTAAAGTGGGCCTTGATACACTTTTACTTGGTCTAGCAAGGGGTGAAAAGAAGTGGAATTGTTTCTATTAGAATTCTTCTTCTAGGAACACTCAAAGTGACCTAGTGGTTAACTTTGGCCAAAATGACCATTTGATCTTTTTATTCATATTTGATCTCTTTTTCTTTGGATTTTGTTTGTAAATGGTCTAGATGATGTAGCATTTACCTTTAAACCATTTCCCATCATTTGTAACAATCAATCATGGCAATTACACTCAATTCTATACTAATGCAAATCACACATGCATTCACATTCAAATTATTATTAAAAGTTTTTGTTGACCCTAAATTGGGTGATTAGAACTTGATAATCTTGATTAGGTTTTTTTGGGATGTTACACTTGTGGTATCCACATCCAATATTCTTTGGACTTCTCTTTATAGAATATTAAAGAACAACTAACCTCACTCGTCTTGACTCAGAAAATGTAGAATTGAATGGTCTTTCCTGATAGTTGGAAACTCACACTGGCGGTATTGTTTACTACAACAAGATGCACCGATATACCTCTGAAAATACATTTAATTCAAGAGCAATCTATCGCACTTACTTATAGCTCAAGTTTGATCTAATTTCGTTAAATTGTCAAGATGCAAAATCTTAGCAAGAAGTTGAACCTATCGTCAAAACTCTCAGTGTTTTATGATATATTAATTGTGACCCCTCGATGGCTACCTCCAAAAGATTTTTCATAAAACTTTAAAAGCAACCTACAATTTGTTTGTAGTTTCAAATTTGACTTAATTTCGATAAATCGACATAAAGTCATTCAGTCCAATGGGTAGAGTAAGCTAGGAAGTTTGAAAACTCATAAATAAAATAGGGGAATCGTTGGTACAACATGTTGGTAAACTTGGCTTATCGCATTTAGATCCAATATTCTTTGGACATTTCTTTATGGAAAAGAACAACCTCGCTCGTCATCACTCGGAAAATTGAGAATAATTGAATGTTCTTTCCTGATATAGTTGGAAAATCACATGACGACACCGTTTACTATAAGAAAATACACCCATCTACATCTCTGAAAAGCCATATATTTCAATAGCAACCTGTCACGCTTACTTGTAGCTCAAGTTTGACCCAATTTTGTGAAATAGTGTCATGTGATGCAAAATCTTAGCAAGAAGTCAAACCTGTTGTCAAAACTCTCGGTTGTTTCTCATATATTGATTGTGACCTCCCCCCCCCCGATCGGTACGGTACCTCCAAAAGCTTTTCGTAAAACTTTCAGAGCAACCTACAATTTAGTTATAGTTCAAGTTTGACCTAATTTTGATAAATCGGCATGTAATCATTCAAGTGGGCAGAGTAATTATCTAGGGAGTTTCAAAACTCAAAAAACATATGGGAATTGTAAGTAAAATACGTTGGTCCACTTAATATGTCTAGAAGCTCGGATTATGGCATTGAGATCCATATTCTTCGAGCTTTCTTTACGGAAAAGAACTATCTCGTCATCACCCGGAAAACTAAGAATTTTATTTCCTGGTAGTTGGAGACTCACACTGATGACATTGTTTACTACAAGGAGATGCACCCATCTACCTCCAGAAATACATTTAATTCAAGAGAAATATATCACGCTTACTTGTAGCTCAAGTTTGACCTAATTTCGTTAAATTGTCAAGATACAAAATCTTAGCAAGAAGTTCAACCTATCATCAAAACTCTCGGTGTTTTATGATATATTGATGGGTACCTCCAAAAGATTTTTTGTAGAACTTACAAAGAAACCTACAATTTACTTGTAGTTTCAAATTTGACCTAATTTCGATAAATTGACATAAAGTCATTCGGTCAAATAGGCAGAGTCAGCTAGGAAGTTTAAAAACTCATAAATAAAACATGGGAATCGTTGGTACAACATGTTGGTAAACTTGGCTACTGGCATTCAGATCCAATATTATTCGGACATTCCTAAACGGAAAAGCACAACCTCGCTCGTCATCCACTCGGAAAATTGAGAATAATTGAATGTTTTTTCCTGATATAGTTGGAAAATCACACCAACGACACTGTTTGGATTTGCCAGTCTTGATCCAACGGTCAATGTTCGAAGTTATCCGTACAGTATATAGTGGTATGGTATGGTATTGTAAGAAATAAGAAAAGATAAAGATAAGATAAGAAGTCTGTGAATGGCCAATCTTTTGGGTAACCTTCCCTCCCGATGTTTGGGAAGCAAGTGAAAATTTCGAAAACCGGAAAAGTTTGAATTTTTTTTGCCACCAAGGATCAAAGTGGTTTCCTTCCTATGTACTCATTGTCCCTACTCCACGCCAACACGGCTACCGAACATGCCAGAGACACAGAGTCGCCGTACCAAGACACATGTGCGCAGCACCACGTTGTGGACGAGGGAGAGATCAGCCGGGCGATGCGCGAGGGGAAAGGGTAGGAGAGAGGGAGGATGGATGGTGAGAGAAAGCGAAGGAGAGAGAAAACACACAATTTGTTTTGCGTGCATAGGTCCTGAAATTTACTACTAGTAGAGTGGCCTCAGGAGTACCTCGTGTCAGGAACCCATCATAACTTTCCTCTGACATCGAACCACCTTCAACTCCTCTTCGTTGCTGCCCTCTTTTACCCTGCCTACGTTTTATTCTCTCAGCGTGTACAACACATGGACAGAGGTGAGCATATGTCTAGGCAAATAAATGAGTAGTAGTACTATACTACTAGTGTACTAGTACTAACTAGTAAGTTGCACGTGCCTTGCACGTGGGACTCAAATAGTAGACGTATGACATATCATCACTATATAAAATTATAATTGGTAAAGCATAATAAATTATAAATTTGATCAACATCTATAAAGTATGGGTGTATATTTGGTCCTTGTACTTTGCATGTCATGTAGAAGTCGAACATTATTAGCTACCTAGCACATGAAATTTTTGATAACATGGTCTAGAGAAACAAGGGAGAAGATTCTAGTATGATGGAAAAGTGTGTTTTGAGGTTTATGCATAACATTCATTATGCTGAATACTATTAATAGAATCTTCTAGATGCTAGAATGAAAAAGAGAAATGCTGGGATTCGCGAATCTTGATCCAACGGTCAACATTCAAAGTCATTCGTACACTATATAGTGGTAAGATAAGATAAGACAAGATAATGCATTTGCTTTTTCCCTAATAAGGGCATCAACAATGTGTACAAAAGTACACCTTAAGGCCTAGTATGTGCCATCCGCTAAGGTTCACCATATACATTATGGAGAAAATAGAGTTTGTATCTTTAAGACTAATAAGGTGCACCTCAATCTTGTGGGTTGCCCATAGAGAATAGAAAAATTATTTCCCCTCTCTCCCTATTTCATGTGATCGTTTTCAAAAGGTGTTCAAAATTTTCATGATGCAAAATCTTAGCTAGAAGTTGAACCACTCATCAAAACTCTTTATGGTTTCTGATATATTAATTAACCGCTCGATGGGTACCTCCAAAAGCTTTTTTCATAAAACTTTCAAAGCAACCTACAATTTATTACTTGTAGTTCAAGTTTGACCTAATTTCATTAACATAAAGTATTATCGAAACCAAAGAATAATTTATAATATTTGTATTATACTTTTATAACTCATTTTTACGGATACACATAACATGATAGCACAAAAAATATTATACTTCTTATTCTTTTTTTGAAATGTTATGAAAACCGTGTCAACTTTTTTAGGATGCGGATGCATAGCAAGAACATGAATTTTTTAGAACTTTTGGTGTTTTTTCGATGTACCGAATTCCTGCTTAGCTTCAAAAGATTTTTGGAAAATTTTAAGAGCAACCTATCGCGCTTACCTTTAGTTAAAATTTGAGAAGGGCAGTGGGAGTATAGTTTACATCGAAGACCTCAAAAAATAGAAAATTGCATAGAGGTTCTTACATTTAGCACAAAGGGCGCTAAAATAAAGCAATGAAAAACAGTCGGGTGCGGGTCCTTCTCGAGCGAGCGGCCGAGCCATACCCTTCGTACTACTGCTACTCTACTTTCGATCCAGCGTGGTGTGGGTGTGCTTGGTGGCTTCCTCTTTGCAGGGTGTGAAATGGGACAACAATGGAGTACTATGGAGTAGTGGTAAAGCTGGTTAGATCATAATGAAGTGCATTGAATGCGATAGGACGTACTGCAGACACCAGACAGTATAAACAATCCCTTGTGCACCACTATCTTTTGAATCTTTTGAATAACCTTCCCTCTGGATGTTTGGGAAGGAAGTGAAAATTTCAAAACTGCAAAAGTTTGAACTCCGACTCTAATAATAGTATGAGTACTGTCCCTTTTGTCGCCAAGCCCCAAAATGGTTCCTTCTACGCAGCACGCCTGATACTGACATGGAGCCAATGACAAGGCAGGTCGACACACGTGCGCAGCGCCACGTTTTGGATGAGGGAGTGATCACCTAGCCGGGGTGTGGCGATGGTGATGAGGCACTGAAGGAGAGAGAAAACACAATTTGTTTTACGTGCATACACTAGTATATAGTAAATGTCCTGAAATTTACTAGTACTAGTTCCGTACTATTAGTACTACTAGGTGATTGTACCATGTACCTCGTATCAGGAAGCCATCACGGCTTTGCTCTCATATCGCACCGCCTTGAACTCCTCCTCTTCGCTGCTCTCTCGAGCTGCTTCCTCTATGCCCAAATTTCTCTTCTGTCTCTTTGTTTCTTTTCTACAGAAATACATATTCTTCCTCCCTCCGACCCAAATTAACTGACTCAGATTTGTCTAGATTCGGATGTATCTAGACATATTTTAATACTAGATACATCCGAATCTAGATAAACATGAGTCAATTAATTTGGGTCGGAGAGAGTACTTGCTTTACAGAAAATACACTCCTCTCACTTGGAAAATCGATTTTTTTCATCTCCTCATGGTTGGAAACTCCGAGTGGCAACATTGTTACCATGCCATGAATCACACCCATTTTACGCCCAAATATGGGACCACCACGGATGGTGGGAGTACAATTTACATCAAGGACCTAAAAATGAAATTAATTCTATAAAGGTCCTTACATTTAGCACGAAGCCCCCTAAAATTAAGCAATGGAAATAGTCGGGTGCGGCTCCTTCTCGAGAGAGCAGCCAATCGAGCCACACTCTTCATACTACTTTCTCTTCATTTGTTTTCGAAATATATGGCCAAATTTTGTGGCATGCAAATTCTTCGATATGGGATCATGAATCATTAGCATAAAGTATGATGTAGATATGTCCATGACCCTGGTTGTTCGGCTTGAAATGCAAGAATGTTCATATTCATTGGCAACTAATAAGCTTAAATACGTTTAAATTTTACCACTTGCTTTTAGGTACGAATTTTACACGTACGGACGGTGGAGGTACATTTTACATCAAGGACCTAAAAAGGTAAAATTACATTGAGGTCCATACATTTAGCACGAAGCACCCTAAAATTAAACAGGGAAAAGTCATGTTTTGCTCCTTCTCAAGAGAAAAGCTAATCGATCCATACTCTTCATACTACTCCCTCTTTGTTTGT
The DNA here is from genome assembly GCA_910589775.1 of Avena eriantha. Taxonomy (NCBI): domain Eukaryota; kingdom Viridiplantae; phylum Streptophyta; class Magnoliopsida; order Poales; family Poaceae; genus Avena; species Avena eriantha. Next base: position 278,944,920 of record OU342746.1, on the reverse strand, counting down.
TTTCCAAGTACGACCCAATTTGACGGCATGCAAATTCCTGGATATGGGATCATGAATCATCGATATAAAGTATGATGTAGATATGGCTATGACCTTGGTCATTCGGCTTGAAATCCAAGATTGTTCATACTCATTCACAACTAAGCTAAAATACGTTTAAATTTTAGCTATTTTTTTTAAATAATACATTTTTTAATAATTTTCACGAATAATACACAAATTGAAAGATTTACAATTCTAGCGCGGTGTCGGCACTTAAAAAGCTGACCAGTCCTTATCGGCTTTTGAATATCCGACTAGGCCATGTCTATTTTTGAAAAGCTGACTAGTCCTTGTCTTATTTTGAAAAGCTGACTAGTCCCCCTATTCTTCACATTGCCCTACAACCTGTCGGCTTTTCAAAAGCAGACAGGGACTAATCAGCTTTTCAAAAGCAGACAAGGACTAGTCTGCTATTCAAAAGCCGAGAAGGACTGGTCGACTATTCAACTGCCAACACCATGCTAGAATTGCAAATCTTTCAATTCATTTATTATTCATGGAAATTATTAAAAATGTGTTATTTAAAAAAAATACCTAAATTTTAACACTTGCTTTTCTCTTCGAATTTTACATGGATGGTGGGAGTATATTTTATAGCAAGGACATAAAAAGGGGTAAAATTACATCGAGGTCCATACTTTTAGCACGAAGCACCCTAAAATTAAGCAGGGAAAATAGTCATGTTTGGCTCCTTCTTGAGAGAGAAACTGATCGAGCTATACTGTTCAGACTACTTCCTCTTCGTTTGTTTTCAAAAAATGGCCAAATTTGGCGGCATGGAAATTCTTGGATATGTGATCATCATCAGCATAAAGTATGATGTAGATATGTTCATGACCTTGGTCATTCGTCTTGAAATCCAAGAATGTTCATACTCATCGAGAACTAATAATCTTAAATACGTTTAAAAATGGTAAAACTACATCGAGGTCCATACTTTTAGCACGAAGCACCCTTAAATTAAGAAGGGAAAACAGTTGGGTTTGGTTCCTTCTCGAGAGATAGAAGCTCGTCGAGCCATACTCTTCATACTACTTCTGCTTCGTTTGTTTTTAAAATATCGCCCAATTTGGCGGCATGGGAATTCTTGGATATGGGATCATGAATCATCGATATAAAGTATGATATAGATGGATAGGGACATGACCTTGGTCGTTCGGCTTCGAATCCATCATTGTTCATACTCATTCACACAACTAAGCCTAAATACATTTAAATTTTATCACTTACTTTTATCTTCGAATTTTACATGGATGGCAGGAGTACATTTTACAGCAAGGACCTAAAAAGAGGTAAAATTACGTCAAGGTCCATACTTTTAGCAGAAAGAACTCTAAGACTAAGCAGAGAAAATAATCATGTTTGGCTGCTTCTTGAGAGAGAAGTTAATCAAGCCATACTCTTCATACTACTTCCTGTTGGTTAGTTTTCAAAATATGGCTAAATTTGGTGGCATGAAAATTCTAGGATACGTGATCATCATCAGCATAAAGTATGATATAGATATGTCCATGACCTTGGTCGTTCGTCTTGAAATCCAAGAATGTTCATACCAATCGACAACAAATAATCTTAAATACGTTTAAAAAAGGTAAAATTACAACGAGTTCCATACATTTAGCACGAAGCACCCTAAAATTAAGCAAGGAAACAATCATGTTTTGCTCCTTCTCATGATAGAAGCTGATCAATCCATAATCTTCATACTACTTCCTCTTTGTTTGTTTTCAAAATATGGCAAAATTTGGCGGCATGCAAATTCTTGGATATGGGATCACAAATCTTCAACAAAAATATGATCTAGATATGGCCATGACCTTGGTCATTCGTCTTGAAACCCAAGAATGTTCATACTCATCGACAACTAATAATCTTAAATATGTTTAAAATTGTACCACTTGCTTTTATGTTCGAATTTTACACGGGCGGTGGGAGTATAATTTACATCAAGGACCTTAAAAGGGGGAAATTACATCGAGATCCTTACATTTAGCATGAACTACCCAAAATTAAGCAAAGAAATAAAACAATCGGGTTTGGCTCATTCTCGAGAGAGCACCTGATCGAGCCATACTCTTCATACCGCTACTTCCTATTCATTTGTTTTCAAAATATATGGCCAAATTTGGTGGAATGCAAATTCTTGGATATGGGATCATCATCCGCATAAAGTGTGATGTTGATATGGCCATGACCTTGGTCATTCGGCTTGAAACTCCAAGAATGTTCATACTCATTGACAACTAATAATCTTAAATACGTTTAAATTTTACCACTTGCTTCTAGGTTCGAATTTTACACGGACAGTGGAAGTACATTTTACATCAAGGACCTAAAAAGGTACACATCGATGTCCATACATTTAGCACGAAGCACCCTAAAATTAAGCAAGGAAAACAGTTGGCTGGGAAGCTTGAGAACTCATAAAACTTGGTAATTAATCGTAAGTGTATCAAGGTCCACGCTTTGTCTGAAAACTAGGGTTGTTGTTGTGGTACTCTGAGCCATTTTTCTTCGTACTTACTTACAGTAAAAATCTTGTCGCTTTCAGTTTCATTTTTCCTATAAGTTGGAACCTGTGGTTGCTACCATTTTTCACCTTGCCAAGATGCACACATCTACCAAATATGGGAACATTACAATACAATACGATGCGCATATGGTTGTTACCTTTGTCGTTCGGCTTGAAACCCAAGAGTGTCCATACACCGTGGGCCATATATATTGTGTAACTATTTTTTTGTAATTCATGATGACTCATGGTTATTAATTATTTTTCAGTAAAAATAGTAGTACACGCAAGAGGACGCCATGAAGAAGGCTTTATTTTTAGGTTTTCATTATTTTTGTTCATAGCTAGTGAGGATCAAATTGTCAAAATGCATATTCATAGCAAAAAATTTAATCCTACTAAACTCTCGTTGGTTTTTGAAGTATTGACCGCCTCGGTACCATAAAGACTCAAAGGATGTTTGTAACTTTTTAAGAGCATTCTATCATGTTTACTTGTAGTTCAAATTTGAAAATGATTTTTTATTCCTAAATTAGGAAACTCCCAATACTGGCAGCATTATTGTTCACCATTCCAAGATGCACTCATCTACCAAATATGGGAACATTACCATAAAGTATGTTGTACATATATATAAGGCCATTTAGCTTGCCTTTCGGTCTGAAGCCTAAGGATATGTTCGGCAGGCCATATTTTCAACTACATTGTTTTTTATATGCGAACTCTCTTGATAATAATCATTTTTCACAGCAAGTAGGACAAGTCAGAGGTCACCGTGCAATGTTTTTTCAAATAAAAGACAAATTTTGTACATGCAAATGCTTAGCAAGAAGTTGAATCCAATAAATTCATTGGTTTTCGATATATTGACAATCTAGGTGTGGGTACCTTCAAAAGATACTTGTATAACTTTAAGAGCAACCTACTACTTACTCATAGTTCAAATTTTATCTAACATGATAAATCAGCTTAAATTAGTTTAATAATGTGAAGTTCACTAGGAAACCTTGAGAACTCAAAAAAGTTCATAATCGTAAGTGAAACATGTATAAACTTTGTCTAGAAACTAGGCTTATGGCATTCCGAGGCATATTCACCGTGCTTGCTCTCAGGAAAATAAATCCCGAGAAAATAATAATCTGCTTAAAGTTTATGATCAATTGAGGTGTTTTTTGTGTGAGGTATAATAAACAGACATATATTGTTAGTCCTATACTTTAAAAGAAACTCTTCGATGGACATTTGGATATGTGAATGAAACATTAAATCTTATGTACAAACAAGTTATGTTCAAAAACAAGTTTATTACGACCAAATAAAGCCTTCACAAATTCAATGTGCGATGGACTGTTATGTTGGTACCTTTGTGTAAACATTGACGTTTCATATGAAATAAGTCTCTTACATACCAGCGACATGCATCCAAAAAGTATTGCGGGTCATAAATATCGTTAGTATCTAGTTTTTAGCATCATTCAAATCTTTGTGTGTGAATGGGAGCAATGGCATTCGGGGACCACTTGTCAGTCTTGCTACCAATGAGGTTAAATCGGTCATTACAGGACTAACTGGCCAAATTTGTGCATATTACGCTAAAAACAGTTAAAATGTGCAAAAATAACGTCCACCAAGTGCTTTGTGCAAAAGTGTGATGAAAAGATGGTGGATCGTGCAATTTCCTCTATCTAAAAAAATGTTTTGTACTACTTCCTCCGTCCCAATATATAAGGCGTCTAAGGACTGGTCAAAAGTCAAATCTTACTAACTTTCACCAAATATTTAGAAAAAATATCTACATCTACAATATTGAATGGACATATTGAGAAAATATACTTTATGGTGAATCTATTGATATTAATTTAGTATTATAAATTTTATATTTTTTGTGTATAATCATGGTCAAACTTAAAAAATGTTGACTTTTGACTAATCCTCGGGCGCCTTATATTTTGGGATAGAGGGTAATACAAAGTATTGTACTGTACTTACTGTCCTCGGATTGATGACAAGTACGCCATGAGGGGGTCCTCAAGGCGTGCGGAAGAGACGGGTGTGAGACGTACGGTATTCCGGGACGGTGAGCACACAAGTTTACCCAGGTTCGAATCCGCCGGCTTTGGATGGATCCTACTCCTGCTAGCAATCCAGTAATACGGCACAGCCGGAATATAGGTTAGAAGGGTTTCGCTTGTGCGAGTTGAGGGTCTAAAGTATTGGGTTATAAGGTGTTGCCCTAAAGGATCTCTCTAGGATGGCTTATATAGATATCTGGCCTAGGGTTTACAAAAGATATCTATCCGGCTACGACTAAGAGTTGGTTACAGAGTACATCTTGAACTACAAGTAACATTATGGGCCTAAGTCGGTAAGTCTTCTGGGCCTAAGTCGGTAAGTCTTCTAGGCCTTCCCGTAGCCGGATTGGACTCCGTCTTTCTCCCTGACTGGGCCGCCCGTGAAGAAAAGCTCTAACCCGAAGTGGGCCACCCTAGTCAGTGAGGAACTATGAGGATACCCGGAAAGTATATCCCCAACAGCAGCCCCCGGAGGCCTCCTAGATCCAAAGTCAGATTTATCATTGTCTAGCTTGATCTTTGGCTTGCAGAATCTTGAAGGGTTCCTGAAACTTCACAACAAAAAATACGATCCGGGTCTTCAAAAATAAGTCGGACCTATCAACAGGTTACTCGGATTTTCCAGCTTGATTTCAAACTCAGCCGGACCTTGGTTTCTAATGCCACCTAACACAAGTCATGGTCAAGTCACGTCATCTGGCAGGCATTCCGTCAGCACGACCGTTGGTGGGTCCGCGGTTCACGGAAACGAGGCACCGTTTCAATGCGTGCATGGAGATCGAGGCGACTAATCATTACGTGGGTCCTTTCCAGTCCCTTCCACGACACGTGGCGGTTACACTGTAGCATTTGCACGAATCTTGGCACAGTTAGGTGGATATAAGGGGTTAGGATTTGCTCCTTCTCCTTTCACCAGTCCTTTGCCTTTTCCTCTCCTCCCAATCTCCCTGCGCGCACAGAGCTTCCCCGTTCCTCCCCCAAAGAACTCCCTGCGCCACCCAATCTAGGTCAACTGCTCGCCGGAGAAATGGCTTCATCTTCCTCTTCCAGCCTGGCGGCAGCGGCGGCGATGGAAGCGGTGGCAGAGAAAGAGAGCTATCGCGGGCTCTAGATTCCCTGCGCGCTCAACGACGAGGGTCTCAAGAACGTGGAGAAGGAAGGGCTCCTCCGCGCTGGCGACTGGCGGAGCGGCTTTGAAGAAACCATCCCCAACCCGCACGCCGGCGAGCGGGTCCACTTCGGCACCCACCTCGACAGAGGTTTGTCGTTTCCTCCCTCGGATTTCTTTTCCGAGGTGATTGATCATTACGGAGTTCAACTCCATCATCTTCCTCCCAACTCTCTTTTAGAGATGAGCGCTTACGCATCTTTGTGTGAGGGCTTTCTCGGCATTAGACCTAGTTTAACTCTTTTCCGGTACTATTTTCATGTCCAGAGAAACTCTATTACTGCTGGTGTTCCTTATATCACCGGTACCATTAGTTTTTCGCTTAGACGTGAGCGCGCGTGATACATTGCAAATGTATCTATAATTTTTGATGTTCCATGCTTGGTTTTATCCACTTTCTTGTGTTTTGTTCCAACTTTGGAGTACTTTTCTTATGATTTCTTGGACTAACCTATTAACAAGAGCCACAGTGCCAGCTGCCTGTTTTCTGCTGTTTTTGGTTCCAGGAAAGTCAGAAAATAAATATTCTCGGAATTGGACAGGACAAAAGCCAAAGTGCCTATTTTTCCGGATGTCATCAAGTGCCAGAATACGAGACGGAGAGGGGCCAGAGGGCGTCCACACCACCTGGCCGCACGGCCAGGCCTGGCCCGCGCCAGGGGGTGGTGTGGCCAGCCCAGGCACCCCCTCGGCCTCCCCTTCCGACTATAAGATGCCCTCGGGACGTAAACCCTAAGTACCCGATCAAAAATCCACGAAAGATTCTGTAGCCGCCTTCATCTCCATCCCTAGATTGGAAGGGATCTGAAGCTCTTCCCGGCACCCTGCCGGAGAGGGGAATTCACCCTAGAGGCTTTCTTCATCACCATGCAAGCCTCTGGTGTGATGCGTGAGTAGTTCATCCTTGGACTACGGTTCCATGTAGTAGCTAGATGGCTGGTTCTCCTCCTTTGTGCTTTCATGTTTAGATCTTGTGAGCTCCGTTCATGATCAAGATCATCTATTTGTAATTCTGCATGTTGTGTTTGCGGGGATCCGATGGATATTGAGATTCTATTTCAGATTGATTATTGATTCTATCATGTCTTTGTTATTTGTGATCTTGCATGATTTCCGTTGTTAGTAGCAATCTTGGCCAAGTAGATGCTAGCAACTCCAGGAGTTAGTATTTATGCTCGATAGTGGGTTCATGCCTCTAGTAATCTGGGGAAGTGACAGAAATCTCTAAGGTACTAGATGTGATGTTGCTACTAGGGAGAAAACAACAATCCTTTGTTCATAGAACAATCGTATTGTTTACTTTACACGCAGTTCGTAAAGCAATAATCTGTTGCTTGCAACTTAATACTGGAGGGGGGTTCGGATGATAACCTGAAGGTGGATTATTAGTCATAGATGCAGTTGGATGGCGGTCTATGTATTATGTTGTAATGCCCAATCAAGTCTCAAAGGAGTCAAGATGATTAGTATATGCATGTATTGCTTTCTCGGTGTTTGTCAATTGCCCCGCTGTAATTTGTTCACCCAGCATGTTATCTATCTAAGGAGAGACACCTCTAGTGAACTATGGATCCTTTTCTTTACATACAATCTACAACTGTTTACTGCTTTGTGTTTACTTTCTGCAAACTTTTACTTCTTTCCATTCGATACGTTTAATCCTTTGTTTTCTGTGGTTGTGTTGTGCAGGTCTCCACGTTGCTACTAGCACCGGTAGTGCGCCCTGCCAAGCTCAGCTAGTAACACCTTTGTGGTGTTTCCTTGCTCCTACTGGTTCGATTAAACCTTGGTTTCATAACTGAGGGAAACTTGTTGTTGTGCTCATCATACCTTCCTCTTGGGGTTCCCGACGAGCTCTACATCAACACCGCCTTGAAGCACTTTTCTGGGCGCCGTGCATTGAGCCATCAAGCGATTTTCTGGCGCCGTTGCCGGGGAGTCAAGGACATCTTCACAAGGGGAGTCCCTCATAACCAATCTCTTTACTTTGTTGTTTTTGTTTTGCTTAGTTTCTTTTTGCTTTGTTTGCTTTTTTGTTACTCAAAAACACACAAAAAATTAGTTTTACTTGTTTGCTTTCTTATTTGAAAACCCAAAAAAATGACTACTCTTGAAAACACTAAGTTGTGTGACTTCACTAGCACCAACAACAATGATTTTATGAGCACAACTATTGCTCCACCTGTGGCTGAAAATACTTTCTTTGAGATAAAACCTGCTTTGCTCAATCTTGTTATGAGAGAACAATTTTCTGGTATTGGTAATGAAGATGCTTTTTCCCATCTAAATAACTTTGTTGAACTTTGTGAGATGCAAAAGCATAGGGATATAGATGGTGATATTATTAAGCTAAAATTGTTTCCTTTCTCTTTGAGAGGAAAAGCTAAAGAATGGTTGAATTCCTTAACTAGGAATAGTATTGATTCTTGGACTAAGTGCAAAGATGCTTTTATTGGAAAATACTATCCTCCTGCTAAGATTATATCCATGAGAAGTGAAATAATGAAGTTTAAACAACTTGATAATGAGCATGTTGCTCAAGCTTGGGAAAGAATGAAATCTTTGGTAAAGAATTGTCCCACTCATGGACTGACTGCTTCGATGATCATCCAAACTTTTTATGCAGGATTGAACTATTCTTCAAGGAACCTATTGGATTCTGCTGCTGGAGGTACCTTTATGACCATCACTTTGGGTGCTGCAACAAAATTTTGGACAATATGATGGTTAATTATTCTGAATGGTATACTAAGAGAGCTCCACAAGGTAAGAAGGTAAATTATGTTGAGGAAAACTCCTCCTTGAGTGATAAGATCGATATTATTATGTCTATGCTTGCTAATGGTAAAGCCCATATTGATCCAAATAATGTTCCTTTAGCCTCTTTGGTTGTTCAAGAAGAGCAAGTTGATGTGAACTTCATAAGAAATAACAATTTTGGCAACAATGCTTATAGGAACAATTTTGGTAACAACAATTATAAACCATATCCTCCCAACAATGGTAATGCTTATGGAAATTCTTACAAACATAATAAGAGTGCTCCCTCTGAACTGGAAGTTATGCTTAAAGAGTTTATTGGTAAACAAGCTGCTTTCAATAAAACTATTGAGGAAAAACTCTCTAATGCTGAAAGAAATATAGCATCTTTAGCTGAAGCTCAAACTACTTTGAATAAAATGGCTACTAAACCTGAAACTAATGATAATCCCTTTGCAGCTACCAATGCTATACAAGTAAGAATTGATGAAAATGTTAGACTATTAGCTGAATTACATGCTAAGTGGGAAAGAGAAGATGAAATTGCTCGGTACATTAGTGTTTCTACTATTACCACCACTAGTGTTGAGGCTAGTAATAGTTCTACTACTTTAGATGATAAATTTGATTTTGATCTTGATGGTTGCAATATCTCTGAAGTTATTAAGTTCCTACAAAAGCTTGCTAAAAGTCCTAATGGTAGTGCTATGAACATGGCCTTTACAAAACACATTATTGACGCTCTCATAAAGATTAAAGAAGAAAAGATGAAACATAAAGCTTCTATTCCTATAAAACAAGAGGATGGTTGGGAACCCATCATTAATATGAAAGTGAATGACTTTGATTTCAAAGCTTTATGTGATCTTGATAGTAGTGTTTCTATTATGCCTAGAAGGATTTATGATATGCTTGATTTGCCTCCTCTTGAATATTGTTATTTGAATGTCCCACTTGATGAAAATGTTAAAAATAAACTCATGGGGAGTCTTAATGATGTTCTTATTATGGTTAACAATTCCTATGTCCCCGTTGATTTCTATGTTTTGGATGTTGAATACAATGCTTCTTGTCCTATTACTTTGGGAAGACCTTTTCTTAGAAATGTTGGTGCCATCATTGATATGAAAGACGGCACCATTAAATATCAACTCCCACTCAAGAAAGGTATAGAACACTTCCCTAAAAAGAGAGAAAATATTTCTTTTGCTTCTCCAAGGAGTTAGTATTTATGCTCGATAGTGGGTTCATGCCTCTGGTAATCTGGGGAAGTGACAAAAATCTCTAAGGTACTAGATGTGTTGTTGCTACTAGGGATAAAACAACAATCCTTTGTTCATAGAACAATCATATTGTTTACTTTACACGCAATTCTTAAAGCAATAATCTGTTGCTTGCAACTTAATACTGGAGGGGGCTCGGATGATAACCTGAAGGTGGATTATTAGTCATAGATGCAGTTGGATGGCGGTCTATGTATTATGTTGTAATGCCCAATCAAGTCTCAAAGGAGTAAAGATGATTAGTATATGCATGTATTACTTTCTCGGTGTTTGTCAATTGCCCCACAGTAACTTGTTCACCCAGCATGTTATCTATCTAAGGAGAGCCACCTCTAGTGAACTATGGATCCCGATCCTTTTCTTTACATACAATCTACAACTGTTTACTGCTTTGTGTTTACTTTCTACAAACTTTTACTTCTTTCCATTCGATACGTTTAATCCTTTGTTTTCCGCAAAACACGGTGAGATTGACAACCTCATCGCAAGTTGGGGACAAAGTTCTGTGGTTGTGTTGTGCAGGTCTCCATGTTGCTACTAGCACCGGTAGTGTGCCCTGCCAAGATCAGCTAGTAACACCTTTGAGGTGTTTCCTTGCTCCTACTGGTTCGATTAAACCTTGGTTTCATAACTGAGGGAAACTTGTTGCTGTGCTCATCATACCTTCCTCTTGGGGTTCCCAACGACCTCTACATCAACACCGCCTTCTAGCACTTTTCTGGGCGCCGTGCATTGAGCCATCAACGCGTACCGCAAAATATTAGCTAGTGACTTGGTCAAACAATGGCCAGCCACATTTTTCTATCATAGGGATATTCCGGCTCCCAACAAAGCTACCGCTTTGCCGGCTTTTGTTGACGGAGCTGCCACGGCCTAACCGTCTTGGGATGAGGCTGCTCCGGCTCTCTCTAACGATCTGATCCTTGCCAAGAGGTGGATCGAATATCTGATCAAACACAAGGGACTGAAGGGATCTGACTTGGTCCAATGTTGGGTCTCACGTCGGATCCAACCCCTTCAGCACCACAGGAATCGACTGATGCACTCGATCACGTCATCCAAAGAAGACTCTCTCCGCATCAGTCCCAAATCCTACACCACTCATGGCTACATAAGCCAGATCAAGTGGCTGATCAGGGAGCGGATCGAGAGGAGGATCCTAGAAATTTCTCTGGATATGGACACAGCGGAAAACCCCGTAGTTCTGGTAAGCTTCTATCGGTACTCCTTTTTATGTGTTTCAATCTTTGAGTTACATTGCAATGCTGATATGTTTTCTTATTTTCAACTTGTTGACCTCCCCGAGTCGGAATTTGCTCCGCTCGAAGGATATCCTCCTGAGTTTTCTCAGGAGACAGAGGTGGTCCCATTCCTGGACCTTGCGCTCAAGAAGCGCAAAGCTCTGACAGTGGTTGTTGGCACAAAGGAGGTGCCCGTCGTGAAGAGGTAACTTTCAATCACAACTTCCGCCTTTGTACTTTACTCGAATTTCCTTCTGAGATGTAATGTTTCCGACTTTACCACATTCTCAGAGCAAAACCGCTTCTCAAGGGCAAGGGGAAGGGGATTTCTTCGAAGCCCCTGCGACAGACGAAGCTTACCATAGCTTCTCCTGCCGTGGCTCCTCCGACTCCTGCCCCTCAGCCTTCCGCAACGCTGGTGATAATTCCTTCTCTGGCTGTCGCAGAAGATCCGGCTCCTTCCACGGAGCCTGCTATCCTTGAATCACAAACTGACATCACCATGGGTGAGTCAGATCTAGATAAGGGTGAACCCTCTTTGGGTAATGATCCCTCGGCAGAAACCTTCGCCAAAAACCTTATCAGCAATCCGGGACTTGCCAAGTTTGGCCTGTCTCGGAAATCTGTAGAAGAAATCTAGCGGCTAGCCAGGCAATGCCTAGAGAAAAGTATTTATCTACCGAAGAAGAAACGCAAGAAGAAGAGGACGTCAAGCACTCCAATCTTCTTGAACAAGTGCTTCTTCGCAACGAGAGGATCAGGTCCGGGGAGCTTCCAACTGCTCCGGTGACCCCTCTGACTCTCGCTGAGAAGGTTGCTGTTGAGGTGGACGCGAGTTTGGATAAACTCACTCGCGAACAATATGTAAGTCGGAATTCCAACTCCTGTTTTTCCTTTATTTCATATCATATCCTCTAGCCCCCAAGCATGAAGTAGGATAAATAATCCGGGTTTATGCTTCATTAGGATGCCAAAGAATGAACTAGTGTAGCCCCCAATGCTCGTGCTGATATTAGCAAAAATATTAGGCCGAGTCTTTAGTAGCTTTCTGACTTTGGGTATTCTGACTTACAAAAAGTATATTCCTATAACCAGGATTTATTGAAGAATTACTGTGATAAGCGGAGAGAGATCAAGGCTCCCCGACTTAAAAATGTTGAACTTAAAGTTGCCAAGGATGACGCTGAAGGTAAACATTCCGAGACTCAAACCTTGCCTTTGTATTTTCAATGTCAATTTTTTCTAAACTGTTGTTCTTTTTTACTTACAGCACTGGTGAAACAATCCTGTGCCATGATCGAAGAGGCCGAGAACCTCAAGACCTTGGTGGTGGAGAACAAGGAGCTTCACCAAGAGCTGGATAAGCTCAAGGTGGATCATGAAAAGAGCATAGCTCAAGTCCTTGAATCCTCCTCCATGGCTACTGAAGAGCGTGATCGCAAGATCGCTGCTCAAGATAAAACAATCTCGGACCTCATGAGTGAGCTTAGCAGAGAGAGGGACCTTTCCCAGGCGCTCCGGGCTGAACTCCAGAGTCTCCGGGAGGAGAGGACCAAAATTGACGACGTCATTTTCGGTACGTTCCATCTATCTGACTTGTCTTTTTCTTCGACTTCTATCAATGTCAGATTTTCTTAACTTGTTTTGTGTATAGGTCCTCTGAACTTGACGGACTCTTCTTCCACCGAGCCCCGCACCCACCGGCTTACCCAAGTCTGTGATTTGCTTCATGAATTCCGCCAATCCCTTGGGGACATCGGCGAAGCTCTCAGGATTCCGGACATGCACAACATGTCGGATTTTCAGGTGCAGGACAAGGCAAAGGAGATGCCGCAACTTGTTCGGGATTGGAACATGTCCTACGCGCGGACTACAGTGCAGAACGCTCTCACCATGGTCATGAGCCACCATGGAAACATGGAAATATGGCAAGTGACCAAAGGGTACTGCAAAGTAGATGAAGACGGATAGGAGCAAGACCTTCAAGCCATCATGCATTCCTGTGCCGGATATGGGTGCCACGTGGCTGACCTGACCAGCTACGAGATCCCTTTCTTCACCCGCGTGGATACTCCGCCTCCTCCTCCAGAAGAATCAGCAGAAGTTTCCGATGATGAAGGCACCACCTCGGATGCAGACATCTCGGAATAATACCAAGGCGGCGTCTCCAGCGAGCCGGCAGCTCCTTCATCTCCTCCTGCATCATAGATTGCCAGAAACATTTTATATTATCTGAAAAACATGATGCGTTTGTAAATATTAAGTACTATTATTTTGCTAGTGCTAAGCTTTTGATCTATTCAGCGCTTTTGGCTTTTAAACTTTTTGCGTGCCTGAAATGTTTACATAAGCACTTGTACTTTTTCGTCTATACTTATCGTGTATCTGGCTTTCCGCCTCGTCCCTTTCGTGAGCCGGCTAAACCTTCTGCCGAAAACTTTGCCGAGCAACAGAGCTCAATTGCTAAACCAGTTTAAACTCGGAAACAAAGCCGGCTTCCAGTACCAACAATTCACTACTCGGAAAATGCCCGCGTCCAGCAATCAGACAAATAACCAAAGTAAAGACTAATTTTTTTTAGAGTTATACCCGAGGGTAGCAGTTTTAGAATCAGAAATCTAAACTAGAACAAGCATGAGCATAAAGTACTTTCAAGCATTCTGGGATTTTCGACTATGACATGATCATTCGAAAATAAGATGGTAAAAACTTCTCAGAAAAAATTTGAGGCAACCAAAACTTTTATTTTTCACAGAACATGTACATATATATGATTACAAAGAAGGATAAACTAAGAATAAAAGGGACGTAGCTGAGCAATATTCCACGGTCTGTCTAACTCATCCGGATTTGTACTGCCTCCAGCTCTCTTTCTCTTCTTAGTAGCAGGTCTTTCTTTGACTGGCCTCATGTCAGTTAAGTAGTACGATCCATTGTGCAATACTCGACTAACTAAAAAGGGCCCTTCCCATACTGGGGAAAGTTTGTGCTTTCTCTGTTACACAAGCTAGAGAACCAAATAACCTTTATTGAAAGATCTATTTCGGACTCTGTGGCTATGATACTTGCGTAACTTCTGCTGATAGGCTGTAGATCTCATTTCAGCAACGACACGAACTTCTTCGACTAAGTCAAGATCGTTTTGTCGAGAAATCTCGGGATCCTCTTCAATATACGCGGCCACTCTAGGAGAAGTATGAATCAAATCACTAGGAAGAACTGCTTCTGCGCCATAGACCAAGAAGAAAGTTGTGTATCCTGTTGACCTGTTTGGAGTTGTTCGTAAACTCCAAATTATAGAGGGTACTTCCTCTGCCCAAGCCCCCGCAACACGTCGTAGTGGTGCTTCGAGTCTCGGTTTTAGCCCTTGTAGGATTAATCCATTTGCTCTTTCGACTTGTCCGTTAGCCTGTGGATGTGCGACTGACGCAATGTCAAGCCGGATATTTTGCTCGTTGCAGAATTTAGCCAATTCTCCCAAAGAGAAATTACTCCCATTGTGTGTGATAATGCTATGTGGATAACCATACCGGATTATAACATCCTCGACAAATCTTTTGGTTGTTGCTCCATCACAACTAGTGATAGGTTTAGCCTCAATCCACTTGGTGAATTTATCCACCATCACTAAGAGGTGAGTAAATCCACTTGGAGCTTGCTTAAATGGTCCTACCATATCAAGCCTCCAGACCGCAAAAGGCCATGTTATAGGTATTGTTCGCAGCTGATCAGCCGAAACATGAGCTTGTTTGGCATACTTTTGGCAGCCTTTGCACGTCTTGACTAATCGTTCGGCATCTGCCTGAGCTGTAAGCCAGAAAAATCCGTGTCTAAAAGCTTTTGCCACTAAAGATTTGGCTGCAGCGTGGTGACCACACTCGCCTTCGTGGATTTCCCTTAAGATTTCCACTCCTTCTTCCGGAGATACACAACGCTGAAAACCCCCCAAAAATACTCCGTTTATGGAGCTCACCCTTAACAATAGTATAGGCTTTTGCTCGTCGGATAATCTACCGGCTCAGAACCTCATCTTCGGGTAATTTTCCATCTACCAGATAATCGAGGTAGGGTTGAGTCCAGCTGGGAATTACAGTCAGAACTGCTATCAAAGGTGAGTCGGATTTAGTCGGATATACCTCATCTACTCCCTTTATTGAGGGAACTTTGAGGTGCTCTAAAAAAGCGCCATCCGGGACTTCTTTCCGCGCAGAACCTATCCGAGATAGTGCATCTGCTTCCTCATTTTCTGCTCGAGGGATGTGTTGAACCTCAAACCCTTCGAACAATTTAGATAGATCATCCACGACAGCTTTATATGCTGCCATGTGCTTATTTGTATTACAAATATCCGACACTTGTTGAGCAACAAGATCCGAATCTCCGTAACACATCAAACCTCGGATGCCAATATCCTTAGCAATCCGGATTCCTTGTAGCAGTGCTTCATACTCGGCAATATTGTTTATCGCTGTGAAGTGGATCTGCAACACCTAGGCCTACGCCTATCTGGGTCACCTTGGAGGGGTCATCATCCTTCAACGGCGTCTTCTTCGTCTCTTCTGATGCCTTGAACTCCGGAGTTGGCTTTGTCACCTCCTTCTTCGTTGCTGGCATCTCGGACGGATCTATGCTCTTCTTGATCTCTTGGTACTCCTGGGCGTGCAGCACGGCTTCAGCAAAGGCGGCATTTCCATCCTCGCACTCTCGCGCTTTCTTCGGGTCTCCCCGGATTGTGATCACGCCGTTGGGACCTGGAATTTTCATCATATTGTAAATGTAACACGGACGAGCCATAAAATCCCAGTAAGCCAGACGTCCGAATATAGCGTGGTATGCGCTCTTGAACGGGACCACTTCGAAGGAAAGTGCCTCCGTCCGATAATTCTTTGGAGTTCCAAAGGTAACATCCAAAGTAATCTCTCCCAGGGAATTAGCTTGTCTTCCTGGGACAACTCCGTGAAAGATCACAGAGCTATGGTTCAGCTGGGTTTCCGAGATCTTCATCCGGCGTAGCGTTTCGACATAGAGGATATTGATGCTGCTACCACCGTCCATGACGGTCTTGGAGAAACCATAACCGTAAATAAGTGGATTGACGATTAAGGCGTATTTTCCTCGCTTGTGCAACTTAGGACGATGATCAACGCAGTCAAACGTGATTGCCACTTCCGACCAGTCTAGATATTGAGGGACAGCCGGAACTGTTGCGTTGAGCTCGTGTAGAACTGCTTTCTTGACCTTTGCTGGTTGAGATCCAAGGAAAGTGACATAAGTGTCCTTCTTGGTGGGAAAATTCTTCTTCCCTTCCGGCTTGGGATTTGAAGCATCAGCTTCCTCCATGTCGGAATCTTCCTTGGTCTCTTTGTCTTTTTCGGGATTTTTCTTTCCCTTCTTCCGCTTAGCTTTGTAGCCCACAGTGTCATCTCTTTTGATGTCGTCATTGAAACGACATTCGGCGTTGGTGTGGGATGAGCCCCCATTGGCGTCTAGGTGATGCACGCATGGGTTATTAGCAATGTCGGCCCAAGAGTAGGTTTTGCCTGGTTGTTGTTCTCCTCTACCTTGGACCCTTGAAGTCCCACGGCTACTCCCGCGGCCTTCGCCGCGTCCTCCTCGTCCTCCAGACCCGGAAACAGTAGTAACCACCACTGTTTCCGCGTTGGGTTATTCTTCCGAGGTATTTTTGCGCTTCTGAGCTTTGATCTTTGGTTGTCTTGCCGACTGAGGCACAGCCAGGACGTTGAGTAATCCCTCTGCATCGTTGTCAGCATTTGCATACTTGCTCGCTGTTTCTATCATCTCTCCCAAATCAGTGACCTTGGCACACTTCAAGCGGTGACGTAGTAGACCAATTGGGAGTCCCGCGATGAAAGCTTCAATCGCGGTTTGATCATTTACTCCTTCACAAGAGTTCTTGATGTCGATCCAACGTCCGAGGTAATCCCGGCAAGTTTCTCCAGCTTTCTGGGTGCAACGCTGTAGGTCTCTGACCGAACAGGGCCTCCGATATCTGTCTTCGAAATTCCGAAAGAACGCACTTGGCATGGCATACCAGTTATGGATGGTGTTCTCCGGAAGTTCATTGAGCCATGATCGCGCTGTCTTCCACAACATAAGTGGGAGACATCAGGTTGCGACCAGGCTGTTTCTGCCTTTGGCGATGCAGCAAGCTTGGAAAAAATCATGTAGCCAAGTATCTGGCTGAGCAATGCCGTCGTAGTCTTGGATGTGCCTTGAGATAGCAAATCCTTCCGGGAATCTTGTATCTCTGATGCGTGGTCCAAAGCACTTTGGGCCCACGTAGATATCATCGTTTTCGTAGCGCCGCGCCTCTATGTTGGAATTGATCCTGTGCCTTGCGTGGTTCGGGGCCAGAGATCATCCCGAATGCCGGTTGTGGTTGCGGTGCCTTGGAGCCGGACTTCGGCTTCTGCCACCACCTCCTCTGCCACGTCGTCCTCCTTGTCTCCCTTGGGAGCCGTTGTGATGGCTGCTTGGTGGAGAGGGTGGAGTAGCTGAATTGTTTCCGGTTGATCGCTAGCCTCCGTCCGGAGCGTCATTATTTCTGTTCCAGGGAGGGTCTTCACTACGACGAGCCCCCTGCCGGCTTGTACCAGCATGGTTTCCGTCGTTCCTTCGTCCGTCATTCCCACCATGGTGAGGTTCAGCTGGACGGCTTGTGTGTCTAGGAGGTGGCATTTTTCGATGATCCTCCTCCCGACGTTTCTCTTTATCTTCTCCCCTTCGATCGTTAGACTCTCGTCAGGGAGGGGTCCTCGGATTCAGTGCAGCAATGGACTCTTTTTCGGCCGCTGGACCAACGTTGCTCTAGTTACGTGTAGTTCTGTAATGTTGTCCTGAAGATCTGGTTCTTGAATAATTGTCTTCCTGGCGTTCGGGGCGATGATACTGCTCCCGGACATAATGGGGTCTTACGTTAGCCCATGCCGGATCTGTGCGACATTGGTCGGAATCCGAGACCAGTTTTTGACTTCTGGACAGGGCGACCTTTTGCTGCTCCAGTCCCTTGTTGAGTAGTTTGATACCCAATAGGATCTCCTCTGGTCCTTGATTAGCCGATAAAATTTCTCGGGCTGCCACGGTATTCTGTACTAGGGTTTGGTATACCCAATCTCCTTTGCTATCTTTCCGTGGCTTCCCCATCTCATCTCCGAAAAGGACGACACGGACATGTGGGAATTGGTCATCATTGGTGTGACGCTTCCGTGTCTTCTGATGCAACCGAGACATGTAGTCTTTAGTTGCCATGCGTTTCTTCTCCACCTCGATGTTTTTGGCTTCATCGAGGAGTTGTTGGCGACACGCTTCTAGGGCTTGGGCCCTTTCGTCCAGCTCTTCAGCAGTAAGTTCTGCAGCTATAGGGATAGGTGTGGTTAATGCAGCATCGATGAGTTTACGCGCACCTTCGGTGATCACGTGTCCATCCACCGATTCTTCTTTTTTCGGCTCGTCTGGGATAAGTTCTCCATCCGAGTCTTCTTCGTATTCCTGGGCAATCACCTCCTCTGTTAGAGGGTCTTTTGCCGGGGTCTTGTTCTTCTTCTTTGCCTTCTTGGCAGCGCCGGTAGCAAAGACGGATTTGGGTCCGTTTCCCGGAGTCAAGCTCTGATCGGTACTTTCGGACATCTGGACTTAGGGATTATCTCCGATGTCCATGTCATCCTGCGCTTTGGGAGAGTGTTCCCCGGATCCTTCATCCATGGCTTCTCCTTCTTCTGCAGCTTTGGAGTTATACTCCTCTTCATATTCTGCGGAGAACTTTCGGAAATCTGCTGACGTCATCGATTCATCCGAGGATGCGGGTATGTCGGCGTTTGTTCCAATTGCCTCCAGCACAGAGTCGGTGTTTTCTCCAGCATCGGCAAGGCCGGATCCGGATCCCACGTATCCGACAAAGTGCCACGCGTGCTTCCTGAGGTACCTACGGCTTTCGCGATCAACCATGTCGAAACTTTTGAAGGTCTCGAGGATTGCATCTGCACTTTCGCCTTGCAGTATCATACGTCTCAGTGTATACCTCAGGAAAGGCATGTCTGTCCCGACGTCATCAGAGCCGGAATCAGTGTCGTTGACTAGCTCCTCCTGAATTTCGACTTCCACGGGTGGGTCGATCTGGGATTCGACTTCTCCAGGGAGATCCACTCCAGATTCGACTTGGACCGCTAGGTCTTCTTCAGGCTTGGATTTCTCCACTATCTCCACAATTGGTGCGGGCTGGGTGGGATTAGGGTTTTCTGAGATCCGGAACTCTGCCGCCTTCGCGGACAAAGGGGACCCAGAAGATTCTTCTGCCTCTATCATCACCGCTGGGGTGGGTGGGTGTAAACATCAATCTCACCAAAAGACATGATTGGGTAGGCAGTCACGGCCTCCCTAGACGGAATCCAAGTCTCGTCGAGAACAACGAGAGGGACGTCGCTGGCGTAGAGGATGCGACCGACGGCGATAGTCTCGCCGATTCCGATTCTTGCAGATTCCACTCGGAACGTAGATCCGAAGCTCACTTGCCCCACGATGGGTGCCAACTGTCATCGGATTGATGACAAGTACGCCATGAGGGGGTCCTCAAGGCGTGCGGAAGAGAGGGGTGTGAGACGTACGGTATTCCGGGACGGTGAGCACACAAGTTTACCCAGGTTCGAATCCGCCGGCTTTGGACGGATCCTACTCCTGCTAGCAATCCAGTAATATGGCAGAGCCGGAATATGGGTTACAAGGGTTTCGCCTGTGCGAGTTGAGGGTCTAAAGTATTGGGTTATAAGGTGTTGCCCTAAAGGCTCTCCCCAGGACGGCTTATATAGATATCCGGCCTAGGGTTTACAAAAGAGATCTATCCGGCTACGACTAAGAGTTGGTTACAGAGTACATCTTGAACTACAAGTAACATTATGGGCCTAAGTCGGTAAGTCTTATGGGCCTTCCCGTAGCCGGATTGGACTCCGTCTTTCTCCCTGACTAGGCCGCCCGTGAAGCAATGCTCTAACCCGAAGTGGGCCACCCTAGTCAGTGAGGAACTGTGAGGATACCCGGAAAGTATATCCCCAACACTTACTACTAGCAAAACAGGTACCAGGTGGAAGTTTGAAACCTAAAGGGTACCCACTATTTTAGTCGGTTCAAAGAAATGAACTAGTTCGTCAAAAAGTGATGATATGTGAAATGTATTTTTTTATAGTACGGTACTACTAAAGCGGATAGAGGGTTACACACTCCCATTCTCTAATAACTCCTCCCCCACCATTCCCTCTCTCGCTATCACATTCCTGCACTCACCTCACAACTCTCAGTCGTTAACCCAGTTATTGCCTCAATGAAACTAATGCCAAAACCTTTGTTTGTGGTTGATCTAGGGTCCTCATCAAGCTCTGCTTCGAAGCTGCAGGTGGCTTGTTCGATTCCGATGGCCTCAGCGCCCCCTCTAAAGCGTCCTTGGCCTTTTGCGTGTGTGCGGGTCGTGCCCAAGGTGAGGCGTCTGTCGCCCTTAGGGTTTCGGTCGATCGCGCTGAAACCCTCGTCGTTCGCTGAGCGGTCGTCCAAGCCTCCGATGCCGCGTGCGTTGGGAACGAATGCTCGTGCGGTGGTGGATACGTCCTTTTCGTCTGCAGGTTGGACTCTCATTCCCAATGTGCCAAATTTCAGAGTGTACACGGTGAAACCCCTATTGGTGCCCCCTTCATCAGTGATTGTATGTGCTTCTTCGGTGTATGTGGCTGGTTCTTTGTTAGTGGCGCCTTGTTCATCTGCTCAACCCATTGACCCATGTGCAAGTTCGTGCCCCCCCAACTGCAATAAGGTTAGATCTGGAGGATTGGGGCTTTAACCCAAATCCGACGTGCATCTAATCAGATTTTTGCAACGTGTACTGCAGGTCCTTTGTTGAACTGCTTAGTTGTATGTCATATTCTTGATAATTGTCTTTTGTGCTATTCTTTATACTCCCTCCGTCTAGAAATAACCGACTTGACTTTGCCTAGATTTGAATATATCTATATTTGTCTTTTGTGTTGTTCTGCTTAGTAATGGATTATTCTTGATGACAATGATGCAGGGTTTTGTTTTGGTACTTAGATGATGCATTGTGCTGTTCAGGAATTTTCCATGATGCGTTGTGCTGTTTTGGTATTTTTTTGTATGATGCATTGTGTCATGTCTCCTCACTGTGTTGTTTCATCCATTTTGATCTGTGTTCTGCTATTTAGGATTAAATGATATACCTTCTATCTATTCAGATTATTTCAATGAAACATCACTTTAGGTAATTTTGATTGTGTAGCCACTGTTTATTAAATTTAATTACATAATACCTTTTGCTGTTTTGGTATTTTTGATGATGCAATACATATATGTTGTTTTGTCTATCCAGATAATGCATTGTGCTATTTTAGCCATTCAAAATATGCATTGTGTTTTTTTGCAGGGGATATGCATTATGCTACTTAATCAATCTAATTAAATGTTATGCCTTCTAGTAGCTGTTCAGATAATTTTGAGGACCCATCGGTTTAGGTCATTCTGATGATGCATTGTGTTGTGTAGGCAATTTAATTTACCTGATACCTTGTGCTGTTTAGGTAATTTTGATGGTGCAATGACTCATTGTGATCTTTAGTCAATTTATGCAATGCATTGTGGTGTTTTGTTAATTCCAAAGGACTGACACAATGGTAATTTTCATGTAGGACGACCTAGTTGTAATGCCGAACTTAGATTACATTCTTGACCAGACTGCTCCAGCTCCAGGAGGCTATGAAGATGCTCTCCTCATCATACCAAGGGAGTTGAAGCTACCGGGCAGGAGAGTGGAGGCCTTGTCAAGGGCAAGTGCTGCCAGGTCGGTCGCTAGTTCTGCGAAACCGAGAAGACGCCCTAGGTCGGTTGGACACCATGCCACGGTGCATCGTCCTGGGTGCTTCTACATCTAGTTAGTCCAGCATGACTTGTATATGCTTATCATCCCGACTTACTTCAAGCCTTACTTCAAGGGACACCCCTACCCACAACTAGTGGTGGTCCAAGCATGCGAGGAATGTGAGTGGGTTATCCATGCCAACCGCAACAAAGACCAGATCGTCCTGGACAAAGAGTGGGCTACCTTTGCTGCTTTCCATGGGTTGAAGGAGGGTGATTGCCTTATGTTCAAGGTCACCATAGACGGGTTCAAGATGAAAATCTATGACCGCATCACCTCCTACCGGAAGGTGTTCGTTTGTCGTGAGAGCGCATATCTTGTTTAAGTGCCAATTTGGATCAAAGGATTTTCAAAGGAATTTTGGAGGAATTCGACCCATAGTATTTTTTTCATAAGGAAACCCTTTGGATGAAAGGAATCATACCTCCAAAATTCATATAGATTGCATTTCTACACCCCAATCCCATAGGAATTTCAACATCCACTTTTTTACACTCATTCACCTAGGATGGAGGCAATTTTCCTCCATGTTTACTATGTTTCATTGAAATGACTTTAAGCCAGCTGATTTCCTCTGTTTTGTACCTCCGACACTGTTATCTTGTGTTTTGAAATTCTATGATCCAAAGAAAGCTATTCCCTCTGTTTTGCAATCCATTGTTTTGTACCTGTGACCGAGTCAAATTCCAGTGTTTTTAAGTCCTGTTATCCAAGGAATCCCAAAGTTATCTTTAAGTTTGCAGTTCGATCTTTTGGCGACCGTTTGTGATGCTTATGTGTCAAGCCCTAAGTATATTCAACGTGACTACTACTACTCCCTCTGATTCATTGCTAGATATGTCCAATTCAGCGACGAGTAAATATGGATGGGAGGGAGTACTTGTAGCACCCCAATTGTCTAACAATTGTAATGCTACTTGTCCTAGTAAGATATTGGCTACTTCATATATATTATTATTGCATCATAAGTATATCATGCTCATGTCATCATGCCACCTTGCATTTGAGCATCATAGAAAACCCTTTTCCTTTTGGCTCTTCTCTCACATGCATTATTAATTGTATTTGCCTCTTGATATTGTATTTGGCTATTGATATATTGTCTAAATTCCCAAGTTGAGTTGGGGGCATATCTTTTATTTCAATTCCACCACCTTTCTTTCTACCACTTTAAAATCCCACCATCCCTTAACCATGAGCTTGTAATTCTTTTTCTTGTGACATTTTTATCCTAGCTCATGTGGTTTGGGGTGGATCAATCTCCCAAATTCTTTGCTTGGCTTATTTTCCACTTCTTGGAAATGCACAAGACTAATGCCATCATATTATTATTGTTTTCACATAATAAATCATGTCATTAATATTTTGCATGGGCCATGCAAGCTTCTCCACCACCTTTCTCCTCCATTAGTTTTTCTTTGGTTTTGGTGAATCCTATCTAGGAAAACCATCTCCACCTCTCCTTAGTCACACCATACCATCTTCTTTTATTATTATTTTCTCCATGCATGAACCATATGAGGCTTAGCCCATAATTCTTTTCTTTTCCTTTTTCTTGGATTTCCTTTCACCTCCACCTCATGTCAATTCTAGCACTCACCATGTTCCACTTGAGTTGGTCTTCCCCACTTCTTTTCTTTTATTTTTCTTTATCTACATGTATGATCATATGTGACCTTTTCCATCCTTTTTCTTTTCTTCCTCTTTTCTTTCTAGTTTCTTCTCCACATTAGCTCATGCAAGATCAAGCACTAAGGTTCTTCTTGATATGATCTCTTAAACCAAATTAAATTCAAAATATCTAAAGCCACCAAACTAGTTATTTACTCTCTTTCTCTCTCTAATTCTACTAAACCCTAACCTACTCCCAAATCTCTCTCTTACTCTTCCTCTCTCTCTAACCTGCTGGGCACCACCTGACCACCTGGCCCACACCTCATCTCCCTAACCCTAGCTAAGCCTAACCCTAACCCTAGCCATGTCTAATCCTAGCCTAGCTAACCCTCCCTCTCTTCTCTCTCCGGCCGAGCCAGCCCCATAAGCCACCACGCCGCCTGGTCCACCTGCATCCCCTCCTCTCTGCAGCTACCTGCCCCAGGACGAGCCCCAGCTCGCCCATGTGCTCATGGAGAAGGAGGAAAAGGTGGCACCCGAGCCACCTTTTTACCTGCCGTGCCCACCTGCCTCTCCTCTCTCTCCCTCTCACTTTCCCCTCCTCCTCACGTCTCTGGCCTCGCCCAGATCCGCCCCAGAGCATCCCCCTCTTTCCCCTTCTCCCTCTCCGTCCACCAGCAGCCGCCGCCGGTCGCCGCCAGGTGCCACCCCGCCTCGACGAACCAGCCGTGCAGCGCGACCGTGAAGTGGCGGAGAAGATCGAACACGCCCCCTGCGATGCCCTGTACACGCCAACGTGGACGAGAAGCTCCCCCGCGTCGCCAGTACCTCGCCGTCCCCGAAACCCTAGTTCGTGGGAGCGCCAGCGACCTCGCCGTTCCGCAGCCCCTCGCGCCGATCCAACACCACCAGGCAACTCGCGGTGAGCATCTCCCTCTCCCGGACAACCTCCGCCTCACCGTACCGCTATAGCCCCGCCGTGCATTTGGTCGAGCGCTCACCGTGCGCCGTAGCTCGCCGTCTTCTGCAGCTTTTCCCGCGCCACGCTCGCCCTATCTAGCCCGCGCCCACCTCCCTAACAGCTCCCCTAGCACGCCGCACTGGTTAGCCACCCCAGCGCGCACGCACACGTCCCCAGATCGAACCCCTGCCCCGCGCAGTGCGCCAGATTCGCGTCAGACGCGAGGAGAAGATAAACAGTACCGGGCCCGTGGTCGTTTTGCAAAAAGCCCCTCCCCTTTTTAATTACTGCAACCCGCGCTCCAAACGGCCCCACCTGTCCGTCGCCCTGGCCTTCTTGCAGAAACCACCCCAGCTTTCCTGGCCGTAACCCGCGGTCCAGCTGGTGCCCCACCAGTCAGCCACTGGGGCTTTCCCCACTGGCACGTGGCCCCTTTCCCCGCTGGCCCGCCTGTCAGCCGCTGTGGGCTAGCCCAGCCCCGCGTCACAAAAGTGTTTTGCGCGCGCGTGGCCCCAGTCAACGCCGGCCCCACTTGTCTGTGTCTGTGGGTAGTTTTGCCTAGGTGAGAAAAGTTTTTCCCTGAATCTGTTTTTATTCAAATCTTTTCCAAATTTATTTAAATTCAAATTCTTTTCAGATTCAAATAAATTTTAAAATACAAATCCAAATAATACATGTAATATATGTTTTGGAATCAGAAAAATGTGAGGAATTCAAATATGCCCTTCAAAATATATTTTGAACACTTTAAATTTCGAGATGATTAAAATTATGATAAAATGCCCTTTTCATTATTTAATTAATAACTTTTGTTTTATAACTCCAAATTTGACAAATAATATGTCTAAATCGATCAGCGTGACGAGCCCGTTCTATTTATGCAATCCTTGTTCTGAATTGAAGCATGCATCATGTTGCCATTAAAAATCTGAACCGTTTATGACAATAAAACTTGGGCAAATAAATAATAAAGTGCTTTATTTCTTGTATCCACACCTCACCTTTGCCATGCTACTTAAATGCCATGCAACTTGTGCATCATTCATCATGGCATGCTTGTTTGCTTGTCTCATTTTAATTCATATGCTTGTGCACTTTATTTTTGTTGGCCCTTGTTTGTTTGGTTCTTCTTCGAATAGACGCCCAGCAGGAGAATTACCAGGAATCACAGGAGTATTACCCAGATCCATCTCTCGCTTCAACTGAGCTGCCAGGCAAGCACTACCACATGCTTGCATACATACAGTACCTATTGCCTCTATCTTATTCTTGCATCATCGAGTCGCGATTGCATTAAATTGAATCCCAAGTACTGCATAGCCTTTACTTTTAAACCACACTAAGCCTGTTCCGGTCCCATGAGCCATTACTACAGGAGTTGTTTGAGCCATGCGAGTCGTAGAAAAGCATGAGTAGGGTATGTGAGTGTCTGATGGATAATGAGGTACCTAAACAACATAACCTGAGTAGTAATGGGATAACTAATGAAAGAGGCACCGGTGAGCAATATCTGCTATTTGGTTTTTCATGCTCACTTGTGTCCCGTAGGACCCCGACTACTTGATTCATGTTCCTTGACTATTCGCACTATCCACATCCGGGAGGCCTTATGGACCCCCCCCCCCCGAGCCAGAGCTCGATTCATTCTTATTTCTTGGGGCCATAAGTAGTTTGGGGCTTTATTACTATTCTGTACTTATGCCATGTTACTGCTTTATTTAAGATTGTGAGCGGAGCACCTGTACTGTTTTGGATCGTGGAATGTTTTAGTCGTTTACAGCCATTGACACAAACCTTGGGTCCGTCTCGGAGCCGGCCAACTTCGTTGCGGGTAGCTTAATGGGGTGGCCCCCTGAAATATTTCTGAATCCTATGATTGCTTTGTCGTGAATGCCTCGTTGGGTTTTGATTTGGTTTTTCCGAGGTTGATTGAGTGTGTGTTGCTATTCGTGCACCCCTGCAGGGTAAATCTTTCTGAAAGCCGTGTCCGCGGTTATGGACGACTTGGAGCACAGTTTCTCGATCATAGACAAGTATAATTAAAGTACCGCTTTTAATTTGACTAAGTACTTGACTAGTAAATAGTACAATACTCATGGAATGGTTAATAAAACTGCCAACGGATGATGGGGGATGTTCGTCCGCTTCCTCGTTGGTAAGCGAGGAGGAGGATGGATCTGTTAATTATACTGTTATAACTGTTGTTCTTAATTCACGGACTTCCGTCTATCATTGGTTAGGCGGAAGGTTAGCGAGTCTCTATAGAATTGCTAGGTATTATCTTTTGCTGCAATTGCGTCACCCCAGGTTGTGTTCCCTTTAGCGGCATTAAGACTTGCTGAGTACCCCTAGGGTCTCACACGATAAATTGTTTGATTCAGATGAACAGGTGTACCCGCAAGATGGATACTGGGTGGAAGAGACAGATGATGTTGGCAACGATCATGCGGTGTAGAGATTCCGGGAACGGGGATCCGTGTGATCTGTGGGCGGGATGTGTTTATTTACGGGGCATCTTATGCCAATTTGCTTCTTATCCGTACTCGGATCTTGTTTTCCGATTAAGCCTGATACTCTGATGTGTGATGTATGAGGAGCTATCCTAAATTATTATATCTATCTAGCATGTTTGGATCTGGCCGTATGGCGTTGCAATATTTCTATTTCTTTTAGATGGAATGGCTCTGATGTACTGTTGTATGTGGCTTGCATACATACTCAATTGTGTATGTAGTTGATCCCTTCGCCTGCCGATTACGCCGCTCGTTCTTGTCCCGTTGTCTGAAAGTGGTTAGGACGGCCGAGAGGTCTACCGTGAGCGGCCATGGGCCCCACCGTACTATTTTAACCACTTTCGTTCATTCAGGCATTAACTAAGAGCGTAATTCACCGAGGTAGTTACAGTACTACTACTATGAGCAAGCACATCGTGAGCCGTTCCTAACATGGCTAAGATATGTACGTACTGGATTAATTTTTTCGAATCTACTAGAAATTTACTAGACTGGCCGGATCCTAAATATGGGACCCACTTAGTACAACATAAGCCCGTTGATTGCACCACTATGTATCTAGCCAAATTTCTCCATAAACTTTGGGTGGGTCGTAAGAGCAAGCGCAACGTATGAAAAATTGGGGTGGCTAAGAGAATCTTTTTGTTTCTTAGCTCGAGTCTAAACGGTAGAATACTTGTGTCTAACCAAAAAATTCTTAGGCACGTGTCTAGTACTAGTCCCAGCGTCTAAGGAAACAAAGGGAAAAAGGCCCACTGTCAGCCTCATATTATCCTGACGCTGATGGCAGAAAAGTGGGCAGAAAGGGTACTACCTTTTTCTAAGCTTGTGGGTCTGATACGTCCAAAACGTATCTACTTTTCCGAACACTTTTGCTATTGTTTCTCATCTAAACTTGTGTGATTTGGGTGCAACTAACGCGGACTGACGCAGTTTTCAGCAGAATTGCCCTGGTGTCTACTTTTGTGCAGAAAATCAACTATCAGGAAAAAACCCGGAAAATATGCCAAAAATCCTATTTCACCAGAAGACTCCGAGAGCCAGAATACGAGACGGAGGGAGGCTGGGCCCAGGCCACACCACCTGGCCGCGCGGGCTAGCCCAGGCCGCGTCAGGGGTGGTCTGGCCGCCCCAGACTCCCCCTCGGTCTCCCTCTTCGCCTATAAGTTGCCTTCTGACCTAAAAACTCTGGGGGTTCGACATTTTTTCCAGAAGGAGTTCCGCTCTGCCACCACCACCAGATTCCATGAAACAACACCAGAAACTCCATTCTGGTACCCTGCCAAGATGGGGAATTGGAGGAGATCATCGCCACCACCATCACCATCGCTTCTCCATCGACCATCCATGTTTCCCTCATATATGAATGAGTAATCCCCCGTTGTAGGCTATGGGGATGGTAGGGATTGGATGAGATCGTTCATATAATGGCATCAGATTGTTAGGGCATGGTGCCTAGTATCTTCTATTAGTGCTTTATGACTTTGTTGCGACTTGTTATGCTTAATGCTTGTCACTAGGGCTTGAGTGCCATGATTTTAGATATGAACATGTTATTGATTCATTATGATAGTATTGTTTATGGTATTATCTACAAGTTGTATACACACGTTGTTGTCCATAACCAATGGCCCTGAAGTGACAGAAATCGGGATAACCGAAGGGAATGGCTTTGATGTGAGGATCACATGTGTTCACGGAGTGTTAATGCTTTGCTCCGGTGCTCTATTAAAAGGAGCACCTTAATTGCCAGTAGTTCCCTTGAGGCCCCGCTGCAAACGGGCTGGCAGGACAAAAGATGTTGTGCAAGTTCTCATTGCGAGCACGTATGATGGAACACATGCCTAGGATTATCTAGTACTTGGATGCTTTATCTTATTTATCTGCAATTGCCCTATGTTCTGATTGCTATGTGAATTGTCTTGTCCATGCAACGCCCGTCCATCCATCCCTATGCCTACTTCACTCGAATCCTATTGTTTACTGCTATTGTTACTGCTGTCATTACTTTACTACTGCTGTTACTATTCCTACTACAAAACTGTTGCTACTGATAAACTGTTGTGAGCAAGATTGTTTCCAGGTGTAGATGAATTGAAAACTTAGTTGTTAAGCCTTATAAGTATTCTTTGGCTCCCCTTGTGTTGAATCAATAAATTGGGTTTCACTTCCCTCAAAAATACTGTGATACACCCCCTATACTTGTGGGTCATCAAGACTATTTTCTGGCGCTGTTGCCGGGGAGCATAGCTTTATTTATTAAGTTCACTTGGATTCTCTATTGTTCGCTGCTATCCATCCATCATGGGTAAGTCTCGTGATGGCAAGGTTCCTATTTTACCATCCACTACAAGAAGAGGTACGGTTCTGAACACCTCTGTTGCTCTTGATTCACCATCTGTTATGAGTAAGCTCGTTACACCACCACATACACATGCTACACACACTGCTACTACTGTTGAATCTGAAACTTCTGATACTTATGATGTTGCTTCTATTGTGCTTGATAAGAGTGGTTCATTAGGTCCTTTCCTAGATGCTACGATTGCTAGAACTATAGCTGGAAATACTGAAACTCCGAATGAAGACACTACTACACCTGTTAGTTCACCTGAGTCTAGTGAAAGTTATGATATTGAAGATGGTTATGTTGAGATGACCGATGAATTTATTAAAGAATGTAAAAACACCCATGATAGGAGCGCTGCTAAGAGTCTCCTTGAGAGGCGTACTATTAGACCACAATTGTCTCATATTGCTAAGTTTGTTGCTTCTCCCATAAACATTATAGATAAAGATTATGATTTCTCTCTTGATCTATCTTACATAGCTATTGTTGATAAAGAACCTTTTTGTGGGACTAAGAATGAAAGTGCGGTAGCACATATGAATGAGCTTTCTACCATGAGTGGCTTGTTTTATCATGATATTAAGATGCGTACTTACTTTGTTGCTAAGATTTTCCCCTTTTCACTGAAAGGAGAAGCTAAAACTTGGTTTAGTAATTTACCTCCTGGATCTATTGATAGCCCTGATTGTTTGATTAGTACTTTCCTGCAAAACTATTTTCCTCCAAGTGCTAGACATGCTATTTTGCAGGAACTTTTTGATTTTAAACAGGGAGAAAAAGAGATATTGCCTGAATCATGGGCAAGATTTTATGCTTTGATTCATGCACAAGCTGGAAGTCCATTACCTAAGAATGAGCTTCTTGATATATTTTATAATGGACTAACTGAAGAATCTAGGACATACCTAGATAGTTGTGCTAATTGTGTTTTCAGGAATAGGACTCCCAAGGAAGCTGAGGAATTAATGGCTAAAATAAGCAAGAACTATGAAGATTGGACTCCTCCTAAACCAGCTATACCTGAAACAATTATACCTAAACCACCTATTCTGGTGCCTATTCCAACATCAAAGAAGAGGGGATTTATTGAATTAAATGATGAAGTGATGAAGGAAGCTAAGAAATTTCTTAAGGAGAAGGGAATCAAAGCTGCAGATGTCAAGAATTTACCTCCTATAGAAGAATTATGTAAGCATATTCCCTACTCATCCACTATCGAGGTACACTCTCTCCAACACTTTGATGAAGGTGATATCCCTTACTCTAAACCTCCTGATCAATGGTTAGAAGAATTCGATATCTTTATGGTTAAGCAAGATAATTTTAATAAAAGGGTGCAAAATCATCTAATGGAAAACACTAGAGGTATTGTTGAGTTGAAAGATAACGTGGAAAGAACCGCTAATGATGTTAAATTGATTGTTAAACACTTTCAAATGGTTCAAACTCAAATAGATCAACTCGTTAAAGTGCAAAAGACTTGCTAGTTAATGCTGCTAAAGAAAAACATGCATATGAAACTAGAACTAGAAGTGGTGCTGCTACCCAGGATCCTCTATATCCTGAGGGGCATCCCAAAAGAATTGAGCAGGATTCTCAACAAGCTGAAAATAGTGGTTCTAATCGTAAGAAAAGGAAAAAGAAACATAAAACTGTTGTAGAACCCTCTGAACCGTCTATAGATCCTAATAGTATATCTATCTCTGATGCTGAAACTGAAAGTGGTAATGAGGAAAATGAAGCTCCTAATGAAGAAAAAGTTGAAGAAGAACCTGAAAAGCACACTAAGAATACTAAATACACTAAACAAGATTTTATTGCTAAGAAACATGGTAGTGAAAGAGAGCCTTGGGTCCAAAAACCTATGCCTTTCCCTGATAAGAAACACAAGTCAAAGGAAGATGAACATTATGATAAGTTTTGTGAGTGGATGAAACCTTTATTCCTGCAAATTCCTTTGACGGATGCTATTAAATTGCCTCCTTACTCAAAGTATATGAAGGATATTGTCTCGAATAAAAGGAAGATCCCTAATGAAGAAATCTCTACTTTGCTTGCTAATTATTCCTTTAATGGTAAGGTTCCAAAGAAACTTGGAGACCCAGGGGTTCCAACTATCCCTTGCTCTATTAAGAATAGTTATGTTAGAACTGCTTTGTGTGATTTGGGAGCCGGAGTTAGTGTTATGCCTTTATCTATCTATAAGAGGCTTCAACTAGAAAAATTAATACCAACTGATATATCTTTGCAAATGGCTGATAAATCTACCACTATTCCTGTTGGTATATGTAAGGATGTACCTGTTCAAGTGGCTCATAATTGCTTGATATTAACTGATTTTGTTGTGCTTGAAATGCCTGAAGATGATAATATGTCCATTATTCTTGGGAGACCTTTTCTTAATACTGCAGGAGTTGTTATTAATTGCAATCAAGGAAAGGTGACTTTCAATGTTAATGACAAGGAACATACTGTCTATTTCCCCAAGAAGATTGAAAGGAGTTATGGTTTGAATTCAATTGAACATGTTGAGGGTATTCAAGTTGGAGAAATATATTGTCCGATAGTAAGAGAAAATTTTGAAACTATTATGATTGGGACTATTGCTATCAAGGTTGAGGTAACATAATCATTAGTGGAATACAGAGTTTTGTCTCATATGGAATTGTTTTGGTAACAAGATCTGATCAACCTTGTTAACAAAAGGATTTTATTGAACAAAACAATGTTTTCACTATGATTATTTCCGTGTACTTCTATTCTATCCATTTAGTTTTTGCTTTTGTTTAGTCTTCTTTTTGTTGATTAGTTGCTTGCTTGTTAGAGTGTCTTAGAACTTCTTTAGTTCTAGCCCTATTTTGTTATTGCATCATTTCCAAAAAAACTGTCTCTCAGAAAATCATTTTTCTATATCTGAAAAATGCCCAAAAATAAAGTGTCTCGAAAAATTCCAGAAAATTCATATTAAATTCTTACGTGAACAAACTGGCAGAGGAGTGCCTGGAAGGTGCCAGGGGGACCCACCAGGCAGGCTCACCACCTGGTGGCGCGGCCTGCCCTAGGTGGCGCCATGCCATGGTGTGGGCCACCCCTGGCCCTCCACTAACTCTCTCACCTGCCACTTTCTTCTCTCTCCCGAGTAAGCTCCAGTTCATTGCTCAAAATTGCGTTCTTGCTATGCATGCTCTCGATTTTCTTCGATCTCCTTGCTCAGCCCATCTTTGTTGCTGAAATTTGGAGCACTTGTTCTCTGGTATGTGACTCCTCCCCTTGTCCAAGTAGATTTGTGTTTAGTGGATTATATCTTCAGTATTTTGCTGCTGTAGGTGACAGGTTATGAGAGCTTGTAAGCTTGTTTGATGCTTAGAGATATAGTTTTGATGCATGTTTAGACCTCTTACAAGTCCCTATGAGTAGTACCCTTCATTATATTTACTTTGCAATCACTTGTTTAATAGGTGTTTAAATTTCAGAATACCAAGCATGAACAACCATACCTTTGGAGAGATATTTGAGAGGGATGCACCTAGGAGGTCGAGGCCCTCAAGATCAGCCTCTCAGTTTAGGCCATCATACAACGAAGATATCATTGCAACTCGTATTGGTAATGTAAGGGATGATGGGATGCTCACCCATCTACTTTTCATTGTTTTACTTTCTTACAAGCTGCAGGGATTCTTGATGATTTCTTGCTATTGATTGGGAGGGTTGGTTTGACCTCATATATGCAAGATGAGAGTGAGCAATACGCTATGCTCACCAAAAACTTTGTTGAGAGCTTCACGTTTACTAACACGCCCTATCAATCAACTGTCACTTTTAAAATTTATAATCTGCCCTTTACCATGCCATTGGAAAGATTTTGCAGTATTGTAGGTGTAAGCATGACAGGGGCCGTGAAGAAAATTCAAGGGCAACCCGCTGATTTGCTGGAGCTTTACCGAGGGGTGACCAATGATGATGATCGTGTGGTGCAACGCGGAAAGATAAGAAACATCCAACTCCCTGCTCTCAGATACTTTGGATATTATCTTGCTACTAGCATACTTGGTAGGGAGAACACAAGTAATATCTCCAACTATCATTTAGCCTTCCTTGCTGCTACGCTTAACAATGATACTAGGTACAACCTTGGCTCGCTTATTGCTCGCCGCCTAGCTGCTAGGGGGCCTATCTATGGGGGCATTATTGCCTCGCGTATGGTCAATGCATTAGGTCTTTTAGTGGACCCCAATGATACTGTATTGGCACCACAAAGGCTCGACCTTGTTGCTATGGAAACTCATCACTATGTTACTGCTACTTCTGATTTGGACAGTCTAGTATATAGGATGCTGTTTACTAACAGGGATGAGAGGGAGATCCCTTTGCCGCGGTCTTATATGTTTAGTGTTCATAGGAGACCGTGGTCGCGCTCCAAGGAGGAGGTGCACGAGCAGCTTCGCTTGCTGGGTTTCCACGAGCAGCACCAGGAGGATGTACCCTCCTACGATTACTCCTCACACTACGGAGGGACCTACTCGCACCAGGATGAGGGTACCTCCTCATCATACTACGGTGACACGTCATCCTGGCCGGCTTGGGATTGACACCCACTTAGGCCAAAAGCCTAAGCTTGGGGGGAGGTACGCTGACATCGCACTCATCTCCTTATCATGTTGTGTCGGTACTTTGTGTATTCATGTTTCGTTCTCCTTTTAGTTTTCGTTCTTTCTTTGCTTTCGCTTTCTAAAACACAAAAAGACCAAAAATATTTCTGTTGTTTCTCTTTGGTTTGTTTCTTGTTCTTTTTTCCTTGGTTTGTTTTTCCCTTTTTTGCTTTGTTTGAACTATTCGAAAAATCCAAAAAGATTTCGCTTTGCTTGCTTTTCCTTTTTGGTGCTTATTTTAAATCGAAAACAACAAAAATACTTCTTTTGTTTTGTGAGTTTGTTGCAGGGTTCAGCAATCCTCAGTGGATATTGGTTTCATATGATTATTCAAGCCACACAAGTGAAGAGCAATAATGAGGATTAATGACAACTTGAGGTGTGGTAAGAGGCTGGTAACGAACTCTATTTGTTTTCATTTCTATACATATACTCATCATTGTGGGCATGCTTAGTCTGTTCGTATAAGGTGTATGTTATCTTTGGATGCTTAGTAGTTCTTGCTTTCGTATGATTAGTTCCAGCTTGCTAATAGTTTCTAGCATGTCTATGAATATTTGCTTGCATTACTCTATTCATAACTTGGTATGACACCGTGGTATCCTCCTCTAAATGTTTCATTTGAATTGACTTGGCACATGCTCACGCATGCATATGACTGAAACAATCAGTTAAGCCTCGATGAATTATTTTTCCTTGAGGATCTTGAATCACTTTCATGCCATGATTCGTCCTGTTTGTCATGCCATGCTTGATATTGTTTTGGCTTTATGCTTAATATTCTTTGCTGTAGCATGACTTGTTATAAACAATTGAGATTGCTTAATGTGCCTTGGATGAATCATGTGTTGTTTTAGCATATTAAAGCATAGTATTGTGGTATTCTCCTTTTATGCTTTATTTGGAGTGACTTGGCACATGCTCACACCATGTTATGACTATCCCAAGTCACCATAAGCCTTTATGATCCTTTAGTTTTCAACTTGTAGTATCACTTTATACTTTGATCAATGATGTTTCGTCGCTCTACATGATTATGGCCATTATTGCTCTCTTGGTTGTCGCTCCCTTACTATTGCTAGCCTTCACTTTCACTAAGTATGCTTTACTCATGTTTCCAACTCCCTAAAACCAAATTTTGCCAAAGTGTCCACCATACCTACCTATTAGCATCATTTGCTACTTCCGTGCATATTCAATATGCCTTGTTTTCTTCCGAGTAAAATGTTTGCTTGTTATGAGAAAGTTAGTTAGTAAAGCTCTCACAAACTTTATGGCACACTTTATTTTCTTGCATTTAATAAACCTGAACCATTGCGTCCTTCTTTGTTGCGTATATGCTTGCGCTTTATAAGTTGAAGTTAGTAGAACCATGTATCATGGGGAACGTTTTCAACATTGCATTGGTACTTAGTACCTTGTTGATATCATGTTCTTTTGCTTATGGATCCCGGCGGTGTGAAATAAAAGTGGAACTTGTAAGATCATGGAGTTTGTATGTATGTTAGAGAAATGCCTAGGCCGCTAGCCTAAGCCATGCCTAATCATGGTGGAAACTTGCAGCATAACTATAATGAGCATTCTATGAAGCATCCTCAATAAAAAATCTATGCACATAATAAATAAAAAGATCGCTGAGATGCTCATTGTCTGCTTGCCTTGTCATTTTGATTATGGGATAGCTCTTGCGTCATGTGCAAGGGGTACCCCGTTGGTGGTTCTCTATAATACGTATATACTTACAATGACAAGAGCTTACTTGTGACTGAAGTTGAGTAGCATGAGGATCAGTCTTCGTAAGTAAGGAGCATGAGACTTTGATTTATAACTTGTCAAGCATATCCTCTTAGTTGTGTCACTTTAACCTTAACCATTTAAAGATGCTTATGATAGGGGCAATGAGAGCTCAAAGCTAACAAGTACCATACTTTCAGCATTTGGAAGCCTTTCAAACTATTCAAAACCTTTTCATTTACTTGTTGAGTCTCCACATATTCTTTGAGCACCTTCTTGACAGCATAGTTGTCATTCTTTGTGCTTGTCTCAAAACTTGATTATTTGTGTTATGACTTTCATGCTTGTATCTTTGATATCTTTACTTCTAGTCTTCACCTGAACTTCAGAGGTGCCTTAAATCAAAGGCAAGTGAGATACCACTCTATCATGCCTTTTTATGAGCATTGTAATGTTGCTTACATTTATACTTCATGCTACTTATTATTTCTGAGTTGGAATCTCTTCATACCTTGAATTGCCTATTAAGTAAACTTAGTTGCATACTCCTTATTATGAATTATCTAAGTAGTTGATCACATGCTGAGAATATATACATCATATGAAGCAAATGTGTTCGTAAAAGTTCTTTTATTGCACTCCGTTTTCAACTGAATTGCTTGAGGACAAGCAATAAGCTAAGTTTGGGGGGAGTTGATACGTCCAAAACATATCTACTTTCCCAAACACTTTTGCTATTGTTTCTCCTCTAAACTTGTGTGATTTGGATGCAACTAACGCGGACTAACGCTGTTTTCAGCAGAATTGCCCTGGTGTCTACTTTTTGTGGAGAAAATCAACTATCAGGAAAAATCCCGGAAAATATGCCAAAAATCCTATTTCACCAGAAGACTCCCAGAGCCAGAATACGAGACGGACGGGGGGCTGGGCCCAGGCCACACCACCTGGCCGTGCGAGCTAGACCAGGCCGCGCCAGGGGGTGGTCTAGCCGCCCCAGACTCCCCCTCGGTCTCCCTATTCGCCTATAAGTTGCCTTCTGACCTAAAAACTCTGGGGGGTTCGACGTTTTTCTAGAAGGAGTTCCGCTCCGCTACCACCACCAGATTCCACGAAACAGCACCAGAAACTCTGTTCTGGCACCCTGCCGGGATGGGGAATTGGAGGAGATCATCACCATCATGATCACCATCGCTTCTCCATCGAACATCCATGTTTCCCTCATCTATGAGTGAGTAATCCCCCGCTGTAGGCTATGGGGATGGTAGGGATTGTATGAGATCGTTCATGTAATGGCATCAGATTGTTAGGGCATGGTGCCTAGTATCTTCTATTAGTGCTTTATGACTTTGTTGCGACTTGTTATGCTTAATGCTTGTCACTAGGGCCTGAGTGCCATGATTTCAGATCTGAACATGTTATTGATTCATTATGATAGTATTGTTTATGGTCTTATCTGCAAGTTGTATACACACATTGTTGTTCAGAACCAATGGCCCTGAAGTGACAGAAATCGGGATAACCGGAGGGAATGGCTTTGATGTGAGGATCACATGTGTTCATGGAGTGTTAATGCTTTGCTCCGGTGCTCTATTAAAAGGAGCACCTTAATTGCCAGTAGTTCCCTTGAGGCCCCGCTAGAAACGGGCTGACAGGACAAAAGATGTTGTGCAAGTTCTCATTGCGAGCATGTATGACTATATATGGAACACATGCCTAGGATTATATAGTACTTGGATGCTTTATCTTATTTATCTGCAATTGCCCTATCTTCTGATTGATATGTGAATTGTCTTGTCCATGCAACGCCCGTCCATCCATCGCTATGCCTACCGCACTCGAATCCTACTATTTACTGCTATTGTTACTATTGTCTTTACTTTACTACTGTTGTTACTATTCCTACTACAAAACTGTTGCTACTGATAAACTGTTGTGAGCAAGATTGTTTCCAGGTGCAGCTGAATTGACAACTCAGTTGTTAAGGCTTATAAATATGCTTTGGCTCCCCTTGTGTCGAATCAATAAATTGGGTTTCACTTCCCTCGAAAATACTGCGATACACCCCCTATACTTGTGGGTCATCAGGGTCCTACCGAGGTGGCTAACCAGTGCAGCCATTTTTGCTCTACTAGCTCCGTTATTGAGTTGGCAAGCTTTATTGTTAGACACTGTCTAAACAGTAAGCGTGTGCAGTGTATAGGAAATGGGGTGGCTAAGAAAACTTTTCATCTCTTACACCTATGTCTAAACGGTGGAGAAGATGGGTCTAAAGAAAATATTCTTGGACTTGTGTCTAGTACAAGACCCAGAGGCTAGTTGATTAAAATATTTGGCATAATACTTTGAGGCATTTTCATTGGCTAGAGCACTAGTAGTTTGGAGAGAAAAAGTGAAAAAAAGCTGCTACATGGGACCCACGTAAGATATCTTAACGGTGGAGCAGTTTTGATTTCGCTAGACTCACGTCTAAGTTATTTTCTTAGCTCATGCCCAAGCCTTAGCACACTACACAATATTTGCAACTAGTAAGCTCGATCACTGATGGACCAACGAGATTGCTTGTAGGCCGGCGACGAGACCCAGTACTTGACGTTTTGCTTCCACTATGCACTCTCCTCTCTCCTCCTACTAGTACTACCTCGCTCCGCCTTCGCAGAAACCATTTCTTCCACTGCTCCTCCCTTTCTTCTCTACTTCTTCATCCAGCGATGTCACAAAATATCATGTCTTGTCAGAAGAATAGCAAGATGGCGGTGGTTAGAGCCGTGGAGAAATCCCGCCGGCAGGGTGACATGCAGGCTCGGACCGAGAAAGGAGACCATCCATGGGGCAAGGGCTCATCTTCGCGCATGTATCCGAAGAGCGGCTATCATGGGGACCAAGAGTCTGGGTAGGTTTGTACTTCCGTTGATTCCTTGGCTCTCTTCTCCTACTATTGAACCGTCTTTGTACATCTTTCAGGGCAGGCGACTCGAGCGTCGAATTTTCCACCCCATGGGTCGATAGCACGACAGATATCTCTGATGCGTACGATGCCCTCATGCCATCTCT
This sequence comes from Avena eriantha, assembly GCA_910589775.1. Taxonomy (NCBI): domain Eukaryota; kingdom Viridiplantae; phylum Streptophyta; class Magnoliopsida; order Poales; family Poaceae; genus Avena; species Avena eriantha. The sequence continues at coordinate 278,906,040 of OU342746.1, read as the reverse complement.
CGGTCGCAGAAGAGAGGTACTGTAGTCACTATACATGTATTAACATTTTATGTTCTTCTCTGCATGCACTCCATGCTCTCTTAATGATGACGCATTTTCCATGCAGGAAGTCAGAGTGAGAATCTCGGCCAAAGTAGATGAAATCTACAGCCATAACATCAACATTCTTCAGAAAAACTTCGAGCTCAACCTAGAGTGTGATCGCCTCCGAGCCGATTTGGCTTTTCAAATGAAGCTCGCATGATCTTACGAGCGTGACTCCTCCATGCTTCATGCTGCTTACTCAATATGCTGAGCTCGTTGGGGAACCCCAAGAGGAAGATATGCTGAGTATAGCAACAAGTTTTCCCTCAGTTATGAAATCAAGGTTATCGAACCAGTAGGAGCAAGGAAACACCTCCAAGGTGTTGTTTCCAACTTGTAATCCTGCACAACACAACCACAGAACTTTGTCCCCAACTTACAGTGAGGTTGTCAATCTCACCGATTTTGCTGAATACAAAGGATTAAACGTATTGTGTGGAAGATAGTAATAGCTTGCAAAATGTAAATAGAAAACAGTGAATAGATTGTAGATTGATGGTAAAAGATGGACCGGGGTCCATAGTTCACTAGTGTTGATTCTCCTTAAGATAGATGACATGTTGGGTGAACAAATTACAGCGGGGCAATTGACAAACATCGAGAAAGCATACATGCATATACTAATCATCTTGACTCCTATGAGATTTGATTGGGCATTACAACATTATACATAGACCGTAATCCAACTACATCTATAACTAATAATCCACCTTCAGGTTATCATCTGAACCCCCTCCAGTATTAAGTTGCAAGCAACAGATAATTGCATTAAGCAAAGTGTGCAAAGTAAACAATACGATTGTTCTATGAACAAAGGATTGTTGTTTTCTCCCTAGTAGCAACAGCACATCTAGTACCTTAGAGATTTCTATCACTTCCCTAGATTACTAGAGGCATGAACCCACTATCGAGCATAAATACTCCCTCTTGGAGTTGCTAGCATCTACTCGGCCAAGATAGCTACTAACAACAGAAAGCATGTAAGATCACAAATAACAAAGACATGATAGAGTCAATAATCAATCTGAAATAGCATCTCAATATCCATCGGATCCCCGCAAACACAACCTTTAGGATTACAAATAGATGATCTTGATCATGAACGGAGCTCACAAGATCTAAACATGATAGCACAAAGGAGGAGAACCAACCATCTAGCTACTACATGGACTGTAGTCCAGGGATGAACTACTCACGCATCACACCGGAGGCAGTCATGGTGATGAAGAAGGCCTCCAGGGTGAATCCTCCCCTCTGACAGGGTGTCGAGAAGAGCTTCAGATCCCTCTCGATCTAGGGATGAAGATGACGGCGGATACAGTCTTTCATGGAATTTTGAGCGGATTCTTAGGGTTTCTGTATCAGCGGCTTCTTATAGGCGAAAGGGGAGACCGAGAGGGTGCCTGAGGCGGCTGCACCCCTCCCCCAGGCGCGGGCCAGGCCTAGCCACGCGACCAGGGGGTGTGGCCCTTCTCTGTCTCGTCTTCTGTCTCTGTGTTCTCCTCGGTAAAATATTGACGTTGGCTTTTGTCATGTCCAATTCCGAGAATATTCATTTCCTGGCTTTTCTGGAACCAAAAACAGCAGAAAATAGGCAAGTGGCACTGTGGCATCTTGTTAATAGGTTAGTTCCAGAAAATGTGTAAAAATACTCCAAAGTATGGACAAAACATAAGAAAGTAGATATAAAACAAGCATGGAACATCAAAAATTATAGATACGTTAACAACGTATCACGCGCTGAGTGCGAAAATTTGAAGAAAGAAGTCGCGGTGCTCTGCAGCCAACAGCTACCATTGTGGAGATCGTCTAGGTCACACCCCGATAAGTAGGAAGAGATAAGCCATCTCATGTTGGCCATCGAGGTCACGACCATTGCAGAGGTCATCGAGGCCCTACCTCCGTAGGGCGGCCATAGTGTTGCAATCACCGAATCTTGGAGTAGGAACTACTCGGCCATAGTGGCCCTCCTTTTTCTTTCTTTTGGGTGCATGGATCGTTTTTTCTCATTTGTCTGCGCATAATTATATTGCACTCTTTAGCGTTTGAATGCGCTTTGTGGAGCTTTTGTAACGGTATACTTGTCGTATAGTAGTCACTGTTTAGTGTAAATAATACATTCAAATTTAGTCAAATATGTGACAACCTTTTTAATTAGGTTGGAGGGCATTTTCAAAAAAATTAGGCTGGAGGGAGAGTATGTCTGACAAATCAAAAATAATTAAATCATCAATGAGTGATCTTTAAATTTAGTCATACTTTCTACTTTTTCAGATGTGTAGGGATCCGGATCCAGTGTCTAGAAAAGAAAATGCACCGTCAGCGTCGGGGACACCCAGCTATTGTCTGGACTCTGGAGTATTTTGGGTCACAACCACATCCACCACTATAGTCTACCCACGGATAGCCAACGATTCCTTGCATAGGCATTCCCGCCAGAGCCTTCACAGGGAAGGTATCCGCCTTGACCCGTTGATTTCGGATTGGACGGTCAAGATTGCTAGACGCTGGACTCTGTCTCCCTGGATGATGTTTCTACTACTACTACGTAAAAATACACTTATGTGTGAGCAGCGTTGATTAGCGAGGGTCATCAGCGTAGGGGGGTCTTGACCGCACAAAAAAAGTTTTGCCACTCAATCAATTGTGCTCACATCTACCATTAAATGTGAGCATTTTACCAGCTCGACTGCCTCTATGCACTAATCGTCCATCCATCTAATCACTCGTTGTATAATTTAAAGTTTTCAATTCTCCGTATTTGACAAATGATTCTTCAAACTGGCAACCTAGAAAACTCCTCTAGAAAGAGAGAAAGAGAAATTACTTATGATTTTAATTGGGTGTGTAGTATTACCTCTATATGTAAATATAAATTAGCGAAAGTACTTAATCACTAACATGTAACTAATTTCATACATTATTTTATAGTAAAAATACTTCAGTATAAAAATGTAAAACTGTGACGGAAGAAAATAAGTGGTTTCGTTTATGGAGTGTAGCGAATATCATTATTTATCATGACAACATTGCAAATTTATAATATTGCCGTACTCCCTCAATACGAAACTTAGATTTTTCTAGATTCACGAGTATATAGATCATATTTACAAGTATATAGACGTATTTTAGTGATACATAAGAATCTATATAAATTCCAAGTCACTTATTTCCGAACTACTAGTAATAGTTTTATCACAAGTCTCCTAAGACAAGAGGTCAATTGTCTTTGTGAGTGTCCGCAAGAATGTACTACTTTTATTGAATTAAAAATTTGCACCTAGCCACCACAAATGAATCTAGCATGCTCCCTCCTTGACACTTCTAATTACAAATTAGACAGTCACTAAGGTTTATACACATCAGGTCATTGCATATGGTTATTGTGTTGAAATTCATTTCTTGTGCTATATATTCTCGGTGATTAAGACATTATTTTTTGTCATGTAATGAAAACATTTCCCCTAATGGTGAAAATATTGTTTCATTTTATGGAATGCTTTGTAAAATGGTAAAAAATAATTATTAACAATGAAAATATTTTTAGATACTAAAAAAAGGTCACAACTCTTTTTTGGTCGTTTCATGCATCATTGGAAATGATGGTAGTTTAATGTAACATATAGAAAGTAGGGGAAAAACGATGAAACTTATCGTTGTTCATGGAGAGGTATATGTACATTGTCTGCCTAGACATCAAATGTGAATAATGCAAAACCAAAATTGTGCATGTCGACAGTCATGCAAAACCATCCATAGTACTGCATCCATTAAAAAATACATGATATTTTGATATGCTAGAAACATGTTTGGGAGTACTTCTAAAATACCCGAGAGATGTTTAGTTCTAATAAGTCGACCTAGTATTGCACCAAGCAGGATATTATTATGCTTTAATAAGGTAAGTTATTGGAGTACACACAATAAAATAGTGGTGTGAAGCACGTACAGTTTACTAGTCACGTAAGTACAGTACCTTTTTTTGAGCTGCATGCATTCACTCCTGAACACCATAAGTAAAAGTTTGAACTCGTGGAACGCCAAAATGACATCACGCCATCTAGCCCGATTAATGGTCTGCTACTACAGTAACCTACACATCTACGCCTATAGTTTACTTTGGGACACCCAGCGATTGCTTGCATAGGCGTCCGTGCCAGAGCTTTCGAAGGGAAGGTATCCCCTATAGCCCATTGATTTGGGATGGATGAACAAGATTGATAAACGGCCAAAATCACGTGGTCCCTACTCCCTCACGCCCCTCCATTTCAAACACTGCGAAATTTCTGGCGCCCCTCCGTTTCAAACGATACCAAAATCACGTGGTCCCCACTCCCTCGCGCCCCTCCATTTCAAACACTATGAAATTTCTCGCGCCCCTCCGTTTTAAACGATACCAAAATCACGTGGTCCCCACTCCCTCGCACCCTACATTTCAAACATTGCGAAATTTCTCACGCCACTCTGTTTCAAACGATACCAAAATCACGTGGTCTCCACTCCATCGCGCCCCTCCATTTCAAACACTCTGAAATTTCTCGCGCCCCTTCGTTTCAAACGATACCAAAATCATGTGGTCCCCACTCCCTCGCGTCCCTCCATTTCAAACACTCCGAAATTTCTCGCGCCCCTTCATTTCAACGATACCAAAACCACGTGGTCCCCACTGCCTCGCGCCTCTCGATTTCAAACACTACGAAATTTCTTGCGCCTGGAACCTCCCGCAGCACTTCTCCACGGCTGGCTTTGCCCGCCGGAACTCGACACCATACACTCCTCAGCCAACAGTATATCGGAGCTGCATCAGATGTGGTCTCATCCAAAGCATCATTGCCGCTTCACCGACGTCCACCGCACCCGACCTTGGTCACCGAGTCCGTCGTCGTCCACCGCACCTGATTTCCTTTTCCCACTTTCCCCTCCACAATGCCGAATCCATCAACGACTGCCCAAGATCTGCATCAACACCGGCGGCATCCTCCCCACCCGTACCTTACCTAAACCGTCGTGCAGTGCATCGATTCAACCTCGTCCACCGAGGTCAAGCCGGTATCAAGCGCCCAAGATCTGCTTCCCCGACGCAAACAACCGGCACAACTGAAGCACCCTGGGTGAGAAGGATGTCACCCGCGCCACTACGAATCATGATTAGAAGCCTATCTGACCATGGTAACCAAATCAACAACTATTTTTTTGTTTTGTCAGTAGTACAATAGGTTCAAGCATGTCATAGTGAACTGCATTTTTCTAATCGTTTTGTACACACAGTCAAAGTGCACGTCTGTTCTTCGTGCTAGATACTACGGAGTAGGTCACTAGACATGTTGGTTTGCATTTGCTGCTCTACAAATTTTGAAGTCATGCACATGTTCTTAGCTACTCCGAACAACAGTAATTGCCTACTATCATGTAGTTCTTGCAAAATGTAAAATCGGTGGAAAATATTAGTTCGGATTCTTTGCTCCACAGTTACTGAATCTATCTGGTTCGTCCTGAGATAAGTTCCTGTTATTGTTTCCTCCTTGGCATCATTATGTTGTCCGGTAGTACCCGTTTAGACTCTTCATACTAATTCGATTATAATTTTGTTGTTGCCATCTGGTTCTTCAAAAGCTGCAGCACTAACTATTTCCTTTTTCTTGCATAGAGCCCAGAATGGAACAATGAATATGATGGTTTGTATAACCTCTTCTACAGGTTCACAAGCGACGCCATTATTTCCTTATCTGGTGTTGGTTCGTCCTAATCAATAGCATAACTGTCCTCTACTATATAGTTCACTCGTGGTTTGCATTCCTACTCTAGAAGTTCTCTTATGAAGCCATATTTCTATATGGTTGACTCTTAGCTATGGCAGAAACTGCATGACATTGTGTAGCTCACCGTAAATTCTGAGTCACCGTACGTCTCTTGCATTCCAGGAAATACCACTACTTTCATATATATTTGCTTATATGACCTGCCTAGTTTATTTTGGTGAAATTCTAAAAAACACTTTGTTTGATTGCTCATTTCATAGTAGGCACACTTGTCTAATGATTGTTTGTCTTGTTCTACAGGTTCATGTGCGATGGTACTATATCTTGCATCTTGTTCTGGTTCGTCCTAAGCAACGACATAACTATCCTCTACAATATATAGTTCATTCCTCGTTTTCATTCCTGCTATAAAAGTTCTCGTATGATGCGATTATAATTTCTATTTGGTTCATTCTAAGCTATGAGTAGTTTGTCCTGTTTGTTGTATTAACTTGTTATTACTTAGTTTCAGACTGCAATTATTGCTATTCCCACCAAAGAGGGGGATGCAAGATTATATCTCAAGATGGTTTTCCAATGTAGCTGTCACCCTCAAAAGGAGATGCAGTTCCTGGATTGATAAAGCAAATTGAGGACAATGCAATCAACTTGATTTTCAACTGAAATGCTGAATTTTCTTTCCCGAGCGTTGATATTATGTAATATTTTTAAGAAGTTTGCAGCTGATGTAATATCTAAATAACTCGCATAGGCCATGTAGGCATTTTTTTTGAGCTGGGACATGTAGGCATTTAGTCAACCCCGTCCACGCATGGCGGTAGTCAGTATCATAACTGCGCTAGCCAGGTCGATCAGGTAAGAGTTGAGGTCTTTGTTATTTTCCCTTATTGTATTAGGCCTACCATGAACAGTAAAAGATGCTCGCTAATTGTACTCCTTTTATTATATTTGTCTGGGCTTCAGAAAGGATGAAACTGTAGGTGTCCGTGATGCCTACCGTCAGGTGGCAACCAGTAACAGGTTAGAACAGTAATAGGCCAAAACAGTAACATGCCAAAATAGTAACAGGCTAAAACAGTAACATGCCAAAACAGTAATAGGCCAAAATAGTAATAGGCCAAAGCAGTAACAGGCCAAACCAGAGGCAACCTAGCTCAGTAACGGGCCAGATTAGTAACATACCAGAAAAGTGGCAGGCTAGAACAGTAGAGGACCACAACAGTAACGGACCTGAACAGGAGATGGCCAGAATAGTAACAGGGTAGAACAGTAGCAGGCCGAAAATATTACCATACAGGAATAGTAACATGCCAAACATATTGGCAGGCCAGAACAGTACCAGATCAAAACAGTTGCATGCCACCGGTGGGCCCGAGAAGTTGAGAGACGGTACGGTAAAAGGCCATAACAGTATCGGACCTTCTCAAAAGTGGGCCATTCGTAGGCGGCCCAGAACGAGCTGTGAGAATAGTGACAGGCTGATAGTGCGTCTTAACAGTATCGGGACTACTTGACGCAACCTGTTAACGGGCCACGCACTATTCGAATAATGTGGGCATCTGTAGGATGAAACAGTAATGGGCCTGACATTCGTGGGCCACTGCTGGCCACATCTTTGAGGCCATTTCAAACAGTGCCGGACAAAATAGTAACGAGGCATAGTCTTATTGTGTTCTACTAATGGGCCGACCCACTTAATTATTAGCAGGCCTTGGCTGGCCCTGTCTTCTACCACGATTTATGTGGCCGTTTACGGCGGTAACTGGGCATTAATGGTGTTTGCCACGTGGCATTTTGTATGGCGTCAGTAGTCAACGCGGCTGGCGGACAGATCTACAACAGAACAAGTTTTCGTGGCTGAAGGGTGCGATCCGCCACGGTAAAAAAACATGGTAGATTCTTTTGTGACGGGGCTTTTACCACGAAGGGCATCCGTCGTAGAAGACTTTTTAGCCACGAAAAACGGGCCTTCAACCACGAAAATCGTCCGTTGTAAAAGCCAACTTTTCTTGTAGTGTGGCGTCTCGCTATTGCCCCAATCGACTCAATCGCTACCCCTGATAGCGACTGTCGTCCCCATTCCCACGACAAAGGTCTTTTGACCAGATCAAGGCTTTAAACTTGATGGTTCCTTGTTGTCCTCGAGTTGTACTAACTCTTTTTTGATATCGGTCGGGTCACTCGGGGGGTCGCCAATTCACTAGTAAACAAGTTCATATCTATGAGATCTCAGGATCATGTTACCTAGGCCCTCAAATTGGATAACAAGAATTAGTCACACATAGATAATCACTCTTATAATATAATAATCATGACAATAATCACAAATGGGTGAAAATAAAGGAGACACGTCACATCTCACCAATTCACTACATCTCCCACGCCTATGGGGATTTACTCACACATGAGAGGAGAATAGATCAAAGATATAATCATATTGCAAATAGAAATCATCTCAACTTTACCATAGCAAACCACAATACTGTCGAAGATAAAATCAAATACAAACCAAAGAAGGAATAGATGTTCAATCCCTAATATTACAAGTATGGATCTCTCTCAATACAAGTGGGGAATTGTGGTGGAGTTGATGATCAAGAGGCTCGAGATCTTCAAATGATGATATGAAGTTCTGATCCTTGTTCAGATCTAATTTCTTCTCTTCTAGGACGGTTTGTGGAGGTTATGCTTGTATTCTGCACCTCTCTTCTTCACAAAAGTTGCTTGTATTGATATAATAGAGGCGATGGAGGGTCATATGGGAAGACCATATGGGCGGCCTCCGGCCGTACTGCGGGTCACTAAAAGCTATGTAGGTATCTAATGAGAATTCCTCCAATTGGTGATTTGCCCATTTAGGTGTGATTAGACCATAAATGTGCTCGGATCTTTCCAAAAGTGTCCAGTACCTGAAAGTCATCAACAACAAACAAGGTTTCGCTAACTTGCGATATTAGCGTTGGTTGAGAGATCAAAACCAATGAAACCTGGTGAAAATGAATGGAAAATCCTTGAGAAAGAGTGTCAATATTTGGAGCTATCAGCGCCCAAATTTAGCGTTAAGTTATAGTTGGGAATAGCAGCTCTTGCGAGAATCATCATGTCCTCTATATTGACTCTAATGAACCCACCACGTGCGTGGAAGGTGTTAGTAATAACATAGAACAAATAACGAACAACAAGACACTCAATTTGATTACCCTTTGGTGTACTTGAAGGACCTCTCATAGAGTTAAAATATTCCAAGGGCGTAGGACTCAGAATGAAACTAGTGGAGTGGATATTGGTATTGTTGTTAGAAAACCCAAAACAGTGAGCTCATGGATCGAGTGTTAAGTCATACTCATGGTTCATTAGGCGGAGGGTGATATGATCAACTCATGGGTTATCTTCCTCGGAGTAATAGACTGGACACACCGTATGTGACAAGGTGCTGAGGAACTCAAGTCTCCAGCGGCGATAAGTGGCAACGTTCTGAAAAACAAAATAAAACAAACCAACATTATTGGAACGTAAATTAAAATCATGACCAAGGTCTAGTTGGTTAAGAATATAAGGACACGCCCATTTGGTGGACTTGATTTCTCGGCTCTTGAGACGGTTGAAACGGTTGAGGTGGTATTCCTCAGTAAACTCGATGCCAAGTGACTCGGGGTTGGCTCATCAATGGGTGGTGTGTCTTGTTTCGCAGCCATCACACGTGTATGGCTCTTCGTGTTCATCTAAAAATAAAATTAAAGCTAATTAAAGATTTTATCCAATAGAAACATATAAAAAGTAATCCTCTACACTTTCTACAAAAAAATCCCCTAAAAATAAAACTAAGCATGCTCATAATCAAGATTAGTGCAAGAACAATACCTAAGTTTAGACTGATAATGGCAAAGGATTGAGCAAGGTTTTGATTCAAATAAGTTAGGGATCGGAGGAAAAACATACCTTGGAACGATGATGTATGAGGAATGAAAGAAAGAACGAGTGAAATTGAAGATCCAATGGGGTGGTTTGGAGTTTGGAGGAAGAAGAAAGATAAATAAGATTTTTGGTTTAGGTTTACCTCCTCCCAGGGGGTTAATGTCGAGGATGAAAATGTGGTACAGGCGGGCGGTATGGTCGCATCCCACTCGTACCGCGTGTCGTTACCTTGGAGTCGATGCATACTCCATGCGAGCACTCGGTACGGGCACGCGGTATAGTCGCACGCCCCCGTATGGCAGGTTGTTAAGTGCTCAGTACCTTTTCTTAACTCTGATGTTTTGCTCTAGGATACGGTACGGTAGCTTCGGCAGTACATCAGATTGTTAAATCCTCTGTTTCCTGGAACAAAAATATGAAAATCCATTCTTTGGTGTCGATCTGTGGTATAGACGCATGGTACGGCTATATCCGGCCGTACTGCTGGTCGTTATAGTCTCTGAAAACATCAAAACTTAAGAATTTTTAGTAGAACTTTGTACGCTTTTCACATTTATTTTAGCACAAGAATGATAGAAAAAAATACTTCACTAAAATTTAATACCTTCTTTGGCCAAGAGTTAGCAAATTTATAGAGTGAGGGTTACCTTGATTTCTTCCCCTCTCTTGAAAGGATCTTCTTGAACACTCCTTATTAAAAACAAAAACAAACAAAACAAAAACAAAATGGAACTAACACAAGTAAGACTTTATTTCACATGGGTTGCCTCCCATGCAGTGCTTCTAGTTACGGTCAATTAGCTTGCCCCAGACAGTGATCATTTGGGTTTTGGAATTGGAACACCCACTCCAAAATAGTTAGCTTTTAAAGTGATGACACCATCATCATTAGGCTTGGCCTTTTTCTTCCTATGAAAGTGAACTACAGGAGGTTCTCTAGATGGTTGTCCTATTTTCATATTCCCTTCATGTAAATTAATCAAACCTTTAATATTTCTTAGGAATGTCCTACCTAGAAATATAGGTGTCATGGGATCTTTAAACATGTCCACTATAACAAGATCAATAATAGGAGGACATCCTTTAATTTCAACTATTATATTTTCTTTGATCCCTATAGCTTGTTTATAAGTTGAATCAGCAAGATGGTGTCTCATTTTAGTAGTTGCAAATGGCCCAAGATTTAACATCAAATAAAATTTTAGAAATTATTGAAACACTTGCACCAAGGTCACAAAGTGCAGCTATTTCATTAACTCCTATTTTAACTTAATAGTTGGCTCAAAGATATCATCAAGGTTAGCTAGAAGTTTATCAGCTAGCCTTTTATACTTTATAACCTGTTGGTACATGACATCGTTAGCTTGTTCAATACCTGGTTTTTTCATGGTGATCATCTTCAGAAGATCTTCCATGGTATAGTCAGATGATGGCGCATTGCTATAGGCTAGCTCATGAGGTCTTCCACCAGGTTTGGCTCGGGCTTTCTCGCAAATCTTGCAAGTATGAGTGTTTGACTCGCGGCTATCTTGCCCAATTGTGCCTCCACGGTCTTGGTTTTTTCCTACAAAGCCCGCACATCATTTCTAATAGCAACGACCTGGTTAGATAATTTACCAATAATATTTTCATAGTTCTCCATTATTTAAATAAGCATATTATTTTGATCAGATTATGCTTGCATAAAGTTATTAAAAGAATTTTCAAAAAAGAGATTACCATGATTTGCTCCATTATGATTATTGAAGTTATTATTAATTGGAGCACCTATAGGATTAGACTATTGTTGTTGAAAGTTTGAGTCATAGTTTTGACTCTTCCATGCAGGGTTATAAAGATTACAAGCTATAAAATCAACTTCATTAGCATTGGTAGTGAGAGCATTTACTTGGGTATCTTCCTTACCCTTTACAATATCTAGTAGCTCGTCTACCTTTGAAGTAAGATCTTTGTTGTGCTCCTCGGTGATTGAATTCACCCTTTTTGAGGATGTTCTATCTACATGCCATTGGGCATGGTTGCTTTGCATATCATCAAGAAGTTGTTTTGCAACATTCACTTGCTTCCCTATGAAGGCTCCTCCTATTGCGGTATCTAGCATAGATTTATACATTGGGTTAAGAGTATTATAAAATAAATGTAATATAAGTCATTCTTCCATCCCATGACTAGGACAGTTCACGACCTCTTCCTTCATTCTCTTCCAAGCAAGCGTAGTGGCTCGCGGTCTTCTTGTCTAAAGCTTATTATGTTGGACCTTAGCTGCATAGTCTTAGTTAGCGGGAATTTTTTTGTCATAAAATGATTAGTACATTCTTTCCAAGATGTAATAGTGCCTTTAGGCAAATCTATTAACTAGTCCTTAGCCTTTCCTCTTAAAAATAAAGGAAATAAACGTAATTTGACCGCATTGGGGCCAACATCTCTTATGTGCATCATGTCGCATATCTTAGTGAATGTGTTTAGGTGAAAACCCGAGTCCTGAGTAGCTGAGCCTCCAAATTGATTCTGGTGAACTGAACTCAACAGGTTAGTCTTAATTTCATAAGTTTTTGCTTCAATAGCGGGTTGAGTAATAGGGTGCACGGATAAAATCATCATTGGGAGTAGCATACTCTCCAAGTTTCTTTTGAGCCATGGCTCTTTTCTTTTGGTATTTTTGGAATAAGAGAAACAAATAAATAAGTAACTATTTTTGGGGCTTTCAATAGATAACCAAAGGTAAAACAATAACAAGAAATTAACTAAAAACAAGGTCTCTAGTGACCTCACCAGGATAGCGAATTGCTTCCCCGGCAACGACGCCAAAAAATGGTTGATACCTTTGATCCGGATTACAGATGTAGTATGGCAGCTTTTTCCTAGTAGATCTAGGTTTATCAAAACTTGAGAAATAATTGTTGTATGGAAAATATAAGGCACATCTACAAGAATTGTGTACTCTGTTTACCTTACGTTTACCGGACCTTGCGAATTTACTTTGAATTGTTGGTTGTTGCAATGGATGGAAATAGGCAGGATTGAACATTCACCTACATCTACACATACATATGGGATAAATATAATAATAAGCACATTCATATGTGAAATGATTTAATATAGATAGGGATGTGGGCAGCACATCCATAAACACTAAAACCCCTGCGAACCACATGCATAGCAATAGTCTTTTGATCCAACCATTATACCATGAAGCACCGTGCTATAACAATTATTAAGTAAATAACAGATCAAAGCCTTAAGAATGGTAATGTGCTATTACTTCCAATTGGATCCCTAAACAAAGATCGTACTCCCCTTGCTATTACTAGGTTTCGCATGAAGTCGTCGTTCACCACTCATCTCACCTCAAGCATTTATCAATTCTTTAGATCTTGGGTACCTACAAGTCCATGGATCGAGACAACAGACAAAGAAACAAACATATATATATATATCCTATTCAATCACCACACAAATATTCACATGTATTAGATGCACATCATCGCTACGAGGTTTCACCCTAATCCGCAGCCCATGAGAACTCACCCATATTAGATCTTGAATTTGTTGTCATTATTCAATCACTACCACCATGTTACTTCATCTAATATACACTTTCCCCCACACATGCTCTTGCATACAAGTTGGATCAAAGCAAGTAATTAAGAATGAGATACATGATATGTATCTACCAATACATGTTACACATAAATAGGTTCCAATCTCGTATATCAAATCATAAAATAAAGATCCACCATATAAAAATTACATATACGATCATAATCATGTTGGCAGCTCTTATGGTACTAGATCTATTATAGCACAAGAGAGAAATAGATCAAACTACTAAAATAAACCCATAGTCTAGAGGTGGACTACTCCCTCTTCATCTTGGTGATGATCTTAGAGATGTTGGAGAAGGTAGAGATCCCTCCGGCGGCGGCTCCAGCGGAGTTTCCCTCTCCAATCTTCACTGATTCTGATTCCTTTTTGGTATTTCTATGTTTATGCGGTGCTCTCCTCCAGAGATGCGTAGGGGACATTTATTTAGGCGTTTTTAGGACAAACCAAGTCCGTGGGCGAAAGATTGAAGTGAATCGGACGTCTGAGTGCCAAAAGGAGGTAGGGTGACGCCGCCTACCCTCTTTTGGGCCTCCACGTGCCTCTCATGAGGTCCAAGCACTTCAGATCATCACTCTTCGTGAAACATTGGCTTTCCTAGAGTCTTCACTCCATTTGAATTTGTTTAGGTTACTGAAAGATAAAATACACAAAACGGGGTTTTCCTATCCTCTAGAGTTATAATCAAATAAAGGGTATTACTGATAAATCCCCAAAAGTCAATATAAAACATGGATATTACATTATATATGTTACAAATATGTGGAAATATGTATCAATAAATTATAAAGTACATGTATCCATTTTATATGCATCAGCGCCGCATCCATGACCTCACCGAGCTCTTGTTCGAGTGCTTGCAGTCGTTGGAACTCCGACAACATGTCGTTGTCGTGGACGTCATGCGAGAAACACACGTCGGTGGTCCTGTTGCGTGGTACCTCGAATGGTCGTGACCGTCCTCACGCCTCGGTTGCGAGCATCAGTGGCAGGAAGACGGAGGTCATGCATGGCGATCATTGGGAGAATGTGCGAAATCCATCGCCGTTGGCCTCTCCTTTTATTGCCTGCAGCTAGACGTGACGGGAATTTCCATAAGCGACAGGAAACAAGGGCGGAAAATGGTGGGACGGAGAAGGTGACGGAAACACACCGGGATCCACAACGATGGCCATAGTGCGCCAAAATTTGCGCATGGTGGGCAGGATGAGTAGCCCCACCGTGCACTGGCAAAGCAGATCGGACCGAGATCCAAATAATGTCCGTGGACCGACTGATCTAAACTAAATGGACAGTTTGGTGTCACATATTTGCGTCGGCCTATTGGAGCAGATTTTTTTTAAATAGCACACTTTTTTTAATTAATTTCACAACTGTCACGTGAATTTAGCATTTTGCAGATGTAGGCATTTGTCGGCGACGGCGACGCCGAATGCAACGAGTCGGCGACAACCAGACCGAGAGGTCCACTCGGCTGACACCAGCTGCAATCGGCGAGGGCGTGACCGATTAGCCCAGTCGGTCAGGACCAAGCCGAATGGGGCTGGACCAATCGGCCAGGGCCTAGCCGAGTGCACCTCTCGGTCAGAGGCAGGCCGCATGACCCAATCGGCGTGGCCATCACCGATTGGACTAATCGGCCAGGCCCTGGCCAAATCCTGCATGATCAATGCATAACCAACACATGCTTAAATCACTGCAAGCAGCGCTAAACATCTAGATTAGTTTTCAGTTCCCGCCAGCCAATTCCCGCCACTATTTCCCACCAACCTATTCCCGCCATTATTTCCCGCTAGCCGATTCCCGCCACGTTTTCCCGCTGTTTTTCCCGCCAATTCTTCCCATTGCCTCTATAAATTCAGGCACCGAGATGTTCTCTCTTCACCTAGTTCAGTTGTTCCTTCTCTTTCTCTCGCATTTCTTCTCCTCTAAATCATGAGTGTGCCTTGTTCAGATCTAGAGTATAGGCCTACGAAGATGAAAGATGCTAGGTTGCCACAAGGGGTGACACATGAGCGTTGTTGGTGCGGCCATCTCGCCAAGGTTAAGTTGTTGATCAATTTCTCCACCTGCATGGGCATGAAGTTTTTCATGTGTCCCAACTACGACGCAAGCCCGCCCCGACAAGCAAGTTCGTCGTATGAGAGGCCTCCGGTATGTTCCCAAAGCATGGTTAAT
Organism: Avena eriantha; assembly: GCA_910589775.1. NCBI lineage: Eukaryota > Viridiplantae > Streptophyta > Magnoliopsida > Poales > Poaceae > Avena > Avena eriantha. The sequence goes on along the minus strand of OU342746.1, from coordinate 278,890,501 downwards.
ATCAACCATTCATGTTATCATGTGTTCTTTTATTAATTTCATTGATTTGCTTGCAGTCTCCTCCTCCACTTTGCAAGAAGGTACCATTGTATTGACACGGAGCAGCCAGCCAGGGCCAAGAAAGAGTGTCATGACAGGAATCGAGCTGCGTGGGCTGCCTTTCATGAAGAGGAACGTGCTGAAAGGATGGCCGAAGAGGCGAAGAAGGAACGAGAGAGAGAAATGAAAGAATTCCGAGCAGAGCAAGCTCGAAACCGCGAGCTGAACATGAAGCCAAGAGAGGAAGAGGAGCGGCAGGAACAGGTGCGCAAGGAGGCCCGTGAGGCCGAAAGGAAGAGATTAAGGGAAAGGGTTGCCGAGGCGCGGGCTGTAGAGGAACGTGGGGACAAGACCGGGAAGTACCCGCGCTGGACTCAGGGCAGGTAGATGTATGTATCTGTACCGATGTATCTTAATTTCCATTGTAGTGTTGTAATGTAACTTCATTTCAGTTATAGTGTTCTGATGTATCTTAATTTCAGCTGTAGTGTCTTGATGTATCTTAATTTCAGTTGTAGTGTCTTGATGTAACTTCATTTCAGTTATAGCATTGTGATGTGTCTTAAATTCAACATGTCATTTAATTTTGGAGCAAATGTAGCTAAAATATCTCCCACCAAAATGTTCCCCGCCAAAATATCTCCCGCCAAAATGTTCCCTGCCAAAATATTTCCCGCCAAAATATCTCTCGCCAAAATATTGCCCGCCATAATGTTTCCCGCCATTTTTTGTTCGTTTACCCTATAAAACCCCCTCCTCACGCAGTTGTTTAAGCAAACCCTTGTAGCCAGTATGTTTCCCGGTTTTTCCTACGATCACAGTTTCGTGACAGACATGTCTGTCGACCTTTTTCATTTGGCTAGGAACTTTAGGATAGACAACAATCCAGCCCCATTAGAGGAACTAATTGGTAGTGATTGTCTCCTCACTGAGTTGGGTGAGGGATTGCATAGAAAAGGCTGGCCAAAGAGGACTCCAGAGGAGATACGACAAGAGCTACTTCAGATCAATGCTAGGTGGAGCAAGCAAAGATTCTCTAATGAAGGGGCAAGGGAGCAGAACATCACGCTCCCTTGGATTTGGATAGAAGAGAGTGAAGATGAAGATGATATATTCATGACGCCTACCGTTGGGACTAAGTGGAGAGCTGAGTGGGACGAAAGGCAGGCCAAGAAGAAGGGTAAAGGCGAGGCATCGTCGAAGGTTAAGGGCAAGCCATCATAGGTCGAGGCATGAAGGGTAAGGGCAAAAAGAGCAATGACAAGCTAGAAGAGAGTGAAGATGAAGATGATATATTCATGATGCCTGCCGTTGGGACTAAGTGGAGAGCTGAGTGGGACGAAAGGCATGCCAAGAAGAAGGGTAAAGACGAAGCATCGTCGAAGGTTAAGGGAAAGCCATCATCGGTCGAGGCATCATCGAATGGTAAGGGCAAGAAGAGCAGGTCGTGAAGAAGGCATCATCGTAGGGATAGAACAATTCTCCCTTGTAGCTTGTGTGTGTATCTTAATTATCTCGTTTGTATCCTAATTATCTGTTGTAGTCGTTTGTTAGCGATCTCGACCAAGAAATGAATAACATTGCGAAATGTCTCACACATAGAAAGGTGCATGTATCACACATAGATAGACATATGTCTCATACATAGATATATAGATAGAGAAATGTCTCACACATAGAAATATGCATGTCTCACACATAGATAGACATATGGCTGAGAGAGGTATCAGCGTCGTCGTCTGCCTTGACGCTCACGTGGTTACTCTGGTTGCTCTGGTGGTGTCTAGCCGTACCTAATGGGCGCCCGAACGTTTCGAGGAGGAATCACTGAGCCGTGCTCCTCGTACTGAGTCTCCTGTGTGGGGGTCTGAAAAATGTTGATCCAACTGCTCTGTGTCAAGAAGTCCTGAGTGTTGTGCTCCATCTCATGATCACTCATCCACGCCGATCCAGAAAAAGATCCCTGATAGTCAGGCGTAGACCCATGCACTCCAAAGGCTCCTGCATATGAATACCGAAGTATATAAGAAATTGATATGAAGCTAGTCTCGGTATTGTGTATGACGCATACCTTGTGGTTGCGGCTGTGGACGAAAGTCGTAGTTCGGCGCGTGAGAGTGGCCAAAAGGTGGCTGCTGCTGCTGAGGCTGCCACGAAGAACCTCCACCCTGAAAAGGTGGATGCTGCTGCTGAGGCTGCCACGACGAACCTCCACCCTGAAAAGGTGGCTGCTGCTGCCACCAGTCGAAAGAACTCTGCTGGTGCCACGACGAACCTCCAGGCTGGTCTGGAGGGGGAGGCCTCGATGTTGCCTGTGGTGTAAGCCGTGGACGAGGAGACTGTCATACGAGCGAGGGTGGACGTGGCTGCTGCTGGTGCTGCCTCTGCTGCGTCGAGTGACGCGGAGGCCGCTGTGGTCCCGGCTGGTGAGCAACGTCCCTGGGTCACTCTGATGTGCGATGCATAGACGTGTGGCGCTCATGTAGCTTCGCGGATAGTGGTTGAAATCTTCCATATCAAACGGGGCATCCGAGTCCCAGACTCGTGTTGTTGCGCTGTTCCACTCCTCTACGTATGTCCCAACTCTATGGAGCCAGCCTATGACGGTCTTGTTGCTTCCCTTCCTTGACAACCTACAATTTGAGAGTGATTGCTATAAGTCAATAAACCAGATTAGTCAATAAACCAGATAAGTCAATAAACTTACGTGTGGACGACCGAAGGTACGGCACTCTCAGTGGGACGAGGGTCGGCCAACTAGCGCAGGCCGAACTGTCTCATTACTCTCTGTAGGCTCATCTCCTCTACCTGCATGTCGAAGATGATCTTCGATTTTGTAATCCAATATGCCGCGTCTCTGGTACAGAGAGTAGAAATTAGTGTGACAGCTCCCATGTCGTCCCCATCCTTGCGGAATCTAGCACCAACGGCTTCATCCGTGTAGGGCTCCCACATCACTGAGCTCGCGAGCAGCACGTCAAACTGCTCGGAGAAAGCGGGGTAGCAACCCCTCACCTGAGCATGAGAAAAGCATTTGTGCCAAAGAACACATGTCATTTCTAGTCATATAGTACATGAACTAATTAAAACTTTGCACATACCTTGCGACGTGTCCAAACTGTACCGAAAGTCGGTAAGTCAATGCGGTCTGCGTCGAACAGTCCTGTCGGAGGGTCACCCAATGCATGCGATGGGTATGCCGTCTCAACAACTACGTCCGGTCGTCCAATAGGAAACTGCTCCCAAGACCAAAGCTGCAACAGTAAAGGGCATCCAAGCAAGCCTGACCTAGGAGATTTACGCTGGCAACCGCTGCACATACCTTTGTATGTAGCTGACAAGACCGCAGAACCCCAACTCCTTTGTGTAATCATGTATGCGCTTGTTGCATTAGCAATCTCCAATGCAATAGGGATGTAGCGAGCGGTGATAGCGGTGACATGGTTCTCGGTGAACATCACCTTCCCGAGAAGCCAAAGTAAGTACGCCTCCAAGAACCGAGTGATCTGTGGCTCAGTCAACTGGAGCTCTGGATAGCCTAACCGTTGGATCTGCATTAATGCAAAGATAGCTTAGTACCAAAAAACAATGAATGGTGTGATGCGTAAAGAAATTGGACTAACAAGTTATCGAACACACCTGAAATCCTAGTAACCAGTCGAACTTGGGCCCGTGATCATCGTGGTCAAATGGAACGGCACTAATACCCTCGAAACGTTGGGCCATATTGGCTTGCCAACTGGCTGGTGTATCCAGCGGGGCCCAATGGGCTGGCCTGCCAAAGGAAGTCCCAACAGGTAAGACACATCCTGGAGAGTAGGAGCCATTTCTCCCCAACAGAAGTGAAAAGTGTGTGTCTCGGGCCTCCATCGGTCAACCAAGCAGCTCAGCAACGATTGGTCATATAATAGATGTTTAGAGTCTCTAGTGTCCTTAACCAGACGAGCAAAAGGTAAAAGCCCGGCCCACTTCAACCTGCATATCGAAATAGAGTTGACAAAAGACTTAGTGCGTCAAAGCATATTGTTATAATGCATGATTAAAATAAAATTGTACCTAGGAACCCAAGCCGGGTGTATCCTCTAGTTTACGTTGGGAGTGCGAGTGACCAAGGGCTCGAGGGAGTTAGGTTCATCCTCCAAGATTCTAGCACGATGTTTCTTCTCAATATCTTCATTGATCAAACTGTATCTTCTCGCCATTTCTGCACATATTACAAATTAAAACATAATTCATCACGTATTACAAATTAAAAAGAGTTCATCACATATTACAAACTAAAACATAGTTCATCACGTATTACAAATTAAAAAAAGTTCATCACATATTACAAATTAAAACATAGTTCATCATGTATTACAAATTAAACATAGTTCCTCACATATTACAAACTAAAACATAGCTCATCACATATTACAAGCTAAAACATAGTCCATCACATATTACAAACTAAAACATAGTTCATCACATATTACAAACTAAAACATAGTCATCACATATTACACATGGAACATAGTTCATCAGAACCTAAGTTCGCCCGCGACCTCTACCTCTTCGAGCCTGGGTACCACGGTCTCGCGTAGGTACTACGCCTGTTCCGAACTTGGGACAACACCTTGCCGTATGGCCAAAATCATTGCATAGAAAACACTATCGTGTTGGGCCTCCGGCTTCTGATTCATCCATGTCATTCCGGATGCGCCTACACTGGCGTCTTCCTCTGCCTGTTCGCATTAGAGCAGGATGGAGAATGTACTACCTTTCACCAGAGTTTACCTTGTTGAAATTACCAACTACTCAAAATCCTGACATCTCACATGTCCAGGTATTAATCACAGTTTCTTTTAGATAGTACGGAGACACGAACGAGATTGCGTCCAACCCCAGCTGCCCACACGCAGCAAGCACATGCGAGCAAGGGAGATGAAGCAATTTTGGTTTGTTGCATGTGCACTCATAGGTTGGCCATTGCTCATTTCTAATCCTCACCTCGTGTGTCCTTAGCTCATTACCACACCCAAACTTATCGGTAGGTAACCGCACCTCAAACCTTCTCTCTGCATTACCAACAGCCATGACAGTGTGTGTCCGAGCTTTTGCCATCTTTTTATCCATGTACTCCATAATTTTTTTGCAGAAGCGTGTGTTCGGATTGTTTAATATATGCAACTGAGCTTTCTGACGTCTGTCTCTGAAATATTTGATCGTGCCATAAAAAATACCCTCGACAATGGCTGTAAGTGGCAGAGCCCTATTACCTCTAAGGACAAAGTTATATGACTCAGCAAGGTTTGTAGTCATGACACCATACCTAGCTCCATGGGTGTCGTGTAGCAAAGACCACATCTCCAAACGTTCGTGCTCTATCCACTGTTGAAATTTTTTAATCTGTCTCCCGGACCTTCTCCTAGTACCAGGCGGATTAAATCCAGGCAAGTCACAAAGCCCTACAGGCTCTTCTTCCAGATGCGCTTCTCCAGTAGCAGCCTGGGCAGCAACTGATGCTTGATGTGCAGCTATAGTTGCCGTTTGGGCCGTTTTCCTAGCCCTGACATGTTTCTGAGTGAAGTCATCGAGATGTGCACATATGAAATCATACTTCCATTCTTGGTTCTGCTTGCATAGTTTTTAAAAAGATTTATCAGATTCTTGTTCCTGAACTATGAGAAAAAATTAGCTCCCAAATGGCGCATGCACCAACGGCTCTACATGTCGAGCCAAGGGGTTCGTTCTTCAAGCCCAGGCTGTGTCAAACGTTTGACCGCATTTAGTATACCTGCATGTCTATCATGAATGATGCACACACTGGACTTATCTTTGACAACTGCTATCTTGAGCTACCTGAAGAACCATGTTCGGCTTTCAGTGTTTTCTCCCTCAACAAAAGCGAAGGCGAGTGGGACAATTTTATTGTTGCCGTCTTGACCAATGGCGGTAAGGATCGGTCCCTTATACTTGCCAGTGAGAAACGTGCCGTCCACACATATAACTGGTCGGCAATAAGTGAAAGTTTGGATGCACGCAGAGAAAGAGAAGAACACTCGATGAAGCACATTTACGGATGGATCCTCAGGTATCACATAGTGTTGGATGTCGACATAGGTGCCTGGGTTCCTTGCCTGCAGTGTAAGGAGCTGTCTCACCACAGAGTCATACGCGTCTCTGAAAGAACCAAATCTGTCCTCAAGAGCCCTCTGCTTTGCTCTCCAAGCCTTGCCGTACGAAATGTCGTAATTAAACATGGCCCTTACTTTATTTATTATAGCTTTCAGTTTCACCGCTTTGCTCTTCACTATCTCCGTGTAAAATAACCGTGCTAGAAGCGTGGACGAGAGGTTACGATGATCTGTAGGGATAGATGAAAGTTGACATGTGTGCATCACCATGTCACTCACCAACCAACTTGTGTCATATTTATTAAGATATCCATGCATCCTGGCTGGACAATTAATATCCACGCATTCCATTCTAAATAAAACTATGTACAACTATTCGTAAATATTCTAAATAATAGTCTGGCTAATATTTCTATAAATCCACCTACCAATTTTTCTACAAACCCACCTATTCTAAATAAAACTATGCACAACTATCCGCAAATATTCTAAATAATATATTAAAACCCTCCTAACTATTCTAATAGCCTGCTAACCACAGCGCGCGTAGCCGCATAACCATATACAATAACTGTGATTAACGAGTGATTAGAGTTTACCCTTGAAACGTGAGAAGCCACTCGGTACAGCAGGCTCAGTTCACCAAAGAAGCAGTACGGTGCAGCTCACAAACGTCCCAGCTCCAAGCTCCACCGCAGCATCACCATTGCCATTGCTCCACCCCCAGCACCAGCACCATTCCTCAAAAAATCCACCACCAAATCGAGTCCTGAGCTAACCCATCAGTAGATCGGGGTTCCCCTATCTCTATAGTGGTTTTAGACATAATTTTTAGTGGCTAAACTAGGTTGAATCTGAGAAATATGGTGAAAACAGAGGTTGTTCGTCGCGGTGGAGAGAGAGATAGGCGCAGGGAGCAGCAACGCGAGGAAGAAGGCGAGCGAGACGGGCTCGCGCGGCGGCGTGGTCCTCTTTTGGATCCACTCGGCCACGATGTCACCGAATGCATTATTCGGTCACGCTCTCGCCGATTGGAGCTCTCGGTCAGAGCGGGCCCGCCACCGCCTGCGCTCGGCCAGCTGTCGCCGAATGAGATTTTATTCGGCTTGGCACACGCCAACCTCTCGGTCTGGTTGTCGCCGATTCGTTGCATTCGGCGGCGTCGTCGCGGACAAATAACTAGATCTGCAAAATGCTAAATTCAGTTGTAAAATTAATTAAAAAAAGTGTATTATTTATTAAAAAAATCGCCCTATTGGAGATGTCCGAACACTGCAGTTGGATGTTGAGACGCGAACCAACAGTCCAACGCAGCCATGGCTGACAGCTGCAAGCACGTACGCAACAGTGCAGTACAGACACAGGGCGGGACGCGAGCAGAGCAGCGGGTGGGGGTCTGGGTCAGCAGCCTGCGCCGACACGTCAATTCTGCTGGTCTTCTTTGCCCGCAAGCCAGAGAAAGGTAGTAGGACGGTGCAGCGGAAGAAAACAAGGCGGGATCTCGTGATCTCATTTGGCGCGCGCGCGTGCATACCCCCTTCTCGCGCCACCCACGCGACGCGCGACACCTCGCGGAGGGACGAGCAGCGCGGCCAAATATTTTTTTAACACCGGCGTCATCGCCATCATCACATCGGATGCAAATGCAACGCACGGGGACGAGGGGGCAACGCGCGCGCAGATCTGTTTTGCCTAGGCTGATGCGCTCTTCGCAGATCTGATTCCTTCTGATTAGATCAGAAAGCTGCGTGGATGTTCCTGAGACAATCGCTCGATGACGACGACACTCCACCGTGGGATACTGGGATGGCGTGGCTGTGATGGGGGCAGCAGTGATGAGCTGCAAAAGCATCCGATGTCTCAACTCTGAAATCTGACGCACTTCAAGTCTTATTGAACAGCCGATGTCATCATCAGGCTGTGGTGTGGTGGCATGCACACCGGACCGGCTGTTCAGACTGGACCACAGCCAAAGTGCGATTTGCAATGCTTCAGAGTCTGAGACAAGACAGTATGGAAACACGATTGACTTTTCTTTCAAATGCCTACTCTCCAAACTTCTCAAGGATCGGATGAAGGTAATGTTCCAGCAAGGAAGTAGGCTTTGACAATCGGTAAAATAGCTCGGCAAGATACAAGTGGAATTACCCACAAAAGCCGAAGATGACGCCCCCCACCGAACGCAATGGCCAAAAGCTACCCGCATTTCGACGGAAGATGGCGGCAGCTTTACATCACTGCGAACCAGCTACTACTACTATCTTTTCTACTACGCGCAGCTCAAGTAATCAGCACACTACAACACCTAAGCAAGGATTAGTTCGAAGGGAAACAGCGGGAAATCAGATCAGCACGGCGCCATCAGAGGAAGATGAAGCATTCCATGGACACCAGCGGGTTCTCCAGCGACTCCTTCCCCTCGCCGTCGCTCTCGCCGTGGCCTGCTTGACCATTACCGCTGGCATTGTCGCCCGCGACTCTGTCGTCCTCGCCTCCCGCGGTGACGGCGTCCTCTTCCGGCTGCGGTGGCGGGGATAGCGGCGGCGGAGGAGGAGACTCCCGCGCGCGATGCGGCGAGGCGCGCCTGCTCGGGACGGGCGGCTTCCGCTGCAGGGGCGCGGCCGGGCTCGCGGCCCGATGCTGCTCCGGCGACGGCCGCTTCGCCGCCGGTGACGGCGACCTCCGCACGGAGCGGTCCCGTGGCGGCGGTTCCCGCCGCGGAGGAGGGGACGGCGAGGCGCGGCAGCTGCGGGACCGGACGCCGTACGCGGCGGCGGCAGCGGCGCGGTCACGCCGGGCGAGCCCCAGCTCGCCGGAGACCGGGCGCCTCCTGGCCGGCTTCCCGGGCGACCGCTCCGGCCCCGCCACCGAGCTGGTCGCGACCGATGACTCGGACGCCGCCTCGGACCTCTCGTCGGTGGCCATCGAGAAGCAGCTGCCGAGATCGCTCACCGCGGCATCTGCGCTGGCCTTCGCCTTGAGCACCTCCTGCTCCTCCACCGCCACGACATTGGCGACGGGCTTGGGCTCCACCGTCACCTTGGTGCTCGGCGTCTCCGAGAGCACCTCCTTGACCTTCTCCTCCTCCGGCGACGGCGGGGGTGGCGGGTCGCGGTCCTCCGGCTTGTAGCGACGAGGGAGGTCAGCAGAACCGTCTGGATGCTTCATGCGCTTCTTGCTGAAGCAGCAGCCCATCTCTCCAGCAGCTGCGTCCGGCGCGTTGGGCGGCTGTCTCCGGCGATGGATTCGGCGGTTGTACTCAGTTTGTGGAACTGCCGCGGTAGTGTTGGTGGGTTGGGTTCGGAAAGGCTTCGCTCCGGGGTGCTTCGATTTGGGCGAGGATGGTATAGGGTTGTAAAGTCACTGTCTACGGTTAATAGTGAAGCCGGAAGTGGCAAATACTGGCCTTAATGGCTACGACACTCCACAGAATATATCCGTATTTTGACCAGAATGACACGTGCAAACATGCCTGTGGAGGCAAGCAATATCGGTTAAGACGCTAAGGGGATTTCTAGAAAATGGAAAACTTGTGCATATATATGCCACAATACAGTGAATTTTTTTTTTGACTAATATACTCCCTCGGTCCAAATTAGGTGACTCAAATTTATCAAGATAGGAATGTATCTACTACTAAATTATGTCTTGATATAATCGAATCTAGTCAAATCTATGTCAACTAATTTGAGTCGGAGGAAGCAGTGAATTCCCAAATTCTATTTAAATATGAGCAAGTGTGGTTACCAGACAAAAAGAAGAACAAGACGTAAGCACATACTCCCTTTTTTCTGGAATACAAGGTGTGTAATTTTATGTAGTCGATCGAAAATGAGTCCTAAACTATAGTGTCATCCTCCTATTTTGGAGGTATTTAATTTGCGCTCAAAAGTTGAGTCGCCAAGGTATAGCAGGGTCTGAGTTTCTTGATATTGGATCGATCTAACCATAGTTGGGTTGCCAATTGCCTAGAGGGCCTTTTTCGGTACGAAATCAATAAAACGTTTGAATTAAAAAATCCCGCTAACACTCGTCAAATTGAGCCCCCCTCCTGTCTATTTTGACCATTATGTCGCTACCATCGTGGCTGCCATGTAGACTTGCAGCGTTGGCACCCTCATCAATTTGCCCGTTCTTCTTGACGCCGCCTTCTTCTACGGAGCAGCGATGTGTGGTCGCGACCATGACGCGGAGGTGGGAGGCCAATTCCTTCACGAGCGAGATCCGGCACCAGGCCGAACCTGCTCGGCCTCGCCCTCCTCCCGAACTGGAGCTCGCCCTCACCATGGCCGAACCAGCTCGGCCCCGCCCTCTTCCTCCCGAACCGGAGCTCACCCTCGCCATGGCCGCACCTGCTCGACCCTGCCCTCCTCCCGAGATTAGTAGCTCTGTGATGAAGAAACAGAGAGAACCTAAATGGAATGATGATGAAGACCATGCTCTGTACTTTGCATTGCATCACCAAGGGCTTGTTCACGAAGCTTGTTACCAAGAGAGTGGAATTTATCAGCCATTGCCAAAAATGGGAACAAATACATGAGCGATTCAATTGCTTTTCCTAGGTAGTAATCTTGAAAACTGTAATTAATTTGAAGTGGTTGTTGTCCTGTTTTGAGAAAAATGTCTACTATGTGCATTACCTTTGTATGTTCTATGCTACAATTCTGTTGTTAGGCGCAAAAAAAGAAAAGCTAGTTATATTAGTGACCAAGCTAGAGTCACACACAAATATAGGCTTCGCCGAATATTACATACCTAAATTAGTCTTACACGTATAGTCTCTTAACTTGTTCTTACAAAAGTAAGCAAAGCTTAGTTTTACACAAATAAGCATAACTGAGTCTTGTGAACATAGAAGTATTACTTCGTAGAACTAAGGGGAAAACTAAAGATAAAGATATATGGTCTTTGGATCTGCCGGTTGAGCACTAGGTGCCGGGTGCTGGTGGCATCGTTGAAACAAACTAGAACGCTGTGTTTGACCATGAATAATCATCCCATAAGCCATACAACCCCACTGATGAGCCAATGCCAAGGCCACCCATGACGTGCATTCAACTCTAGGTAGGATCTGGAGGGCCAACATGATAGGCGTGCGAGTCTGCACCAAACACACAGTCTGCTCTGAACATTGGAAGTGTTGGCACCTCAGCAACAACACCCTTCCTAGACTCCGGCAACAACCTCAGGTTGTTCGTCGTCGGCACCGACATCAGTATCAGCAAGTACCTCGTCAGCTCCAGCACCACCATCGGCTACAACAACAACATCATCAGCTAGCTCTTCGTCAGCTCCACCACCAGTAGCAGTAGCAATAACAACGGCACCTGGGGCTGTATGAGCAATCACACGTTCAACAGCTCCAGGGGCTCTGAGGAAGAAAGGGTAGTTGATCCCAACAAACATAGTTTATCCCTTCAGATTTTCGACTCTACTCCAGACTTGTTCTATTGGGTCTTTGGATGGGCATGCGGACCTCGAGAAAACGTTACACCTCAAGGATGGGTACGAAGAAAGTAGTGTCCCCATATGATCTATTTTATCGCCAATGTTGTTTAGTACTCCCCTGATATGAATCCACATGAGTTCAATATCCTGTTTCGTGTTGCCTCCAAGAGGTGCCAGGAACTAGTGTCGTGATCGATGATCGACATCTACTACTGCATCTTCGATCACCGGAGCTTGAATGAGACACGGGGCTGCGTGTGTACATGCATGTTACTTACAGTCAGTGCGATGGTCGCTAACAAAGCTTGAAGGGGAATCTTGAATGGGATTTTATATGCTATATGGCAACATGACTCACCCCAGGTGAACGGCTCCCACAGACGCACGACACCGCTAGGTTCAGTGACCGCGTAAATGCGATGCGGTGTGTCGGGTCGATAGCTACCGCCAGTGAAGACGACGTCGACATACTTCTCCAGCCGCAGGTAGTCATCACGCAAGATTATCCATTCCTTGTCACCAGGGCATCTAATGAATGCGGTTACCTTGTCGAACACCGCCATGACGTCGTATTCCCATTTCCCATACACCTGATGGGGCCTCCATGGGAGATGTACCATTCAAGAGCTCTAGTTCTCCCAGGTTGTATGAGTAAGCAAATTCGAACTTGGGCAGCCAGTTGGGCGTGAGTAGAGTAATGCCGACACCCTCCTAAGATGGTAGTGTAAATCTCACCGATCTGTACACATTTTTGCGAGTCAAAATTCTCCGGTCAGTAGATATGAGGACAATCCACTCACCGTTGCCACCCACCTAGTTCTATTCATCTCCTATTTCCGTCTCGTCTTCCTCCTTCATATTCACCAGTGCTGGTGCCGACCCCCTATCCAGCAGCATCAATTTTGCATGAAAATTCTGCAAAGTTTGATGCAAGTTGGTAAAATCACCTAGCATGATTGTGTCACTACGAAAATACCAACACCTTGACCCTTAGATTATACTAATAGTGTTTATTACGACTATCTCCTCAACACTCGCAAAAATTATGACCGTGTCACTACAAAAATACCGAAATATCAATTGCGTGCATAGCTTCCGATGTACAGGAAAGTCTTAAGTGGTTAAATTTATTCGAAATGCGAGTGCACACAACACATTCGACGGATGGAACAGCGGATTTCGGTGAAATTTCAGAGCATATGCATCAACGATATGAATGAAGCAATCATCAAGAGATTGGAACGTACGTAGAAGTCGTGGTCGTTTGGCCATTTGCTGTTATCGGGGAAAGGAAGGCCTGGCGTGCCGAATGGGAGATTGGGGTCGCCCCGCATTGTGGCGCGGTAGCCAGGGATGTTGCGAGCAACGCGACCGACGGAGATGATGTCGAGCCCTGAGGAGAGTTTCTCCATGTTCGCAGTGCAGAGGTTCCCCCATCCCCATTCCTGGTGGTGGCGATCAAGGCCATCCTCGTCGTCGAAGTCTGCCTTCTGCTTTAGCCTGCTGCTACCCCAATACCTATTCCACTCCATAGCGGAAAATGGAGTATGGAAACTAAAAGACTAGTGGAAGCGGTGGGATCTGTAGAGGATGGATTCGGGCGGGGATGGATTAAGGGAGGGAGGGGCAGTTGTTCGAGTTATGGGTGAGGAACCGCCGCCACCTATCGCATCCGCGTGGAAGACAAGGAAGGGCGTGCTGTAATTATGATGGACGGGTATAGGAAGCATTTAGAGGCAGTGAAAAAACTAATCAAGTAGAAAAGGTATCACCCCACATGTCAGCTCATGAAGGTAGGCGCGGGAAATCGTGACTACGTTTGACTTAGATCGTGCATGGGAGACCTAGATTCCCCTACATGCAAGTGGCACAGACCCAATTTTAGGTAGCGCTAGTGGCATGGGCGCAATAAAGGTTGCCATGAAAACTGTCGTTTTCCTCCACCCCACTATGAACGTTCGTGCGCCCCCTCATCTTCCACACGTTCGACATGGTACGACCCGAGAAGGGCGGTTGCAAACTTGCAATAAGTAGTTCCACTTCTCCCCGAGCCACTCCATTTCCCCTACTGCGGCCTCATCCTCTTCCTCCATCTCCTTTCCTTCTTGATTGTGGCCATGGACCGTGGAGGCATCCGCCAGATGTCCGAAATGATGGTAGGATGGCGACTTTAGAATTCCAGGTAGAAGTGCATGGTAGGAAGAAGATTGTTGTCTCTACACCACCAACCTTGAGACAGTGAAGCAGACTCTCGCCATGTACGTGGAGTGGTTGCGGTTCAAAACCCACAGGTTCGTCGGTATGGACCTCGAGTACAACCACGATTATGCTAGGATCATCGTGGTGCAACTCTCCATGATTGGGCACGTCCTTGTATACCAGCCTCATAGCGAGGAGGAGCAGGGTGGGTTCAGGTGCATGTCTCTATTCTTTTGTTCCTGAAGCACCAATGTCCGTCTGTTTGCACTAGTTGTTGCTATATTTTGAGATCGGTTAGATGTTCTTGTTTTGACGCATGCTTGCTACTATGTGATGCTGATTTGGGGCCAAATAATAGCACATGATTAAGATGCTTGATGATCTTAAATCCTCGTGCAAATAGGTTGACATCTAACATTTTATGTTTGAATTCATTCTACTGCAGGTAGGGCAAAACAGTTAAGTTTCTCTTTCATGACTTTCTCGTTATCAGACAGATAACATTTACTAGTTTTGACATCAGGACTGACAAGAAACTGCTTGAGGGCCTGACAGTCGGTATTGTGATCCAAGAGAGGTATAGAGGGGACATCTAAGATATTTACAAGATCCTAGATAAGGGCAGCATGGCTGGGATGACCACTCTTCCAGTCGAGTTGATCGACCCGTGGTACGCTGACATGAAGTCAAAATTATAGAAATGCTTGTGGAGGCGTGTAGTGCACAATTTCTAGGAGATAAGGCGCTCTGTGATCTTAACCTTATGTACGCTGCAATTGATGGGTATGTCAGCCACGAGTTGTACCACCATATCGAATTGTTTCGTTCCAGGAAAATCCACCTCAAACCACAATCATGGCAAGTGGTCTTCCCCAGGTGCAAGAATGTCGACGAGTCTAGAAGCTGGTACAAGCGCTCGAAGTCAACCAGGGATATGTGTTCTCCTCGCCATGCAATCCAACGGGCTGTGACCGTTGGACATAGTATGTTAGTGTAGGATAACTAGGTTGAAGCAGTATGGTCGTAGGGTTTCCAATGTTGTGTCTGTGTGCCACTATATTTATAAACATTACCTATGTTTATGATTGTTCTGTTTATGCGAACATATTTTCCACAAGCTCTGTTTTTGCAAACATCTGCTTTCACTATTTATGACTCTCCCACTACGACAACATTGAATTGGAAACATGTCCTTAGTTTGTGGATGTTTAGTAACACTGGAGGAGCTTCGGCCAGATTGTTAGGTGGGCCAGCCCAAAGAAAATATCAAAATTTTTCTTTCATGTGCCAAAATTTCCTTTTCTCTTTAGTATTTTGGTCAGAGTTGGGCGGGCCAAGGCCTGGTTCGGCCACAACGGAGCTCCGCCACTATTGATTAATCACCCTAGGCCGTGCATGGAAGTATTGGATTCTGCCGCATGCAAAGGGCACATTCACAATTTCTATGTATGAATTTTAACACGGTCCTAAAATTGATGGTAAAAATAACTAAAAGGGAAAATGTAATTCATATTGGTTAATACGGTAGCACAAGGATCATATCAGAGCCATTCTGACACAGAATGCTTACAAAATACATGCGAGATAAACTACTAGTAGTAAGCAACACACTCACTCATCCTCCTGATCATGTCGAGCATCTCGTAGCAGATGTGCACGTCCCTTGATACGTACCTGATTGCAACGTGATCCAGGTACCTCCACTCCCATCGATCGTGCAGGTGCTTCAGGAACTTGTCTTCTTACATGGTCGATGATATCGAAAGCTAGTCTAGCCATGCCGACCTTTCCCGTATTATCGTCTAGGTACCTCCACACATGCTGGAGATCGACGTGATTAGAAACATGAACCAGGAGATCCCACTTTAGTTTCGGAGTGTCATTCGTGATGTTGATACTGGCGAAGTAGATCTAGCAGATCTCCCTGCTTCACAGGAACTCGCGAAGCTCCGGGCATACCTATTTGGTCATGCATACGTGGTACAGGAGGCAGTGATCGCACATGGATAACTGCAGGAGCACCGCCATCTTCCTATCGCATGTATACTCCAGGTCAAGGCTGATGATCTTGTACTTTTCCATCGGCTCATGTAGCCACCGCTCATACATTGCGATGACCTTGGCCACCTACGCTGACGCATTGGTGTACCTGTCGGTGAAGTTGTTGCCGTCACCGAACACGTCGTACTCTACGTCCATGCCAATAGCAACTATGGTGGCAGTGGCCTAGCATAGGTGGAGGTGGCTGGGATCAGGGAGTGGCACAGAGAGAATTTTTGCGGTGGTATGGCATGATGGTGATGGCCTCGATCATTCTTGTGGTGGCTGCATTGGTGGCGGAAGGCATTGGGGATTTTTGCATAGTGTTGTGCTGCGGCGGCGGGAGCCGCTGCATAAAAGGGGAGAGAGGAGGGTCGGGCATCGTAAATTGCCTTTATAATTACTATGGTCTTTACCTACCTAGAAGCACGTTTAACCGAGCGAGCACCGTCAGTTTCGAATCGTAGGGCTGCGATTGGGTGGTCTTGCCCGGCAGGACGGGTAAGCGGCATGGCCACGGCGTGGGGATCGAGAAGGGGGGAAACGTGAAGACCGTGAGAAGCATCACGCAGTCCACCATCCTGTTGCCGTTGTGCAGCTGGTGCACAGTGCTGACGCGACATAACGTGACATGACATAACATAGAGCTAAATTTATTTGTCATCATTATGCCCCACGGAATTTTTCTATGGTCATTTTATGCAAGCACGATCAAACAAGGTTGCAACACACACAAACAATGATAGAGCATCAGGTTCAACACACCACATAGTTTCAGGTTCTAGCAACAGCAGAACAACTTAGAATTAAAATTATTAGGTGCCAGAGTAGGCAGCATTGTCACTTCTTCGCCAGCTTGAAGCTGTCAATCCTGATCCCGAAGTATGGGGACACCAGGCCAGTCTTGACATACTCTCTCAGGAATTTTCCATATGCAGCATGCTTAGCCTTGGTCGCTGCCTTGTGTCTACTCACAGAGCTTTTACCGATGCCAACCGTATGCGAAATCATGTTGTCAATCCTCGGGTTGACTCGTTTTCTACAAGAAGGGACACTTGAGATCCCCGAGTAAAGTGCGGAAAGGGACCCCCGCTCTTGATCTTGTTCAAGATGTGGCGGCTCTTGTGGTCCTTGCCTTCCATGTCAGAGTCAACGTCACTAGAATCTACTTGTAATGTGCAAAATGCAAAAGAGATGAGCAAAATCAATTCACTTGGTCTACTTGATCAAAAAATCGCGCAAACTAGTAATTACGACCACAACATATTTATACAGGTTTATTGCGGCTGTCTCCACAACTCGCTCCTAAATTAAGACTGTTGGTGTTCTTGGTAACTTAATAAATCTGGAATGTGGATTAATTCATAAGAGACTAAATCTCTGCATGGAGCGGGTTGTATGGTGCATCTGATCAGTAGTAGTAGAATAAGGAGTACATGAACAGATTTAGTACTAGTACATCTACAACCCGAGCAAAAAATATGAACAGTAAACTAGAAACATGGAGAAATAGATGTACCTCCGAGTACACAAGCGGAGCATGCTCGTCAAACTCCTCATCCTCATCGAGGGATCCTTAGTTGTTTGCACCGGCGAGCACATCGTCCTCATAAGGGTCGAACTGGATGTCCTTCTCGCCCTAGGCTGCATGCTTATCATCCCGATCTGCGGCAGGAGGCACCGCATCACCCGTAGCAGGCGCAAGCAGCCCGGCGGCATCGCCCACAGACTTACCTCCACGTACTCGCTTGATGGCATCGGAAGGGAGAAGGTTGGTGGCGCGGTAGGCAGTTGTTTGGCCCCTGGCTGTACTGTGAGGTTTGTGGGGTTTTGCTAGATCGGGTAGAAGGGATCGATGCGTGTGAGGGAGACGATGCAGAGGAGTAGTTTTAAAGGCGGGGTATTGTTAGGTCTCTTCTAGGGGCCCTCCTCCAAGAGGCCCAATTGGTGTCGCGGTAGGGATCTATTTGGCCTCTAGCTGACGTGTGGATGGTTCATGTGGTGGGACCTAGCTAGAAGTGAGATTGCAGGCGTGATACGTAAAGAATGGGATAGACCTTAGTAAAATCCAGTGATGCGACATGCTAGGACATCGGTGGATGACCGCACACAGTGAGGCCCGTTGCCGTGTGCGGCTGATGTGGAGTAGTATTAGGATTTTTAGATGCGATTAGGCGTGACATGACCACTCGGCGGATTATTTAATTTAGGGCTTGATCGTTTCCTTCTTGTAGAAGCGTCGAAAGGAGGTACGCCTAAAAACCCAACGGTTAAAACAAGGGTGGGCTGGCTAGCCAGATAGCAGCTACTGGACATCCATGCGTTGTCACGCTGTAGTGTGAAGGGCACAATGCATGCAACTGGTTCATCATTCGACCCCTGCTGATACGACATTACGGTGCACTGCTCACTCGTGTATTAACAAGCTCATTGGGGAACCCCAAGAGGAAGGAATGATAAGCACAACAGTAAGTTTTCCCTCAGTTATGAAACCAAGGTTATCAACCCAGTAGGATCAAGGAAACACCTCCAAGGTGTTGCTAGCTGGACTTTGGCAGGGCGCACTACCGGCGCGAGCAGCAACGTGGAAACCTGCACAACACAACCACAAAACTTTGCCCCCAACTTACAGTGAGATTGTCAATCTCACCGATTTTGCTGAAAACAAAGGATTAAACGTATTGTGTGGAAGAGAGTAATAGTTTGCAGAAAATAAACACAGAGCAGTAAACTGTTGTAGATTGATGATAAAAGAAATGACCGGGGTCCACAGTCAACTAGTTGTGGCTCTCCTTAAGATAGATGACATGTTGGGTGAACAAATTACAGCGGGGCAATTGACAAATATCGAGAAAGCAATACATGCATATACTAATCATCTTGACTCCTTTGAGATTCGATTGGGCATTACAACATTATACATAGACCGTAATCCAACTACATCTATGACTAATAATCCACCTTGAGGTTATCATCCAAACCCCCTCCAGTATTAAGTTGCAAGCAACAGATAATTGCATTACGCATTGCATGTAAAGTAAACAATACGATTGTTTTATGAACAAAGGATTGTTGTTTTCTCCCTAGTAGCAACATCACATCTAGTACCTTAGAGATTTCTGTCACTTCCCCAGATTACTAGAGTCATGAACCCACTATCGAGCATAAATACTAACTCTTGGAGTTGCTAGCATCTACTTGGCCAAGATAGCTACTAACAACGGAAAGCATTCAAGATCACAAATAACAAAGACATGATAGAATCAATAATCAATCTGAAATAGCACCTCAATATCCATCGGATCCCCACAAACACAACATGTAGGATTACAAATAGATGATCTTGATCATGAACGGAGCTCACAAGATCTAAACATGATAGCACAAAGGAGGAGAACCAACCATCTAGCTACTACATGGGCCCGTAGTCCAAGGATGAACTACTCACGCATCACACCGGAGGCTTGCATGGTGATGAAAAAGGCATCCAGGGTGAATTCTCCCCTCTGGCAAGGTGCCGGGAAGAGCTTTAGATCCCTCCCGATCAAGGGATGGAGATGACGGCGGCTACAGACTCTTTCGTGGAATTTTGATCGGGTACTTAGGGTTTCTATATCGGAGGCATCTTATAGGCGAAAGGGGAGGCCGAGGGGTGACCAAGGCGGCCAGACCACCCCCTGGCACGGGCCAGGCTTGGCTGCGCGGCCAGGTGGTTGTGGCGGCCCCCTGGCCCCTCTCCGTCTCGTATTCTGGCTCCGTGTCCCCCTCGGTGAAAAACTGACTTTGGCTTTTGTCCCGTCCAATTCGAAGAATATTCATTTTTTTGACTTTCCTGGAACCAATAATAGCAGAAAACAAGCAGTTGTCACTGTGGCATCTTGTTAATAGGTTAGTCCAAGAAAGTGTATAAAAAGTACTCCAAAGTATGGAAAAACACAAGAAAGTAGATAAAACCAAGCATGGAACATCAAAATTTATGGATACGTTAGCAACGTATCAGTGCACTATGTGCAACTTTCGATGTTTTGTTCACCTCACTTTCTACTTGACTTTAATCGGTATTATGGGAGTTTCCAACATATTCCCTTATAACATAACTCTTTATGCTTTAAGACATGTAATCCTCTATGGATTTGGAAAATATGTCTACAGTTCTCTATTACACACTTCAGACAAACTTAGCTCAATGTTCTATGATTCGAACTTAATCACTTTCGAACGTTCCTTATTGGATTACATATTATGTTAAGTTATCATCATGGTTTTCTAAGATAGAACCTATGTCTCAACATAGTGGATGATGATCATCCTTTTCTTTCTTTCAACCATTGATGTTTAAACTTAATACTATTCCTAACTTGAGTTATTAAGGAACAGTTCCTTAATTAACTTCTATTCTGAAACCCTTTTCAGAACCCCTTAAGGAATACTACATAATATCATAATATACTTATTATCAACTTCTACACCTCATAAATCATTATTTATTGGTACTTGCGCTTTTATTCTTAATGTGTCGAATACACACTTAAGAATCACTCCTATAAGCTCCCACTCAAAATATGTTCCTACATATTTGGGTATGAGTCACTACTCTTAGTCAAATTATGTTCCTACATATTTGAATTTGAGACTTATATTGCTCCTACTCAAAAATATGTCATTCACATATTGTTTTAGGAAGACTTTTACAGCTCCCACTCAATTTCATGGAAATTGCATATCTACTCACCATTTTTAACAACTTCAAAATCTTTTGATCAAATATCAAACCTGGAGTTTTACTATGAGATACTAGTACTTTTACTAGTTTTAAATCCACTAGACATTAAGCACACATGAATCAAATTCATTCGAATTCATCCAATACTTGACAAATTGTGCTTTTGTCATTCACCCCATTTTCCACTATGGCTTTGCAGCCATTTGGGAAAATTCAAGTAACGCCTTTTACTTGTGAGATTCAACAACGAATTGCTTTCTAATCTCAAGTGAATTTTTCTTTGGGATTTCTCATAATTCTAGTTTACCATTATATCCTTAGTAGTTCGTAGGAATGTCATATTCCAAGAATCATGATAAATGATTCACAAATGTCTCCATACAAGATATGGGTTACATTTTGAATCCTACTTCATGTAGTGAAAACACCAGTGGGGAAAACACAATGATCATTATCATTGATTCTTTCCTTTGTGAAGAGAATCGTTCAGGATTGTTTTCCGTTGCGCTTCTCAACACTCTGATGCAGGGATTTTAATCCTCATCGTGTTTCACACTATTTGCTTCATAATTGAGAAATATCACTAAATGCGAACTTTCTAAAAAATGTACCAAAATCCAAGCAATACAAGTTTTCCTTTCCTTTTGGTTTCAGCTATGGATTTTGTATTCAAAGTTTCCAATGAATACTCTACAAGGACTTATTCGCTATTGTTTTGGTTATATCGAATAACCCCAAAACTTTCACGACGATCCATATCAGATATGGAGTCACTTTCACGAATTCAAATGGTTCACTACATTCTAATTGAGTGCTAACTATTTCTAACTAATGGTCTCTACATCTATACTACAACGATTTATTTGGTGCCTTCTATTCATCCACTTTGATATCTAATATCACATTGTGATGCTTTGCATTTTGACATTTCAAAATGCTTTGCATTCCACAATTTCTTTTACGCCAATCTTATAAAGTTGAATTTCATTACTATTGATCAAATCATAGTAATTAGATTCTCTTTTGTATTTATACCCTTTGTTGACGAAACACTTTGATCAAATCAAATAGTTTCATACTTATGTTTCCTTTGGTAAACTTATTTACGCATTTAAACAATCATATAATGATAATTACTATTTTCGTTAAAACACAATACATCGAATATGTATTTACTTTCAACAATTCATTAAACACTTCGTATTCAAGTAATACACGGCGTTCAAGTTATTTTTCCGAACTTAGGCATGATTTATATGTGACAAGAAATCGAATGACTTTCACATATTATCAACATAACTTTGAATTTAAACAATGGTTTTCATTCCATAATTAATATCATTTAAGTTGGGTATTTTAAGGCATTTCAATATTTTACAAATGTTCATGTATTATCAATTAGTTTCAATCAACAAGGATAATTCACATATAATCATATAAGATATGAACGAAATAGAAATCATTCGTAAAAGTGGAACAACTGTTTGTTACAAACTCATATGAATAACCGTCTCACAAAGTGTGAGACACACTAAAGAAGTTCATAATATTTTGATTACAATAATCATCCTAAAACATAAACTAAGTGATAAATGTCGAGGGAGAGTGTCGTCGGCCATTATCATCATACTCGCCATCAACACGCAACGTCACCTCCTCTCCAGCAAGCACCTCTCATGCAGAAGGACCCGTTTTCAGCAAAACAGAACAAGTATCAAATATACTTAACACTGCAAATGTGTTTGCAAGATTATAACATTTATAAAATTGTATATCAAATATATACCTTTGTCATTGATGACCTCAACGACATTTGGTTCAACCAACACATTCCTGAGATGTGTTACGAACCGGTGGAACTCCATTGATTCTGCGTCGCCTTTCATAATGCAAGTCCTGACTTGTGCTTGGTAGCTTGGTGGCAGGGACCGCAACACAACGCCATTTCCAAAAGAGCCTGTCATCCAGCTATCTAGGAAGTATGCATGCCTCATGTACACATCATGCATGCACTCCAAGTGGTCGTCGAGTGATGAGTTCTCCTCCGTCTTAATGGAGAGGAAGTATCCCATCAGCTCATGCTCCCATATGCATGCTTGTTCCACAAAATGTGTCCTAAGCTGTAGCATTATCGTACGAGGGTTGACATCACCCACGAAAGGCCACAGCTCGACCACCACTCTGAAACGCATTGTAACTGAAATGCAGGAGGCCATCTCCTGACGGAGATAGCAGTCTTCCCGCTGCTCTGGGGTCTCTAGGTCAATGGGCTGATGCAAATCCATCCCGTCGAGTATGTAGTCGACCATGTCATTCTCGCTAAGGAGAACGTGGATATGCGCAACCCATATAGAGAAGTTTGATCCATCTAATATGAGCTTCTTTCCTTCTAACCAATCAATCGTCAACAGGAAAGGTGGCATCGGGGAGAACTTTTCTACATTTACAATTGCAAAAAGGAATTTAGACTAAGTTTATAATTAAATGAGTTAATAATAACTCCACTCAGAAACACCTATCCCTAGAAGGGTTCCTAGTGATAACACGACCCCTATCAGCCACATCTCCCCCGATCGTCACGGCCATCAATGTGGGTTCAAGGGTGGACGCTAAATGTCGGTCACATCATTCATGCGACTCGTGCTCGATCTTTCGACCATCCGTGTTTCGAGGCCACACTTCTATGGCATGCTAGGCTCGCCAACTCAACCTCAGTGTATTTGTTGTGCAACATGGCTTACACCCACTGTATGCGAACGTAGATATGTCTGACACCCATGCCTTTACCATGGATCGCCTCATACCGAAGAACTTTCTTGGTGGTGCACACTAAGGGGGAACACAATCGTTGGTAATTTTAACAGGGATCATCTAATTAGGCTACCGTCGAGTATCTAATACTAACACACAATAAGATATACAAACAATAACATTGAATGTAAATGCAATGTGATATGGTCCTTCACGTCGTGATCTCCATCCATCATCACCGGATTCCGGCGCCAGGGTTTCGGCGCCGTAGACACCAGGGTACTGGTGTCTTTCTGGCATGGTAGTCTGTCACCTCCATGACTTTCTACTGCTACGTAACATAAGGTAATCACTTTACCTTTGCCACAACCATATCACAAAGCAACGCCCCCCCTGCAAAACAAAGTTAGACGCCTCTACTTTATCTTTGCATATTTTACGTGGCTGAATGGGCTTTCGCAAAACAAACGTTCTTACCTACGAACTTTCAGCACAACGCTGATCAAGTAGTTGTCTCTACTACAACCCTTTCGAGGCCCTCCGTTGCAAATGGCATACCAACTAATGCGAGAGAGACAGACCCCCCTAAGCCACTTTATACGGTACAAACCGTATGTCAAGTGTGGACCAGTCTCGCGAATGAACGCGTAAAGTCGGTTGGGGGCCGCTTCATCAAGCATTATTGTGGTATACAGAAGTACACGTGGGAGGGTAAAAACTAAAAGATCAACACCCACACGCTATATCTCGCGTGTTCTACCCGTACTAGCATTACTACGCATAGATCTAGCTCTGATACCATGTTGACTCATGTACTAACGAGCTCGTTGGGGAACCCCGAGAGGAAGGTATGATGAGCACAGCAGTAAGTTTCCCTCAGTTATGAAACCAAGGTTATCAATCCAGTAGGAGCAAGGAAACACCTCAAAGGTGTTGCTAGCTGGTCTTTGGCAGGGCGCACTACCGGCCCCAGCAGCAACTTGGAAACCTGCACAACACAACCACATAACTCTGTCCCCAACTTACGATGAGGTTGTCAATCTCACCGGTTTTGCTGAAAACAAAGGATTAAAGGTATTGTGTGGAAGAGAGTAATAGTTTGCAGAAAGTAAACAGAAAGCAGTAAACAGTTGATTGTAGATTGATGGTAAAAGAAAGGACCGGGGTCCATAGTTCACTAGTGGTGGCTCTCCTTAAGATAGATGACATGTTGGGTGAACAAATTACAGCGGGGCAATTGACAAACATCGAGAAAGCATACAAGCATATACTAATCATATTGACTCTTTTGAGACTTGATTGGGCATTACAACATTATACATAGACCGTAATCCAACTGCATCTATGACTAATAATCCACCTTCTGGTTATCATCCGAACCCCCTCTAGTATTAAGTTGCAAGCAACGGATAATTGCATTACGCATTGCGTGTAAGGTAAACAATACGATTGTTCTATGAACAAAGGATTGGTGTTTTCTCCCTAGTAGCAATAGCACATCTAGTACCTTAGAGATTTCTGTCACTTCCCCAGATTACTAGAGGCATGAACCCACTATCGAGCATAAATACTAACTCTTGGAGTTGCTAGCATCTACTTGGCCAAGATAGTTACTAACAACGGAAAGCATGCAAGATCACAAATAACAAAGACATGATAGAATCAATAATCAATCTGAAATAGCATCTCAATATCCATCGGATCCCCGCAAACACAACATGTAGGAATTACAAATAGATGATCTTGATCATGAACGGAGCTCACAAGATCTAAACATGATAGCACAAAGGAGAAGAACCAGCCATCTAGCTACTACATGGACCCGTAGTCCAGATATGAACTACTCACGCATCACACCGGTGGCTTGCATGGTGATGAAGAAGACCTCCAGGGTGAATTCCTCTCTCCGGCAGGGTGCCGGGATGAGCTTTAGATCCCTCCCGATCTAGGGATGGAGATGCCGGTGGCTACAGACTCTTTTGTGGAATTTTGATCGGGTACTTAGGGTTTCTATATCGGAGGCAATATATAGGGGAAAGGAGAGGCCGAGGCGGTGCCTGGGTGGCCAGACCACCCCCCGGCGCGGGTCAAGCCTGGCTGCACGGCCAGGTGGTGTGGCCGGGCCCTAGCCCTCTCCGTCTCGTATTCTGGCTCCTGGTGTCCCTCGGTGAAAAACTGACTTTGGCTTTTGTCCCGTCCAATTCTGAGAATATTCATTTTCTAACTATCCTGGAACCAAAACAGCAGAAAACAGGCAGCTCACACTATGGCTCTTGTTAATAGGTTAGTCCAAGAAATCATATGAAAAGTACTCCAAAGTGTGGGAAAAACATAAGAAAGTAGATAAAACCAAGCATGGAACATCAAAAATTATGGATACGTTAGTAACGTATCATACCATTGTAGGGGTTCCGCGTATGAAAACAATAATTTTTACCCTACGCCCCTGAACCCCTGATGCTACCAGGACCTATCTATTAGTAATACAGTAATGGGAGGGGCTTTTCACGAACTTACCCTTGAAGACCGAAAGCTTTGTCAACGCTCAGGAGAGCGTGGTTGATGTAGACGAGCCGAAGCCGACCTCAAGGTCATGATGAAGTCCTCACGCTCGCTTGGCTCCAACGAATTGAGTGCCTCAAGTGTGACACCTCGTGGGGAGTTACACACGTCCGGTACCTGATGATGA
This sequence comes from Avena eriantha, assembly GCA_910589775.1. Taxonomy (NCBI): domain Eukaryota; kingdom Viridiplantae; phylum Streptophyta; class Magnoliopsida; order Poales; family Poaceae; genus Avena; species Avena eriantha. The sequence goes on along the minus strand of OU342746.1, from coordinate 278,864,496 downwards.
CTCCCGCTTCCCCGATCTAGCAGCAGTTGTGGAAGTAGAGCTCCTGGATCCGAATCCCGCAGCGCGACGACGCTCTGCGGTGAAGATGTCTCTCGTTCGCGCAGTCCGGACTTGGGACCACGATCACGAGAGAGAGAGAGAGAGAGAGAGAGAGAGAGAGAGAGAGAGAATATATCAATTGGAGGTCCTCCCAAAAGTGAAAAGTCCTTTATTGATTATTGTGTGTATTTATCTAGCCAAATACCCCCACTATATATAGGGGAAGGGGAGGTACTACCTCCTTCAAAGTCCCGGGGTGGGAATAAAGGAGAGGTGGGGGAGGGGAGGCCACCGGCCAGACCTAGTGAGCCCCGCGCGGGGGCGGGGGGCTTGTCCCAGCCGGCCACCCCCTTGCCCCTTCTCCTCTCTCCTTTCCCTAATGGGCCCTCTCCCCTCCGGGAATTGGCCCATTAAGCCTTTTGACCTTTTAAATTGGTTTTCTCTTTATTAAATAATTATGTATAAATGATTAAATCAATATCTAACATTCATTCACATATTATTCATCCTCCGTGGCTATGGAACACTTCCACCTCCACTCCGGACGTCCTCCTAACTTACCGAAACCCTTCCAGTTTTCTCTCTACTATTCTTCGGCGATTCTACCGATCCTATAAACACTCTCTAAGCATAATCAAGCCCTTAAGCGTGATACCCCATGGTTCGGGAACACTCCAGACATGGTCGGTACACTCCTGCACCAATGATCGATAGAGGGACCTGGATGGCCATGTGACCCCTATGCATTCCACGAAGATCTTTCGTCGTTTGAACCGGGACAGTCGTGTCTTATTCTCTTTGTGTCTCGATACTTGCATTGCCCGAGATCTGATCAATGATATCACCATGTCGTGTTCAATCTTGTTACCGAACAATGCTACTTGACTCGTTCCGACAAGTGATATCCCTGTGATCAAATCACACGCTGCGCAGCTATTGGATATAACCTCTCCGAGTGGGCCCTTGAGTATCTTCCCGTCACATGGACAGACAAATCCCGCTCTTGACATATATTGCCTCTACAGTTTCCTCCGAGTACCTGAACACACCTTTATAACCATTGTATTACCAAGTGGCGCTTGATGCTACCTAAGCACTCTTGGGAGACAGTGATTGATATAGCCTCACAGTCTAAGAAATAGTCTACGAGGATCCATTTCTAATCATCGTAACTTGAACTTTGTGACATGATCGGGTCACGATGTTTAGGTTGGGTATTGGTTCATCATCTTATTCTCAGAATGAGTTGACTCCATTTCCAACTGGCATAAATGCCACATGATCAGGAAACATGATCATCTGTTGACCAATGAACGAGTGACTAGAGTTTCACTAGGAACCCCTGGTTGTTTGTATATCACACATGTATTGATGTTTACACTCAATACAGTTATAGTATGATATAAAACTTAATCATAAACTATATGAAATATGGTAATAGTCCTTATTACTATTTGTCTCTAGGGCATATTTCCAACATTTCCCCCCTAAATCGTTCAATTTTTCACATGTCCTAGTACTTTCCAAACTATTTTTTGGAAGTTCCGAGCATATTTAGTGTTTATAACCATCACATTTTCTCCTAGCCTATCAATACATGTCCCATCATGTGGCAACGAGGAATAGATAAATAGGGTACCTTGTGTGAGATGGAGGCTTTGAAATCATATCCTTTATACCATACTATCTTACCCTTCCGTCAAATTTGTGTGAGTTTGTTGATATCTAGCTTCTCTCACTTTTCCCCAAGCACGCATCTAAGTTAGGAAAACAAAGATTTAATCATAGATCCAAAATCCAATTGAGCAATAGTTTAACCGTATCCCGACCCCTCATCATTCTTGTTACTCTTGTAGTTGTGGGGACTCCTATACTATTGCTATCACTCGGGAGCATCCAAGTTTATAGATTTCTCCTCTAAGTTTGTGAAGACTTGATTGCCATTGAAACTTTGTGTTCAAGCCTCTCCAAATGTATAGGTAGGACCTCTCAAGGAGTGAAACTCATCGCATAGTGAATGTCTTTGTGCCACTTCGATTATTTTTATCATCACAATTTTAGCTTGTTTATCTTGTTATGAGAATTGCTAATGTGCCATATCATATAGCCTGTTTATCAGAATTGCTAATGTGCCATATAGCTTGTTTCACATAGTGTTGTATTTGATAATTGCAAGATATGTGAAGAAATTTACTTGATATAAAATCAGAATAGTACCTACCATGAAATTTATACTCATGAATGGAAAGGTTGACCTATATGTTACTTTCGTGATAATTTAGTAGGTGTGAAGAATTTCACTCAATACGAAATCAGAATGGTATAACCACCGAGATTTATACATGTGAACAAAAAACCATTTTGGCAATTTGTGCACCCCATACCATTTCCCTCTCCTCTATTATTCCTTTTTCCAAATTTTATGAAACTATGAAATAATTCATGGACTTAAGTCAAAATATATGATGCGCATGTGCAAATATTCGTAACAATCTAGGACTTCTTGTGACCTCTAGGAAAAAGACAAATTCATATTTTGTGCATGGTATCCAACCTGGGCACTATTCATCTTAATTATCTTTTGTTTAGATCACAAATGTTACTTCTCATGTCTTCGTATACAATGTGATTATTGTTGGATTAGTAGGCATAATTTCCACAAGTAATTTTGATATATAAATCATGGATACACGAGCTAAAAAAACGTGAAACTCTAACATACTAGATGTATTAATCAACGTAAACAGTAGCAGTGCATACACAAGAACAGGCATGGTATGGCAACATATCAGATCACAATATACGTACCGGTCGGTTACCGATGAAGTCGCCATAGCATGTCGAAGAAGACGACGTAGCAGACGCCGTGCACGCGGATTCTCTTGACGCCCAGGAAGACACGCCATGATGACGAACTTGAACAGTCGCGTGAAACGCTTCCCAAAAACCTTATTCACCCTCTCTCATACAAGGTCACAAAGGCGAGTGGTTCTGGAGACCTGCTCTCCCGTCCGCCGGTGCACGCTGGCGCGTGAGATGGAGTAGACTACGGTGGCGGCGCAAACAGCGAGGAGGCAAAACCCTAGATTGGTTTTCGGTGTGTTCGTGGTGGAAGCCGCATAGGCGCTTATATAGAGCGGATCAGGAAACCCGCATAGGGCGACCAAGCCCACGTTGCGCATGTTTGGGTCGGTTACAGATAGCCCATGACCCGGGAGTGACCCGAATCTACTAACTGTTGACATGTTTGTCAAAACCCCATGAGTTTTCCCAAGTAGCAAAAATAAAGCTCAGCTCGACGAGATTCCCGCAACCCACCGCGCGTCGTCGTGAGATGAGCGGGCGAGCGAGTGGCATCATCGGAGGAGGAGCGCGCGTGTAGCACTACTCTTCTCACTCACTTACAAAGTGGTGAAACACTCCACCTTATAAGGTGGTCTAACTATCCTCCAACTTTCCATGTGTGACTAAACTTTAGCTCCCACTTCACTCACATCTGAGCTGCCATCAAATTGGGCTAAATCACACATGGGATTCCATACACATGGGTTTTGAGATTTAGGAAAAATCTAAAGTCACACATTGGTCTAATGTTTTAGCCCATTATTTCTAACAATCCCCCACCAGATATCAAATGCCCATTTGAAGATTTGCCAATCCTCTCTACTTATTTATATACCAGTGTTTTAGCAGAGACTGTTAAGTTAAACTTCCACCTAGAATCTTGAGATACATCGATCAGCGCGTGTGGGAGTATATGTGTCATACTCCCTGGTCTCTTCATGAGTTTACTAGAGACCACCCAAGTCTCATAGACCGTGACGTTTACAGCCGAGCTCATATAGGTGTGTTCTTTCAAGACTGCCCTATAGGACGGCATCTTCGCTAGTTATAGCCAACATAAACACATTAAGGCATGTTGCCAACCTGCCTTATAGATTTTGAGAGTTATGTATCTTCACATAGAGAGGGTTATAAAATACTCTCCTTAGTCAAACCACTAGCTTGTTCTTCCTAGATCCTAATTCACGGGATCTCCTATCACATAGGTTGGGTTACCACTATGGTGTGATATCCATGGGTCTCAACCCCATCTCCCTCGATGCATTTTCTATCACAATTCGTGATAGTCCCTTTGTAAAGGGATCTATTAGGTTTTTATCTATTTGAATATACGTAACAGTTATTACTCCGGATTTTCTCAATTTCCTGACATATTTAAAACGTCTCTTTACGTGTCTTGATGACTTCGCGTTATCCTTAGAATTGTTCACTTTGATAATAACAATTTGGTTGTCACAATTCAAAATGATTGCCCGGACGGGTTTTTAAACCACGGGCAAATCCAGCAAGAGCTGACGCAGCCATTCTGACTCAACAATGGTGAAAGGGAAATGGAAGTCGCCTAGAGGGGGTGAATAAGCGTTTTTAAAATATTACGGTTTAGACTCTAATAAATGCGGAATTAAACTTAACGATTAATTTATCAAGCCAAAACCTATATTCACTAGGTTCACTAAGTGCACCAACAACCTATGCTAAGAAAGACAAGCAACAAGGTGATAGCAAGATATAATACTTCAAGCATGATGGCTATCACAATATAAATTGCATAAGTAAAGAGCTCGGTTGAGAGATAACCGATGGACGCGAAGACGATGATTTGTTTCCCGGAGTTCACTTCCTAAGAAGCTACGTCTCTGTTGGAGAGGTGCGATGGCGCAATATACTTCGAATGCCACAAATGGCTCACCTTGAGGTGTGGTGGCTCGATGCTCACCCAATGCCACACAAGGCCTCACCCCAAGATGCGAATGCACGCAACTCACCGATGCCACAAAAGGCTCACCCTATTCTCCCGTGAGCTCGCCACAAAAGTCTACTCATGTTCCACTAAGGGACACTTGAGGGCGGTCACCGAACCCGTACAAGGCTTGGGGAAAACTCCACAACTCAATTGGAGGGCTCCCAAGAAATGCCACAAAGGCTCCACAATGCCACAATAGGCCAACAAGCTTGGGGAATCTCCACAACTCAACTGGAGCCCCCAAGAACACACCACAACTCCACACAACCATCTAGGGTTCCAAGAACCCAAGAGAAACAAGCCCAATATCTTGAACTCGCCGAATCTCTTAGGAGAACTCAAACCTATGCACCAAATGCAAGAGGCAAGTCCTTCACTCTCAAATTCCACCAAAGCTACAAAAGCCATTGGGGGAATAAGAGAGGAAGAACACAAGAGGAGAACACTAAACTCTCCAAGATCTAGATCCCAAGGATTCCTTCATAAAGAAGGAATTTGGTTTGGTGGGGGGTTGTAGATCTAGATCTCCTCTCTCAATTCCCTCAAAAATATGTAAGAATTATAGGTGGGGGAGGGGGAGGGGGCAACCTCTTCAAGGTCAACAATGGAGGAGAGAGAGTGAAAAACGGACCAAAAGAACTAGTTCCCACGAAGAGGAAGAGGAGCCCCTTTTAAAGGGCTATCAGATCTGATTGTTTGGGATTTTTACGACCCTGGCCAGTAGTACTGGTGGATGGCCGCTACTATCGGTGGCACCAGGCTAACGATCCAAAACAGTAGCGCAAAAGAGGAAAAAATCATGGCTGGAACTATCGCCTGAAATTCTGGTCGAACTTCCGACAAATAGACGCGACCAAAATAGGGAAGGTACTGAACCGAAATCGGGGTGACCGGAAGTGGGCTCGAAATTTACACCGCTACTACCGGCGGAAAAAATTCCCTAGCGGTACTACCGGTGGCTCACTGGAACTTCTGGTCGGGGAAACTTCAGAAACCAAAACTGCAATAACTTTCGCATCCGAACTCCAAACGAGATGAAACCAATTTTGTTGGAAAGATAATGACGTGTAAAATATTGGGTGTCACCAAGGGAGAAAATACCATACATATATATGTGTGAGATATCTCCCAAGGTGTGGAGCCAGAAAACTCGCAAGATCAAAAACGCAATAAGATATGCATGGGAAATCCATTTTTGATAAACTTAGAGCTTGTTATGAAGATAACCACAAGCTCTAGATCCTCACATGGATAAGAACCAAATAACAACCAAGAAAGATGATGCTTTGTATGCAAAAGTTTGAGCTCTCTTCGAAAGATACGATCGAGTCACCCACTCGAGAGCCCCTCTTGATAGTACGGCTATCTATCCTAAACCTAGTCTCCCAACACTACGAGAGACCGGTAAAAAGAGAACCTATCAAGATCATACCTTTGCCTAGAGCAATCCACTTGAGCTTGACGTAGACCATCTCGACCTTCCCAAGATGGATTGCCTTTCTTGATTGCTCTTGCTTGATCAAGACTTGTGAAATGCTCCCTCATACTCCATGGGAAACCTCTTCTTTGAACTTGTATTCATCACTCCATGATCGCTGAGGATGGCAAGCTTCAAGCATGAGATCTTCTAGAGATGGTGCATATTGAGCTTGCACTTCATTTCTTGATGATGTCTTGAAGATGGCCATAAGGAACTCCATCTTCTTCTTCTTCTTCAAGACATACTTGATTTTGTCCTTCTTCTTCAACAAGATTCCAAAAGGTATAAAGCCCTTGGACATTGCTTCTTGTTCTTTCAACCTTGAACCCAACACATGGTCCAAGCGATGCTAATGGACAAACCTACAAGTGAAACTCAATTTACACATTAGTCCATAAAGATTGTCATTAATTACCAAAACCACTCATGGGGCATACCTGCCCTTTCAACTGGCTGTATCTAAAGTAGTAAGTTCTGCTTCCATAGCTGACCTCGTCAATATGGTATGTCTATGAGATCTCCATGAGACTGCGCCACCTCCAAGATTAAACACATACCCACTCGTGGCACAGAGTTATCAACGTCAGAGATCTAGTTCGAATCACTATATCCTTCAAGCATAGTAGGGTGCCCTGAATAGTGAATCCCATAGCTCACTGTACCACATTAATAGCGCATGATCCTTTCAAGTCCATGCCAATGATCAATACCCGGGTTAGACATGAACCTACTCAACTTGCTCACGGCAAAAGAGATATCGGGTCTTGTAGCGCTTGCTAAGTACATTAGAGAACCAACAATTTGTGAATATTTCAACTGGTTTGTTGGTTCCTTTCTATTCTTTGGTAATGTCAAACTGGGATCATAAGGTGTTGGAGAAATCTTGCCATCAATAAAGCCAAAACGACTCAAGAACTTCTCAACCTAATGAGATTGTGTTAAAGTAATCCTATTCTCATTCTTAATAAGCTTGATGTTCAGAATCACATCAGCCTCTCCTAGATCTTTCATGTCAAAACTCTTTGATAGGAAAGACTTGACTTCATTTATCACATTCATGTTTGTACCAAAGATCAGAATATCAGCCACATACAAACGTAATATATCCTATCACCCCCACCATGGCGATAGTACACACACCTATCAGCCTCATTAACGACAAAGCCAGTAGAAAGTAGAGTTCTGTCAAACTTCTCATGCCATTACTTAGGTGCTTGTTTCAGGCCATATAAAGATTTTATCAACTTTCACACCTTTGTCTCTTCACCTTTTACCACAAGCCCATCCGACTGTTCTATATAGATCTCCTCTTCCAACTCTTCATTAAGTAAAACTATCTTCACATCCATTTGATGAATGAGAAAACTATAAGAAGTAGCCAGGGACAGTAGTACTCGAATGGTGGTCAATCTAGCGACAGGTGAATAGGTGTCAAAGTAATCTTCGCCTTCTTTCTATGTGTAGCCCTTTGCTACAAGTCGTGCCTTGTACTTCTCAATATTACCATCAGGCCTTATATTCTTCTTGAACACCCACTTACACCCCATAGGTTTAAATTTGTAGGGTCTTTCTGATAATTCCCATGTTCCATTAGAAAGAATCGAGTCCATCCCATTTTGGACAGCTTCTTTCCAACATCTGCATCAGGAGATGCATATGCCTCAGCAATGGATTGATACATTGCAAATGTATCTATAATTTTTGATGTTCCATGCTTGGTTTTATCCACTTTCTTGTGTTTTGTCCACACTTTGGAGTACTTTTCATATGATTTCTTGGACTAACCTATTAACGAGAGTCACAGTGTCAGCTGCTTGTTTTCTGTTGTTTTTGGTTCCAGGAAAGTCAGAAAATGAATATTCTCGGAATTGGACGGGACAAAAGCCAAAGTGCCTATTTTCCGCGTGTCATCAAGTGCCAGAATATGATACAGAGAGGGCCTAGGGGGCCACCACACCACCTGGCCACGCGGCCAGGCCTGGCCCGCGCCAGGGGGTGGTGTGGCCGCTCCCGGCACCCCCTTGGCCACCCCTTCCGACTATAAGATGCCCTCGGGACGTAAACCCTAAGTGCCTGATCAAAAATCCACGAAAGAGTCTGTAGCCGCCGTCATCTCCATCCCTAGATCGGGAGGGATCTGAAGCACTTCTCGGCACCCTTCCGGAGAGGGGAATTCACCCTGGAGGCCTTCTTCATCACCATGCAAGCCTCCGGTGTGATGCGTGAGTAGTTCATCCTTGGACTACAGATCCATGTAGTAGCTAGATGGCTGGTTCTCCTCCTTTGTGCTTTCATGTCTAGATCTTGTGAGCTCCGTTCATGATCAAGATCATCTATTTGTAATTCTGCATGTTGTGTTTGCGGGGATCCAATGGATATTGAGATGCTATTTCAGATTGATTATTGATTCTATCATGTCTTTGTTATTTGTGATCTTGCATGCTTTCCGTTGTTAGTAGCTATCTTGGCCAAGTAGATGCTAGCAATTCCAAGAGTTAGTATTTATGCTCGATAGTGGGTTCATGCCTCTCGTAATCTGGGGAAGTGACAGAAATCTCTAAGGTACTAGATGTGTTGTTGCTACTAGGGAGAAAACAACAATCCTTTGTTCATAGAACAATAGTATTATTTACTTTACATGCAGTTCGTAAAGCAATAATCTGTTGCTTGCAACTTAATACTGGAGGGGGTTCGGATGATAACCTAAAGGTGGATTATTAGTCATAGATGCAGTTGGATGGCGGTCTATGTATAATGTTGTAATGCCCAATCAAGTCTCAAAGGAGTCAAGATTGTTAGTATATGCATGTATTGCTTTCTCGATGTTTGTCAATTGCCCCGCTGTAATTTGTTCACCCAACATGTTATCTATCTAAGGAGAGCCACCTCTAGTGAACTATGGATCCCGGTCCTTGTCTTTTACATTCAATCTATAAATTGTTTACTTCTTTGTGTTTACTTTCTTCAAACTTTTACTTCTTTCCATTCGATACGTTTAATCCTTTGTTTTCCGCAAAACACGGCGAGATTGACAACCTCATCGCAATTTGGGGACAAAGTTCCATGGTTGTGTTGTGCAGGTCTCCACATTACTACTAGCACCGGTAGTGCGCCCTGCCAAAGCTCAGCTAGTAACACCTTTGGGGTGTTTCCTTGCTCCTACTGGTTCGATTAAACCTTGGTTTCATAACTGAGGGAAACTTGTTGCTGTGCTCATCATACCTTCCTCTTGGGGTTCCCAACGAGCTCTACATCAACACCGCCATCAAGCGTTTTTCTGGGTGTCGTGCATTGAGCCATCAAGCATTTTTCTGGCGCCGTTGCCGGAGAGTCAAGGACATCTTCACAAGGAGAGTCCCTTATAACCAATCGCTTTACTTTGTTATTTTTGTTTTGCTTAGTTTCTATTTGCTTTGTTTGCTTGTTTTGTTATCAAAAACACACAAAAAATAGTTTTACTAGTTTGCTTTCTTTATCAAAAACACACAAAAAAATTAGTTCCTATCTCATTATGCCTAGCCGAGGAAATGATTTTCACTTTTAAACAAGGAATTGAGGAAAGTTTTAAAGAAGCTTGGTCTAGAATCTCGGATCTACATGAAAAACTGAGCCTAAAATGACTCAAAGCTTGTTCCTTAGTAGTTTTTACCTTGGAATTGCTCTTTGCTATAGATATGCTTTAGATGCTGTTGTGGGAGGAGATTTCCTCCAATGTAATGAGGATGATGCTATTAATGCTATAAATAAATTGATCCTCACTTACAACATGCCTAGCCAAACTGATATTTCTTTCGCAAAAATATTTGCTAGGTTGAACACTCTTGAGGCTAGCACTACTAGCTTAGAAAATTGCTATAACACGCTTAGGGAGCATCACAATTATGTTCTAATAAACTCTGAACCATCAAAGTGGTTCCCTACAGTAAAGATTGAGATGAACACTGAAACTTTTCAAGCTCGCTGTGATATCATGTCTGAATTTTGTCTTATGCCCAAAGATATTTATAAATCTCTGAATACTTGGGGGCTCACTAAAGGAGGGAAAGAAATATCTCTTGCTAATAATACTACCATATTACCTCTTGGAATAGTTGAAGGAGTGTTTACAAAGATCCTTGGGAAAATGATTTCTATTGATTATCTTGTTATTGAATGTGCAGGAAAAGGACAGATTACACTTGGAAGGTCCCTATTAGAACTCCTTGGAGCAATAATACAGGTGGAAAAGGGGACCATGCACCTTTATTCTCCACCAAACAATCATATTTTACCCAAGGTTAAGAATAAAAGTAAGAGAGGTAAGGGCAAGAAATTTGGTCTTAATGCTTCTTCATTTGAGAACACTTGATTCTTTCTTTGCTTCTTAAGCCTAACTTCAAGGCGTTAAAGAAAAGTACTTATTGGGAGATAACCCAAAAGTTTTAGATGAGTCTTGGAAGTTATTACCTCTGTAATAACCTCTTCTTATCCTTTTTATTTGCCTTTTGTGCCAAGAGTAACCTCTAATGAGAGAGAAGTAATGATTGGGAAAGTTGCTGTACCAAAACAGATTTATGTGCTTCACCGTAAAAATTCGTGTACAATATTTGTACGTATTTTTGAGCTGCTAATTTTTGTGCTTCTGCCCCAGGTTGTTATCTAACTTTGTTAGTTCAACACGTTTTTATTTGAGCAACATAAGGTCTTCAAAAAAATTCGTCTTTACCTGCTGGTCTGTTTTGACAGATTTCTGCCATTTTCTGGATTTGCTTCTTGTTCGTTCCTTTTTTAGTTCTTTTGGGGAATTGAACTTTTTGAGGGAAGTGCTGCACTAGCTAGTGTTCTAATGGAAGTTTATTTGGCGTTAGAACTGAACCTTAAGACTTATTTATCTTAAGTCCACTAATGTTGCTAATAAAGATTGTGTGAAGTTTTGTATGAAGGAAAAATTTCAGGTGTATGGAAGGAATGAGCAATGAGATGAAGGATGGACAAAAGCTCAAGCTTTGGGATGCCACGCGTGTCACCCTAAGAAATATCCAAGAAGTACAAGCGTCAAAGCTTGGGGATGCCCAAGGCATTGATGACCCACAAGTATAGGGGTGTATCGCAGTATTTTCGATAAGTAAGAGTATCGAACCCAACGAGGAGCAGAAGGTGCTGGCTAGTGGTATGGATCAGGAATTCTCTTCAAATACTTAGCAAATGGATTTTTAGAGTTTTTTGATATAGCAAGTAAACAAAGTACGAGTAAATAAAAGACAGTTAGAATAAATGCAGCAAGTGACCCAATCCTTTATGCACCAAAGGACAAGCCGGTTGTATTACTTAAGATGACCAAACGTTCTCGAGGACACATGGGAAGACTGTCAAGTGCTTTCGCTTCATATAGCTGATTAATCTTCTCTAGCTTGCTAAGTGTTGTGTGGGTGAACCTGTGCTAATGTACCGCCCCATCCAAGACTAATACATACTTGTGATTATACCCCTCGCAAACATCCATAAGTACAAGAAAGTAATTAAGGTAGAAACCTAACCACAGCTTTAAACTCTAAGACCCTTACGTCCCTTGTGCAATGGTTTCCTAACGGGCGTTCAGGTTTCTGTCACTCCGGCAACCCCTACGATCAGTAGCCAAATACACAATGCATTCCCCTAGGCCCATATAGGTGAAGTGTCATGTAGTCGACATTCACATGACACCACTAGAAGAAGTACACCACAACTTAAATAACAATCTATTGAATCTTTCTCAACACAACTCCACTACTAACAACAAGACTTCTCCCATGTCCTCAAGAACAAAACGAACTACTAACAACAAGACTTCTCCCATGTAATCAACACCGGGAAAGTTTCCCCTATGAACTATACAAGATTCAACGCAATTGTTACAGCAATATGGAGATGGTGATGAGGGTGCTGATGGTGATGATGGTGGTGATGATGATGATCCCGATGAAGTCCAACTTGATGGTGGTGTTGATGGCGACGGTCTCCCCTCTTCGGGAACGAATTTCCCTGGGAGAAATCTATCTGCCAGAGAGATCTTTCTCTCTCGGTGTTTTCCGCCCCGCAGAGGCGACAGAATCTTTCTATGGTCGCTCCCCGAGTCTTAGGGTTTTGGGAGGATAATATACGCCAGAGGGGAGAGGCTGGAGTGGGCCAGGGTGGCCACACCACCTCCTGGCGCGACCTAGAGTTGCCCGCTATGGGGTGGTGTGGGCCCCCTGTGGCCCATCTCCACTCCGTCTTCTGGCATCCTTAGTCTTCTAGAAAAATAGGATTTTCCGTATATTTTCCTGGATTTTCTAATCTTCACAAATTTTGCCTCCAAATAGCACATTTTCCATCAGAATCCTGACTGCAGCGGTCCATGCTCCAAAAGTCATCAACCATGCAAAAATAGATGAAATAACATAAGTATCACCTCTCAATATGAAATATATCAATGAATAATAGTGAATTAAGACATAGAATAGTGATGCAAAATGGACGTATCAACTCCCCCAAGCTTAGACTTCGCTTGTCCCCAAGCGAAACTGAGCTCAATAAACATGGCCTCAGGTTTATGGAGTGAAGAGTCGATAAAAGAATACAGACAAGAAGCATCGCATTCATCAAAAGCATAGATCATAATAGAAGACAACTCACTATTACATAACTCAACTTGTAATGAGTAAAGGAAACACAATAAAGATACATAAAGTGAATCATAATTGGTAATGGCAAACTTAGTTCTTGGTCGAAGAATAGTTGATAATTTGCTAGAGTTCACAAATAGCCAGTTTTCAATGAAAGCTTTCAAAGTAGTAAACATCAAGATAAGAGCAATGTGCAAAACAAGGAACATAAGAAACATGATTGAATAAATCATCATATGAATGAATGAAACACAACAACTCAAAATACTTGCTGAGGTAGAAGGGAATAGGTTTACTGACTCAACTACAAAGTAAAAGAAAGGCCCTTCGCAGAGGGAAGCAGGGATTGCAAGTCTCATAAAGAGCTCCCAAAAATTATGATACTTACTAGCTTTCAGCTCTCATTGCCCCTATCATAGGCATCTTTAGGTGATTAAGGTAAAAGTGACACAACAAAGAGGATATGCTTGACAAGTTATAGGTTGAAATCTCATGCCCCTTACTTATGAGTACTGAACCTCATGCTACTCAACTTCAGTCACGAGCAAGCTCTTGTCATTGTAAATACATGCGTATCATTGAGAACCGCCAACGGGGTACCCCTTGCACATGACACAGGAGCTATCCCATAATCAAAATGACAAGGCAAGCAGACAGTGAGCATCTCAGCGATCTTTTTATTTGCTATTTGGATAGGTTTTTATTGAGGATGCTTCATAGAATGCTCACTATAGTTATGCTGCAAGTTTCCACCATGATTAGGCATGGCTTAGGCTAGCGGCCCAGGCGTTTCTCTAACACACATATAAACTCCATGATCTTACAAGTTCCACTTTTATTTCACACCGCCCGGATCCATAAGCAAAAGAACATGATATCAACTAGGTACAAAGTACCAAATGAAGTGTTGAAAGCGGTCCCCATGATACATGGTTCGACTAACTTCAACTCATAAAGCGCAAGCATATACGCAACAAAGAAGGACCCAATGGTTCAAGTTTATTAAATGCAAGAAAGTAAAGTGTGCCATCAAGTTCGTGAGAGCTTTAATCACTAATTTTCACATAACAAGTTTAATTTGGGAGGTAGATAAAACAAGAATTTACTTGGAATAGCAATAATGCTACTAGGTAGGTATGGTGGACACAATTGGCAAGGGTTTTGGTCTAAAGGAGGTGGATGCACGAGAAGAATACCCTCTTAGTACAGGTTTTTGGCTAGAAAGGCTGGGTAGCAATTATAAGAGTTGAAGGAAACAACCAAACATACAAGTGATAAAGACAAACATGCAATCTTCCTCGGAAGCACAAAAGATCTTAACTAGAGAATACTAGACTTATGAGCAAATCAAGAAAGAAAGATGATGAAATAATTTTTCTTTTAAAGGTACTTTTATATTTTTCATTCAACTCTCAAAAATAGTGTTGCTACTGACCAAGCCAGGTTTGCCAAAACCAACTAAATTAACTCAATGATCCCAGAGTGCTACCAATACTAACAACAAGATCAATCATATAACCACGAATTGAAAACTAATATAAGCTATGCAAAAGAGTGAATGATAGAACTTCTCATTAATATTCCATAACGGCAACTCACACCAAGGGATACATATCTAATGAGAGAGGGGACACTTCCATAATGCAAACCATCCTACATAATAACTCCTCTATTCATGATATGACTCTACTAATAAGGTAAAAAGATAGAAGATAGTGATGTGATACCGCGGCACTCCCCAAGCTTGGAACAAACCAAGGGGATGCCAAACCTGATGACGAATTACTCCTTAGGTGGTGGTGGTATATTCTCATCTTCGTCCATCTTCCAGGGTAAAGGCTTCCATCAACAAAGGACATCGTGGTTTCCAACATCCTGAAACTTGCAGCAGCACTTATGCGTTTAAATCTAGCCTCATTCTCACAGTTTTGATTTTGAACGTCACAGAACTGTGCTTGCAGTTCGTTGGTTGTCTGGCGGAGTGAGAGGACTTCATCTTTGAGTTCAGCAGTCTCCTTTTGGTGCTCGGTGATGAGTTCGGAACATATCTTATGGATGACATCCACTTCGCGTTCCGCCATCTTCTTGTACCTAAAGACTTCTTGCTCCAGTGCTTTCATCCTGTCTTCCAAACTTCCTTCACCGTTAGGGCCTTGAACCTCTTTAATCCGAACCTCCCCACCTTCGAGCAATAACTCCTTGGGATGAATCTTCAATTCTCTCATGTATGGGTTGATGATATCTTCCAAGGAATCTCCCTCTACTGATCCAGTGGAAGACATTGTGGCTACAAATCTGGGATCTTACCTGGCAGAAACAGATCGAAACAAAAACACGACGAAAACACGATATACGAACCTCGGGAGATCTGGGGGTTATATAATACGAAGTTTCATATCAAAAGGAAGGTACTGGGTGAAAACGGGTCGGAAGCGGAGTCTGGGGTGGCCTCACCACCTGGTGGCGCGGCCAGGGGTGGGCCCGCGCCACAGGGTGGTGTGGGCTACCCCGGCTCCGGTTCCGTCCCTTTTTCGCTTCGTAACTTTCCTTATCGACTGAAAACTGCAAAAATATAGTTGTATTGTATTTTCGCGGAAGTTTTCTTACCAGTACCGTTACCTATTTGAAAACAGACTCTGCAGGTCTCTGAATTTGGTCCTCGATGAATTTCTCCGGAGTTATAACTTGAAAGGCATCAACATCTTCATTGTAAGAATCTCCAGCAATATAGTGTTTGAGTCGCTGTCCATTCACTACTTGTGTAGTATTATCTTTTAGAGAAGAAATTTTTATTTCTCCTGAACGGTATACTTCTTCAATGATGAAAGGTCCTTCCCATTTTGATAGTAGCTTACCTGCAAAAAATCTGAGACGAGACCTATACAATAGAACTTTCTCACCAACATGAAATTATCTCTTAAGTATTCGCTTGTCATGCCATCTTTTAACTTTTTCCTTAAAGATCCTAGCATTCTCATAGGCTTCACTCCTCCATTCATCTAAAGAACTTAAGTCAAATAATATTTTCTCACCAGCGAGCTTACAATCTCTATTTAGTTCTTTCACTGCCCAGTAAGCTTTGTGTTCTAATTCTAAAGGTAGGTGGCAAGATTTCCCCTAAACCATTTTATAAGGAGACATTCCCATAGGATTTTTGTAAGCAGTTCTATAAGCCCATAAAGCATCATTCAACTTCTTAGCCCAGTTTTTTCTAGACCTATTAACAGTCTTTTGCAAGATAGATTTAATTTCTCTATTTGATAACTCTACTTGCCCGCTAGTTTGGGGGTGATAAGCTGAAGCAATTCTATGATTAACATCATATTTAGCAAGGGTCTTCCTAAAACCACCATGAATGAAATGAGAACCCCCATTAGTCATGAGATACCTAGGCACCCCAAACCTAGGGAAGATAATATCCTTAAGCATTTTTAGAGAAGTCTCCCCATCAGCACTGTTTGTAGGAATGGCTTCTACCCACTTAGTAACATAATCAATGGCAACAAGAATATGAGTGTAGCCTTTCGAAGGAGGGAAAGGACCCATAAAGTCAAATCCCCAACAATCAAAAGGTTCAATAACTAGAGAGTAGTTCATAGGCATTTCATTGCGTCTAGAAATATTACCAACACGTTGACATTCATCACAAGATAAAACAAATTTTCTTCCATCTTTAAAAAGGGTAGGCCAGTAGAAACCTGATTGTAGTACCTTTTGTGCAGTTCTATCTCCTGCATGATGTCCTCCATAGGCACTACCATGACATTTACGCAATATCTCCTTTTGTTCATATTCTGGAACACATCTTCGCATAATACCATCCACTCCTTCTTTGTATAAGTGTGGGTCATCCCAAAAATAATGCCTCAAATCATAGAAGAGCTTTCGTCTTTGCTAAGCTGTAAAAGTTGGAGGCAAATACTTGGAGACAATAAAGTTAGCATAATCAGCATACCAAGGGCTTCCTCGCGAGCTCACCCGTACAATGGCTAACTGTTCATTTGGGAAATTGTCATTAACAGGCATAGGGTCAAAAGAGATGTTTTCCAAACGAGATAAATTATCAGCTACAGGGTTTTCAGCACCCTTCCTATCTACTATATGTAGATCAAACTCTTGTAAAAGCAGTACCCATCTAATAAGCCTAGGCTTAGCGTCCTTCTTTGTCATAAGATATTTAATAGCAGCATGATCAGTATGAATGGTTACTTTTGAGTCCACAATATAGGGCCTAAACTTATCACAGGCAAAAACAACAGCTAGAAATTCCTTTTCAGTAGTGGCATAATTCCTTTGAGAAGCACCTAGAGTCTTACTAGCATAATGGATAACGTTTAACTTTTTATTAATACGTTGCCCAAGGACAACCCGTACAGCAAAATCACTAGCATCACACATTATTTCAAAGGGTAAACTCCAATCAGGTGGTTGAACAATAGGGACTATAGTTAAAGCCTTCTTAAGAGTTTCAAAAGCTTCCATACAATCATCATAAAAAACGAAGGGTACATATTTTTGAAGAAGATTAGTGAGAGGTTTTGATATCCTAGAGAAGTCTTTAACAAACCTCCTATAGAAACCAGCATGACCAAGGATACTGCGAATACATTTGATGTCTCTTGGACATGGCATCTTCTCAATTGCCTCAACCTTAGCTCTATCAACTTCTATGCCTCTTTTAGAAACTTTATGCCCAAGAACAATCCCTTCATTAACCATGAAGTGGCATTTCTCCCAATTAAGAACAAGATTAGTTTCTTCACATCTCTGCAAAACTTTATCAAGGGTGTGCAGACAATTATCAAAAGAAGTTCCATAGACAGAAAAGTCATCCATGAACACTTCTACAATTTCCTCACAAAAACCATGAAAGATAGCATACATGCACCTTTGGAAAGTAGCAGGAGCATTACATAAACCAAAAGGCATACATCTATAAGCATAAGTTCCATAAGGGCAAGTAAAAGTAGTTTTTTCTTGATCTTGTTGTTTAACAGCAATTTGAGAGAAACCAGAATAACCATCAAGAAAACAAAAATGGGTCTTTTTAGACAACCTTTCCAACATTTGATCAATAAAAGGAAGCGGGTAGTGATCTTTCTTAGTAACTTTATTGACTTTCCTAAAATCGATGCACATCCTATAGCCTACCACTATTCTTTGAGGAATAAGCTCATCACAATCATTAGGGACAACGATAATACCTCCCTTTTTAGGAATACAATGAACAGGACTAACCCATTCACTATCAGTAATAGGGTAAATAATACCAGCATCAAGGAGTTTCAGTACCTCATTCCTTACCACTTCCTTCATCCTAGGATTTAAACGTCATTGGTGCTCCACTACTCGCTTCGCATCTGGTTCTATGTTGATAGAATGCTGACATATAGTAGGTGAAATACCTTTTAAATCATCCAGAGTATAGCCCATAGCTCCTCGATGTTTCCTCAAAACTTCCAATAACCTTTCTTCTTCCTTCCCTGAAAGTTTAGCGCTAACAATAACAGGATATATCTTTTTATCATCAATATAAGCATATTTAAGATCATCAGGGAGAGGTTTTAGATCGAAAACCAGATCCTTTTTAGGTGGCATCGTGGTACCCAAGTCTTCTACAGGCAAGTCGTGCTTAAGTATCATAGGTTGATCACGGAGAATCCTGTCAATCTCATTCCTTTCTTCCATGAAGATTTCACTTTCATGATCTTCCATAAATTGCTGCAAAGCATTGTTAGGAGCAAGAGAAATAGAAGCAAGTTGTTCAACCCTAAAATCCTCATTATGGGTTTCCTCTTCGCAAGGTTCTTTAGCAAATTTCGAAAAATTAAACTCATAAGATTCCCCATCAAACTTAGTCAAGATTTTCTCCCTCTTGCAATCAATAATAGCTCCACAAATACTCAAGAAAGGTCTACCAAAAATGATAGGGTAGGTTTTACTAGCAGCCGAACCAAGTACTAGAAAATCAGCAGGGTACTTAATCTTACCACAAAGAACTTCCACGTCTCGTACAATACCAATTGGAGAGATGGTCTCTCTATTAGCAAGGTGAAAAACCACATCAATCTCTTCCAACTCGCAAGGACTGATTTCATGCATAATTTCTCTGTAAAGCTCATAAGGAATAGCAGTGGAACTTGCACCAATATCACATAAACCATATTAGAAATGATCACCAATTCTAACAGGAAGCACAGGAACACTAGCCTTTTTAGTTCTATTGGGACGTGAAACAATATTAGAAGCATCCTCACAAAAGACTATGTGCCCATCTTCTACGCTTTTAGTGACAAGGACTTTCACAATTGCTACCACAGGTTCAATGTTTGTTTGTTCATCAGGTTTTACAGTTCTTTTTTCACTTTTGGTGATTACATTAGTTATCATAGGATGGTCCTTTACCTTTTCGGGGAAGGGAATCTTCTCGATATAAGGTTTGGGTAAGATGGGGTCAATAATGCAATACTCAACACTTCCAATAGGAGCATAGTCAACAATATCTTTGTAAGGTGCATGGTATTTGTTCCATCCCCTTTTTGGAATTTCGATATAGGAAGCAAAAGCTCTAAAGCAATTTGTAATAACTTGCAAATCAAGACCATAAATATTACTAATATTTTGAAGGTCATCAGTTCCCATAAAAGATTCAATACATTCATAGTCATAATTTATACCTGACTTTGTACCTTTGTCATTCTCCCAAGCTTCAGCATTGTCTTGAATACGGTCTAGAAGGTCCCATTTAGCTTCTTCTTCCATGCAAGTGAATGATCCAGCACAAGAAGCATCCAATAAATCTTTATCATGTAGAGGGAGCCTTGCATAAAAGTTATTGATAATAATATTGTTGGGGAGCTCATGAATGGGATATTTGAGCATTAGTAACTTTAATCTCCCCCAAGCTTGAGCTGTACTCTCTCCATCAAGAGGCCAAAAGTTGTATATTTGATTCCGATCTTTATGAATCTCACTAGGAGGATAAAATTTTGAATAAAAGAGAGGCACTATTTCCTCCCATTCCAGAGCTTGACCATTCTTCAGCGGCTTATACCATTCCTCAGCTCTTACTTTCAGTGATAATGAGGATAACTTCTTCTTAACTTGATCTGTAGTAATACCTGCACATTTGAACAACCCGCATAATTCGTGTATAAAGAGTAAATGATCATCGGGATGGACAGTTCCATCCCCAACATAGTAGTTATCCATAACACGATCAATAATTCTTGTAGGTATTTTGAAAACATCATTCTCAGCAGGTGGTGGCTTATCTACTACCTTAGCAGTGGTAGTAGCATTACCAAATAAGAAACTCAGCGAAATATCCATAACGAAAATAAAGCAACTAACAGAAGTAAACAATACTCACAATAGAAGTTTCCTTTACCAGTTCCACTCTCCAATAGCGCTTCACTCCCCGGCAACGACGCCAGAAAATAATCTTGATGACCCACAAGTATAGGGGGTGTATCGCAGTAT
This sequence comes from Avena eriantha, assembly GCA_910589775.1. NCBI lineage: Eukaryota > Viridiplantae > Streptophyta > Magnoliopsida > Poales > Poaceae > Avena > Avena eriantha. The sequence continues at coordinate 278,844,065 of OU342746.1, read as the reverse complement.
TTTCGATAAGTAAGAGTGTCGAACCCAACGAGGAGCAGAAGGTGCTGGCTAGTGGTATGGATCAGGAATTCTCTATAAATACTTAGCAAATGGATTTTTAGGGTTTTTTGATATAGCAAGTAAACAAAGTACGAGTAAATAAAAGACAGTAAGAATAAATGTAGCAAGTGGCCCAATCCTTTATGCAGCAAAGGACAAGCCGGTTGTATTACTTAAGATGACCAAACGTTCTCGAGGACACATGGGAAGACTGTCAAGTGCTTTCGCTTCATATAGCTGATTAATCTTCTCTAGCTTGCTAAGTGTTGTGTGGGTGAACCTGTGCTAATGTACCGCCCCATCCAAGACTAATACATACTTGTGATTATACCCCTTGCAAACATCCGTAAGTACAAGAAAGTAATTAAGGTAGAAACCTAACCACAGCTTTAAACTCTAAGACCCTTACGTCCCTTGTGCAATGGTTTCCTAACGGGGGTTCAGGTTTCTGTCACTCTAGCAACCCTTACGATTAGTAGCCAAATACACAATGCATCCCCCTAGGCCCATATAGGTGAAGTTTCATGTAGTCGACGTTCACATGACACCACTAGAAGAAGTACACCACAACTTAAATAGCAATCTATTGAATCTTTCTCAACACAACTCCACTACTAACAACAAGACTTCTCCCATGTCCTCAAGAACAAAATGAACTACTCACAAGACATCATATGGATCATGATCAGAGATGGAATAATGATGTATAACAATCTTAACATAAACAATAATTCAATGGTTCACTCAATAGCATCAACTACAAAGAGTAATCAACACCGGGAAAGTTTCCCCTATGAACTATGCAAGATTCAACGCAATTGTTACAGCAATATGGAGATGGTGATGAGGGTGCTGATGGTGATGATGGTGGTGATGATGATGATGGTCCCGATGAAGTCTAGCTTGATGGTGGTGTTGATGGCGACGGTCTCCCCTCTCCGGGAAGGAATTCCCCCGGCAGAAATCTGTCTGCCGGAGAGATCTTTCTCTCTCGGTGTTTTCCGCCCCGCAGAGGCGGTGGAATCTTTCTGTGGTCGCTCCCCAAGTCTTAGGGTTTCAGGAGGATAGTATACGCTAGAGGGGAGAGGCTGGAGTGGGCCAGGATGGCCACACCACCTCCTCGCGCGGCCTAGGGCTGCCCGCGCCATGGGGTGGTGTGGCCCCCCTGTGGCCCATCTCCACTCTGTCTTCTGGCATCCTTAGTCTTCTGGAAAAATAGGATTTTCCGTATATTTTCCTGGATTTTCTGATCTTCGCGAATTTTGCCTCCAAACAGCACATTTTCCATCAAAATCCTGACTGAAGCGGTCCATGCTCCAAAAGTCATCAACCATGCAAAAATAGATGAAATAACATAAGTATCACCTCTCAATATGAAATATATCAATGAATAATAGTGAATTAAGACATAGAATAGTGATGCAAAATGGACGTATCAGGCATCCCCTTCTTCATCAATAAAAATCCCAGGTTTCTTCCAAACGCTTCATTTTTATTGTTTCATGCACAGTTGCGTTGTTCTTGGAGCGTCTTATTTTTCGTTTTCGTTTTGGTTTTTAGTTTGCTTTGGATTGCTTAGTTTTCTGAATAAATTGGTTGGATTCCTCTTTCATACATTGGTTTGCAAATAGTTTGGTTTTGTTTGGAAAAGAGTAGGAAAGTTCATGCTTATGTGGTAAAAAGAGCTTGTTTTTGACTGTGGCCTATGCATTGTCATGCCATGCTTGAGATTGTTTTGGCTTTATGCTTAGTATTCTTTGCTGTAGCATGACTTGTTCTAAACAATTGAGATTGATTAATGTGCCTTGGATGAATCATGCGTTGTTTTAGCATATTAAAGCATAGTATAGTGGTATTCTCCTTTGATGCTTTATTTGGGTTGACTCGGCACATGCTCACACCATGTTATGACTATACAAAGTCACCATAGCCTTTATGATCCTTTAGTTTTCAACTTGTAGTATCACTTTATGCTTTGATCAATGATGTTTTGTCGCTCTGCATGATTATGGCCATTATTGCTCTCTTAGTTTGTCGCTCCCAGTCTTTTGCTAGCCTCCACAACAAAGTATGAGTTCCACTCATGCATCCAACTCCTTAAACCAAGTTATTCCAAAGAGTCCACCATACCTACCTACTAGCTTATGCTATTCCAAGTATATTCATGCTTTTGTTTACCTTCCAAATTAAACTTGTTATGAGAAAACTAGTGATCAAAGCTCTCACAAACTTGATGGCACACTTTACTTTACTTGCCCTTAATAAACTTGAACCATTGTGTCTTCTATGTTGTATATGCTTGCACTTATTTGTTGGGAATTAGCAGAACCATGCTTTCATGGGGAACGCTTTCAACATTGCACTTGGTACTTGTACCTAGTTGATATCATGCTCTTTTGTATATGGATGTCATCGGTGTGAAATGAAAGGGGAGCTTGTAAGTCCATGGAGTTATGTATATGTGTTAGAGAAACGCCTGGGCCGCTGGTCTAATCCATGCTGACATGGTGGAAACCTACAGCGTAACCATAATGAGCTGTCTATGAAGCATTCTTCTTATAAAAAAAGAGTCCTATATTTAGAAAAAAGATAAAAGAGAAAAAAAGAGATACTATGAAAAGAGGAAAGAGAGAAAAAAGCACCATATTCCCATGGTAAATAAGAAGAATGCTGAGATGCTCGTTGTCTGCTTGCCTTGTCATTTTGATATGGGGATTCTTCCGTATCATCGGGCAAGGGGTACCCTGTTGGCGGTTCTCTATGATACACATATACTTACGATGACAAGAACTTACCGGTGACTAAACTTGAGTAGCATGAGGAGTGGCCCTCGTATAGAAGGGACATGAGATTTCTAACTTATACTTCGTCAAGCATGTACACCATAGTTTGTTCACTTTTACCTTAATCACTTCAAGATGCTTATGATAGGGGCAATGAGGGCTGAAAGCTATAAGTACCATAATTTTTGGAAGCTCTTTATGAGACTTGAATCCCTACTTCCTTTTATAAAAAGGAGTTTCTTCCACCATTATATTGAGTCTCCACCTTCTATCTTTATGCACCTACTTTCAGAGCATAGTGGCCATTCTTAGTTCTATGTGCATTGTCCCAAGACTAGTTGATTGATGCATACTTTGATATTGCTTGTTTTAAACTATTGTATCTAGTCACTCTTATGAACTTTGAAGGTGTCCTATACATTTATATTTGCTACTCTATTGAGGGACAAGCTGAATACTATTATGCTATGTTTTCTTTATCTGAAACAAACAAACGTCTTGCAAAGCATTGCTATTCATGAATCTTTTGTTTGTGCCGTTTCATGTTGTATCATAGTTTCTTTGCTTATTGCTAGAACTTTGTCTTTCATGTTATGATTGAAGTACTATGATCCCAGCTTTGAATGTTTTACAAATACTTTGATCAAGTATTTGATGGTGCATGTCACCTCAAAAATTATTCTTTCTTTTTATCACTTACCTACTCGAGGATGAGCAGGAGTTAAGCTTGGGAATGTTGATACCTTGCAAATGTATCTATAATTTTTGATGTTCCATGCATGGTTTTATCCACTTTCTTGTGTTTTGTCCACACTTTGGAGTACTTTTCATATGATTTCTTGGACTAACCTATTAACAAGAGCCACAGTGCCAGCTGCGTGTTTTCTGCTATTTTTGGTTCCAAGAAAGTCAGAAAATGAATATTCTCGGAATTGGACGGGACAAAAGCCAAAGTGCCTATTTTTCCGGATGTCATCAAGTGCAAGAATACGAGACGGAGAAGGGCCAGGGAGCCACCACACCACCTGGCCGCGCGGCCAGGCCTGCCCCGTGCCAAGGGGTGGTGTGGCCGCTCTCGGCACCCCCTCGGCCTCCCCTTCTGACTATAAGATGCCCTCGGGACGAAAACCCTAAGTACCCGATCAAAAATCCACGAAAGAGTCTGTAGTCGCCGTCATCTCCATCCCTAGATCGGGAGGGATCTGAAGCTCTTCCCGGCACCCTGCCGGAGAGGGGAATTCACCCAGGAGGCCTTCTTCATCACCATGCAAGCCTCCGGTGTGATGCGTGAGTAGTTCATCCTTGGACTACGGATCCATGTAGTAGCTAGATGGCTGGTTCTCCTCCTTTGTGCTTTCATATCAAGATCTTGTGAGCTCCGTTCATGATCAAGATCATCTATTTGTAATTCTGCATGTTGTGTTTGCGGGGATCCGATGGATATTGAGATGCTATTTCAGATTGATTATTGATTCTATCATGTCTTTGTTATTTGTGATCTTGCATGCTTTACGTTGTTAGTAGCTATCTTGGCCAAGTAGATGCTAGCAATTCCAAGAGTTAGTATTTATGCTCGATAGTGGGTTCATGCCTCTGGTAATCTGGGGAAGTGACAGAAATCTCTAAGGTACTAGATGTGTTGTTGCTACTAGGGAGAAAACAACAATCCTTTGTTCATAGAACAATCGTATTATTTACTTTACACGCAGTTCGTAAAGCAATAATCTGTTGCTTGCAACTTAATACTGGAGGGGGTTTGGATGATAACCTGAAGGTGGATTATTAGTCATAGATGCAGTTGGATGGCGGTGTATGTATAATGTTGTAATGCCCAATCAAGTCTCAAAGGAGTCAAAATGATTAGTATATGCATGTATTGCTTTCTCGATGTTTGTCAATTGCCCCGCTGTAATTTGTTCACCCAGCATGTTATTTATCTAAGGAGAGCCACCTCTAGTGAACTATGGATCCCGGTCCTTGTCTTTTACATTCAATCTATAAACTGTTTACTGCTTTGTGTTTACTTTCTACAAACTTTTACTTCTTTCCATTCGATATGTTTAATCCTTTGTTTCCCGCAAAACACGGTGAGATTGACAACCTCATCACAAGTTGGGGACAATGTCTTGTGGTTGTGTTGTGCAGGTCTCCACGTTGCTACTAGCACCGGTAGTGCGCCCTGCCAAAGCTCAGCTAGTAACACCTTTGGGGTGTTTCCTTGCTCCTACTGGTTCGATGAAACCTTGGTTTGATAACTGAGGGAAACTTGCTACTGTGCTCATCATACCTTCCTCTTGGGGTTCCCAACGTGCTCTACATCAACACCGCCATCAAGCATTTTTCTGGGCGCTGTGCGTTGAGCCATCACTCAGCTGCACGATCTTTCTGAAAGTAAACTTCATATCCACCATGCCAACACCATGAACAAAATCATGTGATCAATTCCCCATTAGGACGGAGGAATCTCGAGCGAACCATCCGTGTTGCTAGCGGTAACGACGTTGACAGTCTTCCCATTTTTCCCTCTATGATCTGCACGTACTAGGAAGTCCTTGGAAAAGTGGCAGAGCTCTCCACATGTATAGCAACCTAGCTCACTGATGACCCACAAGTATAGGGGGTGTATCGCAGTATTTTCGAGGGAAGTGAAACCCAATTTATTGATTCGACACAAGGGAGCCAAAGAATATTTATAAGCCTTAACAACTGAGTTGTCAATTCAGCTGCACCTGGAAAGAATCATGCTCACAGCAGTTTATCAGTAGCAACAGTTTTGTAGTAGGAATAGTAAAGTAGCAGCAGTAGTAAAGTAAAGACAGCAGTAACAATAGCAGTAAACAGTAGGATTCGAGTGCGGTAGGCATAGGGATGGATGGACGGGCGTTGCATGGACAAGACAATTCACATAGCAATCAGAACATAGTGCAATTGCAGATAAAGAAGATAAAGCATCCAAGTACTAGATAATCCTAGGCATGTGTTCCATATATAGTCATACGTGCTCGCAGTGAGAACTTGCACAACATCTTTTGTCCTGCCAGCCCATTTGCAGAGCGGCCTCAAGGGAACTACTGGCAATTAAGGTGCTCCTTTTAATAGAGTAGCGGAGCAAAGCATTAACACTCCGTGAACACATGTGATCCTCACATCAAAGCCATTCCCTCCGGTTATCCCGATTTCTGTCACTTCGTGGCCATTGGTTCCGGACAACAATGTGTGTATACAACTTGCAGGTAAGACCAAAAACAATACTATCATAATGAATCAATAACATGTTCAGATCTGAAATCATGGCACTCGGGCCCTAGTGACAAGCATTAAGCATAACAAGCCGCAACAAAGTCATAAAGCACTAATAAAAGATACTAGGCACCATGCCCTAACAATCTGATGCCATTACATGAACGATCTCATCCAATCCGTACCATCCCCATAGCCTACAGCGGGGGATTACTCACTCATAGATGGGGGAAACATGGATGTTTGATGGAGAAGCGATGGTGATGATGATGGCGATGATCTCCTCCAATTCCCCGTCCCGGCAGGGTGCCAGAACGGAGTTTCTGGTGCTGTTTCGTGGAATCTAGTGGTGGCGGCAGAGCGGAACTCCTTCTGGAAAAACGTCGAACCCCCCTGAGTTTTTAGGTCAGAAGGCTTCTTATAGGGGAAGAGGGAGACCGAGGGGGAGTCCGGGGCGGCCAGACCACCCCCTGGCGCAGCCAGGCCCATCCCGCGCGGCCAGGTGGTGTGGCTGGGCCCCAGCCCCTCTCCGTCTCATATTCTGGCTCCTAGTGTCCCTCGGTAAAATAATGACTTTGGCTTTTGTCCCGTCCAATTCTGAGAATATTCATTTCTGACTTTCCTGGAACCAAAATGTCGTGGTGGTGTCACGGTAGATGCCATGTATAGGCTAAATGTGGGGACTAAATGGACTAGGGGAATCCAGGGAGGGATAGTGTGGTGATTCCACACATGGAAGCTTAGTATTTGATTCACCTTCACAGATTACAAGTGCTCCTTGAGCTGTATTGGAGAGAGGAGGGAGAAGGAACTCTCTTACTCTCACCACTAGCTAGCCCTCAGATCAATCTCTCAGAAATCAACCCCCCCTACAGAAGCCCTAGCCCTCCTTATATAGGGGTGTCTAGGTCTCCACTTAGGGCATACATGGAGGCATATTCCAGGGAATATGCCTCCTCCCAAAATAGTAAGCCGACCGGGTCACTTTTCCCCCGCGTCATCCATGCAGAGGCTACGTGAGCCTCTGCGGCGCCTGCGTCAGCCGACATTGGCTTCGTCACCCTTGTCGGCCACGCCTCGGTGGTCCAGGCCCTGTCCGCTTCACTCACGCTATGCGTACAATTGTCACCTTTTGACCAGCGAGATACCTTCATTCTCTTACAAGCTTGGTATAACCTGGATCCTACATAGTTGATCCGGTCACACCTGTTCTTGCATACAAGTTAGATACATCTTACCGACATACGGCTAATCATCACATCGCCTCATTTTAAGGGCCAGCTACAGTAACCACCGCAGTAATTGCCAGTTATCACTGTCGCGCACGTCACATCGTGCCTGCCTCCTCGTTAACTGCATCATAACGTCACATCATGGGATCCGCTGCGCCCTGTGGCCTTCCGTGTGGCTCGATACTGATTGGTCAATCCGGATTGTAATCGGCCACACGGTGTGGCCCGCCCGCAAACGCGATCCCACTACCCCCCTGAGGGAGCGGTTAAATAGGGGAGGGGCGCGCCCCTTGGGTCCTTTCCCTACTTCCGCGCCCCTCTGCCCCTTCTTCTTCCTCATCTTCTCCCGTGACAGCGCCACCGCCACCGTGTTTGAGTAGAAGCGCCGCCGCTGCACTGCTCCCACGCGCACCTGCGTCGCCGCCGTGCCTGCGCACCTCCTCCGCCACGGGTCCTTGTCTGTCCAGGCCGCTGCCACCCACCGCCACTAGCGCTAGTGAGGGCAGCGACCTCGAGATGACAGAAGAAGAGCTCAGCATCGCCGAGCAGGAGATGGAGGAAGACGTTGCGGTCACGGACCGCGGTGCGTGGGCTGGATCCTGGGTCTGCCAGGATGACCTGGATTGGCTCTACCACACCAGGCGCATCCTAGCGGGCGTCACCGCACGCCTCGCCTCCGCCGAACTCGCCCCCTCACCCAATCCGGGTGAGTTTGTGGTGTTCTTGTCACACTTCCAGCGGGGGTTCGGTCTGCCAGTTAGCGATTTTTTCCATGACTGGTTGAACACATACGAGCTCCAGTCGCACCACCTTCTTGCCAATGCCATCACATCTCTCTCCGCCTTCGCCTCCATGATCGAAGGCTATGCTAGATTATGGCCCACAAAGGAGCTATGGATCCGGTTCTTTGGCCTTCGTCGGAACGTAATTCCGAATGTAGATCTAGAGCCAGAGGATAAACAACTCACGCAGTTCGGGGCTGCGTCAATCTCTCCCCGGAAGTTGTCCATCTTCCCCCGAGTCACAGGACTTGACTCCTGCAAGGGATGGGCCCGGACATTCTTTTATGTCCGGAACAACACCACCGAGGAGATCCGGCTACGCCCCTATACTCCGGGTCCTCCTAACCCGGATTTGTGGGACATTATCCCCAAGAAGCCCACTGTCTTGGCAAACCAGGTCAACAAAAGGTTCATGGAGCTGAAGAAGCTCGGGTTGCGAAACAAGGATGCCATGATCACATTCGTCCGCAACCGGATCTCCCCTCTCCAGAAACGCACTCATAAAGTGTGCCACATGAGCTGGGGCTGCGACCCCAACCGGACCCTGTCTTTTGAGTTAAGCAATACTGAGATATACCGCCGGGTCAAGGCCCTGTTCACCACCCACAAGGACTTTTCATCTAAGTGGACGTGGGGAATTGAGCACTTTTGCCGGGATAGGCTTCCTCCTTCGATAGGTCTTGTTCTCCAGACCTTTTCCGAGTTAGATCATATGTCGGTATTGTTGTCGGTTTTAATCATGTTGCTTTTTCTTTTCCTTAGCTGTTTCTTCAACAAACCATCGAGGATGGCACTGATCCAACCCTCAAATGGGTGCTAGACCGGGATATCTCGAACGAGGAAGAACCGGACCAGGAGATGTTCCTCCCCATGGCCGATGCAACCAAGCGACCCACCGGTAAACTCTCTTCTATTAGAGATTGGCCCGACGATGAAGATGATTCAGATGTTGAGGTGATGGAAGTATTTGACACTGTCCCCCTTTCTTATGCTTTTCCGGCATCAGCTAACCCCGGTGGGCAGATCCATGAAGATCGTACCCTCACCGTGGGTGATCCTGTTGCGGTCGCGCCGAAGAAGAAGAGGGGGGGCCGCATCAACTTCTTCCTCCGGACCTTCTCAGCCAGCCAAAAGGCGAAAGAAGTCCAGGGACAAAACTACCACCAAGCCTTCAACCAAGGCCACGGCCCAGAGGGCTCGGAAGCCCAAGGAGCCCCTGACCTCGGATGAGTAAGCCTCCTCACCTTTTGCCATTCACTTGTTCTTCTTTTGTTAGAATTTCTCATCATTCTTTATTTGATTCGGCAGGGCCGCGGTGGAGGTCCCCTAGAGTGGATCTAGCATTGCCTCGCCACTCTGACACAACCCTTCTCCCCCTCGTGGCGACGATTCACGCCCATTGAGCCCTATCCCGGAGGGTTCGGCGGCTGCTCTGGGTTCTAGCCCACCTCGTCAAGAGGAGGGCAACCTTGGAGCGGGGGAGACTGGCTCTGCCGAGGCAGCAGCAACCACTACTTCGGCTCTGCCACAACCAGCTACCACTGAGGTTCCTTCAGCCCCTCCACAGAAAAAGAAACCAGTACCAGCACTATCCTCAACTTCATCACCAGTAGCGACAACAAAAGCGACAGCAGCAGCACCAAGCCCCTCCGCCTCGTCCGAGTCTTCTCAGTCTCGGCGAGAAAGCGCCGAGGCAGCTCCCAAGGGTAAATCTGCTGCAACCACTTCCACCTCTCAGCAGCCCAAGGGAAAAAAGGCCCCTGACGCCACCAAGGCAACGTCCGTCGAGCTAGACAGTGCACACTTGCGTCCATGATTTCCAAGAATCCTCCAGCACCGAAGGACGCCCCTGTCGAGCCAGCTGGTGCGCAACTTGTTTTGCACACCAGCCCAGCCCTTGCCCAGGTTGAGAGGAGGGAGGCGCATGCCAAGGGTTTGGTAGCGCCCCAGATGCCCAGCAGCGAACGATACCCTCCAACCTTGATTGAATTTGTAAATAATTGGAACAAGGCGGAGTTTGTCCACAACGACAATCTCCCGGAGAAGTTCGGTCCCGCCGAATTTTCTGCGTAGATGAATACTGCCGCCAAGGCCATTAACCCTGTGGGTCGAATGATGGAGGTACGTTACTTCGTCTTTTCCTTTAACAAGTTGTAGATGTAACTGATATAGCCATTAGTCCCCGAGCCTCCGGGGGAGTAACTTGTTACTCGGCGGGATGCTCCTTAGAAAACTAACCGTAGCTCCTTGATAATTTCAAATATGCACACACCTAGAGCCGGGTTAAGTTCCACTTGTCCTGGATTTTGTACACTTCGAATATGCACACACCTAGAGCCGGGTTAAGTTTCACTTGGCCCGGATTTTGTACACTTCGAATATGCACACACCTAGAGCCGGGTTAAGTTCCACTTGGCCCGGATTTTGTACACTTCGAATATGCACACACCTAGAGCCGGGTTAAGCTCCACTTGGCCCGGATTTTGTACACTTCGAATATGCACACACCTAGAGCCGGGTTAAGTTCCACTTGGCCCAGATTTTGTACACTTCGAATATGCACACACCTAGAGTCGGGTTAAGTTCCACTTGGCCCGGATTTTGTACACTTCGAATATGCACAAGACTAAGCTATCCCTTGGTATTCTTTTCAGGTGACCACCAACCGCCGGAGCGCTGAGTTTCAGCATCTCCTGGACACTCACAAGATGCTGCGCGCCAAACATAACGCATTTCTCGCTGAACACGAGAAAAGGGGTAAGTTTCTTCCTCGGCATTTTTCCATTTTCTTTCATCTTCTTCTGCTGAACTAATCCATCATTCGGTTTTCGCAGCTAGGGTGGAGGATGAGAACACGATCATGAGGAAAAATCTGGACCAAATCAAGGGTAAGTTATTTTTGCTTAATCTTGCTATGCTTTCCATCTCCTTTCCTCCTTGGCTCGGCAAACATTCATACCTCGGCTTTGCCGGGTCAACAAACTATTTCAGCATCTCTTGAAGATAGTGTGCCCGTGTCTGATATGATGCTGCATTTTCTCGAACAAGCAGGACAACATCAGGCCGAGCTCAAAAAGAAAGATGATGAGCTTGCCCTTCTCCGAGCCAAAGATGATGAGATTGCCAAGCTTAAGGCAGATATGAAGAAATTGAAAGCAGAGCACCAAACTGAGCTCTAGAAAGCCGGCCAGGACTATACTAAAGAGCGCGAGCGCCTCAATCTCCAGATTGCCAAGGACCAGGAATTACTCAAGGAGGCCGACATCAAGTTTGAGTCGGCGAATGCTGAACTTGTGCAACTCCGGGAGAGGCATGACAACTGCATCCAGGAGCTGTCCCGGGTTCACAGCCATATCTCTAGTAAGTTCTTTTCCTTCAACCGACATTGATCTTTCCGGGTCTGCTTCCTTTACTTATCCCACGTGTGTTATTTTTTCAGGTAAATTCCCAGAGAGTGATGCTATCGCCTCCAAGGCTGTTACCAAGTTCCACCAGCATAGGGATACTCCGTCTGGTCCTGGCTCCATTCCTCTTGACCTCGAAGATCTGATAGTCAGCTTGTCCTCCCGAATCGAGACCGTGCGGAATTATGGCAAGGATGTTATGGACGTGGTAATCTAGATCTTCAACGCCTTTTGGCCTGAAGAAGATACTCCGGAGAAGCTGTCTATTCTCTTTGCCAGAATTATGGACTGCGAGACTCAGCTCAATCTCTAGAGAGAATCTGCTGGGCGCGTCGGAGCTGAGATCGTTCTCCACTACGTGCTCACGTGGTACGAGAAGATTGACCTCAATCTCCTTGCACGCATGCAAACGGGGTCAAAGTGGTCTACTGACCCGGATTGGGTAGCTCGGCGCAAGGCTTGCGCTCACAGTTCATCCAATCCGCCCCCATTCACCAGTGGAACGAGGGACCAAGCTTTCTAGATGCCACCGATGATGAGGACGCTGAAAATGTTGAAGATGGCTCGGATGAAGACGAAGAGGACGAGGCTTCGGATGTCAAAGAAGGCGAAGATGACACCGAACTTCCTCCTATTGCTCCTTGATCGAAAAAAAAACTTTTAAATTTCATCAGATCCCCGGTATGCCGGGTGCAGTTGTATCAAGTGCACAAGTGATATTTTGCTACTAAGTTTTTATGCTGAATTGACTTGGGCGTAGTCCCCGAGTTACATTTTCTCGTTCTTCCAATCTTTTGGCTCCGCTCGCGTCTACCTTGGTTCGGTTTTATGACTTACAAGTCCGAGCTTCAAAAATTGTCTTAACAATACTTGGAGACTTTGGGATTAGCTCAAAATAATTCAGCATGATAAATTTAAAGTACACACAAGGTTAGTTCAAAAAATAAACATCGGCTCGATTAAGTTTTTTCCCTTAGTCGTTTTTCATGTGCAACGCAATTCCAAACTTGTTCTCTTGCTTGCCATGAAGCCAAATCTTGTTGGACAGCAGCAAGTCGAAGAGCTAGGTTTTTGTTGCTCACACACTACTAACCCGGCCTAAATAGAAGCAACTTACGCCAGCCGACGTATAAATAATAAATACAGAAGACAACTAAAATTACTATGAGAAGACTGCTCAAGGTGCCAACATTTCATTGATAAGCTCATCGCCGGCATACATACCGACATATGAGAAGACTCGGATACATACACTTCTTTGCTAAGTGTAGAAAGGACGAAGTAGAGCTACATTCCATGGACGCTTAGACTCCTCGCCGGACCTGTCCGCCTTGTTCTTTTCCTGTGGTTTTGCATCGATAAGATAATAGGAATCATTGTGCAATGCTTTGCTCACAATGAATGGCCCTTCCCATGGGGGGATAACTTGTGCATGCCAGCAGTACGTTGTACCAACCGGAGCACCAGATCGCCTTCCCGGAAAACTCGGGGGCTTACTTTCCGGCTATGATAGCGTCGAAGATTTTGCTGATATATGGCGGATCTGGACAATGCCAATTCTCTCACTTCTTCTAGCAGATCAACATCATTTTGCCGGACTTCTTGCACTTCGGCTTCTGTGTATTGGGTGACCCTAGGCGAATCATGCTCTATGTCGGCTGGTAATACAGCTTCTGCCCCATATACCAGAAAGAATGGCATATAGCCTGTTGATCGATTCGGAGATGTTCTTAAACTCCACAGTACCGCTGTTAGTTCTTCTATCCAGGACCCCGCTGATCTTTGCAGCGGCTCAATGAGCCAGGGTTTTATCCTGGATAATACTAATCCATTGGATCTTTCCACTTGTCCGTTCGATGCGGGGTGGGCTACCGAGGCAACGTCCAGCCGGATCTTCTTATCACGGCAAAAACGTGCAAATGCTCCTTCAGCAAAGTTTGTGCCATTATCGGTTATGATACTGTGGGGATAACCGTATCTTAAGATGATGTCTTTGAGAAATGTTACGGGCGTAGCTCCATCACATTTTCTTATTGGCTTCACTTCAATCCACTTTGTAAACTTGTCCACCATGACCAAAATGTGAGTCATATTTCCCTTTGCTGGTTTAAACGGGTCAACCATATCCAAGCACCATACGGCAAATGGCCATGTAATTGGTATGGTCTTGAGCTCCGACATTGGCATATGTGTTTTTGTCACATATCTCTGACAGCCATTGCATTTTCTCACCAGATCTTCTGCTTGTTCTAAGGCACTTGGCCAGTAGAATCCATGCCGGAAAGCTTTTGCTACCAAGGCTCTGGATGAGGCATGATGCCCACATTCTCCTTGATGTATATCTCGGAGGATGTCAAGTCCTTCCTCGGGGTCAACACATCGCTGGAGGACATTAGTCACACTCCTTTTGTATAGCTCGGAATTGATGATCGTGTATGCTTTTGCCCTCCTCTGAGTTTGCCTGGAAAGTACCTCCTAAGTGGGTAAGGTGCCATCTTTTAAGAATTGAAATATTGGCATTGCCCAGGTTGGTACAGCTCTCACTGGGAATATTTCCTCATCAATTTCCATTAGATCCACTGGCATAACTTCTACCGAATCACGCTGTGCAGTCCCCGGGTTTGCCAAGGCAGTCCCCGGGTTTCGCGAACCACTCCTTTCATCAATGTCCATGGGTACAGCCTCTGATTCCGGATTTGCCGGGATAAAGATTGAGTCGGACTACGAGGATGGCCTGATAGATGGTTTCCTGAGGTGCTCCAATGCTATGCCTGGTGGAATTGCTTGTCGGGTTAAACCGAGCTTCGACAATACGTCGGCAGCCTCATTTTCCACCCGAGGTATATGGTGAAATTCGCATCCCTCAAAATAACCAGATATCTTCTGCACATGAAATCTGTATAACGCCATGTTTGCGTCCAAAGCATCCCATTGCCCAAAGACTTGCTGGACTACAAGATCTGAGTCACTAAAGCATTGGATCCGACGTATTCCAACATCCTTTGCCACTTTGAGCCCATGTATAAGTGCTTTGTATTTTGCAACATTGTTTGATCCAGTGAAGTGGATCTGCAGCACATATTTTAGCTGGTCCTTTTTTGGCGATGTAAGCACAACTCCGGCACCTAACCCGGTTTTCGTTTTTGACCCGTCAAAGTGCATTCTCCAGTAGTTCGGATCTGGCAATGGTGGCTCATATTGCACCTCGGCCCAATCCACAAAAAAGTCCGCCACAGCTTGAGACTTGATTGCCGCTCTTCTGTAAAATTGTGGTGCATAAGGAGCTAGTCAATTGGCCATTTTGCAATCCTACCACTCGCATCCTTGTTACTCATTATCTCGGATATGGGAGCCTCACATATTACCTTGATGGGATGCTCCTCAAAGTAATGCTTCAACTTCTTAGCTGCCATATACACACCATACGCCACCTTTTGATAGTGTGGGTAGTTCTGCTTTGAGGCGGATAATACCTCGCTCAGATAATACACTGGCCTTTGCACCGACTTACCCTCTTCGTCACGCTCTACCACAATCACTGCACTTACAACTCGGTTGGTTGCGGCTATATAGAGCAGCATTGGCTCCTTTGATAGTGGAGAGGCTAACACTGGTGCAGTGGCTAACATTTTCTTTAAGTGAGCAAAGGCTTCATTGGCCTGCGGTGTCCAGATGAACTTGTCCGACTTTTTCATGAGTTGATAGAGAGGCAGTGCCTTTTCTCCCAACCGACATACAAACCGACTTAATGATGCCAAGCACCAGTGAACTTCTGGACATCGTTAAGACACTTCGGCAGTTCCATTCGCTCTATGGCCCAGATTTTGGTTGGATTAACTTCAATACCTCGGCTGGAGACAAGAAATCCGAGTAATTTTCCAGCTGGGACACCGAAGGTACATTTTTTCGGGTTAAGCTTCATCCGGAACCTCCTTAGGTTCGCAAACGTCTGCCTGATATCGTCAAGGAGCGTTTGGTCTTTATCACAACATCATCCACATACACCTGCACATTTTGACCAATTTGGTCATGCAAACATTTTTGCATACATCTCTGGTACGTTGCCCCTGCATTACGTAAACCAAAAGGCATGGTGCGATAGCAATAAGCCCCATACGGGGTGATAAATGCAGTCTTTATTTGATCGCTTGGGTTCAGAGGTATCTGGTGGAAACCAGAATATGCATCAATGAACGACAACAACTCACACCCAGCAGTGGAATCTATGACTTGGTCTATCCTTGGCAGTGGGAATGGATCTTTTGGACACGCCTTATTTAGGTTCGTGTAATCGATACACATATGCCAAACCACTGCCACGTTCAGATCATCCTTCTTCTTCTCCAACAGCATCGGATTAGATAGCCAATCCGGGTAAAGCACTTCCATGATAAATCCTGCAGCCAACAACCGAGCTATTTCATCTCCTATGACTTTTCTCCTATCTTCGGCGAAGCGGCGGAGAGGTTGCTTCACCGGCTTTGCTCCGGGTCTCACATTCAAAGAGTGCTCGGCCAACTCCCTCGGAACACCTTGCAAGTCCTGTGTGGACCAAGCAAAAATATCCCGATTCTCACGGAGGAAGTTGACGAGCTCGCTTTCCTATTTGTCATTTAACCCGGCCCTAATTGTTACGGTA
Source organism: Avena eriantha (assembly GCA_910589775.1). Taxonomy (NCBI): domain Eukaryota; kingdom Viridiplantae; phylum Streptophyta; class Magnoliopsida; order Poales; family Poaceae; genus Avena; species Avena eriantha. The sequence continues at coordinate 278,827,946 of OU342746.1, read as the reverse complement.
CGCTCAGGGAACATATCATCAACAGGCACCTTCTTGGTATCTTTTGTCGCTTGGAATGAGACACTACCATGCGGGTTACTTAGTGCCGGCATATACTGCTGCGCGGACTGAGCCAATGCCGCCACTTCTTGGATTTTTCTCTTTTCTTGCGCAATCACGAGTGACTCGGCTAGGTTTGACCCGGCTGACGCACACTCAATGGAACGTCGGAAATCTCCAGCTATGGTGATCACACCATTTGTCCCAGGCAACTTCATCTTCAGATAACTGATGTGGCAGCTTGCCATAAACTTGTTCAATGCCGGTCTACCGAGTAACGCGTGATACACACTTTCTAAGTTCACCACTTCAAACTCCAAATTCTCAGTTCGGTAGTTATCTCTTGTGCCGAACAAAACGTCAACCCGGACCTTGCCTATGGGCTCACAAGAAATGCCTGGCACAATGCCATGGAAAGTTGTCCTTGTAGCTTGGAGCATGTTCTCCGAGATACCTGACTTGCGCATCGTATCCGCATACATGATGTTGATACTACTGCCATTACCAATCAGTACCTTGGAGAACCTCACATTGATGTTAGGCCCAATGAATGTCGGATCCAGCACCAGTGCATATGAACCTGGACTTGGCATAAGCTTGGGATGATCTTTGATACTCCAGGTAATTTCCTGGTCCGACCAAGGCATATACCTCGTCACAGCTGGCATTACCACATTCACCTCCATATGTCGGCGCTGCAAGCTCTTCTTGTCTGTCTCTTCCGTAGTGAACACACAGTAACTCTGATGGTGCTCTCTGTACTCATTCCTCCCCTCATTTCCGAGGTACCTCTGATCCTGCTGGTTTTGGTTTTCCACCTAATGCACTGCATCCCTTCTCTAGTTGTTGCCATACCTCGGCGGAGGGGGAGGCAACATTAACTGTTGCGTGTTTGCTCCGGAGAGCAATTGCTGTCGGGGTAACTCCTGCCGAGGCTGATCATTCCGAGGTGCCTGAGCATTCCCCGAACCACTTTGTTCTATCTTACGCATCCACTCACATTGCCTTGTCGTATGACCCGCTGGGTTACTCAGATTTGGCGTGTGAAATTTACACGGCTGATCCAACATTGACGCGTAAGTATACCTCGGACGGTCCTTCTTTTCTTGCCACTGTTTCTTCTGCTCTGGCGTCCAAGTTTTCTTTCCATCATTTCTTGGTGTCCATTGCTGCCCTCCAGTTTTCTGACGTTGACTACCTTCTGCTCCGGGTTGATCCTGATTCACAGCTGCAACTTGTTGCGAACTGTACCGGTAGTCCGGTCTGTCATCTCTTCTTTTACCTCGGTAATCATTCCTCCGGGATGACCTGGCTCCATCTCTCTGGTAGTACTCCTCGCCTGACTCGTTTGAGGTGAGCCTAGGTTGCGTCGGATCACCCAAAGCATACGAATCAGCAATCCGGATTATTTCTGCCAAGGTGGTTGGCATATCCCTTTGCAACCTTTGCCATAGCATGCTTGCATATCTGCATCCTTGCGCAAACCAAGCTATGGCCTGTGACTCAATCACACCCTCACATGAGTTTCGCACAGTGCACCAACGAGTTAAAAACTCCCGGCCAGTCTCATTCGGTCTCTGCCTGCACATTGCCAGGGTTTGTGGCCTGTTGGGCCTTTGATACGTACTTGAGAAATTGCTAACAAACATCTCCTCGAAATCGATCCAGCAGTTAATACTTCCGGGTGGCAAGTTGTTTAGCCATACCCTCGCTGGCCCCTCCAACATCTGGGGTACATATCTCACAACCCATCTCAAGTTGCCTGTGGCGATCTTGACAGCAGTTGCACAGTTAATCAACCAATCCTCCGGCTTAGTGCTGCCGTCATACGTCTTTGTGCCTCTAGGTAACTGGAAGTTAGGCACCGGGGGTTCCTTCATGATCCGGGGCCCAAAGCATACAGGACCTGGTGGACCCTGACACTCAATTTTCTCTGACCTATACAGCCGATCCAGTTTTAGCCTGGCGTCGTCAGGCATCAAATCCCTGCTTCCCAATCTTGACCCTATCACATGATAGTTTGGCCTTGGGTATCCTGCGTTCACCATTTCCGAATCACCATCGTTGTATCGGTCCTGCTCTCGTGGAGCACCTTTTGTTGCATACCTCGGCCGGCACTTTGCTCTTGCCTTGGGATATTCCGCTGCTGCGATTGACCTGCACCTACCAAATTACGCTGTCCGGCATTGCCGTTTACAACATTTCCTTGACCGGCATTGCCTTGGTCGCGGTTATCTCGGCCAGCTTCACCTCGGCTCACACTCCTTCGATCCTCATTTCTCTGTACTTCTTTTCCTTTCCCTCCCCTTGCCGGGTCATATGGGACTATCTGCTTATTCCTCCTGGCCAAGGTTACTACCTCTTCTTTCCTAGGACCACCATGAGGAGACGATGTGGCTCCAGCAGATTTCTCCGGGTTACCACCGCCGAATGAACGATCTTGGAGGCCCCAGCTCTCTCCGGGTTTGCCCTGAGCAGCTCCTCGTTCTGCCTGTTCGCGATCCGGACTAACTCATTAACCCTTTCTTGCTGTCTTTGGCGGGCTTCACCCGTCAGACCTTCTAATTCGGATGCAGCTGCATCTGCGGCCCTGAGGTTCTTTGCCGGGGTACTATACTTCGGCAGCCCCACGGACAAACAGTTCTCTGATTCCTCAATCCTAGTATCACCTTCTCTGTTCATTTCACTCATGAGATTTCTCCCTTTCACTTTTACAGCATCTACCTTATTTGCCTTAGCGTACTCACGCAGTGTCATGTTCAACGACTGCTGAGCCGTGGCTATCTTTTTCGCACCCTCTAGTATTTTTTGCCGAGTCTCCTCTAGCTCGGCCTGTGCCTGAGCCGGATCTATTGCCGCTGCTACTGGGTTTGCTAAGCTATCCATCGCCTGCTGCAGCACATTCTCAGGCCTCTCAAGCGGCGGACCTCTACTTTTCCTCGGTGCCTTGGGCGTTACCTCCGGATCTGGAGCCGGATCCTTGCTTGCGCCTGCACCTGGCGCAGTCATCATCACCTTTGCACGGTCCGGGGAGCAAGCGATACGCGCCCCGTGAACCACGCTAAGGGATGGCTCGCCTCCTTCAACGACGTGCCACGGATGAACGCACGACACATCAACAGCAACGTAGACCTTGTGTGCGCCGAGCTTGACGAAGAAGACGTTGTGCGGAAGAGGACGCGTGCCGAAGCAGCCAGCATTGTCACTGACGAAGTCCAGTGCTCCAAAGCGCTGAACGAGCCCGGAGATGATGCGTTCGCCGGTGCCGATGAGGTTTCCCGTCCGGATCTTCACCCCTGCTAGCGCCGCTAGCCCCACGGTGGGCGCCAACTGTCGTGGTGGTGTCACGGCAGATGAATGTATAGGCTAAATGTCGAGACTAAATGCACTAGGGGAATCCAAGGAGGGATAGTGTGGTGATTCCACACACGGAAGCTTAGTATTTGATTCACCTTCACAGATTACAAGTTCTCCTTGAGCTTTATTGGAGAGAGGAGGCAGAAGGAACTCTCTTACTCTCACCACTAGCTAGCCCTCAGATCAATCTCTCAAAAATCAACCCCCCCTACAGAATCCCTAGCCCTCCTTATATAGGGGTGGCTAGGTCTCCACTTAGGGCATACGTGGAGGCATATTCTAGGGAATATGCCTCCTCCCAAAATAGTAAGCCGACCGGGTCACTTTTTCCCCGCGTCATCCATGCAGAGGCTACGTGAGCCTCTGCGGCGCCTGCGTCAGCCGACATTGGCTTCGTCACCCTTGTTGGCCACGCCTCGGTGGTCCGGCCCATGTCCGCTTCACTCACGCTCTGCGTACAGTTGTCACCTTTTGACCAGCGAGATACCTTCCTTCTCTTACAGGCTTGATATAACCCGGATCCTACATAGTTGATCCGGCCACACATGTTCCTGCATACAAGTTAGATACATCTTACCGACATATGGCTTAAGTTGGCTGAGACCAAGTTAGGTGGACGTCCCTTGGTCCGGGTTACTCCGTGATCCGGCCTGCCTTGAGGTGACTCGGCCAGCACATGCTTTGACCTTGCCGTACCTCGGCTAACTAGGCCTTTATACCCCGGCGTGACCCTACCCGGGGGTATCCCCCCAACACAAAAATAGCAGAAAACAGGCAGCTAGCACTGTGGCTCTTGTTAATAGGTTAGTCCAAGAAATCATAAGAAAAGTACTCCAAAGTGTGGACAAAACATAAGAAAATAGATAAAACCAAGGATGGAACATCAAAAATTATAGATACATTTGCAATGTATCAACATCCCCAAGCTTAACTCCTGCTCGTCCTCGAGTAGGTAAGTGATAAAAAGAAAGAATAATTTTTGATGTGACATGCACCATCATAAACTTGATCAAAGGATTTGCAAAATATTCAAAGCTGGGATCATAGTACTTCAATCATAACATGAAAGACAGAGTTCTAGCAATAAGACGTAGCAACTATGTTGCAACATGAAAAGGCACAAACAAAAGATTCATGAATAACAATGCTTTGCAAGACGTTTGTTTGTTTCACATAAAGAAAACACAGCATAGTGGCATTCAGCTTGTCCCTCATAGAGTAGCAAACATAAATGCATAGGACACCTTCAAAGTTTACGAGAGTGACTAGATAGAAATAGTTTAAAACAAGCAATATCAAGGTATGCATCAATCAACAAGTCTTGGGACAATGGACATAGAACTAAGAATGGCCACTATGCTCTCAAGAAAGTGCTCATAGAATGTGTGGAGACTCCACAAGGAAATGAACAGGTTTTGAAAAGTTTGAAAGGCTTCCAAATGCTGAAAGTATGGTACTCGTTAGCTTTGAGCTCTCATTGCCCCTATCATAAGAATCTTTAAGTGGTTAAGGTTTAAATGACACAACTAACAGGATATACTTGACAAGTTATAAATCAAAGTCTCATGCCCCTTACGAAGACCGATTCTCATGCTACTCAACTTCAGTCACGAGTAAGCTCTTGTCATTGTAAGTATATACGTATCATAGAGAACCACCAACAGGGTACCCCTTGCACATGATACATGAGCTATCCCATAATCAAAATGACAAGGCAAGCAAACAATGAGCATCTCAGCGATCTTTTTATTTACTATGTGCACAAATTTTTATTGAGGATGCTTCATAGAATGCTCATCATGGTTATGCTGCAAGTTTCCACCATGATTAGGCATGGCTTAGGCTAGCGGCCCAGGCGTTTCTCTAACATACATAAAAACTCCATGATCTTACAAGTTCCACTTTTATTTCACACCGCAGGGATCCATAAGCAAAAGAATCATGATATCAACGAGGTACAAAGTACCAGTGCAATGTTGAAAGCGTTCCCCATGATACATGGTTCTGCTAACTTTAACTTATAAAGCGCAAGCATATACGCAACAAAGAAGGATGCAATGGTTCAGGTTTATTAAATGCAAGAAAATAAAGTGTGCCATCAAGTTCATGAGAGCTTTACTAACTAACTTTCTCATATCAAGCAAACATTTTATTCGGAAGAGAACAAGGCATATTAAATGTGCACGGAAGTAGCAAATGATGCTAATAGGTAGGTATGGTGGACACTTTGGCAATATTTGGTTTTAGGGAGTTGGAAACATGAGTAAAACATACTCAATGAAAGTGAAGGCTAGCAAAAGACTGGGAGCGACAAACTAAGAGAGCAATAATGGCCATAATCATGCAGAGCGACAAAACATCATTGATCAAAGCATGAAGTGATACTACAAGTTGAAAACTAAAGGATAATCAAGGCTTTGGTGACTTGGGATAGTCATAACATGGTGTGAGCATGCGCCAAGTCACTCCAAATAAAGCAAAAAAGGAGAATACCACAATACTATGCTTTAATATCCTAAAACAACGCATGATTCATCCAAGGCACATTAAGCAATCTCAACTGTTTATAACAAGTCATGCTACAGCAAAGAATACTAAGCATAAATCTAAAACAATATCAAGCATGGCATGACAAAGCATAGGCCACAGTCAAAAACGAGCTCTTTTTACTACATAAGCATGAACTTTCTTACTCTTTTCCAAACCAAACCAAATTATTTGCAAACCAATGTATGAAAGAGGGGGTCCAACCAATTTTATTCATAAAACTAAGCAAACAAAGCAAACGAAAAACCAAAACAAAAACGAAAAAGAAGAGGCTCCTAGAACAACACAGCTGTGCATGAAACAATAAAAATGAAGTGTTTGGAAGAAACCTGGGATTTTTATTGATGAAGAAGGGGATGCCTTGGGCATCACCAATCTTTGACGCTTGTACTTCTTGGATATTTCTTGGGGTGACACGCATGGCATCCCCAAGCTTGAGCTTTAGTCCATCCTTCATCTCATTACTCATTCCTTCCATACACCTGAAATTTTTTCTTCATACGAAACTTCACACAATCTTTATTAGCAACATTAGTGAACTCAAGATAAATAAGTCTTAAGGTTCAGTTATAACACCACATAAACTTCCATTAAAACACTAGCTACTGTAGCACTTCCCTCAAAAATCTCAATTCCCCAAAAGAACTCAAAAAGGAACCAACAATAAGCAAATGCAAATAATGGCAGAAATCTGTCAAAACAGACCAGCAGGTAAAGACGATTTTTTTAGAAGACCTCCTGTTGCTCAAATAAAAAAGTGTTGAACTAACGAAAGTTAGATAACAACCTGGGTCAGAAGCACAAAAATTCATGCCTCAAAAGGACGTTTAGAGATTTTACACCAATTGTTACGGTGAAGAACAGAAATCTGTTTCGGGACAGCAACTTTCCCAACCATTACTTCTTTCTCATTAGAGGTTACTCTTGGCACAAAAAGCAAATAAAAAGGATAAGGAGCGGTTATTACTGAAGTAATAACTTCCAAGACTCATCTAAAACTTTTGGGTTATCTCCCAATAAGTACTTTTCTTTAACGCCTTTAAGTTAGGCATAAGCAAAAACTAAAATGGATAGAATAGAAGTAAGCAGAGACAATCATGGTGAAAACATTGTTTTGTTCAATGAAATCCTTTTGTTAACAAAGTTGATTAGGTCTTGCTACCAAAACAATTTCATATGAGACAAAACTTTGTATTCCACTAATGATTATGTTACCTCAACCTTGATAGCAATGGTCCCAATCATAATAGTTTCAATTTTTTCTCTTGCTATGGGACAATATATCTCTCCAACTTGAATGCCCTCAACATGTTCAATTGAATTCAAACAAGAAGTCTTTTCAATCTTCTTGGGGAAATAAACAGTATGTTCCTTGTCATTAACATTGAAGGTCACCTTCCCTTGATTGCAATTAATAACAGCTCCTGCAGTATTTAAGAAAATGTCTCCTAAGAATAATAGACATATTATCATCTTCAGGCATAATAGTTTGAGAGGATGCTCATATAAGAAATATGAGTTGAAGTAAACGAGAGCATCAAGAAGCAAATTCAAAACACATTTAAGTCTAACCCACTTCCTATGCATAGGAATCGTGTATGTAAATAAATTTGCCAGGAACAAAGTGGCAGGCATAGGAAGATAAAACAAGAGTGACTTCAAAACTTTCAGCACATAGAGAGGTGTTTCAATACCATGAAAACTTCTACAACCATATTTTCCTCTCTCATAATAATTTTCACTAGCCTCATGAATAAACTCAACAATATAACTATCACATAAAGCATGCTTTTCATGATCTACAAGCACTAGAGCTTTATTATAAACATCTTCAAAAGAATCCTTAGGAACATAACATTCATCCTTCTTTAGTAAGCATGGGGGACAATCAAATAATGTAAGGGATAAAGAGTTACTCTCATTATAAGGTAGGCATGGGTAGCTAATCCATTCTTCCTCCTTTTGTTCATCACTCTCCTCCTCTTTTTCATCTAATGAGATTTTAGGTTTATCAATTTCTTCTTCCATAGGATCCTGCAAGGCATTAGTCTCTTCCATTTGTGGAAAGCATCTATTAATATATTCAAAAATATAGCCATTCTCTTCCTTGTAATTATCAAACCAAAATTTAAGTATACCATAAACCTCACATTTATAAGGTGAATCATCAATATTTTCAAGAAAACTAGCAAGTTCAAATGCACCCTTCCAAGCAATAAATTCTTCAATTTGTTCCACATCATAAAATTCATAATTTCCTTTAACATAAGAAGATATGGTAACATTATCATTATACTCACATTAAAAAGGGAGGTGTTTGTACCTCCTACAGCAACAAGATTTATCAAAGCAATAAGTAACATTATAAGTAGAGCACACGTTTCTAGCAATGGTATACAATTTATCAATTTGTTCGCATAAGTGTTTCCCTTTTTGTGACAAGCGGTGTTCCTTATAATAATATTTTTGATCTTCTGTGAACCCACATTGCCAATAAGATTCAGTTTCAAAGAAACCAACCATTGATAAGCATGATAAAGCAAGACAATAACAAACCAACAAAAATAACAACTAGAGTAGAAACTAATTTTTTTTAGTATTTTGATAAAGAAACAAGCAAACAAAGCAGAAATAAACTAAGCTTGAACAATAGTGATTCCAAGTGGACTTGATAAATAAAGCTATGCTCACCGGCAACGGCGCCAGAAAATAGTCTTGCCGACCCGCAAGTATAGGGGGGTGTATCGCAGTATTTTCGAGGGAAGTGAAACCCAACTTATTGATTCGACACAAGGGGAGCCAAAGAATATTTATAAGCCTTAACAACTGAGTTGTCAATTCAGCTGCACCTGGAAACAATCTTGCTCACATCAGTTTATCAGTAGCAACAGTTTTGTAGTAGGAATAGTGAAGTAGCAGCAGTATTAAAGTAAAGACAGAAGTAACAATAGAAGTAAACAGTAGGATTCGAGTGTGGTAGGCATAGGGATGGATGGACGGGCGTTGCATGGACAAGACAATTCACATAGAAATCAGAACATAGGGCAATTGCAGATAAAGAAGATAAAGCATCCAAGTACTATATAATCCTAGGCATGTGTTCCATATATAGTCATACGCGCTCGCAATGAGAACTTGCACAACATCTTTTGTCCTGCCAGCCCATTTGCAGCGGGGCCTCAAGGGAACTACTGGCAATTAAGGTGCTCCTTTTAATAGAGCAGCGGAGCAAAGCATTAACACTCCGTGAACACATGTGATCCTCACATCAAAGCCATTCCCTCCGGTTATCCCGATTTCTGTCACTTCGGGGCCATTGGTTCCGGACAACAACGTGTGTATACAACTTGCAGGTAAGACCAAAAACAATACTATCATAATGAATCAATAACATGTTCAGATCTGAAATCATGGCACTCGGGCCCTAGTGACAAGCATTAAGCATAACAAGTCGCAACAAAGTCATAAAGCACTAATAAAAGATACTAGGCACCATGCCCTAACAATCTGATGCCATTACATGAACGATCTCATCCAATCCCTACCATCCCCATAGCCTACAGCGGGGGATTACTCACTCATAGATGGGGGAAACATGGATGGTCGATGGAGAAGCGATGGTGATGATGATGGTGATGATCTCCTCCAATTCCCTGTCCCGACAAGGTGCCAGAACGGAGTTTCTGGTGCTGTTTCATGGAATCTGGTGGTGGCGGCGGAGCGGAACTCCTTCTGGAAAAACATCAAACCCCCCTGAGTTTTTAGGTCAGAAGGCTTCTTATAGGCGAAGAGGGAGACCGAGGGGGAGTCTGGGGCGGCCAGACCACCCCCTGGCATGGCCAGGCCTAGCCCGCGTGGCCAGGTGGTGTGGCTGGGCCCCAGCCCCTATCCGTCTCGTATTCTGGCTCCTGGTGTCCCTCGGTAAGATAATGACTTTGGTTTTTGTCCTGTCCAATTCTGAGAATATTCATTTTCTAACTCTCCTGGAACCAAAAACAGCAGAAAACAGGCAGCTGGCATTGTGGCTCTTGTTAATAGGTTAGTCCAAGAAATCATAAGAAAAGTACTCCAAAGTGTGGACAAAACATAAGAAAGTAGATAAAACCAAGCATGGAACATCAAAAATTATAGATACATTTGCAATGTATCACTCACCCTTGTTTGGCTTCTTCTTCTTTTTGAAGGTTGTAGTCCTTTTAGACTTGTTGAAGAAGGGCTTATAGTTCCCTTAGTTCTTGCCGAAGGTCTTCTTCTGTACCATGTTGACACTAGACTGACCCTCGCCTCCTTTCTAAGCAGTGTCCTTAGCCCGAATCTTCTCCTCAACATCAAGAGACGCTATCAGGTTTTCAACCAATATCTGTTGTCTCTTATGCTTGAGAGTTGTGGCGAAGTTCCACCATGAAGAATGCAACTTTGCAATAATGCACCCAACCACAAACTTATCGGGTAAGATACATTTAAAGATTTCAAGCTCCTTGGCAAACACTTAATCTCATGAGCTTGTTCGACTATAGAACGATTGTTAGCCATCCTGTAATCATGAAAGTTCTCCATGATGTACAATTTACTACCAGCATCTGCTACACCAAACTTAGCGTTCAGTGCCTCCTAGAGCTCTTTTCCATCTTTGATGTGCATGTACACATCAAACAGCTTATTATCAAGAATGCTCAGAATGTATCCCACAAAAGTAAGATTAGTTTCCTTGAACTTATTCTGAGCCTCGTCAGATATAGTTCGTTCAGGTAAACCCTCACTAGCCTTGAATACTTTCAGAGAGCTTGCAACCACATCATGGTCTTATACTGTCACCTCTTTAAATGAACACCGGTAAACTTATTCGGTTTCATCGCATCGGCCAAATGTCCCATGTTTAACTCAGGAAATTGCCTATAATAAGGTTTTTGGATTGTTGGATTAGTAGGCATAATTTCCACAATAAATTCCGAATGATACACCAGCTACGAAAACGTGAAACTCTAATATACTAGATGTATTAATCAACGTAAACAGTAGCACTGCATACACAAGAACAACCATGGTATGGCAACAGATCAGATCACAATACATGTACTGATCGGTTGCCGATGAAGTCGCCGGTGGTTCAGAGACTGATGTAGCTTGTCGAAGAAGATGACGTAGCAGACGCCGTGCACGTGGATACTCTTGACACCCAGGAAAATACGTCGTGATGATGAACTTGAGTAGTCGCGCGGAGCGCTTCCCAAAAACCTTTTTTCCCTCTTTCGTACATGATCGCAAAGACGAGTGGTTCGGAAGACCTGTTCTCCCGTCCGCCGGTGCACGCCGGCGCGCTGGATGGAGTGTACTACAGTGGCACCGCAGCTCGGAAAACCGGCACAACAGCAAAAATAAAGCTCGGCTCGACGAGATTCTGGCAACCTGCGGCGCTCACGCACGCTTCAGGTGGGCGTCGTCGTCGGAAGAGGTAGCGCGCGTGTAGTATTTCTCTTCTCACTTACTTACAAAATGGTGAAACATTTAACCTTATAAGATGGTGTAACTATTCTCCAACTTTTCATGTGAGATTAAACTTTAGCCCACTCATATGTGAGCTGCCACCAAATTGAGCCAAATCACACATGAGCTTCCACACACGTAGGGTTTGACATTTAGGAAAAATCTGAAATCACATATGGGTCTAATGTTTTAGCCCATTATTTCTAACAATTATCTCATTTTAGATAATAAGATTTGTTCTACAATATACTACTTTTTATCAAACTAAACAGCTTGCTGAAAATCTTTAAATTGTAGTCCCACCGTCTCAAGTTAGATTTTTAGACCGAAGGAGTACTACATATGGACTAATATTCAGCACACGAGCAAATAGTCGCGCATAATCCTCTTTTCCGCTGTGATGTGGTGATCGTCTCTTCCTCTTCAAACAAACAAAGGTTAAGAACGACTGGAGTACGACTAGCACCAGCATTTCATTTCGTGCGGGGACACTTGTACAGTACCGACGTGGTACCAACCCCAGGACAGGTAAGAAAAACAGTACTACGAGTCAACAGATTCGGACCAGCGTGCAGGATGATGTGTTGACGACGCCCAATCACCCCTCACTTTCTAGCCCAGCTAGCTCCGGCCTCAATCTTGACCACTCGTACCCTCGGAGCATGTGCCGTCGATGGGGATTCAGGAAGCTCACCGCACGCGACCGTACTGACCCCATTTACTTTCCTAGGTACCTACTGTAGGAGTAGGACACTACCTTCTTCTGCCCAAACGGCCAAACGGGGTGACATGTCGTCTTGCCCCGTCGTCCCTCGCAGAGTCGCAGGCTCGCACGCACGACGGTAGTGCGCTACACGGCTGGACCTCCCGGACACCCTCCCGTCGCAGAGCTAGGTTGAACCGCCGAGCCCTGCGGTGCGTGCAGCTACGCGTACCTACGCTATTGAATGGGTCGTGCTCGTGCGAACACGGAACACGCAACAGAGTGCGTCCATACTACAGCAATGAGAACGAAAGACCGGGGTGCACGTCATAAAGGCCAGTCACCCGTCCTATGTATTGTCAACTAAATATTTAGATAACATGACATGTAATTAAATGATAAAAGAGAGCCTCGTAGTAATCTCTGTTTGGGATTATAGGTTCTGAGAGTTTTTTTATATCTTTTGAGATTATAAGGACTATCGCATTTATTAGTCTCTTTCGTCAAATGCATGTTCTTCTTTTTCTCTCACTTCTCTCATGCATGTAAGATTATTGATGTATACATAGATTAATAAAAGAGAGTTATAAAGTGTCTTGGTATTAGCAACTTGGCCCTTAGGACTAATAATCCCAAACAGAGGTAGTACTAGCTATGTTTAAGACTGCCCCAATGGGGGTATCATAGGTAGTATCATCCATGTCATGTTGGCAAAATTCTAACGTGCCATGCTAATTAATGATGAAAAACGTGTGTTTGGTATCATATGTAGATACGGTATCATAGCACGTAGTACTAGAAAAACTAATTCCAAATGAATTTTGTACATAATTTTGTATTGAGATTCCATAAAACAATAAATATACTAAGACTATGATACTACTACATGATACTATGTACTATGGAGATAGTATCATATATATGATACTACTATATGGTACTCCTTATTGTGACTAGTCTCACATAACATCACACATTTCAAGACAATGAGTATACAATGCAATAAATAAGGTTTGCATGACACCATACCTATGTTATTTTCCACTATAGAGGTATTAACTTAGACTAGTAACATATACATGTTACTAGTCTAATTTACTCCCCACTATGACTAGCCTAATGCAGCTGGTCTCACAATTTTTGTTACTTTCAGCGCACCTGCAACGACAACACACATTTACGGACATTCAAATTATCCAACTTGGTCCGTTTGGATCGACTCGCGGATAGAATTTGATTCGCGGTCTCCCAGGCTAGTGCCCGCAGCGGCACCACCTTGTTCGTGCAGGCCAGTTGGCCAAGCCGAAAATTATTAAAATTCAGACAAAATTAAAAGCGCGCGAAAGTTATAAAATATTTCATTCATTTTCATAGATGTAATTCACATTGGAAATAAAATAAAACGCTAAACCCTAGCTATGGTTAGGGCTACGACCGCTTCCTGCACTGCCATCGACGGTGGTGACGCGCCTACTCGTTCTCGATGACGTCGTAAGGTGGTGGTGTCCATGGCCCTGATGAATGCAAGTGCAGAGATCATTTGTATCTAGTTTCGAAATAAATATATCGATCCCACATGGAGCATTAGGCAAAAGACAAATGCTTTTAACTATAACTAAACGCGATACTTAAGGAATAACTTAAGATGCAAGAAAAGTAGAGTTGTTTTTGGGTTTTTGGTTGAATAAGGTGACTTAAAGTAAGACAAATCTTAATGCAGAAAGTAAGAATCGCGTGTGTAATAGAATTTTGGAACTACAGCAGGGAAAGGGCGTTCTCAGTGATTAATGGATCCACCACTAGTAATTTAGACTAAGTGATCGAGAGTATTATAACGAATATTCTCATAATGTGTATGTATGTGGGAGGAGCTCCATATATGGACGAATAGCCAGCAACCGCTGCACACATTATCCTCATAACAACATCAGACAATAACCGACAACCATCACGTTACTGCGCTATTAAAGGATTTCTCTCATGGCATGGATATGGCTTTGTGAGTTCTCCTTGATTCTCCAAGTTAGTATGTAAGGAATGACAACGACTTTATAGTCACAGTGAGTGCTATCATCCCTCCGTCTATCAACAAGTAATCCCCTTCATTAAGTCCTCAAAGGAGGCAAATATTGAGGAGTGCACAACTCCCAATATCAAGATGAAGACAATTAACACATACACATAATGATGTATAATATAATAATCTCTATCTCATCTCACTTATATCCTAGGCTTTCTCCATCTCCTCAAGAACTAGAGATCTACTCAGACATGGAGGCAATCAATATCATAGTAATGGCAATAGAAAAAATCATAAACGAATAGTACTTGTATAAATCCACAACGAGTATAGGAATTACAACAAGATCTAGACAAGATGTAGATGGGATGTATGGAGATGGTGGTGATGCAGCGGTGGATGATGAAGATCGATGCCTTAGCCTCCCGGGTCTGCGTAGGGCGAAGATGGATCCCTTGTGGATGAGTTCCCCCTCCATATGTCTTCCGAAGGTGAGGTTTGTGCGATTTCTGGTTATTCTATATGTTGACTGTCCGAACCAATTGTACGGGGTGAAACTATTTGACGAGGCGGAGGTGGCGCCGGCTATACGGCGGGAAAAATTGCTCCGCCCGTATAGTTGGTCGTTGCGCTCTCTGTCTCCCTTGTTCGCTTCTGTTTTCTTCTGGTATTATTAATATTTTCTAAATAAGCGATTTACATTGTTTTTGACTCATTTTCTCCACAGTACAACTGCTTCAAGAATTGTGTCCATTGGATCTATTATCTGTCCTGATCCTGGTGAAAATAGACATAAAATATGCGCGCGAAGGCCGTAAAATACCAAGATCCTACATCTACAATGCAAAATAATAATTTAAAACATGATGCAAATATACACTCATCAACTTCCCCAAGCTTAGACTCTTGCTCGTCCCGAGCAAGCTCTAGCTTAATGGATGTGATCCTCATATTCATAAAGCTGAGTCAATAAAATAAATGAGGCTATTGCAGCATGTGTTTATCATGTACGATACGTAGGAATAAGTTCATGAATAGTGCCTTACTTGAACCATCGGAATAGTATTAGAAGGATTCCACACCTTAGTAATCAATAGTTCGTAAAAAATGAATATCAACATAATGTAAAAGAATCTGGTTCAACCGAATGAGTTAACGAGGTAGTCCCAAGTGTTTTAGGATCAACGTATTCACTTGGGATTTAGAATCTCAAAAGTATCCATTTGTCATACTACAACTCAGTGGTATATGCCTATTTGCTCTTTGCACGCTCGCTCTTTTTATTCTTATTTTTCTTTTCTTTTGTATATATGTTCTCACACTTTTGTTTAAGTGTTGTGCAAAGGAGATAGCCATATATTCCACTTGATCTAGGAATTCAAAGTTTAACGATCTCAATTACCAAATTCCAATTTTATATGAAGCATTCTTATGACTTGAAGATTCTACCTCGGCTTGTTCTCACTCTATTTTGGTAGCACTTTATTTTCCTTTGTTCAAGGTTTCTTCTTCCTTAACTATGTAGATAATTTTTCTTTGTAAATCAAACCGTAGACTTACAACATATTGACTGAATTATCTTTAGGTGTTCTATTAATACCAATGGTGTGGAAGACTCCTATTGCTATCATCAAGTGCAAGTAAAATTATACTCAAGTCATTCATATATCAAATAAAGCAAACACAAACTCAATATTGCTCCATATATAATAATAAACTCGGAATTTCATAAAAAAGATCGACTATTCCTGAAGGGAATCCTAATGATGCAAACTTTATTTGTAGTTTGAACTAATGCAAAAACGATGATATAAAAATTGTAAGGAAGATTACAAGGTCTTAAAGATCTCCCCGAGCTTGGAATCAAGCCAGGTGGGATCAATTAACTCCTTACTGGTACCTATTTTTCCTCCTAGGTAGAAAGAGCGTCGCCTTCTTCTTTCACGTTTCCCTCTTTAACTATGCTTGCAAAGTGAATGCTGAGCTCGGCCATGTCGTATTGGAGCTTCAACATTTTTCTCTTGTGGAATTTCTTCTCATCTGTCAACTCAAAAATAGTTTTAATTAAGAAACCAACTCTACCATCGATGTCATCGACCTTTTTCTCAAGGTCTTTGCTCATCCAGTTGGAGTCAATCCCTTCTCCAATTGTTTCAACGCATGCCTTATAAGCCTTTTCCAATTCATAGATCTTATCATGAATCTCATCTATTCGCACCTTCTTAGGTTTAAGAGGTGATGGACCAAGAGGAGGTTTATAATAGGACCCTATGTTGTGACGATAAGGATTAGGGAGGTACTCATCCTTGTTCCTTCCCCGCTCAGCTTGTCTCATCATCTCCATCCTTTGCGGGAACATGTCCTCCCAATTTGGGAGAGGCTTGATCTCCAAATCGGATGATGACGATGATCCTTTTGGTTCTGCTTCTTCGACCCTCTTCACGGGCTTCTCTTCTTCCTTCTTCCAGAGCTTGTTGATGTGGAAGGTCTGCATGGCTTCGTTGTATGGATGTTTGTTAAAGGGACCTGTATAGGGATGACGAGGATATTTCAAGGATAGAGGTTGTAACTCTATGAAAAGTTAATGAAAAAGGTTAGAGGCGACTAGCTTTAAAAGGAGGGGTCAAAAAACCCTAGCCACCTTGCGTAACGAGCAACTATACAGGCGCAGCTCGTATAGTTCCCGCCGTATAGTTATGAACCAACTATAGTTTAGATCTACGGTGGAACTCAACTATACGGCCAAACCTATACGGGCAGAATTTTTAATTCCGGTCATATAGTTGGTCGTTAAACTCTCTGTAACCCAGAAATTATTTTATCAAAGGCATTGACAACTATACGACCGCAGCTATACGGGCGGAATTTTTCATTCCGGCCATATAGTTGGTCGTTAAACTCTTAGTACCTTTCGTGGATGGAAGGGTTAATGTCGTAACAACTATACGATCGGAACTATACGACCGGAATTTTTATTCCCGCCGTATAGTTGGTCATTAAACCTTCTGTGTCCACTAAAAATTTCATGTCTCTCCGAGAATTCTTTATTAATCTGAAACTTAACGAAATATCGAGTTTTGATAGAGAAATATCAGCTTAAATTTTTGACCAATTTTGGCATCATCAATATTCCTTCTTCTTTGCTAGAGCATGACTTGTTTCTCTTTTAGCACAATACTAAAACTAGACTTTAGCCAAAAATTTAAAAACTTACTCAAACCTTTATTTCACATGGGTTCCCTCCCATGAAGCGCTCTTTTGTGGTCATTAACTTGACCGTAGTACTTCTCATTCCGTCTTGAGTCCATTCTTCTTATGATTCTTGTTCTTCTTATATCTTTGCTTTATCACTTCTTCGGGGGTGCTCAATACTATGGTGATGGCACTTATATCTTCTTTCACCTGATAATGCTTCAAGCGTTGTCCATGTACCACCCATGCAAGAGAGGGTGTTTTTCCTTTGAGCTTCACTGCTCCTGACGGATAGGCTTCTTCAACTACAGATGGACCTTCCCATTTCAATCTGAGTTTTCCTGGAAACAACTTAAGACGAGAATTATAGAGTAACACTTTGTCTCCACTTTTAAAAGTTTTATTCTCTATTTTTCTAATATGCCATCTCTTAATGTTTTCCTTAAATAATCTAGCATTCTCATAGGCTTCACTTCTAAACTCATCTAAAGCATGCATATCTAATAAACGCTTTTCCCCTGTTGCTTTGAGATCATAATTTAGATTCTTGATTACCCAAAAAGCTTGGTGTTCTAGTTCTAAAGGTAAATGTCATGCCTTACCATACACCATTTTATAAGGTTTCATACCCATTGGATTTTTTAATGCAGTACGATATGCCCATAGAGTGTCATTTAACTTGTATGACCAATCTTTTCTCGATTTGTCCACCGTCTTCTCGAGTATGGTCTTCAGTTCTCTATTAGAGAGTTCCACTTAACCACTTGTTTGGGGATGATATGGTGATGCAACGCGGTGAGTTACTCCATACTTGCTGAGGACTTTCCTGAAAGTCCCTTTCATAAAATGAGAACCACTGTCAGTAATTAAAAATCTAGGCACTCCAAACCTGGGGAATATGACATCCTTGATCTTCTTTACTGAGGTAGTTACATCTGCATGATTTGTTGGGATAGCTTCAACCCACTTAGTAACATAGTCAACACAACAAGGATATGAGTATAACCACTTGACTCTATAAATGGTCCCATGTAATCCATTCCCCATACATCAAAGGGTTCAATTATGAGACTATATGTCATTGCCATTTCCTGTCTCCTACCTATATTACCTCTTCTTTGACAAGCATCATAGTATTCCACATACATGTGTGCATCCTTGAGTAAGGTGGGCCAATAGAATTCGGATTGAAGTACCTTTGCAGCAGTTCTTTTACCTGCATGATGCCCTCCGTATGGACTGTCATGACAAGCCTTCAATATCGCATTCATTTCTTGATTAGGCACACACTTCCGAATAATTCCATCAATTCAATGACGATATAGATACAGATCATCCCAAAAGTAATATTTAAGATCATTAAAGAATTTCATTCTTTGATTTCTTAACATACCGGGAGGTATAAATTTCGTTGCTAGATAGTTAGCATAATCTGCATACCAAGGATAAGCAATTTCTACTTTTGCTAAATATTCTCCTAGAAATGATTCATTAATAGGTAGGGGGTCATTAATTATTTCCTCCATCCTAGAGAGATGATCTGCTACAGGATTATCCTTACCCCTCTTGTCTACTATTTGCAAATCGTATTCTTGTAGTTATAAAACCCACCTAATCAACCTGGGCTTAGCATCCTTTTTCACAAGGAGGTGACTCAAAGCCTGGTGATCCGTATGAATTATTACCTCATAATTAATTATGTAAGATCTAAATTGTTGGAAATATGCCCTAGAGACAAATAGTAGTAAGGACTATTATCATATTTCATATAGTTTATGATTAAGTTTTATATCATGCTATAATTGTATTGAGTGGAAACATCAATACACGTGTGATATACAAACAACCGGGGGTTCCCAGTGAAACTCTAGTCACTGGTTCATTGGTCAACAGATGATCATGTGGCATTTATGCTAGTTGGAAATGAAGTCATCTCATTTCGAGAATGACATGATGAATCAATACCCAACCTAAACATTGTGACCCGATCATGTCACGAAGTTCAAGTTACAATGATTAGAAATGGATCCTCGTAGACTATTCCTTAGACCGTGAGGCTATATCAATCATTGTCTCCCGAGAGTGCTTTGATAGCATCAAGCGCCACTTGGTAATACAGTGGTTATAAAGGTGTGTTCAGGTACTCAGAGGAAACTATTGAGGTAATACATGTCAAGAACGGGATTTGTCCGTCCATGTGATGGGAAGATACTCGAAGGGCCCACTCAGAGAAGTTATATCCAATAGCTGCGTAGCGTGTGATTTGATCACGGGGATATCACTT
This sequence comes from Avena eriantha, assembly GCA_910589775.1. Taxonomy (NCBI): domain Eukaryota; kingdom Viridiplantae; phylum Streptophyta; class Magnoliopsida; order Poales; family Poaceae; genus Avena; species Avena eriantha. Next base: position 278,808,320 of record OU342746.1, on the reverse strand, counting down.
GTCGGAACAAGTCAAGTAGCGTTGTTCAGTAACGAGATTGAACACGACATGGTGATGTCAGTGATCAGATCTCGGGCAATGCAAGTATCAAGAGACAAAGGGAATAAGACACGACTGTCCCGGTTCAAACGACGAAAGATCTTCGTGGAACGCACAGGGGTCACATGGCCATCCAGGTCCCTCTGTCGATCATTGGTGTGGGAGTGTCCCGACCATGTCTGGAGTGTTCCTGAACCGTGGGGTATCACGCTTAAGGGCTTGATGATTAGAGAGTGTTTATAGGATCGGTGGAATCGCCGAAGAATAGTAGAGAGAAAACCAGAAGGGTTTCGGTAAGTCCGGAGGATGTCCGAACTGGAGGTGGAAAGTTTTCCATAGTCACGGAGATTGAATAATGTGTGAATGAATGTTAAATGTTGAGTTAATCATTTATTCATAATTATTTAATAAAGAGAAAATCAATTTAAATGGTCAAAGGCTTAATGGGCCAATTTCCGGAGGGAGAGGGCCCATTAGGGAAAGGAGAGAGGGAGAAGGGGCAAGGGGGCTGGCCGGCTGGGCCTATCCCCCCCCCCCCCCCCCCCCCCCCGCGCGGGGCCCACTAGGTGGCCGGCGACCTCCCCTCCCCCTCCTCTCGTTTAGTCCCACCCTAGGACTTTGAGGGAGGTAGTACCTCCCCTCCCCTATATATAGTAGGGGTATTTGGCCAAATTAAATACACCAATAATCAATAAAGGTCTTCTCACTTTTGAGAGGACCTCCAGTTGATATTTTCTCTCTCCCCTCTCTCTCACGTGACCGTGGTCCCAAGTCTGGACTGCGCGAACGGGAGACATCTTCACCGCGGAGCGCCGTGATACGTTGCAAACGTATCTATAATTTTTGATGTTCCATGCTTGGTTTTATCTACTTTCTTGTGTTTTGTCCACACTTTGGAGTACTTTTCATATGATTTCTTGGACTAACCTATTAACAAGTGCCATAGTGTCAGTTGCATGTTTTCTGCTATTTTTGGTTCCAGGAAAGTCAGAAAATCAATATTCTCGGAATTGGACGGGACAAAAGCCAAAGTTACTATTTTCCCGGAAGACTCACGGAGCCAGAAGGAGAGTCGGAGATGGGCCACAGGGTGGCCACACCCCCCTTGGCACGAGCCAGCCTAGGCCACGCCAGGGCATGGTGTGGGCCCCTAGCCGGCCACCGACCTTGCCTCCTTCGCCTATATATTCCTCCCGAGGCGGAAACCCTAAATCGTCAATCATAAATCCACGAAAAGTTCCACAGCACCGTCGCCACCGAAGGGGAGATTCGGGGGACAGAAAGTCTCTGTTTCGGCACACTATCGGGACGGGGAAGTGCCCCCGGAGCCATCTCCATCAATCTCCACCACCATCTCCATCGCCGTTGCTGATTCCCATGATGAGGAGGGAGTAGTTCTCTCTCGAGGCTAAGGGTTCTACCGGTAGCTATGTGTTCATCTCTCTCTATGCATGATCATATTGTGATCATGAGCTTTGTAATCAAGTAGATCTACCTTGCTACTCAAGTGCTTTAATAGATCTCTGCTCTCCCCATGTGTGTGAAAGTGACAGCGTGCACACCATGGTGGCACTTAGGCTAGAGATTACAAATACTTGTTATGAGTTATATTTGGAGTTGGATGTCTTTATGAAATTGTGGTGTTTGTTGGACTCATCTAGTACTCAAGGCGACAGTGTGGGATTTTCTAGATGGGAAAGGCTTACTTTGAGGTGTGCTGTTATAGCCCTACCATCGATTAGAGTGTCCAACCAGAGAGTAGTTAAGAGTAGTATCATGAAGAAGAATATATTTATATGAGTGTTCACTAGTGAAAGTATGATCCCTAGGCCTTGTTTCTAAGCACTGAAACACCGTTTGCTATTAGATCTATTACATGTTTGCTTGCTTCCATCTTTATTTCAGTTTGCCTTTAGTCTCTTCCACGCCATCAAGCTATTTTATATCACCGTTACCACTTATAATTATCCATACCACTTGTATTTTACTATCTCTTCGCTGAACTAGTGCACCTATACACCTGACAAGTGTATTGGGTGTGTTGGGGACACAAGAGACTTCTTGTATCTTGATTGCAGGGTTGCTTGAGAGGGGATACCTTTGACCACTTCCTCCCTGAGTTCGATAAACCTTGGGTGATCCACTTAAGGGAAAACTTGCTGCTGTTCTACAAACCTCTACACTTGGAGGCCCAACAACTGTCTACGAGAATAGAAGTGCGTAGACATCAAGCTATTTTCTGGCGCCATTGCCGGGGAGGTAGGTAAAAGGTATTCACACCGGAGGATTAAAGAAGAAGAACCTCCCACGGCAAACGCCTATTTTCTGGCGCCGTTGTCGGGGAGGTAAGGTAAAAGGTACTCACATCCTCCGGTGTGAGTGCTCGAAGTTATATCCTTTAGATTCTGCAATTTTGTCTTTTTGTTTCTTGTTTTCACTAGTTAGGCTTAATGGAAAACAACAACAAAATTAGAGAGCTTTATAGTATTTATCTTGAGTTAGGACATGAAGTGTTTGAAGAGAAAATTAAAAAACCTATGGAACTTTATTTGCATGCTAATAGCAATGTTGTTAGTATGAATTCTTTGGACACCATTATTGCTAATGCTATGGAAAAGTCTAAGCTTGGGGAAGCTAGTTTCTATGAAAATGATCTTTTTAGTTCCCCAGCTTTGGAAGATAGCTATTCTATTGCTTATGATGATACCAAACCTCCAATATATGATGATTACAATGATGAATATGATATTTTCAGTCCACCTAATATTGAGGAGAAAATTAATTATGATTGCAATATGCCTCCTATATTTGATGATTATGGTGATGAGAATAATAATGATAGCTATTTTGTTAAATTTGCTCCCACTATGATTAATAAGAATGACTATTCTTATAGGGAGAGTAATAATTGTTTTATGCATGTGGCTCATGATAAGAATGTTTCATGTAATTGTTATATTTTTAATTTTATTCATGATGCTACTGAAAGTTATTATGAGAGAGGGAAACATGGTTTTATGCATCTCAATAATATTAAGTTTCCCCTCTTTATGTTAAAAGTCTTGAAGTTGCATTTGTCTGATTTTCCTATGCTTGTTAAAAGTCTTTATGTTAAAAGTCTTAAATGTGTTTTGAATTTGGTTCTTGATGCTCTCTTTTACTTCAATTCATATTTTTTATGTGAGCATCTTCTCAAACTATCATGCCTAACTTAAGGGCGTTAAAGAAAAGTACTTATTGGGAGATAACCCAAAAGTTTTAGATGAGTCTTGGAAGTTATTACCTCTGTAATGACCGCTCCTTATCCTTTTTATTTGCTTTTTGTGCCAAGAGTAACCTCTAATGAGAGAGAAGTAATGATTGGGAAAGTTGCTGTCCCGAAACAAATTTCTCTGCTTCACCGTAAATATTCGTGTAAAATCTCTGTATGTCCTTTTGAGGCGTGAATGTTTTTGTTTCTGCACCAGGTTGTTATCTAACTTTCGTTAGTTCAACACTTTTTGATTTGAGCAACAGAAGGTCTTCGAAAAAATTAGTCTTTACCTGCTGGTCTGTTTTGACAGATTTCTGCCATTTTCTGCATTTGATTCTTGTTGGTTCCTTTTTTAGTTCTTTTGGGAAATTGAGCTTTTTGAGGGAAGTGCTATAGTAGCTAGTGTTTTAATGGAAGTTTATTGGTGTTAGAACTGAACCTAAAAGACCTATTATCTTGAGTGCACTAATGCTGCTAATAAAGATTGTGTGAAGTTTTATCGGTGAACTACGCTCTAAGTTGCATGCCTGGATGAGCGAAAGTGGTTAAAATAGTACGGTGGGGCCTAGGGGCCACTCACAGGTAGACCTGTCGGCCGTCCTAACCACTTCCAGAACATCGGGACAAGAACGAGCGGCGTAGTCGGCAGGCGAAGGGATCAACTACATACACAAGTGAGTATGTATGCAAGCCACCATAGAACAGTTTTCAGAGCCATTCCATCTAAAAGAAATAAAAATATTGCAACGCCATACGGCAAGATCCAAATATCCTAGATAGAGATAATAGTTTAGGATAGCTCCTCATACATCAAACATCAGAGTATCAGGCAGAAGAGGAAAACAAGATCCGAGTACGGATAAGAATCAAATCGGCATAAGATGCCACATAAATAAACACATCCCGCCCACAGATCTCGCGGATCCCCATCCTCGGAATCTCTACACCGAGTGATCGTTGCCAACATCATCTGTCTCCTCCACCCACTATCCATCTTGCGAATACACCTGTTCATCTGAATCAAACAATTTATCGTGTGAGACCCTAGGGGTACTCAGCAAGTCTTTATGCCTCTAAAGGGGACATATACCTGGGGTGACGCAATAGCAGCAAAAGATAATAACTAAAAAGTCTATAGATACTCGCTATCCATCCGCCTAACCAAAGATAGACGGATGTCCGTTAATTAGTAACAACAGTTATTACAGTATAATTAACAGATCCATCCACCTTCTCGCTTACCAACGAGAATGCGGACGAACAACCCATCTGTTGGCAGTTTTATTAACCATTCCATGAGTATTGCACTATTTACTAGTCAGGTACTTAGTCAAATTAAAAGCGGTACTTTAGTTATACTTGTCTATGATTGAGAAACTGTGCTCCAAGTCGTCCATCACCGTGGACACGGCTTTCAGAAAGATTTACCCTGCAGGGGTGCACAAATAGCAACACACACTCGATCAACCTCGGAAAAACCAAATCAAAACCCAACGAGGCATTCACGACAAAGCGATCATAGGATTCAGAAATATTTCAGGGGGCCACCCCATTAAGCTACCCGCAACGAAGTTGGCCGGCTCCGAGACGGACCCAAGGTTTGCGTCAATGCTGTAAACAACTGGGAACCCAAAAATGTGACCGGGCTTGTCGATACCGCAAAAACATTCCGCATCCAAAACAGTGCAGGTGCTCCACGCACAATCTTAAATAAAACAGTAAAGCATGGCATAAGTACATGATAGTAACAAAGCCCCAAACTACTTTGTGGCCCCAAGAAATAGACATGAATCAAGCTCTGGCTCAGGGGGTCCATAAGGCCTCCTGGATGTGGATAGTGCGAACAAAAAAAGGAACATGAATCAAGTACTCGGGGTCCTACGGGACACAAGTGAGCATGAAAAACCAATAGCAGATATTGCCCACCGGTGCCTCTTTCATTAGTTATCCCATTAATACTCAGGTTAAGTTGTTTAGGTACCTCGTTATCCATCAGACACTCACATACCCTACACATGTTGTTCTGCGACTCGCATGGCTCAAACAACTCATGTAGTAATGGCTCATGGGATGGAGGAACAAGCTTTGGTGGGGTTTAAAAGTAAAGGCTATGCAGCACTTGGGATTCAATTTAATGCAATCGCGACTCAATGATGCAAGAATAAGATAGAGGCAATAGGTACTATATGTATGCAAGCATGTGGTAGTGCTTGCCTGGTAGCTCAGTTGTCGGGAGAGATGGATCTGGGTAGAACTCCTGTGATTCCTGATAATTCCCCTGCTCGGCGTCTATTTGAAGAAGAACCAAACAAACAAGGGCCAACATAAATAAAGTGCACAAGCATAGGAATTAAAATGCGACAAGCAAACAAGCATGCCATGATGAATGATGCACAATTTTCATGGCAATAAAGTAGCATGGCATGGGTGAGGTGTGGGGTACAAGAATAAACATTGTATTAATTATTTGGTCAAGTTTTATTGCCATAAACAGTTCTGATTTTTAATGATGACATGATGCATGCTTACATTCAGAACATGGCATGCATAGACAGAATGGGCTCGTCGCGCTGATCGAATTAGACATATTATTTGTCGAATTTGGAGTTGTAGAATTAAAGTTATTAATTATTTAAGAAAAGGCATTTTTATTGCATTTAAACAATTTCAAAAATTTAATTTGCCCAAATGATATTTTGAATGGCATATTTGAAATCCTCACCTTTTTGTGATTCCAAAACATATATCATTTGTATTATTTGGAATTACAAATTAAAAGTTATTAAAAACAGTTTTAAATTCATATTTAAACATTTCTGAATTTTTTTTAATTTAAACAGGAAACACCCAGACTTTTTATACTCAGAGGCAGCTAGCCACAGCCGCGGACAAGCGGGGCCGTGCTGAGCTGGCAAAAAACTGCGCGCAGAGCCTTTCCTTACCGCGCGGAAGGCTAGCCACAGCAACTGACAGGCGGACCCGATGCTAGAGCGAGCCCACGCGCCAGCGGGGGTGATGGGGTTTGCCACGCGGCGAAGCTGGGGAGCGCAGGTAGAGGGGTCCTAAACTTGCGGTACCTTTCTGTAAAAAGGCCACTGCGGCTGACAGGTGGGGCTCAGGGAGACTGCGGGTTTAGGAAACAAAAAGGGGTGGGGGTTATCTGCAAGAAAGCCAACGCTACTGTGGATCTTCCAGGGCTAGTCTGACGAAACTGACGGAGCGCAACGCGCGTCGCGACGGGGATCGAACCCGCGACCTCGCGCTCACACAGAGGGGTGGAAGCCACTACGGTGGCTAAGGGGTTGGTGCTAGAGAAGTACTACGCGGATAGGTAAGGCTCCTGCATCGCGCCGACAAGGAAACGCTTGCGAGCTCGCCGCACAGAGGGCGCTCGACTAAAAGTCCGGCGTGCACAGGAAACGACGGCGAGAGGATAGGTGTCAGGGGGGTCGGGGCTTCACCGCGGTAGGGTTGGTGGGGCTGGATCAGGTCGGGGCGCCGGGGATCGTCGGCATTGCAGACGCACAGCTGGCTAGGGTTTTCTCGGGACGACGTCGGCGTGCCGCGGGGGTGGGCTTCTCCTCCTCGCTGCCGTGCACATGGGCGTCGTCAGTGTCTCGCGGTCTTCCTCGACAGCCCAAACTCCACGCCCACTCCTCGATGTGGTTTAGGTGGGGGATGCCGACGGGAGGTTGGTGATCGGCGACGGAGAAGAGGTGGTAGGGGTAGCCGAGTTAGCTAGGGCTGCTGCGGTAGGCACTGGGGAAGATGCGGCAGAGGGGGAAAATAGATAAGAAGAGGAGGAGAGGGGTGCCGCAGGGAAGGTTCGGGTGGAAAAGGTGGTTTGGCCACCTTTCTCCCTCTTCCTCACGTGCTAGGCACAGCTTGGGCAGGGCTGGCTGCGGCCGGGGCCAGGGAGAGGATGGTGGCCCGGGTGGGACCAGCTTGGCAGCGAGAGAGAGAAAGAGAGGGAGGCTCGGCAGGGTGGTTGAGCAAGGGGCTCGGTCTAGGGTTGGGGTTAGGTTAGGAAGGGGTGGCTCGGCAAGGGGTAGAGGGAAAAGTTGGTGAGGGTTTAGGGTAGAGAGGAAGGCTAGGGTTGGCTCTTGCCGAAGCTAGGAGGGGTGGTTAGGGCTAGGTGGTAGATGAGCATGGTTAAGGTAGGGTAGGGTGGTAGGTTGTCACATGATCAAGCAAGATCAAGCAAGGTTGGTGATGGAGGTGAGGTAGGGATAGGACTAGGGTTTTTGGTTCACATGATCAAGCACATGGGTGGGGTGATGGATAAGGAGGGGAAGATGTAGAGCTTTTTGTATGTGACAAGCAAAGCCACGTCCATGCATGATGGATCAAGATGAGGGTGGAAGGGAGATAGAGAGGTGTTCAGGGTTTTGGTGCACAGGGCAAGGAGAGACAAGATCAAGATGGTGAGGTTTTAGCAAGAGCAAAAGAATAGAACTTACTTGCCATGATCCCAAAAGTCAAATTAAAACCCAAAAGAATGGAATGGTGAGGCTTGTTGCATGGCCCATGCATGGGCATTAAATGCCATGTCTAATCTTGTGAAAACAAAATAATAATCATGGCATTTATACACATGCATTCCAAAGTATGGAGCTAAGGTCAAGCCCAAAAGAATTAAAATGTAATAAAATGGATGTTTCATGTGGAGTAGATGAAGATGATCATATTTGGATATAATTTGGACTTGCTAGTGTGTATGTTCCACTAGATGTTTAATGAGCCCAAAAATACCCCAACATGAGCATACATTCATAATAATCCATATGGAAGCTTGACAAGGGGAACCACTCACAAGGCATGCAAAGGTGGCTCCACATATCATTAATGTGAAAACAACATGAAGCTAGTGTGAGGGCATGTGGAAAATAGAAGTGGATCCATCCCAACCCACATGAGCTAGATTTAAATGTCAAAGGAAAAGTGTAAAAGCTCATGGATAATTAGGATGGTGGAATTGTAAGGTGGTGACAAGGAAAAGGTGGTGAAGTGGAATAAAAGATATGCCCCCCAACTCAACTTGGGCATCAAGCATTTATCAAGAACCAAATACAATATATCAAGAGCCAAATACCATTCTAATGCATATGAGAGAAGAACCAAATGAAAAGGGTTTTATATGATGCTCAAATGCAAGGTGGCATGATGACATGAGCATGATAAAATTATGATGCATCAATTATATGTAGGAAGTAGAAATTATATTACTAGACCATGTAGCATTACATATGTTAGACAGATGGGATGCTACATTTGTACCCCGTTGATATCATGTTCTTTTGCTTATGGATCCCGGCGGTGTGAAATAAAAGTGTAACTTGTAAGATCATGGAGTTTGTATGTGTGTTAGAGAAACGCCTGGGCCGCTAGCCTAAGCCTTGCCTAATCATGGTGGAAACTTGCAGCATCACTATAATGAGCACTCTATGAAGCATTCTCAAAAAAACCCTATGCAAATAGCAAATAAAAAGATCGCCGAGATGCTCATTGTCTGTTTGCCTTGTCATTTTGATTATGGGATAGCTCCTGTATCATGTGCAAGGGGTACCCCGTTTGCGGTTCTTTATGATACACATGTACTTACAATGACAAGAGCTTACTCGTGACTGAAGTTGAGTAGCATGAGGATCGGTCTTCGTAAGTAAGGGGTGTGAGATTTCGGTTTATAACTTGTCAAGCATATCCTCTTAGTTGTGTCACTTTAACCTTAATCACCTTAAAGATGCTTATGATAGGGCAATGAGAGATGAAAGCTATAAGTACCATAATTTTTGGAAGCTCTTTATGAGACTTGAATCCCTACTTCCTTTTACAAAGGCCTTTCTTCCACCATTACATTGAGTCTCCACCTTCTATCTTTATGCACCTACTTTGAGAGCATAGTGGCCATTCTTAGTTCTATGTGCATTGTCCCAAGACTTGTTGATTGATGCATAACTTTGATATTGCTTGTTTTAAACTATTTGTATCTAGTCACTCTTATGAACTTTGAAGGTGTCCTATGCATTTATGTTTTTCTACTCTATGAGGGACAAGCTGAATGCCATTATGCTATGTTTTCTTTATGTGAAACAAACAAACGTCTTGCAAAGCACTGTTATTCATGAATCTTTTGTTTGTGCCTTTTCATGTTGCATCATAGTTTCTTTGTCCTATTGCTAGAACTTTGTCTTTCATGCTATGTTGAAGTACTATGATCCCAGCTTCGAATGTTTTACAAATACTTTCATCAAGTTTATGATGGTGCATGTCACCTAAAAAATTATTCTTTCTTTTTATCACTGACCTACTCGAGGACGAGCAGGAGTTAAGCTTGGGGATGTTGATACGTTGCAAATGTATCTATAATTTTTGATGTTCCATGCTTGGTTTTATCTACTTTCTTGTGTTTTGTCCACACTTTGGAGTACTTTTCATATGATTTCTTGGACTAACCTATTAACAAGTGCCAGTTGCCTGTTTTCTGCTATTTTTGGTTCCAGGAAAGTCAGAAAATCAATAATCTCGGAATTGGATGGGACAAAAGCCAAAGTTACTATTTTCCCGGAAGATTCATAGAGCTAGAAGGATAGTCAGAGAGGGGCCACAGGGTGGCCACCCCCTCCCCCTTGGTGCGGGCCAGCCTAGGTCGCGCCAGGGCATGGTGTGGGCCCCCTGGCCGGCCACCGACCTTGCCTCCTTTGCCTATATATTCCTCCCGAGGCAGAAACCCTAAATCGTCAATCAGAAATCCACGAAAAGTTCCGCAGCACTGCCGCCACCGAAGGGGAGATTCGGGGGACAGAAAGTCTCTGTTTCGGCACACTGGCGGGATGGGGAAGTGCCCCCGGAGCTATCTCCATCGATCTCCACCACCATCTCCATCACCGTTGCTGATTCCCATGATGAGGAGGGAGTAGTTCTCTCTCGAGGCTAAGGGTTCTACCGGTAGCTATGTGTTCATCTCTCTCTCTATGCATGATCTATTGTGATCATGAGCTTTGTAATCAAGTAGATCTACCTTGCTACTCAAGTGCTTTAATAGATCTCTGCTCTCCCCATGTGTGTGAAAGTAACAGCGTGCACACCATGGTGGCACTTAAGCTAGAGATTACAAATACTTGTTATGAGTTATATTTGGAGTTGGATGTCTTTATGAAATTATGGTGTTTGTTAGACTCATCTAGTACTCAAGGTGACAGTGTGGGGTTTTCTGGATGGGAAAGGCTTACTTTGAGGTGTGCTATTATAGCCCTACCATTGATTAGAGTGTCCAACCAGAGAGTAGTTAAGAGTAGTATCATGAAGAAGAATATATTTATATGAAAGTGTTCACTAGTGAAAGTATGATCCATAGGCCTTGTTTCTAAGCACTGAAACACCGTTTGCTATTAGATCTATTACATGTTTGCTTGCTTCCCTCTTTATTTCAGTTTGCCTTTAGTCTCTTCCACGCCATCAAGCTATTTTCTATCACCGTTACCACTTATCATTATCCATACCACTTGTATTTCACTATCTCTTCGCCGAACTAGTGCACCTATACACCTGACAAGTGTATTGGGTGTGTTAGGGACACAAGAGACTTCTTGTATCTTGATTGCAGGGTTGCTTGAGAGGGGATACCTTTGACCACTTCCTCCCTGAGTTCGATAAACCTTGGGTGATCCACTTAAGGGAAAACTTGTTGCTATTCTACAAACCTCTATCCTTGGAGGCCCAACAACTGTCTACAAGAATAGAAGTGCGTAGACATCACGCCATCGCGTTGCGGGATTCAGATCCGGGAGCTCTACTTCTGCAACTGCTGCTGGATCGGGGAAGCAGGAGTCATCGTCAGGCACCGGACGTGTGTAAATCCCCACAAGGTGTCGTACTTGAGACACTCAAGTCGTTGGAGCCAAAGGAGCGCGAGGACTTCATCACGACCTTGAGGTTGGCTTCAGCTCGTCTACATCAACCACGCTCTCCTAAGCGTTGACAACGCTTTTCGGTCTTCAAGGGTAAGTTCGCGAAAAACCCCTCCCGTTACTGTATTACTAATAGATAGGTCCTGGCAGCTTCAGGGTTCAGGAACGTAGGGTAAAATTTATTGTTTTCATATGCGGAACCCCTACAGTGGTATCAGAGCTAGATCTATGCGTAGTAATGCTAGTACGGGTAGAACACACGAGATGTAGCGTGTGGGCGTTGATTAGTTGTTACCCACCCACGTGTACTTGTGTATACCGCAGTAATGCTTGATGAAGCGGCCCCAACCGACTTTACACGTTCATTCGTGAGACTGGTCCACGCTTGACATATGGCTTGTACCGTATAAAGTGGCTTAGGGGGGTGTCTTTCTCTCTCGCATTAGTTGGTGTACCATTTGCAATGGAGGGCCCCGAAAGGGGTGTAGTAGAGACAACTACTTGATCAGTGTTGTGCTGAAAGTTCGTAGGTAAGAATGGTTCTTGTGCGAAAGCCCATTCAACCACGTAAAACATGCAAAGATAAAGTAAAGGCGTCTAACTTTGTTTTGCAGGGGGTGTTGCTTTGTGATATGGTTGTGGCAAAGGTAAAGTGATTACCTTTTGTTAAGTAGTAGTAGATAGTCACGAAGGTGATGAACTACCACGCCGGAATGACACCGGTACCCTGGTGTCAACGGCGCCGGAACCCGGTGACGACAGATGGAGATCATGACGTGAAGGACCATATCACATCGCATTTACATTCAATGTTATTGTTTGTATATCTTATTGTGTGCTAGTATTAGATACTCGACGGTAGCCTAATAAGATGATCCCTGTTAAAATTACTAACGATTGTGTTCCCTCTTAGTGTGCACCACCAAGAAAGTTCTTCGGTATGAGGCAATCCAGGGTACATGCCTGGGTGTCAGACATATCTACGTTCGCATACAGTGGGTGTAAGCCATATTGCATAGCGAATACACTAAGGTTGAGTTGGCGAGCCTAGCACGCCATAGAAGCGTGGCCTCGGAACACGGATGGTCGAAAGATCGAGCACGAGTCGCATGAATGATGTGACCGACGTTTAGCGTCCACCTTTGAACCCACATCGATGGCCGTGTCAATCGGGGGAGATGTGGCTGATAGGGGTCGTGTTATCACTAGGAACCCTTGTGGGGATAGGTGTTTCTGAGTGGAGTTATTATTAACTCATTTAAATATAAACTTATTCTAAATTCCTTTCGCAATTACAAATGTAGAAAATGGTTCTCCCCGAGATTACCTTCCCTATCGACGATTGGTTAAAAGGAGAAAAACTAAAGTTAGATGGATCCAACTTTTCTGCATGGGTCATGCGCCTGTTTGATCTCCTTGGTGAGAACTTTGTAGCTGACTACATGACCTGCGAGATGTATTTGGAGCCACCCTATTCAAATGAGACCCAGGAGCAGTGGGATCTGCGCCGTCGTCGTCGTGTGATGGCCACATTCATATCAGTGACGATGCGCCTCAGAATGGAGGATGGGCTATGGCCAATAGTGGGAAGTCTTAAACCCCGAGTGGTCATGGCACATCTGAGATCACATTTCGTGGAACAGGTGCGCATGTGGGAGTATGAGCTGATGGGGGACTTCCTCTCTATAAAGATGGAGGAGGGCTCTTATACATTGCAAATGTATCTATAATTTTTGATGTTCCATGCTTGGTTTTATCCACTTTCTTGTGTTTTGTTCCAACTTTGGAGTACTTTTCATATGATTTCTTGGACTAACCTATTAACAAGAGCCACAGTGCCAGCTGCCTGTTTTCTGCTGTTTTTGGTTCCAGGAAAGTCAGAAAATGAATATTCTCGGAATTGGACGGGACAAAAGCCAAAGTGCCTATTTTTCCGGACGTCATCAGATGCCAGAGTACGAGACGGAGAGGGGCCAGGGGGCACCACACCACCTGGCCGCGCGGCCAGGCCTGGCCCGCGCCAGGGGGTGGTGTGGCCGCTCCCGGCACCCCCTCGGCCTCTCCTTCCGCCTATATATTGCCCTCGGGAAGAAAACCCTAAGGGCCCGATCAAAAATCCACGAAAGAGTCTGTAGCCGCCGTCATCTCCATCCCTAGATCGGGAGGGATCTGAAGCTCTTCCCGACACCCTACCGGAGAGGGGAATTCACCCTGGAGGCCTTCTTCATCATCATGCAAGCCTCCGGTGTGATGCGTGAGTAGTTCATCTCTGGACTACGGGTCCATGTAGTAGCTAGATGGCTGGTTCTCCTCCTTTGTGCTTTCATGTCTAGATCTTGTGAGCTCCGTTCATGATCAAGATCATCTATTTGTAATTCTGCATGTTGTGTTTGCGGAGATCCGATGGATATTGAGATGCTATTTCAGATTGATTATTGATTCTATCATGTCTTTGTTATTTGTGATCTTGCATGTTGTACGTTGTTCGTAGCTATCTTGGCCAAGTAGATGCTAGCAACTCCAAGAGTTAGTATTTATGCTCGATAGTGGGTTCATGCCTCTGGTAATCTGGGGAAGTGACAGAAATCTCTAAGGTACTAGATGTGTTGTTGCTACTAGGGAGAAAACAACGATCCTTTGTTCATAGAACAATCGTATTGTTTACTTTACATGCAATTCGTAATGCAATAGTCTGTTGCTTGCAACTTAATACTGGAGGGGGTTCGGAAGATAACCTGAAGGTGGATTATTAGTCATAGATGCACTTGGATGGCGGTCTATGTATAATGTTGTAATGCCTAATCAAGTCTCAAAGGAGTCAAGATGATTAGTATATGCTTGTATGCTTTCTCAATGTTTGTCAATTGCCCCGCTATAATTTCTTCACCCAGCATGTTATCTATCTTAAGGAGAGCCACCTCTAGTGAACTATGGACCCCAATCCTTTCTTTTATATTCAATCTACAAACTATTTACTGCTTTGTGTTTACTTTCTGCAAACTATTACTTCTTTCCATTCGATACATTTAATCCTTTGTTTTCCGCAAAACACGGTGAGATTGACAACCTCATTGCAAGTTGGGGACAAAGTTCTGTGGTTGTGTTGTGTAGGTCTCCACGTTGCTACTAGCACTGGTAGTGCACCCTGCCAAAGCTCAGCTAGTAACACCTTTGGGGTGTTTCCTTGCTCCTACTGGTTCGATAAAACCTTGGTTTCATAACTGAGGGAAACTTGCTGCTGATCTCATCATACCTTCCTCTTGGGGTTCCCAACGAGCTCTACATCAACACCGCCATCAAGCATTTTTCTGGGCGCCGTGCATTGAGCCATCAAGCGATTTTCTGGCGCCGTTGCCGGGGAGTCAAGGACATATTCACAAGGGGAGTCCCTCATAACCAAGCTCTTTACTTTGTTATTTTTGTTTTGCTTAGTTTGCTTGTTCTGTTCTTCAAAAACACAAAAAATTAGTTTTACTAGTTTGTTCTCATAGGAGAGGCAAAAGAAATCTTCTCTCTCTTCTTAGGGAAGTGTTCTATACCTTTCTTGAGTGGGAGTTAATATTTAATGGTGCCTTCTTTCATATCAATAATGGCACCAACAGTTCTAAGAAAAGGTCTTCCCAAAGTAATAGGACAAGAAGCATTGCATTCAACATCCAAAACATAGAAATCAACGGGGACATACGCATTTTTAACCATAATAAGAACATCATTAAGAATCCCCGTGAGTTTTTTTAGCATTATCATTGTTAGGAGGATATGGCTTATAATTGTTGTTACCAAAATTGTTCCTATAGGCATTGTTGCTAAAATTGTTATTTCTTATAAAGTTCACATCAACTTGCTCTTCTTGAGCAATCAAAGAGGCTAAGGGAACATTATTTGGATCAATATGAGCTTTCCTATTAACAAGCGTAGACATAATAATATCAATCTTATCACTCAAGGAGGAGGTTTCTTCAACAGAATTTACCTTCTTACCTTGTGGAGCTCTCTCACTATGCCATTCGGAGTAGTTAACCATCATATTATCTAGAAGCTTTGTTGCAGCACCCAAAGTAATGGTCATAAAGGTACCTCCAGCAGCAGAATCCAATAGGTTCCTTGAGGAATAGTTCAATCCTGCATAAAAGGTTTGGATGATCATCCAAGCAGTCAGTCCATGAGTGGAACAATTCTTTACCAAAGATTTCATTCTTTCCCAAGCTTGAGCAACATGTTCATTATCAGATTGTTTAAACTTCATTATTTCACTTCTCATAAATATAATCTTAGCAGGAGGATAGTATTTTCCAATGAAAGCATCTTTGCATTTAGTCCAAGAATCAATACAATTCCTAGTTAAGGAATTCAACCACTCTTTAGCTTTTCCTCTCGAAGAGAAAGAAAACAATTTAAGCTTAATAATATCTCCATCTATATCCTGATGCTTTTGCATCTCACAAAGTTCAACAAAGTTATTTAGATGGGCAGCAGCATCTTCATTACCAATACCAGAAAATTGTTCTCTCATAACAAGATTGAATAAAGTAGGTTTTATCTCAAAGAAAGTAGCTTCAGGAACACGTGGAGCAATAGGTGTTCTCATGAAATCATTGTTGTTGGTGCTAGTGAAGTCACAAACTTAGTGTTTTCAAGAGTAGTCATTTTTTTGTATTTTGAATAAAGAAAGCAAACTAGTAAAACTATTTTTTGTGTGTTTTTGATAAAGAAACAAGCAAACAAAGCAAAAGTAAACTAAGCAAAACAAAAATAAAAAAGTAAAGAGATTGGTTATGAGGGACTCCCCTTGTGAAGATGTCCTTGACTCCCCGGCAACGGCGCTAGAAAAAGAGCTTGATGGCCCAAAATATATCGAGCTTGTTGGGGAACCCCAAGAGGAAGGTATGATGAGCACAGCAGCAAGTTTTCCCTCAGCATGAAACCAAGGTTATCAACCAAGTAGGAGCAAGGAAACACCCCAAAGGTGTTGCTAGATGAGCCTTGGCAGGCCGCACTACTGGTTCTAGTAGCAACGTTGAGACCTGCACAACACAACCACAAAACTTTTCCCCCAATTTGCGATGAGGTTGTCAATCTCACCAGTTTTGCTGAAAACAAAGGATTAAACGTATCGAATGGAAGGAAGTAATAGTTTGCAGAAAGTAAACACAAAGCAGTAAATAGTTTGTAGATTGAATATAAAAGAAAGGATTGGGGTCCATAGTTCACTAGAGGTGGCTCTCCTTAAGATAGATAACATGCTGGGTGAACAAATTATAGCGGGGCAATTGACAAACATTGAGAAAGCATACAAGCATATACTAATCATCTTGACTCCTTTGAGACTTGATTAGGCATTACAACATTATACATAGACCGCCATCCAACTGCATCTATGACTAATAATCCACCTTCAGGTTATCATCCGAACCCCCTCCAGTATTAAGTTGCAAGCAACAGACTATTGCATTACGAATTGCATGTAAAGTAAACAATACGATTGTTCTAAGAACAAAGGATCGTTGTTTTCTCCCTAGTAGCAACAACACATCTAGTACCTTAGAGATTTCTGTCACTTCCCCAGATTACCAGAGGCATGAACCCACTATCGAGCATAAATACTAACTCTTGGAGTTGCTAGCATCTACTTGGCCAAGATAGCTACGAACAACGTACAGCATGCAAGATCACAAATAACAAAGACATGATAGAATCAATAATCAATCTGAAATAGCATCTCAATATCCATCGGATCCCTGCAAACACAACATGCAGAATTACAAATAGATGATCTTGATCATGAACGGAGCTCACAAGATCTAGACATGAAAGCACAAAGGAGGAGAACCAGCCATCTAGCTACTACATGGACCCGTAGTCCAGAGATGAACTACTCACGCATCACACCGGAGGCTTGCATGATGATGAAGAAGGCCTCCAGGGTGAATTCCCCTCTCCGGCAGGGTGCCGGGAAGAGCTTCATATCCCTCCCGATCTAGGGATGGAGATGACGGCGGCTCCAAATTCTTTCGTGGAATTTTGATCGGGTACTTAGGGTTTCCGTATCAGAGGCAATATATAGGCGGAAGGAGAGGCCGAGGGGGTGCCTGGGCTGACCACACCACCCCTGGCACGGGCCAAGCCTGGCCGCATGGCCAGGTGGTGTGGCCACCCTCTAGCCCTTCCCCGTCTCGTATTCTGGCTCAAAGTGTTCCCCGGTAAAATAATAACTTTGGCTTTTGTCCCGTCCAATTCCGAGAATATTCATTTTGTAACTTCCTGAAACCAAAAACAGCAGAAAACAGGCGGCTGGCGCTGTGGCTCTTGTTAATAGGTTAGTCCAATAAAATCATATGAAAAGTACTCCAAAGTGTCGACAAAACATAAGAAAGTAGATAAAACCAAGCATGGAACATCAAAAATTATAGATACATTTGTAATGTATCAATCACCACCATCATCATCACCAGCACCATCACCACCACTTCATACCGATGTAACAATTGGGTTGAATCTTGCATAGTTCTTAGGGGAAAATTTCCCGGTGTTGATTACTCCTTGTAGTTGATGCTATTGAGTGAACCGTTGAATTATTGTTTATGTTCATATTGTTATACATCATTATTTCATCTCTGATCATGATCCATATGATGTCTTGTGAGTAGTTTGTTTTGTTCTTGAGGACATGGGAGAAGTCATGTTGTTAGTAGTGGAGTTGTGTTGAGAAAGATTCAATGGTTTGACATTTAAGTTGTGGTGTACTTCTTCTAGTGGTGTCATGTGAACATCGACTACATCACATTTCTCCTATATGGACCTAGGGGAATGCATTGTATATTTGGCTACTAATCATAGGGGTTGCCGGAGTGATAGAAACCTGGACCCCCGTTAGAAAACCATTGAACAAGGGAAATTAGGGTCTTAGAGTTTAAAGTTGTGGTTAGGTTTCTACCTTAATTACTTTCTTGTACTTGCGGATGCTTGCAAGGGGTATAATCACAAGTATGTATTAGTCCTAGGAAGGTCGATACATTAGCATAGGTTCACCCACACAACACTTAGTAAACTAAATAAGATTAATCAACTACATGAAGCGAAAGCACTTGACGGAATTCCCATGTGTCCTCGAGAATGTTTGGTCATCTTAAGTAATACAACCGGCTTGTCCTTTGCTAAAGAAAGGATTGGTCCACTTGCTGTATTTATTCTTATTGCTTTTATTTACTCGTACTTTATTTACCTGCATTATCAAAAACCCCTAAAAATCCGTTTGCTAAGTATTTACAAAGAATTCTTGCTCCTAGCCACTCGTCAGCACCTTCTGCTCCTAGTTAGATTCGACACTCTTACTTATTGAAAATACTGCGATACACCCCCTATACTTGTGGGTCATCAGAGACTACATCACTCCAGATGCAACCACAATGAAAGTAGAGTTTTAACAACTACATCACTCTACAGACAACCAAAATACTCAAGTTTTTTAGCCAAGGACTAGACCATCATGTCTAGAACACTTCACAAACCACCAGATCCATCTAGAGGACCAATACCTGCATCTCTACAAGAACCAGCATTTGCACCAGCTGTGAAGTATGACATAAAATCTGGAGCTCTTGGTGTAGCTTGAGCTCTTGGTTCAGCTTGTGTCCTTGGTTGCGCGTGGTGTGATGAAGAACTTGGAACTGCATTTGGCATCGACCTATTTGCCTGTACAGAACAAGTTAATGAATGCTTGTTATTCAATAAGGAAATTAGAGACAACAAGTAATTGTAGCCTATTTACCTTGTGATTATTTTTTCTTAATACAAGATCTGGCCTCAATGGCATAGAGCAGCTTGTGTACTTGTGACCTTGAAGCTTGCAGTTGCTACATGTAATTGTAGCCATTCTAGATGTGTCCTTAGGTTTAGGCACTTCAAACTTCCCTTTCCTCCTTTTTTCCTGCCTTCTTCCTTTAAGATGATCTTTGAAAGCTGGTGGCATGATGTCTGCTGTATTGGTTTTTGTCCATTTTGCATCCCTATTCTATGTCATAATTCACTGTTATTAATTGATATATTTTGTATTGAGAGGTCATACTTATGTTATTTCATCTGTTTTTGCATGGTTGATGACTTTTGGAGCATGGACCGCTGCAGTCAGGATTCTGATGGAAAAGGTGCTATTTGGAGGAAAAATTTGTGAAGATCAGAAAATCCGGGAAAATATACGGAAAATCCTATTTTTCCAGAAGACGAAGGAAGCCAGAAGGGGGGTTGGAGATGGGCCACAGGGGGCCCACACCACCCCCTGGCGCGGGCCAACCTAGGTCGCGCCACCAGGTGGTGTGGCCGCCCTAGTCCACCCCTGGCACTCCCCTCTGGCGTATATATTCCTCTCGAAACCCTAAGACTCAGGGAGCAACCACAGAAAGATTCCGCCGCCTCTACCGGGAGGAAAACACCGAGAGAGAAAGATCTCTTCGGCAGACAGAATTCTACCGAGGGAATTCCTTCCCGGAGAGGGGAGATCGTCGCCATCAACACCACCATCAAGCTAGACTTCATCGGGATCATCATCATCATCATCACCACCATCATCACCATCAGCACCATCATCACCATCTCCATATTGTTGTAACAATTGAGTTGAATCTTGCATTAGTTCTTAAGGGAAACTTTCCCGGTGTTGATTACTCTTTGTAGTTGATGCTACTGAGTGAACCATTGAATTATTGTTTATGTTCAGATTGTTATACATCATTATTCCATCTCTGATCATGATCCATATGATGTCTTGTGAGTAGTTCGTTTTGTTCTTGAGGACATGGGAGAAGTCATGTTGTTAGTAGTGGAGTTGTGTTGAGAAAGATTCAATAGTTTGATATTTAAGTTGTGGTTACTTCTTCTAGTGGTGTCATGTGAACGTCGACTACATGACACTTCACCTATATTAGCCTAGGGGAATGCATTGTGTATTTGGCTACTAATCGTAGGGGTTGCCGGAGTGACAGAAACCTGAACCCCCATTAGGAAACCATTGCACAAGTGACGTAAGGGTCTTAGAGTTTAAAGATGTGGTTAGGTTTCTACCTTAATTACTTTCTTGTACTTACGGATGTTTGCAAGGGGTATAATCACAAGTATGTATTAGTCCTAGGAAGGTCGGTACATTAGCACAGGTTCACCCACACAACACTTAGCAAGCTAAAGAAGATTAATCAACTATATGAAGTGAAAGCACTTGATAGTCTTCCCATGTGTCCTCGAGAACGTTTGGTCATCTTAAGTAATACAACCAGCTTGTCCTTTGCTGCATAAAGGATTGGGCCACTTGCTGCATTTATTCCTACTATCTTTTATTTACTCGTACTTTGTTTACTTGCCTTATGAAAACCCCCTAAAAATCAGTTTGCTAAGTATTTGCAAAGAATTCCTGATCCATACCACTAGCCAACACCTTCTGCTCCTCGTTGGGTTCGACACTCTTACTTGTCGAAAATACTGCGATACACCCCCTATACTTGTGGGTCATCAAGACTATTTTCTAGCACCGTTGCTGGGGAGTGAAGCGCTATTGGAGAGTGGAACTGGTAAAGGAAACTTCTATTGTGAGTATTGTTTACTTCTGCTAGTTGCTTTATTTTCGTTATGGATAATTTGCTGAGTTTCTTATTTGGTAATGCTACTACCACTGCTAAGGTAGTAGATAAGCCACCACCTGCTGAAATTGATGCTTTCAAAATACCTACAAGAATTATTGATCGTGTTATGGATAACTACTATGTTGGGGATGGAACTGTCCATCCCGGTGATCATTTGCTCTTTATACACGAATTATGCGAGTTGTTCAAGTGTGCAGGTATTACTACAGATCAAGTTAAGAAGAAGTTATTCTCATTATCACTGAAAGGAAGAGTTGAGGAATGGTATAATCTGCTGAAGAATGGTCAAGCTCTGGAATGGGAGGAAATAGTGCCTCTCTTTTATTCAAAGTTTTATCCTCCTAGTGAGATTCATAAAGATCGAAATCAAATATACAACTTTTGGCCTCTTGATGGAGAGAGTACAACTCAAGCTTGGGGGAGATTGAAGTTACTAATGCTCAAATGTCCCATTCATGAGCTCCCCAACAATATTATTATCAACAACTTTTATGCAAGGCTCCCTGTAAATGACAAGGATTTATTGGATGCTTCTTGAGCTGGATCATTCACTCGCATGGAAGAAGAAGCTAAATGGGACCTTCTGGACCGTATTCAAGACAATGCTGAAGCTTGGGAGAATGACAAAGGTAGAAAGTCAGGTATAAATTATGATCACGAATGCATTGAATCTTTAATGGAAAGTGATGACTTTCAAAATATTAAAAATGCTTATGGTCTAGACTCTCAAGCTATTGCTTCTTATTTTAAGGCTTTTGCTTCCTACATTGAAGTGCCTAAAAAGAAGTGGAATAAGTATCATGATTCTTATAAAGATGTTGATAAGAGTGTTCCTGCAAGAAATACTGAAGTTTATACTACTAATGATGTCTTACCTGAACCTTATATTGAGAAAATGCCTTTCCCAGTTAAGGTAAAGGAACATTCTATGATAGCTAGTATGGTTAATGAAAGTACAATAAAACCTATTGAACCTGATAAACAAATGGTTGATGAACCTATAATAGCAAATGTGAAAGATTTTTTTACTAAATATGAAGAAGAGGGACACACTATCCTTTGTAAGGATACCTCTAATATTGTTTCACATAGTAGTCTTATGAGAGCTAGTATTCCTGTGTTTTCTATTAGAATAAGTGATCGTTACTATGATGGTTCTTGTGATAGCTATATTGTTAAGTTATGCATGATACTGAAAGTTACTATGAAAGAGGGAAAAGTGTTCTTATGCATCTCAATAATATCAAGTTTCCTCGTTTTATGCTAAAAGTTTTTATGTTGCACTTCTTTTGCCTTCCTATGCAAGTAGCCTCTGGTTTCAACAACTTGTTTGTTTACAAAATTCCCTTGCATAGGAAGTGGGTTAGACTTAAATTTGTGTATTTTTGCTTCTTAATGCTCTCTTTCACCTCAATTCATATTCTTATGTGAGCATTTTCAAAATTATCATGCCCATCTTAATGGCTATAAAGAAAGAGCTTTTTGGGAGACAACTCAATTTGTTTTTGCTTTCAGTTTGTTTTTGCTTCTTTGAGTCTTGGAAGTTATTACTTCGGTAATAACCGCTCCTTACCCTTTTTGTTCGGTTTTTGTGTCAAGATCAACCTCTAATGAGAGAGAAGTAAGATTTGGGAAAGTTGCTGTCCCGAAACAGATTTTTGTGCTTCACCGTAAATATTTGTGAGAGATCTCTGTATGTCGGATTGAGCTGTAATTTTTTGTGCGCCTGCCCCAGGTTGTTATTTAACTTGCGTTAGTTTTGCACTTTTTGATTTGAGTAATAGAAGATTTTCGAAAAATTTGATCTTTACCTGCTGGTCTGTTTTGACAGATTTTGCCACTCTTGCATTTGCTTCATTATTCGATTTCCTTTTTGAATTATTTTTAGGTTTTAGAAAGGAGTTGCTACAGTAGCTTATGTTTTGATGGTTTTCAATTGAAGTTGGACTCAAAAGGTTTTATCACTTCATATATACTAATGTTGCTAATGAGAAATGTGTGGAGTTTTGTGTGAAAGAAATTTCCAGGTAGTGGAGATAATGGTGTAATAAGGAAGAGAAGGGTTTTATGACTCAAGTAATAAGTGTGTGAAGATGAAGATATTTATGTTATTTAAATGGTGACTCCGGAAGAATCTACTAGATACCAAATTCAGAGACCTGCAGAGTCCGCTTTCAAATAGGTAACAGTTCTGGTAAGAAAAGTTCCGCGAAAATACTATCCAACTATATTTTTGCAGTTTTTAGACAATAAGGAAAGCTATGAAGCGAAAGAGGGACCGAAACGGAGCTAGGGTGGCTCACACCACCCTGAGGCGCGGGCCCTCCCTGGCCGCGCCACCAGGTGGTGAGTCCACCCCGGACTCCGTCTCCGACTCGTTTTCTCCTAGTACCTTCCTTTTGTTTTGAAACTTCGTAATATATAATCCCCCGGATCCCCCGAGGTTCATATATCGTGTTTTCATCGTGTTTTCATTTCAATTTGTTTCTGCCAGGAACTATCTTTGAAGCTTAGAAGCACAATGGTGTCCGCCAAGGATAAGGGGAAGAAGCCTATGGAGGAAAAACTCCAAGACCCCGGTCAAGAGGAGGAGATCAAGAGTGAAGGTGAAGAGGAGGCAAAGCACACCGGCACTACCATTGCAAGCATTGGAGTGGTGGCGAACCCTGCCAGGATTAGAAGGACTACACGGATGTCAACTGGAGGGAAACCTCCGCATCACTCTTTAGCTCCACGCTATGCAGGGAAAGAAGACTCCAAGAAGGAAGCATGGAAAAAGAATCACAAGAGCTGGGATCCACAATCTGACATGATCATGCACCGCATCGAGCACAACTCAGAGTTGATTCGTACTCTCACCTTCGAGATTGAGGACTTGGGGAAATTGGTCAAGAATCTCATCGAGAGGATACCACCACCATCAAAGGAGTAATTCGTCATTAGATTTGGCAACCCCTTGGTTTGTTCCAAGCTTGGGGGAGTGCCGCGGTATCACATCACTATCTTCTATCTTTTTACCTTTTTAGTAGAGTCATATCATGAATAGAGAAGTTATCATGTAGGATAGTTTGCACTATGGAAGTGTCCCCTCTCTCGTTAGATATGTATCCCTTGGTGTGAGTTGCCGTTATGGAATATTAATGAGAAGTTCTATCATTTACTCTTTTGCATAGCTTATATTAGTTTTCAATTCGTGGTTATATGATTGATCTTGTTGTTAGTATTGATATCACTTTGGGATCATTGAGTTAATTTAGTTGGTTTTGGAAAACCTGGCTCGGTCAGTAGCACACTATTTTTGAGAGTTGAATGAAAAGATAAAAGTACCTCTAAAGAAAAATAATTTCATCATCTTTCTTTCTTGATTTGCTCATAAGTCTAGTATTCTCTAGTTAAGATCTATTGTGCTTCCAAGGAAGATTGCATGTTTGTTTTTATCACTTGTATGTTTGTTTCCTTCAACTCTTATACTTGCTACCCAGCCTTGCTAGCCAAAAACCTGTACTGAGAGGGAGTTCTTCTCGTGCATCCACTCCTTTAAACCAAAACCTTTACCATTTGCGTCCACCATACCTACCTATTAGCACTATTGCTATTCTAAGTAAATTCTTGTTTTATCTACCTCCCAAATTAAACTTGTTATGTGAAAATTAGTGATTAAAGCTCTCACGAACTTGATGGCACACTTTACTTTCTTGCATTTACTAAACTTGAACCATTGTGCTCACCTATGTTGCGTATATGCTTGCGCTCTGTAAGTTGTGAGTTAGCAGAACCATGCTGTCATGGGGAATGCTTTCAACATTGCACTGGTACCTTGTACCTAGTTGATATCATGTTCTTTTGTCTATGGATGTCGTCGATGTGAAATGAAAGGGGAGCTTGTAAGTCCATGGAGTTATGCATGTGTGTTAGAGAAACGCCTAGGCCGTTGGTCTAATCCATGCTGACATGGTGGAAACCTGCAGCGTAACCATAATGAGTATCTATGAAGCATTCTTCTTATAAAAAAAGAGATAGAGATTGAGAAAAAAGAGAAAAAGAAAAAAAAGATACTATGAAAAGAGGAAAGAGAGAAAAAAGCACCATATTCCCATGGTAAATAAGAAGATTGCTGAGATACTTGTTGTCTGCTTGCCTTGCCATTTTGATATGGGGATTCTTCCATATCATCAGGCAAGGGGTACCCCGTTGGCAGTTCTCTATGATATACATGTGCTTACGATGACAAGAACTTACCGGTGACTAAATTTGAGTAGCATGAGGAGCGGCCCTCGGATTCGAGGGACATGAGATTCTCAATTTACAACTTGTCAATGCATATCCTCGTATTTGATCACCTTAACCTTAATCACCTAAATATGCCTATCATAGGGGCAATGATAGCTGAAAGCTAGTAAGTATCATAATTTTTGGGAGCTCTTTATGAGACTTGCAATCCCTGCTTCCCTCTGCGAAGGGCCTTTCTTTTTACTTTTTAGTTAAGTCAGTAAACCTATTCCCTTCTATCTTAGCAAGTATTTTGAGTTGTTGTGTTTCATTCATTCATATGATGATTTATTCAATCATGTTTCTTATGTTCCTTGTTTTGCACATTGCTCTTATCTTGGTGATTACTACTTTGAAAGCTATCATTGAAAACCAGTTATTTGTGAACTCCAGCAAATTATCAACTATTCTTCGACCAATAGCTAAGTTTGCCATTACCAATTATGATTTACTTTATGTATCTTTATTGTGTTTCCTTTACTCATTGCAAGTTGAGTTATATAATAGTGAGTTATCTTCTACTATGATCTATGTATTGATGAATGTGATGCTTCTTGTCCGTATTCTTTTATCGACTCTTCACTCCATAAACCTGAGGCCATGTTTATTGAGCTCAGTTTCGCTTGGGGACAAGCGAAGTCTAAGCTTGGGGGGAGTTGATACGTCCATTTTACATCACTATTCTATGTCATAATTCACTGTTATTCATTGATATATTTCGTATTGAGAGGTGATACTTATGTTATTTCATCTGTTTTTGCATGGTTGATGACTTTTGGAGCATGGACCGCTGCAGTTAGGATTCTGGTGGAAAAGGTGTTGTTTGGAGGTAAAATTTGCGAAGATTAGAAAATCCGGGAAAATATACGGAAAATCCTATTTTTCCAGAAGACGAAGGAAGCTAGAAGGGGGCTGGAGATGGGCCATAGGGGGCCCACACCACCCCCTGGCGCGGGCCAGCCTAGGCCGCACCACCAGGTGGTGTGGCCGCCCTAGTCCACCCCTAGCACTCCCTTCTGGCGTATATATTCCTCCCGAAACCCTAAGACTCGGGGAGCGACCATAGAAAGATTCCGTCGCCTCTACGGGGCGGAAAACACCGAGAGAGAAAGATCTCTTCGGCAGACAGAATTCTACCAGGGGAATTCCTTCCCGGAGAGGGGAGATCGTCGCCATCAACACCACCATCAAGCTGGACTTCATCGGGATCATCATCATCATCATCACCACCATCATCACCATCAGCACCATCATCACCATCTCCATATTGTTGTAACAATTGAGTTGAATCTTGCATTAGTTCTTAGGGGAAACTTTCTCGGTGTTGATTACTCTTTGTAGTTGATGCTATTGAGTGAACCATTGAATTATTGTTTATGTTCAGATTGTTATACATCATTATTCCATCTCTGATCATGATCCATATGATGTCTTGTGAGTAGTTCGTTTTGTTCTTGAGGACATGGGAGAAGTCATGTTGTTAGTAGTGGAGTTGTGTTGAGAAAGATTCAATAGTTTGATATTTAAGTTGTGGTGTACTTCTTCTAGTGGTGTCATGTGAACGTCGACTACATGACACTTCACCTATATGGGCCTAGGGGAATGCATTGTATATTTGGCTACTAATCATAGGGGTTGCCGGAGTGACAGAAACCTGAACCCCCGTTAGGAAACCATTGCACAAGGGACGTAAGGGTCTTAGAGTTTAAAGTTGTGGTTAGGTTTCTACCTTAATTACTTTCTTGTACTTATGGATGTATGCAAGGGGTATAATCACAAGTATGTATTAGTCCTAGGAAGGTCGGTACATTAGCATAGGTTCACCCACACAACACTTAGCAAGCTAAAGAAGATTAATCAACTATATGAAGCGAAAGCACTTGACAGTCTTCCCATGTGTCCTCGAGAACATTTGGTCATCTTAAGTAATACAACCGACTTGTCCTTTGCTGCATAAAGGATTGGACCACTTGCTACATTTATTCCTACTGTCTTTTATTTACTCGTACTTTGTTTACTTGCCTTATCAAAAACCCCTAAAAATCCGTTTGCTAAGTATTTGTAGAGAATTCCTCATCCATACCACTAGCCAGCACCTTCTGCTCCTTGTTGGGTTCGACACTCTTACTTATCGAAAATACTGCGATACACCCCCTATACTTGTGGGTCATCATCCAACCATGTTGTGTTGGCATTGGTTGAAAGATTGACAGGTAGCTATTCAAATAGAAGCTCTTTTTGAAGAAATCACTGACATAATCTTCAGGATGCTGGCAGGCTTTGTATATGGCAGCTATAGCATGGTTGCATGGCAATCTTGTCATTTGCCATTTTTTGAAAGAACAACTCCTAGTGTTCATGTTAACTGAATGAGTTGCTGTGCCACTCTTCACTTTCCATAATCCAACATCAGCCTTCTTGAGGATGCAGTCCCTAGAGTATTTTTTCATGAGCTCCAACCTCTCTACATAGTAGGGAGTGATTTCCCAACTAGTCTTTCTAGCACCATCCCTCTTCCCATCATGCCTAACCATCTATTTATAATATATTATAACTAGCATTGTTACTATAGGTTTGTTCCTAACATCCAAAATGTACTTGCTGAACACTTCACTCAGATTGTTGTTTACCAAGTCAGTTTGACAATTTGTATCAAATGCCCATCTTGCCCAGGTATGCATTGGAATCTTTGAAAACCAAAGCCAAGCTTGCTCACATTGCTTCTTCATCTCCTCCATTCCTTTCTCAAAACCATATTTAGTGTATGAATAAGCAGCAGTATCCATACACTTCTTCAGATCCTCTCCTCTAAAACCTGCTGTCTGGAAATTAGCATAGATGTGCCTAAGGCAGAATCTCTATGACAAATTGGAAATACAGTGTTGACTGCTTGGATTAATCCTTTCTTCTTGTCTGACATGATGGTGTAGTACCCAAATTTGCCTTTTTCTCCACCTAATGCCTCCTTCAACTGCTCAAGAAACCATTGACAATTCTCTGTATCTTCTTTAGCTACCACTGCCCATGCAAGAGGATATATATTATTGTTCCCATCTCTAGCTGTTGCTGCAAGAATTTGAGCTCCTGTTGTTAGCTTGATGAAGCAGCCATCCAAACCAATGAATGGCCTACAACCTTCTAGGAAACCCTCTCTAGCAGCATTAACACGGAAAAAGAGGCCATGGAATCTTGGGGTGTAGCTGATATCTACCACATGGCCTTTCTTCATTTCTTCTAGTTGTTCTTCTGTAGGTCCAGTGGCAGTGGTGACAATACACCTGGAACCAGGGTTTTTGTCTATGACAGTCTGCAGGTAATCTCTGATCTTGTAGTATTGTTTCTTATGGTCTCCCAACAATATATGTCTGGCTTTAGTCCTAGCCCTATAGGCCATTCTCTTGGGCACATCCACCCCAAAATCTTTTTAGCTTTATCTTGCAATGAGCATATGCCTGTGGTAATGTCTGACCTAAAATTGTCCACATAAGTAGTACTCAGCCACTTGGAATTTACTGTACCGTTTGCAGGCTCAGTTGGACATGTGTGTACCAAATACATTTTCTTAATGCAAAAAGTTTTCTCATGCTTAATTTTAGATGTTGTCATGTAAAACTCACAACCAAGCTTGTCCTTCTGACTGCACCAAACAATAATCCTCTCAGGTGTGTTCCTATGGTAATGGAAGTTTCTAACCTGCACTATGTGAAGTCTACACAATGCTTCTCTGAATTGGTATACATCTCTGAAACATAGGAACAACATGAATTGTTGCTCTGCATTTTCCTTGCTTCATCATACCAAACCCTTTCCTTTGCCTTCTTAGCTCTGCTCTTTCTTCCTTTGGGCTGCACAAATGGCAATGGCTCATACCCATCATCATCTTCAGGTTTTAGAAAACCTTGCTCTTCCTCATCATCAGATAGAATCCACTATGGGATTTTATCCTTAACCACCTGAGAATGTGATCTCTCTGTTGGCCCTAGCCTCTTCACTATATTCTTCAAAGGTTTTGCTGCTGCTATCTATACTGGATCATCTTGTGTCTCGAAGATGTCCTTTATGTCTGTCTCACCCTGATAGTGTAGCAGTGCATCATTCTTCCTCCTCCTCATCTCTGCAATTTCCTTGTACAATTCCTCTTCCTCTATTCTTCTCCTTTCCTCTGGCTCTTCTGGGTTGTATTGGCATGGATAAGCCCAACCATCATCAGCTGATTCCTCTTTTGCCATATCAGATGGTTCCTCCTCTACCTCCTAGTTGTCATAGCACACACTGTCCAATGTCAGCAACTACACTGGATTGTGCTCATCTATTTGTGTGCACACATTTTGATAGTGCAC
Source organism: Avena eriantha (assembly GCA_910589775.1). NCBI lineage: Eukaryota > Viridiplantae > Streptophyta > Magnoliopsida > Poales > Poaceae > Avena > Avena eriantha. Next base: position 278,778,883 of record OU342746.1, on the reverse strand, counting down.
ACTGTCTTGAGTGTGCATATGGTATGGTTTAGGCTCTTTATCCTCCATGTCAATATCAATATGTACTGCAGGTTTGATCTTCATTGGGGACAACACAATTGCTTGACTTCTCTTGTCTCTCATCACTGTCAACACAAGTTTCCTAGATAAATCATACTTCCTCACCATTTCTTCAACCTTCAAATTGCTATCTACAAGTGCAAGCCCATTCAGTCCCTCACCTTCATGCTTAACATAGTACAATGAATCACTAATGCCATATCCCTCTGACTCCATGATGGACAGCAAATTAAGATATCTAATATCTGCTCAGCACATTTTTTTTGCACAAACTTGGCTCCATCAAACTGAAAATAGAGGTCCCAAACTTCTGATTATGGCCTAAATTTCAGAAAAGAACAAGAATTTCAAGCTATTGTCTAACGAAACCCTAGAAATTTTGATCCCAAATTCAGAAAGAGGAGATAGATTTCTTACCCATCTTCGGAGACGTAGTGGCTCATGGGGTCCTCGCTAGATGTGCTCCCAGCCGATGTCCACGCCTTCTCCGCTGTGGGCCGTGGGGGGCTCACCGCCGCCAGTCGCGACGGCACATCCTGCTCTTGTTCCCAGCCACTGCGGATCCCTTCTCCCGCACCCTCCTGGCCGACGAACAGCCTTGCGCGAACGTGCCGGTCATCACCTATGCCGCCTCCACCATCTCCGCTCCCGCGAGGCCGGCAGCGCCGGATGCCGCCGCCACCACCAGTCGCCATTGACTGTCTTTTCCAGCGCGGGAGAAGGGAGGGAGTGAGGATACTATGGGAGAATGGCCTCGTCAACGCGGACCTAACGGCCGTCACCCCCGGTCCATGTCAACCACGCCACGTAGGACTGATTGGTGGGCCAGGGACGTCAGAAAATGGGTTAAGCCTTGCAAAACGCATAATCAGTGCTCTGTGTCCACGTCCTGCCCCAAAAACGGTCTTTATGTGTCAACTCGCGTAAAAGTAGTAGAAAACTGATAAGACTGGCACAAATGTGGTAGTTCTCCGTTATTTACTCGTCTCGAAGGCTCCGGGAGCGTGTCGCGTGCCGTGTGGCAACAACTATGGTGTCGCTACTACAGAGGAGTATCAAAGTAACTAGCACGTGTGCTTAACGGGTGTTTTTGCAGTTCGAAGAGGATACTATTCTACACGGATGCGCTTCAAGTGAGGACGAATGGGGGTTTGCACGAGTTCAGCGGGGTTGTTTTTTTAGGGTTCTTTCGGCGGTTTTCTTGGACCGCGTCTTCAAAGAACGCTCGCAACACGAGCCATGATTCGGCCCAATACGGCCCGAAAAAGTCACACTGCGATAATAAACCACAGGAAAAGACGTGCCCAAGATCCCCTCCTACCAATCCGAGCTTTTTTTTAATTACTACTAGTAAACATGTTCGTGCGTTGCAATGAGAGTTTGTGTCAGCGATATGTATAAGATGATACACTTCAACCTATTTTTTTAGTCGAAACACGTGTCGTTAAATGTATTTCTTTTTTGCTCACCGTCTTTGATCGTGAAGTGCAAATCTTAGCTCATTGCCAAGGAAAAAGATGCCAAGAATCAGGATTGTTTAATGAACGAGGTCCCTAGAATCCCAACAATTGTTTACACTTACAGCACACATGACATAAGAACACATCTCACCTTGCCTTGGTGGGCTGCTATGGCACTTGCTCACCGCAGAAGTGGGCCGAGGCAGAGTCCAACGCTACTTATGTTCAACCACGCTCTGAATCGAAAGAGCTTCGCCAGGAATTGCCACCAGATACTCTGAATAGCCAGCTATGTGATTGTCTGCTTCTCCTTCCGTGTGATGCCGTTACTGAGTCGATCTGCTGCTCCAGCCCGTCCCTGACCTCGTGCTCAGAAATTTCCCTAAGTTAGCAGGGAAATAATTACTATACCACATACTTCCTATAATGGAAACATGAAGTGCAAAAGGAAGCATTTGTATGTTCACTATTTAGGATGAACAGACCTATTTCAGTTGATTCTAAAAGAGTCTCTTTTGTGTCATATGCATTATTTCTCCCTATTTCATTTGATTCTAAAAGAGCCCTTTTGAGAGGTTGGGAGAAATCCTTGTCACTTTGACACCGACGCGGTGACGTCTGCGGGTATCGCCATTCTTCTTGGAGGGTGTCGGGTGTATCTCTTCCCCACCTCCCGTGGCGTACCGGGGAAAACCCTAGAACCTGTCCGGGCAGCAGTGTCATCGTCGTCACTTTATTTCTCGGAGGTGTTGCTTGGTACGCGGCGCTTTAGAATGCTAGACGTGTGGTTGTCCTTCTCCGGAGGGCGCAATGGTGGGGAGTTATCTCCGTTTTCGTCGCACCGCCGATGTCCGCTTTATTTTCTTTTCTTTCTTCTTGTTTTTCGTCTAGGCTTGGCTTATATTGTTCTACCCAGCATTGTTCGGAACGCTGCACCGGGGGGTTGCTATATTAATATAGCGGAGCGTAAAACCTAGAGGAATGCATGGAAGACATTTGTGCCCCCACAATATTCGCTATAACTTACCACATTGAGATCGAAGATATCAACACGAGAGTAACGGGACGGTGAAATGGTCCACGATTTAAACAAACAATTTAGTGATATTTCAGTGTAAATTATTGTCTATTATACAAAACGGGTGCCTCATTCCTTCTCACGCTAGGGACGGCAATGGGTCCGAAACCCGCAAACCCGACAGGTACCTAACTTAAATAGGACGGATGTGGTAAAAAATGGACCCACCAAATTATATGGAGCGTGTACGGAGCCCGTACCTATACCCGCAGACCTGCTATGACATGAGAATGTTGGCCCAACCGTCATTGTCTATAGAAAAATAATAGCCTCACATGCCCACCCACCACCGGCCCATCGACGCGTCCCCCCACCAGGCCACCACCGGTCCACCCACCCACCGTCATTGTCATCGCCGCCGCCTAGGACATGGGAACGACCCCGGTACCCGTCGGGTCCAGGTACCCGCCGGGTTGCGAGTCTAGAGAAAATATGGATCCGACTACACAAACATGACAGGTATGAGGAGGGGGGGGACCCGGCCCCGAACCCGGACGGGTGACATGCCTCACGCACACTGCGGTGGAAACACATAGTAACATGAAGTACACACTAAGATGAAAAGTACAACTAGCGCGTAAGATAAAGATCACCTAAACCATGAAACTAATTTTGAAGATATCACTATGGTGAAAAAATGTATTTTTGACGAATAGTTCAAAATATTCATGTCTAACTTTTATTTCTTTTGCGGGTAACGTCCGCTTTTTTCAACTAAAAGAGTTGAAAAAAATACATGCACATGCACCTCTCCTAAAATAAAAATACTCCCTCCATCCAAAATAAGTGACTTGACTTTATTTAGATTCACATGTATATATATACTAAAACAAGTTCAGATACATGTGAATCTGGACAATTGTAAATCACTTATTTTGGGACGGAGGGAGTATTTTCGTTTGAACTCATCTTGTGTGCATAAAAAGAGAAAGAGCTCCTAAGGGTATCTCCACCGGGCCGACCCAAACGGTCCGAACGCGTTTGAACCGGTCCGCTCTGACTGGCGGACAGCTGGGTGCTGGTCCAGCGGGGCGACCCATCCAGACTGAGTCGCACGGTCCAATCCATCCATGCACCAAATTTGGGCCACGGTTGTGTCGGCCCGGACAACGTGCTTGTCCTCCTGCGTCCTCCCTTCAGCTTGGTGGTTCCTCTCGCTAGTGGCACACAAACCACTCCACTCCTCCCTTCAAAAACCCTTTCCTAAATTTCCACTAACGGGAGCAGGAGCGGAGACGATGGATCCCGCCGCCACGGTCGATGTTGCGCCCCCCGGCGGTCTCGTTGCCAAGAAGTGCGGCCGGCCGAAGAAGTTGGCCAAGAATATAACGACGGAGGAGCAGAAAGTTGAGTCGGAGAAGCGTGATGGCCAGCATGGAGCTGCGAAAGCTCAAGTCATCGCTGCTAAACTCGACGTGCAGCGCCGGGAGGAGAACGAGTGCATCCTCGCTGCAAAGGCCAGGGCCAACGCTGACGAGCTGGAAGCAAAAGCCGCCAAGCAGGCCATCATCCTCATGAAGCAGGAGGCGCTAACTGATTCGTTGCTAACGTATCCATAATTTTTGATGTTCCATGCTTGGTTTTATCTACTTTCTTATGTTTTTTTACAACTTTGGAGTACTTTTCATATGATTTCTTGGACTAACCTATTAACAAGAGCCACAGTGCCAGCTGCCTGTTTTCTGCTGTTTTTGGTTCCAGGAAAGTCAGAAAATGAATATTCTCGGAATTGGACGGGACAAAAGCCAAAGTCAGTTTTTCACCAAGGGACACATGGAGCCAGAATACGAGACGGAGAGGGGCCAAAGGGCGGCCACACCACCTGGCCGCGCGGCCAGGCCTAGCCCGCGCCGGGGGTGGTGTGGCCAGCCCAGGCAACCGATCGGCCTCCCCTTCTGACTATAAGATGTCTCCGATATAGAAACCCTAAGTACCCGATCAAAATTTCACGAAAGAGTCTGTAGCCGCCGTCATCTCCATCCCTAGATCAGGAGGGATCTGAAGCTCTTCCCGGCACCTTTCCGGAGAGGGGATTTCACCCTAGAGGCCTTCTTTATCATCATGCAAGCCTCCGGTGTGATGCGTGAGTAGTTCATCTCTGGACTACGGGTCCATGTAGTAGCTAGATGGCTGGTTCTCCTCCTTTGTGCTATCATGTTTAGATCTTGTGAGCTCCGTTCATGATCAAGATCATCTATTTGTAATTTTGCATGTTGTGTTTGCGAGGATCCAATGGATATTGAGATGCTATTTCAGATTGATTATTGATTCTATCATGTCTTTGTTATTTGTGATCTTGCATGCTTTTCGTTGTTTGTAGCTATCTTGGCCAAGTAGATGCTAGCAACTCCAAGAGTTATATTTATGCTCGATAGTGGGTTCATGCCTCTAGTAATCTGAGGAAGTGATAGAAATCTCTAAGGTATTAGATGTGCTATTGCTACTAGGGAGAAAAAAACAATCCTTTGTTCATAGAAAAATCGTATTGTTTACTTTACACGTAATTCATAATGCAATTATCCGTTGCTTGCAACTTAATACTAGAGGGGGTTCAGATGATAACCTGAAGGTGGATTATTAGTCATAGATGCAGTTGGATGGCGGTCTATGTATAATGTTGTAATGCCTAATCGAATCTCAAAGAAGTCAAGATGAGTAGTATATGCTTGTATGCTTTCTCGATGTTTGTCAATTGCCCCGTTGTAATTTGTTCGCCCAGCATGTTACCTATCTTAAGGAGATCCACCACTAGTGAACTATGGACCCCGGTCCTTTCTTTTACATTCAATCTACGAATCAACTGTTTACTGCTTTGTGTTTACTTTTCTGCAAACTATTACTTTCTTCCACTCGATACGTTTAATCCTTTGTTTTCAGCAAAACCGGTGACATTGACAACCTCATCGCAAGTTGGGGGCAAAGTTCTGTGGTTGTGTTGTGCAAGTCTCCACATTGCTACTAGCACCGGTAGTGCGCCCTGCCAAGGCTCAACTAGCAACACCTTCGGGGTGTTTCCTTGCTCCTACTAGATTGATAACCTTGGTTTCATAACTAAGGGAAAACTTGCTGATGTGCTCATCATACCTTCCTCTTGGGGTTCCCCAACGAGCTCGATATATTTTGGGCCATCAAGCATATTTTCTGGCGCCATTGCCAGGGAATGAAGCGCTATTGGAGAGTGGAATTGGTAAAGGAAACTTCTACTGTGAGTATTGTTTACTTCTGTTAGTTGCTTTATTTTCAATATGGATAATTCACTGAGTTTCTTATGGCCTAGACTCTCAAGTTGTTACAAATTGTTTTAAGGCTTTTGCTTCTTATATTGAAATTCCAAAAAGGGGATGGAACAAGTACCATGCACCATATAAAGATATTGTTGACTATGTTCCCGTTAGGAGTACTGAATTTTGCACTATTGATCATATCCTACCTGAACCTTATATCGAGAAAAGACCCTTCCCGGATAAGGTAAAGGATCATCCTATGATAACTAGTGTAATCACTAAAAGTGCAAAGAGAACTATAAAACCTGATGAACAAATAAACATTGAACTTGTTGTAGCAATTGTGAACGACCTTGTCACTAAAAGTGTAGAAGATGGACACATAGTCTTTTGTGTGGATGCTTCTAATATTGTCTCACATCCTAATAGAACTAAAAAGGCTAGTGTCCCTGTGCTTTCTATTAGAATTGGTGATCATTGCTATTATGGTTTATGTGATATTGGTGCAAGTTCTAGTGTTATTCCTTATGAGCTTTATAGAGAAATTATGCATGAAATCAGTCCCTGCGAACTAGAAGAGATTGATGTGGTTATTCACCTTGCTAATAGAGAGACCATCTCTCCAATTGGTATTGTACGGGATGTAGAAGTTCTTTGTGGTAAGATTAAGTATCCTGCTGATTTTCTAGTACTTGGTTCAGCTGCTAGTAAAACTTATCCTATCATTTTTGGTAGACCTTTCTTGAGTACTTGTGGAGCTATTATAGATTGCAAAAGGGAGAAAATCTTGACTAAGTTTGATGGGGAATCTTATGAGTTTAATTTTTTGAAATTTACTAAAGAACCTTGTGAAAATGAAATCCATAATGAGGACTTTGGAATTGAACAACTTGCTTCTATTTCTCTTGCTCCTAACGATGCTTTGCGGCAATTTATGGAAGATCATGAAAGTCAAATCTTCATGGAAGAAAGGAATGAGATTGACGAGATTCTCCGTAGTCAACCTAAGATGCTTAAGCATAACTTGCTGGTAGAAGACTTGGGTACCATGTTGCCACCTAAAAAGGATCCGGTTTTCGATCTAAAACCTTTACCCGATGATCTTAAATATGCTTACATTGATGATAATAAGATATATCATGTTATTATTAGCTCTATACTTTCAGGGAAGGAAGAAGAAAGGTTATTGGAGGTACTAAAGAAACACTGAGGGGCTATGGGCTATACTCTGGATGATTTAAAAGGGATTTCTCCTACTATATGTCAGCATGCTATCAATATAGAACCAGATGCAAAGCCAGTGGTAGAGCACCAACGATGTTTTTATCCTAAGATGAAGGAAGTGGTAAGAAATGAGGTATTGAAACTCCTTGATGCTGGTATTATTTGCCCTATTGCTGATAGTGAATGGTTTAGTCTTGTTCATTGTGTCCCTAAAAGGGGGAATTACCGTCGTCCCCAATGATAATGATGAGCTTATTCCCCAAAGAATAGTAGTAGGCCATAGAATGTGCATTGATTTTAGGAAAGTTAGCAAAGTTACTAAGAAAGATCATTACCCACTTCCTTTTATCGATCAAATGTTAGAAAGGTTGTCTAAAAAGACCCATTTCTGTTTTCTTGATGGATACTCTAGGTTTTCTCAAATTGCTGTTAAACAAAAAGATCAGGAAAAAACTACTTTTACTTGCCCTTATAGAACCTATGCTTATATACGTATGCCTTTTGGTTTGTGTAATGCTCCTGCTACTTTTCAAAGATGCATGTCTGCTTTTTTCATGGTTTTTGTGAGGAAATTGTGGAAGTTTTCATGGATGACTTCTCCGTCTATGGAACTTCTTTTGATAATTGTCTGCACAACCTTGATAAAGTTTTACAGAGATGTGAAGAAACCAATCTTGTTCTTAACTGGGAGAAATGCCACTTCATGGTTAATGAAGGAATTGTCCTTGGTCATAAGGTCTCCGAAAGAGGCATAGAAGTGGATAGAGCTAAAGTTGAGGCAATTAAGAAAATGCCCTGTCCAAGAGACATCAAAGGTATTCGTAGTATCCTTGGTCATGCTAGTTTCTATAGAAGATTTATTAAAGATTTCTCCAAGATATCAAAACCCCTCACTAATCTTCTTCAAAAATATGTACCCTTTGTTTTTGATGATGATTGCAAGGAAGCTTTTGAAACTCTTAAGAAGGCTTTAACTACAGCTCCTATTATTCAACCACCTGATTGGAGTTTACCCTTTGAAATAATGTGTGATGCTAGTGATTTTGCTGTAGGTGCTGTCCTTGGGCAACGAATTGATAAAAAGTTAAATGTTATCCATTATGGTAGTAAGACTCTTGACACTGCTCAAAGGAATTATGCCACTACTGAAAAAGAATTCCTAGCTGTTGTCTTTGCTTGTGATAAGTTTAGACCTTATATTGTAGACACAAAAGTTACCATTCATACTGATCATGCTACTATTAAGTACCTTATGACGAAAAAAGATGCTAAGCCTAGGCTTATTAGATGGGTGCTGCTTTTACAAGAGTTTGATCTACATATTGTAGGTAGGAAAGGTGCTAAAAATCCTGTTGCTGATAATTTATCTCGGTTGAAAAATATCTCTTTTGACCCTATGCCTATTAATGATAGTTTCCCGAATGAACAGTTGGCCGCAATAGGGGTAAGCTCGCGAGGGAGCCTTTGGTATGCTGATTATGCTAACTTTATTGTCTCCAAGTATTTGCCTCCAACTTTTACAGCTTAGCAAAGAAGAAAGTTCTTTTATGATTTGAGGCATTATTTTTGGGATGAACCACACTTATATAAAGAAGGAGTGGATGGTATTATACGAAGATGTGTTCCCGAATATGAGCAAAAGGAGATATTGCGGAAATGTCATGGTAGCGCCTATGGAGGGCATCATGTCGGAGATAGAACTACACAAAAGGTACTACAATCAGGTTTTTACTGGCCTACCCTCTTTAAAGATGCAAGAAAATATGTCTTATCCTGTGATGAGTGTCAGCGTGTTGGTAATATTTCTAGACGCAACGAAATGCCTATGAATTACTCTTTAGTTATTGAACCCTTTGACTATTGGGGATTTGACTTTATGGGTCCTTTTCCTCCTTCAAAAGGTTATACTCATATTCTTGTTGTTGTTGATTATGTTACTAAGTGGGTAGAAGCCATACCTACGAAGAGTGCTGACGGGGAGACCTCTCTAAAAATGCTTAAGGATGTTATCTTTCCTAGGTTCGGAGTGCCTAGGTATCTTATGACTGATGGGGGTTCTCATTTTATTCATGGTGGTTTCAGAAAGACCCTTGCTAAATATGATGTTAATCATGGAATTGCTTCAGCTTATCATCCCCAAACTAGTGGACAAGTAGAGTTATCAAATAGAGAAATTAAATCCATCTTGCAAAAGACTGTTAATAGATCTAGAAAAAATTGGGCTAAAAAGTTGAACGATGCCTTATGGGCTTATAGGACTACCTATAAAAATCCTATGGGGATGTCTCCTTATAAAATGGTTTATGGGAAAGCTTGTCACCTGCCTTTAGAATTAGAGCACAAAGCTTACTGGGCAGTTAAAGAACTCAATAGAGATTGTAAGCTTGCTGGTGAAAAAGATTATTTGACTTAAGTTCGTTGGATGAATGGAGGAGTGAAGCATATGAGAATGCTAGACTCTTTAAGGTAAAAGTTAAAAGATGGCATGATAATCGAATACTTAAGAGAGAATTCCATGTTGGTGAGAAAGTTCTATTGTATAGGTCTCGTCTCAGATTTTTTGCAGGGAAGCTACTGTCAAAATGGGAAGGACCTTTTGTTATTGAAGAAGTGTACCGTTCAGGAGAAATAAAAATTTCTTCTTTAAAAGATAACACTACACAAGTGGTGAATGGGCCGCAACTCAAGCACTATATTGCTGGAGATTCTTACAATGAAGATGTTGATGCTTTTCAAGTTAGAACTCTAGAAAATTTTATCAAAGACCAAATTCAGAGACCTGCAGAGTCCATTTTCGAATAGGTAACAGTACTGGTAAGCTCAGCGAAAGATCTGTCTAGTTATATTTTTGCAGTTTTTATCCAACAAGGAAAGCTACGAAGCAAAAGAGGGACGGAAACGGAGCCAGGGTAGCTCACACCACCCTTTGGCGCGGGCCCACCCCTGGTCGCGCCACCAGGTGGTGAGGCCACCTCGGCCTCCGCCTCCGACCTGTTTTTCTCCCAGTACCTTCCTTTTGTTGTAAAACTTTGTAATATATAATCCCACGGATCCCCCAAGGTTCGTATATCATGTTCTCGTTGTGTCTTTTTTTCGATCTGTTTTGTTCAGATGTCGTTCAGGGGTGCGTCTTCAAAGGATTACGAGCTGCGACGCTGTTGCAAGCTCCATCGAAATCTTGAGCAGGAGACTCTCGTGGGACGGGTGAAACAAGAAAGGACCACAACTAGGTGCGAAGACATGGATCGGAATGTCAGAGAGGAAGTAAAGGACATGACAACAGGCATGAAGGGGCTGATACCTCCAGATCTCAATTCCTGCCCTCCAGCAGTAGAAGCTCTATGTGTAACTGACGAGTTCTGCGACAAGTACCAAGTCCTGAGGAGGAAGGTGGATATGCTTCAAGAAGAGAATAACAGGCTTCGCAAGATGCTGGAAGATTTCCTCGCGCCAATCAAAAGAATATCACCACCACCGAAGGAGTAATTCGTCATCAGGTTTTGGCATCCCCTTGGTTTGTTCCAAGCTTGGGGGAGTGCCATGGTATCACATCACTATCTTCTATCTTTTTACCTTTTTAGTAGAGTCATATCATGAATAGAGAAGTTATCGTGTAGGATGGTTTGCATTATGGAAGTATCCCCTCTCTCGTTAGATATGTATCCCTTGGTGTGATTTGCCATTATGGAATATTAATGAGAAGTTCTATAATTTACTCTTTTGCATATCTTATATTAGTTTTCAATTCATGGTTATATGATTGATCTTGTTGTTAATATTGGTATCACTTTGGGATCATTGAGTTAATTTAGTTGGTTTTGGTAAACCTGGCTCGGTTAGTAGCAACACTATTTTTTGAGAGTTGAATAAGATAAAAAGTACTCTAAAACAAATATAATTTCATCATCTTTCTTACTTGATTTGCTCATAAGCTTAGTATTCTCTAGTTAAGATCTTTTGTGCTTCCAAGGAAGATTACACGTTTGTTTTTATCATTTGTATGTTTGTTTATTTCCTTCAACTCTTATACTTGCTACCCAGCCTTGCTAGCCAAAAACCTGTACAAAGAGGGAATTCTTCTCGTGCATCCATTCCTTAAACAAAACCTTTGCCATTTGTGTCCACCATACCTACCTATTAGCACTATTGCAATTCCAAGTAAATTAATGTTTTTGTCTACCTTCCAAATTAAACTTGATGGCACACTTTACTTTCTTGCATCTAATAATCTTGAACCATTGTGCCCATCTATGTTGCGTATATGCTTGTGCTTTGTAAGTTGTGAATTAGCAGAACCATGTTGTCATGGGGAACGCTTTCAACATTGCACTGGTACTTTGTACCTAGTTGATATCATGTTCTTTTGTCTATGGATGTCTTCGGTGTGAAATGAAAGGGGAACTTGTAAGTCCATGGAGTTATGCATGTGTGTTAGAGAAACGCCTGAGTCGTTGGTCTAATCCATGCTGTCATGGTGGAAACCTGCAGCGTAACCATAATGAGCATCTATGAAGCATTCTTCTTATAAAAAAAGATAGAGCTTGAGAAAAAGAGAAAAAGAAAAAAAAGAGATGAGAAAAGAGGAAAGATAGAAAAAAGCACCATATTCCCACGGTAAATAAGAAGATTGATGAGATGCTCGTTGTCTGCTTGCCTTGTCATTTTGATATGGGGATTCTTCCGTATCATCGAGCAAGGGGTACCCCGTTGGCGGTTCTCCATGATACACATGTGCTTACTATGACAAGAACTTACCGGTGACTAAACTTGAGTAGCATGAGGAGCGGCCCTCGTATTCAAGGGACATGAGATTTTCAACTTACAACTTGTCAAGCATATCCTCGTATTTGATCACTTTAACCCTAATCACCAAAAGATGCCTATGGTAGGGGCAATGAGAGCTGAAAGCTAATAAGTATCATAATTTTTGGAAGCTCTTTATGAAACTTGAAATCCCTGCTTCCCTTTAAAAAGGGCCTTTCTTCTACTTTTCAGTTGAGTCAGTAAACCTATTCCCTTTTATCTCAGCAAGTATTTTGAGTTGTTGTGTTTCATTCATTCATATGATGATTTATTCAATCATGTTTCTTATGTTCCTTCTTTTGCACATTTACTCTTGGTTTTTACTTATTTGAAAGCTATCATGAAAACCAGTTATTTGTGAACTCCTGCAAATTGTCAACTATTCTTCGACCAAGAGCTAAGTTTGTCATTACCAATTATGATTTACTTTATGTATCTTTATTGTGTTTCCTTTACCTATTGCAAGTTAAGTTATATAATAGTGAGTTGTCTTCTATTATGATCTATGCATTGATGAATGTGATGCTTCTTGTCTGTATTCTTTTATCGACTCTTCACTCCATAAACCTGAGGTCATGTTTATTGAGCTCAGTTTTGCTTGGGGACAAGCAAAGTCTAAGCTTGGGGGAGTTAATACGTCCATTTTGCATCACTATTCTATATCACAATTTACTGTTATTCATTGATATATTTCATATTAAGAGATGATACTTATGTAATTTCATCTGTTTTTGCATGGTTGCTGACTTTTGGAGCATGGACCGCTGCAGTCAGGGTTCTGATGGAAAAGGGTATGTTTGGAGGCGAAATTCGTGAAGATCAGAAATCCAAGAAAATACATGGAAAATCCTATTTTTTCAGAAGACGAAGATAGCCAGAAGGGGGAGTGGAGATGGGCCACAGGGGGGCCAAACCACCCCCTGGCGTGGGCCAGCCTAGGCCGCGCCACCAGGTGGTGTGACCGCCCTGGTCCACCCCTGGCTCTCCCCTCTGGCGTATATTATCCTCCCGAAAACGTAAGACCCGGGAAGCGACCACAGAAAGATTCTACCGCCTCTACGGGGCGGAAAACATCGAGAGATAAAGATCTCTCCGGCAAACAGAATTCTGCCAGGGGAATTCCTTCCCGGAGAGGGGAGATCATTGCTATCAACACCACCATCAAGTTGGACTTCATCGGGATCATCATCATCATCACCACCATCATCTCCATCAACACGATCATCACCACCATCATCTCACTGTAACAATTGGGTTGAATCTTGCATAGTTCTTAGGGGAAACTTTCTCGGTGTTGATTAGTCTTTGTAGTTGATGCTATTGAGTGAACCATTGAATTATTATTTATGTTCAGATTATTATACATCATTATTCCATCTCTGATCATGATCTATATGATGTCTTGTGAGTAGTTCGTTTTGTTCTTGAGGACATTGGAGAAGTCATGTTGTTAGTAGTGGAATTGTGTTGAGAAAGATTCAATAGTTTGATATTTAAGTTGTGGTGTAATTCTTCTAGTGGTGTCATGTGAACGTCGACCACATGACACTTCACCTATATGGGCCTAGGGGAATACATTGTGTAGTTTGCTACTAATCATAGGGGTTGCCGGAGTGACAGAAACCTGAACCCACGTTAGGAAACCATTGCACAAGGGACGTAAGGGTCTTAGAGTTTAAAGCTGTGGTTAGGTTTCTACCTAATTACTTTCTTATACTTACGGACGTTTGCAAGGGGTATAATTACAAGTATGTATTAGTCCTAGGAAGGTCGGTACATTAGCACAGGTTCACCCACACAACACTTAGCAAACTAAAGAAGATTAATCAACTATATGAAGCGAAAGCACTTGACGATATTCACATGTGTCCTCGAGAACGTTTGGTCATCTTAAGTAATACAACCAGCTTGTCCTTTGTTGTATAAAGGATTGGGCCACTCGCTGCATTTATTCTTATTGTATTTTATTTACTTGTACTTTATTTACTTGCATTATCAAAAAAACCTAAAAATATGTTTGCTAAGTATTTGCAGAGAATTCCTGATCCATACCACTAGCCAGCACCTTCTGCTCCTCGTTGGGTTCGACACTCTTACTTATCGAAAATACTGCGATACACCCCCTATACTTGTGGGTCATCAAGACTATTTTCTGGCGCCGTTGCCGGGGAGTCAAGGACATCGTCACAAGGGGAGTCCCTCATAACCAATCTCTTTACTTTGTTATTTTTGTTTTGCTTAGTTTACTTTTGTTTTGTTTGCTTGTTTCTTTATCAAAAACACACAAAAATTTGTTTTACATGTTTGCTTTCTTTATCAAAAACACACAAAAAATGACTACTCTTGAAAATACTAAGTTGTGTGACTTCACTAGCACCAACAACAATGATTTCATGATCACACCTATTCCTGAAGCTACTTTCTTTGAAATAAAATCTGCTTTACTCAATCTTGTTATGAGAGAACAATTTTCTGGTATTGGTAATGAAGATGCTGCTGCCCATCTAAATAAATTTGTTGAACTTTGTGAGATGCAAAAGCATCAGGATATAGATGGATATATTATTAAGCTTAAATTGTTTTCTTTCTCTTTGAGAGGAAAAGCTAAAGAGTGGTTGAATTCCTTAACTAGGAATTGTATTGATTCTTGGACTAAATGCAAAGATGCTTTCACTGGAAAATACTATCCTCCTACTAAGATTATATCTATGAGAAGTGAAATAATGAAGTTTAAACAATCTGATAATGAACATGTTGCTCAAGCTTGGGAAAGAATGAAATCTTTGGTAAAGAATTGTCCCACTCATGGACTGACTGCTTGGATGATCATCCAAACCTTTTATGTAGGATTGAACTATTCCTCAAGGAACCTATTGGATTCTGTTGTTGGAGGTACCTTTATGACCATTACTTTGGGTGCTGCAACAAAGCTTCTAGATAATATGATGGTTAACTACTCCGAATGGCATACTGAGAGAGCTCCGCAAGGTAAGAAGGTAAATTCTGTTGAAGAAACCTCCTCCTTGAGTGATAATATTGATATTATTATGTCTACGCTTGTTAATGGGAAAGCCCATATTGATCCAAATAATGTTCCCTTAGCCTCTCTGGTTGCTATTGATGTGAACTTTATAAGAAATAACAATTTTAGCAACAATGCCTATAGGAATAATTTTGGTAACAACAATTATAGGCCATATCCTCCCGACAATG
This sequence comes from Avena eriantha, assembly GCA_910589775.1. Classification (NCBI taxonomy): domain Eukaryota; kingdom Viridiplantae; phylum Streptophyta; class Magnoliopsida; order Poales; family Poaceae; genus Avena; species Avena eriantha. The sequence goes on along the minus strand of OU342746.1, from coordinate 278,763,821 downwards.
GTAATGCTTATGGAAATTCCTACAACAATAATAAAAGTGCTCCCTCTGAACTTGAAGTTATGCTTAAAGATTTTATTAGTAAACAAACTGCTTTCAATAAAACTATTGAGGAAAAACTCTCTAACGCTGAAAAAAATATAGCATCTTTGGCTGAAGCTCAATCTTCTTTGAATAAAATGGCTGCTAAACCTGAAACTATTGATAATCCTTTGCTGCTACTAATGCCATACAAGTTAGAATTGATGAAAATGTTAGACTATTAGCTGAATTGCATGCTAAGTGGGAGAGAGAAGATGAAATTGCTAGAAACATTTGTGTTTCTACTATCACTACCACTAGTGTTGAGGATAGTAATAGCGCTACTACTTTAGATGATAAATATGATTTTGATCTTGATGGTTGCAATATCTCTGAAGTTATTAAGTTCCTACAAAAGCTTGCTAAAAGTCCTAATGCTAGTGCTATGCATATGGCCTTTACAAAACACATTATCGATGCTCTCATAAAAATTAAAGAAGAAAAGATGAAACATAAAGCTTCTATTCCTATAAAACAAGAAGATGGTTGGGAACCCATCATTAATATGAAAGTGGATGATTTTGATTTCAAAGCTTTATTTGATCTTGATAGTAGTGTTTCTATTATGCCTAGAAGGATCTATGATATGCTTGATTTGCCACCATTGTAAGATTGTTATTTGAATGTCCCACTTGATGATAATGCTAAAAAGAAACTCATGGGGGTATTAATTATGTTCTTATTATGGTTAAAAATGCCTATGTCCCTGTTGATTTCTATGTTTTGGATGTTGAATGCAATGCTTCTTGTCCTATTACTTTGGTATAGAACACTTCCCTAAGAAGAAAGGTATAGAACACTTCCCTAAGAAGAGAGAGAAGATTTCTTTTGCCTCTCCTATGAAAACAAAATTTGGTCTTAATGCTTCTTCATTTGAGAACACTTGATTCTTTTTCTTGCTTCTTATGCCTAACTTAAAGGCGTTAAAGAAAAGTACTTATTGGGATATAACCCAAAAGTTTTAGATAAGTATTGGAAGTTATTACGTCTGTAATAACCGCTCCTTATCGTTTTTATTTCCTTTTTGTGCCAAGAGTAACCTCTAATGAGAGAGAAGTAATGATTGGGAAAATTGCTGTCCCGAAACAGATTTCTGTGCTTCACCATAAAAATTTGTGTAAAATCTATATACGTCCTTTTTAGGCGTGAATTTTTTTGCTTCTGTCTCAGGTTGATATCTAACTTTCGTTAGTTTAACACTTTTTGATTTGAGCAGCAGAAGGTCTTCGAAAAAATTCGTCTTTACCTGCTGGTCTGTTTTGACAGATTTCTGCCATTTTCTGCATTTGCTTCTTGTTGGTTCCTTTTTGAGTTCTTTTGGAGAATTGATATTTTTGAGGGAAGTGCTTCAGTAGCTAGTATTCTAATGGAAGTTTTATTGGTGTTAGAACTAAACCTAAAGACTTATTATCTTGAGTGCACTAATATTTCTAATAAAGATTGTGTGAAGTTTTGTATGAAGGAAAGATTTCAGGTGTATGGAAGGAATGAGTAATGAGGTGAAGGATGGACTAAAGCTCAAGCTTGGGGATGCCACGCGTGTCACCCCAAGAAATATCCAAGAAGTATAAGCGTCAAAACTTGGGGATGCCCAAGGCATCCCCCTTCTTCATCAATAAAAATCCCAGGTTTCTTCTAAACGCTTCATTTTTATTGTTTCATGCACAGTTGTGTTTTTCTTGGAGCGTCTTCTTTTTTGTTTTGGTTTTGGTTTTTCGTTTGCTTGGTTTTCTTAGTTTGCTGAATAAATTGGTTGTACCCCCTCATTCATACATTGGTTTTCAAATAGTTTGGTTTGGATTGGAAAAGAGTAGGAAAGTTCGTGCTTAAGTGGTAAAGAGAGCTTATTTTTGATTGTGGCCTATACTTTGTCATGCCATGCTTGATATTGTTTTGGCTTTATGCTTAGTATTCTTTGCTGTAGCATGACATGTTATAAACAATTGAGATTGCTTAATGTGCCTTGGAAGGATTATGCGTTGTTTTAGCATATTAAAGCATAGTATTGTGGTATTCTCCTTTGATGTTATATTTGGGTTGACTTGGCACATGCTCACACCATGTAATAACTATCCCAAGTCACCATAGCCTTGATGATCCTTTAGTTTTCAACTTGTAGTATCACTTTATGCTTTGATTAATGATGTTTTATCACTCTGCATGATTATGGCCATTATTGCTCTCTTAGTTTGTCGCTCCCAGTCTTTTGCTAGCCTCCACAACCAAGTATGAGTTTCACTCATGCATCCAACTCCTTAAACCAAGTTATTCCAAATAGTCCACCATACCTACCTATTAGCATATGCTATTCCAAGTATATTCATGCTTTTATCTACCTTCCGAATTAAACTTGTTATGAGAAAACTAGTGATTAAAGCTCTCACGAACTTGATGACACACTTTACTTTTCTTGCCCTTAATAAACTTGAACCATTGTGTCGTTTATGTTGTATGTGCTTGCACTTATTTGTTCGGGATTAGCATAACCATGCTGTCATGGGGAACGCTTTCAATATTGAACTTGTACTTTGTACCTAGTTGATATCATGCTCTTTTTTCTATAGATGTCGTCGGTGTGAAATGAAAGGGGAGCTTGTAAGTCCATAGAGTTATGTATATGTGTTAGAGAAACGCCTGGGCCGCTGGTCTAATCCATGCTGACATGGTGGAAACCTGCAGCGTAAGCATAATGAGCTGTCTATGAAGCATTCTTCTTATAAAAAAAGAGTCAGATATTGAGAAAAAAAGAGAAAAAGAGAAAAAAAGAGATATATGAAAAGAGGAAAGAGAGAAAAAAGCACCATATTCCCATGGTAAATAAGAAGATTGCGGTCTATGTATAATGTTGTAATGCCCAATCGAATCTCAAAGGAGTCAAGATGAGTAGTATATGCTTGTATGCTTTCTCGATGTTTGTCAATTGCCCCGCTGTAATTTGTTCACCCAGCATGTTACCTATCTTAAGGAGAGCCACCACTAGTGAACTATGGACCCCGGTCCTTTCTTTTACATTCAATCTACGAATCAACTGTTTACTGCTTTGTGTTTACTTTTCTGCAAACTATTACTTTCTTCCACTCGATACGTTTAATCCTTTGTTTTAGCAAAACCAGTGAGATTGACAACCTCATCGCAAGTTGGGGGCAAAGTTATGTGGTTGTGTTGTGCAGGTCTCCACGTTGCTACTAGCACCGGTAGTGCGCCCTGCCAAAGCTCAGCTAGCAACACATTTGGGGTGTTTCCATGCTCCTACTGGATTGATAACCTTGGTTTCATAACTGAGGCAAAACTTGGTGTTGTGCTCATCATACCTTCCTCTTGGGGTTCCCCAACGATCTCGATATATTTTGGGCCATCACTGATGTAACACCCTCAAATCGACCCTATGCAAGTTTTAACCATGTCCGCCAAACCCGCATAGAAACGATTCAAGGACGCCCACCAGGCACTTTCGTGCGGGTGGAAAACGAAGTAATACCATTACACAACAGTCCTCGATGGGACCCACAGAACAGATATATATACAACAGCGACTCAACGAGTCAAAAATATGTATATACAATACAAAGATCCAATCACCTTGAAAACGATAGAGCGTCCGACTATGGACAAGATGCAAATGGGGCTAAGAGCCCTAAAGAATAACCAATGGCGTCCATAACCCTGCCCAGGCCAAGCCGGAAGGGTAACCCTGCTAACGACGTCGATCTCAACCTGCTAAAACAAAAGGGGTGCCGACAAAGGGAAAAGGAAAAAGAGGAGCGTCAGTACTGAGGCCAGTACACGGCGAGGCTAGAATTCGGCGGTTCTCGCCTACATAGGTATGGTGGGATGAAGCGGTAGCGCAGCGGCACTAAACAACCTATAGAGACTCGATACAACTGGCGGTTATTAGAGAGGGATAAGAAAAACCTATTCGAATCCAACCTGAAGCTAACACCAAACAAACCCATCCTGGTATTCCCCCTCGAGACCAAACGAGGAAGTCAAACCGAGGAACTCACACAGTTGGCAGTTTTATTCTTTCGATTATAGTTGAAAGCTCTTACTAGTCAGATACAGATAGCGTGGGCCGTCCTAATAGCATAAGTAGTAGGCAGTTTTAATTAACATTCAGTTGTAGTAGAAACATTCACTAGTCAGATATAATTGTCCTGAGGAATCCCAAACCCAACAGTTGTTGACACTTTCATCACATTCCATTGGAGTTGCAATACTTAGGCAGGTATAGTATGACACAGATCACCACAGATCCACCAGTTGTTGGCATTTTTAGTAACCATTCCGTTATACTTTAGCTGATTACTAGTCACATATTAGGTCAAATTTATAGCACTACTTTAGTTATGCTTGTCTATGATCGAGATACTGTGCGCCAAGTCGTCCATAACCGCGGACACGGCTTTCAGAAAGTTTTACCCTGCAGGGGTGCACAAATAGCAACACACACTCGATCAACCTCGGAAAAACCAACTCAAAACCCAACGAGGCATTCACGACAAAGCGATCACAAGATTCAGAAATATTTCAGGGGGCCACCCCATTAAGCTACCCGCAACAAAGTTGGCCGACTCCGAGACGGACCCAAGGTTTGCGCCAATGGCTGTAAACGTCTGGGAACCCGAAAGTGTGTCTGGGCTTGTCGATACCGCGAAAACACTCCGCAATCCCTAAACAGTACAGGTGTTCCACGCACAATCTTAAATAAAGCAGTAGAGCATGGCATAGGTATAGGACAGTAATAAAGCCCCAAACTACTTTGTGGCCCCAAGAAATAGAATTGAATCAAGCTCTGGCTCAGGGGGGTCCATAAGGCCTCACGGATATGGATAGTGCGAAAAATCAAGGAACAGGTATCAAGTACTCGGGGTCCTACGGGACACAAGTGAGCGTGGAAGAACCAAATACCATCTATTGCCCACCGATGCCTCTGCATTAGTTATGTCTAGCATTTTAATAGTTGCATTTAAAGTCATGATCATCTCCACCGGTAAGCATCTCCACCATAAACATCTGCCATCATTCCAACAACTGTGGTATTCGACAACACGAGATCGCACCTGAGCAAGCGACTACGACTCGCAAGGCCAGCTATCTATCAAACACAGGTAATAGGAGGTGTCCAAGGCATTATAGAGGCTGCACGGGATATAACTGGGCACGGAAACTAAAGCATCACGACACGGATAGCAATAGATCAACAGGAGGAAATAAAGACTATAAATGCAAAATAGGTAGAAAGGGGGAGAATGCTCGCCTCGGAAAACACTGCCGAAGGATCATAACCGGAGAACTTGTCGATACTCGCATCAACTCATCGGCCTAGTCCGCGAAGAAGCAAACACTAGAAGAAACACCAGATGCAATATTTAATACTACTGCAGAAGATCCGGCATGATTATGATATGCATGCGAGATGAACAATTTAATATGCGACAGTCGATAATGTCATATTATAAAATAATGGGGGTCTCGGATAGGGAATCACATTAGGGTTCGGCGAACTTGGGCTCCGAGGGGTTCGGGGTTCAACAGGGTTCGACGGGGGCGAAAACGGCTCAACGGGATCGGTCTCGAACAACGGAAGGGAAGCTTGATGTTCCGGGAAGGAGGACTTGTTTGGCGTCGGGGCGCATCGGATCCGCCCTGGTCGGTGTTGATCTTGCCGTCGTGAAGGTCTTATCGGGTCCGCATATCGGGTCGGTCTTGGCGTTCGGGATGAAGAACTTGGCGTATCCGTGTCGGCGTCCTTGGCGTTCGGCACCCTACGAAGTAGACCTTGGAGTTCCGCGATGATCTTGACGACTCCCTGTCGAAGGCCTTGGTGCTCCGGATCGGTCTCGGTTCCGGGAACGGTTCTCGGCGAACTGGTCGGTCCCATGTCGGCGTACTTGGCGTGCTTGTCGAATTACTCGGGGGACGGTGTCGGTCTTGGGTTCGGCGCCGATGGTCTTGCGTGGCCCGACGGCTCCATGTGGACGAACTCGCCGTTCCGCGATGGAGAACTTGAGTGTTCGGCCTCGGCGGGATCGGTCTTCGGGGGTTCGCCATCGGATCCGTGGATCGGGGTCTTCCTATTTAGTCTTCGAGGAGGATAACTTGGCGAGATGGTCTTGGAAGGTAGCTGCAAAGGGTGCTTGCACGCCAGCCCGTATTTTTCACGGATCAACAGACAAAGGGACTTTTAGAGCCCACAGAACACACAATTACAGGACATACACGCGTGCTGGCAGAGGGGACACGAGGCGGCGCCCTCAGACCTGGGGCTCGAGCAGCGAAGCCGTAGGGCCGAACCGGCGAGGCCGCTCGGGCGCATAGGGGACGGAGCCGTGGGGAACACCATGGCGGCAGCGGCTGGCGCAGACAGCGCTAGGGCGACCGGAGGCGAGGCGGGGCCGAGCGGAGATGGGCGACGAGGAGCGAGGCGAGCGGAGGCGGCAAGGCGTGGCGCTGGGCGAGGTCGAGCTCGGCGGAGGTGCTGGCGATGGCGGGCCACGCTGCAGACGGCGGCGACCGAGTTGAGGAAGGCCGCGGCGGTATCGGGCCGGCGCTTGCTGGCGGGGCGGTTGCCGGGGAAGGGAGGTCGCGGGGAACGGAGGGGAGGCCGCGGCGCTTGGCGATGGTGGCGGCGACCTGGGGAGGAGAAGGGGGCGTAGGTGGGGGGCGAGATGCGACGGGGTTGGAGCGGCGTCGTGGGGGCGGACGAGCTCGCGTCGACGACGGCGGTGACCGGAGCGGAGGGGCCGAGGCGGTGGCGGACGGGGATCTGGCGGCACGAAGAGAGAGGGCGGAGGCGGCGGTGACGAGGCGCTGGGCGGTGTCCGATGGGGTGGGGGGTTGAGGTGACGACGGAGAGGAGGGAGGCGCGCCTGGGCGGGGGAACCGAGGCCGAGCAGGGCGGTCGCGCGTGCGCGTGAGGGCGGAGAGGAGAGAGGAGGTGGGCGACGCGGAGTGGTGGGGTTGGGGCAGGTGGCGTTGGGGTGCGCCTAGGTGGGGCTGGGGGGCTGTGCAGGCAGGTGGCGTTGGTGCGGGGTAGGTGGCGGTGGTTGATTGGGTGGGGTTTGGCGGTGGTTGATTGGGTGGGGTTTTGGGCCAGGGTGATGTGACGAGCCGTGAGTGGCCATGGTGAGGTGGAGGGGGGCTGGGTAGATTAGGTTTGGGTAGGAAAAGGGTTTAGGGTTAGACAAGTTAGGGTTTTAATTTGGAGGTGGCCGGCTAGGCTTTCGGGCCTGGCTGGCTGCCTCCTATAAAAATAATATTAATTTTGTTTATTTAAAACGGGGCTTTTGAAAACCGTTGGTAGACGAAACAAAATAATCCGGAGACCCGGGTTTTGTTTTGAAATAATAACGGGGCGTTTAGAAAACAAAAACAGACTTTTCAAAAATAGTTTTATGCAAACAAATGCAAGATGACATGACGATGCTCAAATGCAAGGTGGCATGATGACATGAGCATGCGGTCATGATGATGCAATGCACAAAAACACCGCGATTTTCTAGTAGTGGTAATTGCGGGATGCCACAACTGACCGCCACTTTTGGTGGCACCCTCATTGTTCCCGGCATGTCTATGGCTGACGCGTCCTCTACTAGCTCGGTTACTTCCACGCCGAGCGGCTGGCAACCAGTTCAGCCCAGGACGTCAGGCCCGCACACACCGCCACTTAGCGGCCACGGGAGGAATGTGTTCGCGTTCTCCCGGTTCGTATGTCCCTGCATGACATCATCGGAGATGGAAGAGCTCGCCGTCGACCTCAACCGCACTACCATGGACGCGGACACAACTCTAGAGGCGTCGAAGAAGGCGGGACATCTCCGCCGCGGACATGCCAGCGTTAGTCAACCTATTCGACGGAATGGCCGACCAACAGCCATTCGCCAACGACGTGATATGGTCACCACATTTCTTTTCCATTGCCAGTAGCATGCGCCTATCGCTATATCATGACCAATTTATGCGTAGGATTTCACGGCCAACAATGGCGAGGACGTTATGCACAACATGATCAATGAGGGTGGTGACGATTATGGCAAAGATGAAGAGGCCCAACAAGAGACTCAACAAGATGCATACAACATTGAGGATGAGGTATTGTTTGGAAACGATGGCACTTCCATGGGCGAGGGGGTTACGGACATGTTGCTGGCCGCTACACTTGCAGTGTCACTTGTCAACAACAAGAAGTTGAGCCAAAGAACCACGAGCTACACCACCGACGAGGAAAAGATCCCATGTCAGGTTTGGATGGAGATTTCATAAGATGCACTATGCAATGCCGAGCAAACGGGCTTTGCCTATTGGAAAAGGGTGGAAAAGTTCTTCCATGTGCATAGGAAGTTCGGGAAAACGCCTTCTATAGTGACCGAAATAATATCTCCCTCTCCAAGTGATGGGGTACCATCCATGCTGAGTGTGGCAAGTTTCAAGGCTCGTACGAGACGATGACGAAAAGCCAATAAGCGGCATGTTGCCGGTTGATATGGTAAATCTTCGAGAGAAGTGCATATTTTAACCCTGAACTTATGCCATAGCCACTCATGCCACCAAAGCCACCCATGCCGCCAAAGCCACTCATGCTGCCAAAGCCACCCATGCCGCCAAACCCACCCTTCGCTTTAGGCGTTCAAGTAGTTTCCCATCATTCTTTTTTGAGCAACACTTCATCACGAGCAAGGTTTATATACTCTGTTTTCCTTTCATCCATGTTGGTAGTGTCCTCTGAAAAGAGCTCCCTCTCTTCTTCCACTAGGCGTTGATGCTCCTCATTGGCCCATTTCTTCTCCTCCAATGCCAACTTTCTCTTCTCCGTGGCCGCCATCCTCTCCTCCAATGCCACCCTCCGTGCCTCGGCCTCGGCCTCCAAGCTCCTAGCCAACTTCTTATCCTCGTTTGCTTGTTTCCTTGCGGCCACCATAGATTCCATAGCTTTTGCTAGATCATCATCCCTGGCTTTTCTCCCCCTCATTTCTTTGGCCGCCTTTTTTCCAAGCACCAGCCTTCTTGTGTTGGCAACCGAGTATAGAGTAGATCTTCTCTTCTTATTGTTATCACTTGATGCATCATCATCTATGATAATGGTGGCTTCGGCGATTGCATTTATACCTTTTGTGTGCACGTCCAATCCATCACGGCTCTTCCACTTCTCCTCATCTTTGAGATCTTCAAAGCAATGGGCCAATACAAATGGCTTCCCTATAATTTTTCTTGTTTTTCTTCCCCTCATCCTTGAACAAATTTTGAGCTATGGTCGTCTACATATAATAAGAAGACAAGAATGATTAATACATACAACAATAATATGCATACAACCACATGGATTGAGTCAATCAACTTACCGTATCCACATCACTCGTCCCACTTGGATTGATTACATCACCCCCCGCCAAAGCGCCCACCCATTTTTGACAATCGGTGTTGATGATCCTCCACCGGGACCAAAGAGAACGATTGGTACGCTCATTGCCACTTGTGTTGTGTGCATAAAAGGACTCCTTCATTCTCGCCGAATATGTATCTCTTGTTTGGTCTGTGTCGGTTGCCGGGTCCATGGCAACATGCAACCAAGTTTGGCAAAGCAACATATCTTCTTCTGTGGTGTAGTTTGCCATCCTACCTCTCGGTTCAACCAACCCCTCGCCATGATCATCCACTCCAAACTCATCTGCTTCACCACCATTTTCTTCATCGAAATTGGAGTGTGCGAAAGAAGAGCCAACATTCGTTTGTGCCATGAATGTTTCATCGTCAATACTACAATCCAATTGCACAAACACATCATTTTCTACATTCATCTACATTGGAGTGTGAGAAAGAGGCAATTTTGTACCTTGTTGTCATTTGGTCGAGCAGGTTGCACGCGCTGAACCGTGCCTCGGTCGATGGCGCCGACGGCAGCGTAGGATGCTGCGAAGCGCTGGCTGTCGGAGCAGGAGGTCGCGCGTGAGCTGCCGGGCGCTTGACAATTGTCTTCTTCGCCGGCTTTTAGGCAGCCGCCGCCGCGGCAGCGGCCAGGCGCTTGGCCGCTCCGGTCCTTCCTTTCGTCGTTGGCGGTGGCGGAGGCGCCGCCTCGCCGGGCGCAGTGTTCGGCCGCGGCGGCATGAACATGACGTGGGCGGGGTTGTGCGAGCTCGCGGCGACGCCGACGACGTTAGGGTTTGCCGCAGGCGGTGACAGATGGGCGCCGACTATGGTAGGGACCGAGTACGAAGGGGTCGGCGGAGTTGCGGAGAACTCGTCCATCCCGGCATGTCGCCGGTGACCGCACAGGAGGCGAGGGCGGAATCGAGGGCGCGAGCACGAGGGGAGTTTTCCTATGGCGGTTGGCTCTTCGCGTGCGGACGAGATAGATAGCGCGCGCTCGACTCGGTTCATCAATTTTGGGGCGCCGCAGGGGAAAATGACAAAAATTCGAGCGTGCCAAATATAGTGCGTGTGCTAGAAGGAGCAAATGGGTCGCGCGTTATATTGACGATTAATTTAGTGCATGTGCCATATAGCGTCTTTGCTTGACTTGCTCTTACAAAATAGCTGCGGGGTCAGCTGACCACAGCTTATACACATATCCACTACTGATTTTGATTTCCCCGTCAAGCCAAGAGTTATATACTAGCGTCTAGGTCGAAGTTATCAAGCACCGGCTAAGCCCTTTCACAATGCAAATATTTTAAGACGAAATTATAGGCTAAATGTTGATGTGGCATTATATTTAAACGAGAAGAGAGGAAATGGGCTGTGCGGGGCACCGCGGGGAAAAATGACGCGCGCTGAAAAAAAATCGAGCGTCTATTAGAAGGAGCAAATGGGCTGCGCGTGTTATATCGACTATTAATTTAGCTCATGCTCGAGTTGCTCTTACAAAATAGCCAGCTGACCACCGCTTATACACAGATCCGCTATTGATTTTGATTCCCCGTCAAGCCAAGAGTTATATACTAGCGTCGAAGTTGTCAAGCACCGGCTAAGCCTTTTTCATAATGCAAGTATCTCAAGATGAAATTATAGGCAAAATGTTGATGCGGCGTCATATTTAAACGAGAAGAGAGATTGATGTTGTATCTTGAATCTTTCACATGGTATTATCTAAAGATATTTCCCAAAAAGTATTATAATTCCAGAAGAGGTATTATCTAAAAACATTTTCACAAAGATTAGCCCATGTGAAAACATTAAATTCTAGATAATAAAACCGTTGAAAACAAATCATTATCTGCGGTAGGGTGAGTCAAGCATTGTGTTGTGATTCCGTGCGACTCGTTTGCCGGCCTTGGAGTCGTCGCCACCGGAGTCCGGCAAAGCATAGGTGTCGCCACATGCTCCACCGAGGGGCCATCGCGGATCGCGCCGCCCATCTTCCCCGCACACGACACCCACCAGCACGGCATGTGCCAGCCAGCCGCCGCCTCGTCATTTTGGTATCACAAGTAGGCGCGACCGGGACCGGCCACGTCGCGCGTCTCACCTCGTGGTCCCGCCCCGGTGCTCGCTTGCTCCTGCCGCAGCGCGGCGCGTTGTCCATGGTCTCTCTCTCGCTCGGCTAGGCTCCTAGGATTTTGTCTGCGAGCGGGAGGGTAAAGGAAATCGGTGGGGAGAACACGGGGGAGTGGTTTCTGTCGGTCCCTGCTCCCGAGTGACCGGTCACCAAACGAGCACAAAACGTTTTTTGTGCTTGTCCACTGGGGTACAAGCACTGGTGTGCGCCTGCGTTGGCATAGAGTGGTAGAGGCATAGAGCATGCACCCAGATCATGCCAGCTCTGTACTCTCCAGTACCCCACAGTCACTGCTGTGCACTTCTCCCTCGGGGACGGAACTGCCATGGAGGGGCTGGGGTCAGCTGACCCAGTGAAAAACACCAAAACCTTCACTAATTTAGCACTAAATAATGATTATTTAGAGAAGACGACCCTAACCAAATAGAGGGAACATAGACATGATCCCGGTCGGAAAATGGTTTTAGAGCACGCGGGCTCCATGGAGTCTGTTTTTAAATTGGCGTTTGATCCAGCTATAATTTTTTTTCACATGATTGTTTGATGGAGAACAGGCTCCAAATTGACACTCTCTGATCCCGGTGGCCTTTTTTTTCCTAGTTTCGTCCTGCTCTCGCATCAAACTGCATTGACATTTCCACTTCATTTATCGAACGCGGTTGGTCGTATTTTTGCCACAAAAGGCCGTGTTTGGTTGTCGGTGACCTGCTATGTTTTTTTTTTTGAACGGGGGTGACCTGCTATGTAAGAGGTCATTTAATACCGTCCCCACCCATATTTTCATGATGAAGTAATTAATTAAGTACACCACTTCAGATTTTGTGACAATTAGTAGCCCTTAATTATACGATCCCGTGTAGCAAAACTCCTATTCGAGAGGCCCCTAGATTTCTCATAGAGCCCCTGCTTTGATTAATTATCAATGTGACAGACATGGATCGCCGCAACCATCGCTGTCGTTGTTTTCGCACCACCATGACTATACATTAAAAAGGGTCTAGATACATTCATTTTATAAAGCTAAAACATGTTATATTTCTAAATGGAGGAAGTACATACTAAAAGATTTTTAGATACACTAATTTCATAAAGATAAAATATCTTATATTATGAAACGGAGGGAGTAGGCAGTATGGCCAAGGCACTAAGCCTGAGACACGTAAGCATTTCTTAGTAGAGTAGTATTATACTTTTCCTCAGGGATACCATCTTATTTTACGAAGCACTCTCATTGCATTGTTGAAGCCTAACACAAAAGGTCTAGCAGATTACCTTTTCCTAGAGGACGGTCGTGCACGAGAGGTTTTGTTAAGCAAGATTCTCATGAACTTTTGGGTCGTCTCTCTTCTCTCCCTCCCCTACACAACGGACGCGAGAAGGGGAACCTTTCCTTTATCGCGCTTTGGTACAAAAAAGAAAAGAAACGAGACCAAAAAGCTAAAAAGAGGAAGGAGAGAGAAAACGACGACAGAAACTCCACTCTCCTACCCACCCACGCCGCTCCACACCTCTCGTTTTCACTGCTCTGCGAGTAGAGGAGAAAGCCGAAGCGGCTCTCCTCTCACACCCACATACCACTCGGATCCCAAATTCGCAGTCCCGCGCCTGCTCTACCCCTCGTCGTCGTCGACGGCGCCACGACCAGCGCGTCCTCGCGCCCGGGGGCGAGTGGCCCGGTGTGGGGGAGAGGCGGAGGGATGGACCCTGAGAAGCGCGGCTACAAGTTCCGTATCCTTTTTTTCTCTCGCTGCTGTGTCGAGTGCCTTTTCTCGGCTTTTCCCCTGTTCTTGATCCGATTTAGCTCGCAGGGGGAGACAGCAACTGTTTCTTGCAGTAATCTGGGTAGGCATTTGCGGGAGCAGTGGAGGGGGAGTAGTATTTCCCCCGATTTCTTGTAGTATTCTGTTTCTTGTTCGTAGTTTCTTTGTAGCGACGGAGGTAGGTTCTCCAGAAAAGATTTACCAGCTGTTTTCTCTGTCATCGCAATCTATCTACGCGAAAGAAGGCAGCCATTTCTTGAAGCAACTAAGCTAAACCTAGAGGACTTGCAACTTTTTTCCCCCTTCTGGCCCAATTAGATCGCCCGATTATCAAAATGTATTTTACCTTCGAAGAAACTATGGTTAAAGAGACCCCATAACTGAATGCTCCCTCGCAAAGAGGAAAAATGAAATAAGAAGCTAGATGCTGATGCGCGTTGGATGATTCAGCCCCAAAACAGTTACTGCCCCCTGTAGTTTAACCAGTTATTTGTGAAGCTAAATTGACCGCCAATCATAGTCCTGTGAACTGCCAGCATTGATTTACAGCATTCCAGAAACCCGGGAATGGGAAAACTGTAGGAATTAAATGTCACTAGTACATGTTGAATCCGACGCGAATTGAAAATACTGAAATGATCGTCAGAAGTCATTTGGTTGCACGGCAGGAAATGGCTGAAATTTTGTTGAAGGATGGGGTACTTGCCGTAATCGTCATAGAAACTGAACGTTTTCCATGAAGTTGGACTCAATGAAAGTTTTTCTGTGGAGTTACATGCGCCATCGGCCGCATGGATACTGTCGTTTTCAATACTGCAAAACAATCACGTTCTGTAGAAAGATATCCCAAGAAACACAATCCTCCTAAATTCCTGTGAAATTCTTTGTATCAAAGTGGCCCCAAAAATGTGTATTGCTGAACTCCTCAACTTGTAATCCGAAATTAGAGGAGTTTGTGGCGCACGATGCTGAAGTTAGGTCCTTGGCAATTGGCAAGAAGTCAAGCCGTGTGTTTATTACCGGTGGCAGTGACCGCAAGGTCAACCTGTGGGCCATTGGGAAGCAGACTCCTCTCCTGGTTTGTGCCCTATGAAATTTTATAACGATCGTACACTTCTCTTTGACTGTTTTAGAATTTGACTCATGTTGAGAGTTTCAATGGGTGTCTTGTTTGCCACAGAGTTTGTCTGGCCACACAAGCTCGGTTGAAGCTGTAGAGTTTGATACAGCAGAGGTGCTTGTGCTTGCTGGCTCATCAAATGGCTCTATCAAGCTCTGGGACTTGGAAGAAGCTAAAGGTACGGTTGGTTCTTGAATAAGGCCCCGAAAAAGGGTCATCTATTGAATTTCCCTTCCTTATTTCTTCATTATGGAACAGTTCTTGAGCATGGCAATTACATTATATAATATCTCTGTGTGTTCACCCCAAAATCTATATACTTTGATACAAATGGAAGAACACTGTCAGAATGGGCCAGTTTGATTTTTCAGAGTTGCTGTATAAGAATATTGATTATATATAGTAATGTAGGGTCATGAACCTTTGAAATCTTTGTTAAAGTATCTTCGGTGATCATATGGAACATGATTACACTAGTATTTTGGATTAAATATCTCAGCTAAGCTAATGTTGTCGATAGCAGGTGACAGCATAGGCTCTTTACTATGTTAATAGACAGTAAACTTCCTATTAATACTGAGAACTATGCTTTGCTCAAACTGGATGTCTGATTATTGTGCTGAATTGAAATGCAGTTGTGCGGTCTCTCACTGGGCATAGATCGAGTTGCACTGCTGTTGAATTCCATCCGTTCGGCGAATTTTTTGCATCTGGTTCTTCAGATACGGATCTCAAGATCTGGGATATAAAGAAAAAAGGATGCCTCCATACATATAAGGGTCACAGAGGAGCAATTCGATCTATCCGATTTACACCTGATGGACGATGGATTGTCACCGGTGGAGAAGATAACATTGTGAAGGTGTGGGATCTGACAGCTGGAAAGCTCCTACACGATTTCAAGTTCCACAGTGGACAAGTACGATGCATCGATTTTCATCCTCAAGAATTTTTGCTTGCAACGGGTACTGACTTTTCCTACCAAACGTTTTTAAAGCTTTGAGATTTCTGAGAGAACATATTGTGCTTTTGTAACATGAATCATCAAGAATCGTTCATTGTTTGGTATCATCTAAGACAAAGTTGGCTGTCTGAGAAATCCCATTTTAATCGTGTACTAGTTGGAAATATCATCATCATTTTTTAATTAAAAAATATGCCTTCTTGTTAAACTTACCTATAGTAAGTGAAGTTGTGGAAAGCTGGAGTATATTCTTAGCCAGTTTACTGTTATTTTCCAGGCTCAGCTGATCGAACTGTGAAGTTTTGGGATCTTGAAACTTTTGAATTGATAGGTTCTGCTGGACCTGAGGTACTTGCAAGTGCTTTTCTTATACCAACTGAATTTTTGTGCAAGTCTAACTTTGTGCATATGGTAACCAAGTATAGTACTCCCTCTGTCCCAAAATATAAGGCGCCTAAGGACTGGTCAAAAGTCAAATCATTCAAACTTTGACCAAATATTTAGGAAAAATTATCTACATATTCAGTATTGAATGGACACATTAACAAAATACATTTTATGGTGAATCCATTGATATTGATTCAGTATTGTAGATGTTCATATTTTTGTGTATAATCTTGGTCAAACTTAGAAAATGTTGACTTTTGACTAATCCTTAGGTGCCTAATATTTTGGGATGGAGGGAGTACATGGCAACTGTGGTGCATCTTTTGACGCCTATTTTTTTCTTTCAAATTCGCACCATAAGAATTCCTCGAATTAAATTTGAGGACAAGGAATTTTGTTCTATTTGAAATATTTGATGATGCGCCTTTTCACATTTCTGTATGATTATTATTATTAGTTATTTCCAGTGATTCTCTTATATCTGTTTCGTACTTGCTTAATCTCTTGTGCATTTGTTTTTATTCCTGTGTTAAAAAGTCCATTATGAGCACATACATCTTCCTGTTATTATATCATTTACTTTACATGCATCTTCTCTTCCAGGATACTGGTGTCCGTTCTATGGTCTTTCACCCTGATGGGAAAACCCTTTTCTGTGGATTAGACCAAAGCTTAAAGGTGGGCATGATTTTCATGTATTATATTGTTATTATTTGTGTGGCACTTGCTGACTGCATGGGCATTGCTAGGTATTCTCTTGGGAGCCAGTAAGATGCCATGATGCTGTTGACATGGGGTGGAACAATTTAGCTGATCTTAGTATTTATGAAGGAAAACTGTTGGGATGTTCGTACCATGAACGACGTGTTGGTGTTTGGGTTGCTGATATATCGGTGAGTATTACTCTTTGCGTGCAGTGTGTACTTTCTTGTATGTCCTAACTTTTATCTCTTGACCCAGCTCATTGCACCCTATGCTCTTGGTGTTTTGCCGAAATCAAATTTCTTTGCCGAGCTTGTACATTCTATAGATGATAATCCTGTCAAACCGAATGGTAACACTGTGAAGTCTGTTCGTGCTGTAGCAACAGCACATCCAAAAAACTCATACAAAGTCCAGGAATCAGGGATTGGTATGACTTCAAACCATTGATATGATTTTCACCCAAACACTCCATAGTAAATAGTGATAATATCTCTTCTTCTTATGATAGCAGCTGAAAGCGGAGTTCGGGCCTCACATTTAACTCCATCGAGTACAGATAAAATAAAGAGAGATAAGAGCAGCACCATTCCTCGAAGACCTGATTCATCTGTCAAATCATCTACTCCAGTGCGACGTATGAAGCCAGCTGATAGTCCTTCCACCAATCCAAAAACAGCAGAACGGATTTTCGGACAGCAAGACATGCCATTACTATCTCGTGCCAGGGTATCTAATAATTTTTCGGCCACTAAGAAGTTTCACCCTGCAGAGTTGGCGGATGTAAAAGATATTTACACTACAACACAGTCTGTTTCTGTGCCTGTTGCTGTACCCAGAGACATTTTAGAGGACAAAGCAGTAGGCAGCGTTAATAGAGGAAGAGGCAGAGCTGCAGTCCCAGATGATTTTTGCAGTCCAGTTCACTTAACAAAACTTCTATCTAGCGGTGGTACTGGTGATAGTGTCAGCTCTGTAAGATCCATGCTCCCAGAGCCTGATGTTTGCTCAGAGGGTTTGTCTGGCTTAAAGTTCTCCTTTGGACTAACTCCATACGACAAGAAACATGATTCTGACGGTACAGATAAAGGGGATATTACACAAATAGCAGAAAAGATGGACAGAATAGTGTCATTGGGGCATCCAGTGCAGTCAAATAGTGATAAGTGTATAGCTCTTTTTTTCTTTGTTCTTAAGCATTGAAATATTGCAGGTTTTGCTCATTTTGCTGATTAGCATTACAATTATTTTCACAGCAGTATTTGAATCGCCATGCTCAACGACAGAAATCACCAGGGTCAAATATGTCCGGGGAGGTGCGTGTCTATGTTAACTGATGCTATCAAAGGGTGCAGTCTTGCATCCACCCTGGAGCTTGAGTCTACTTGGCCTAAAGATAGTTTTCTAACGGTATTATTAACTCCTTTTGCAGTCGCCGTGCCATTAGGAAAAACCAAGTCTCTTGTTGAGAGATTTGAAAAGAGAGAGAGCTCTAGCATTGATTGTTCACCTCCAACTGGCTCTAGCGGTGATCGTACAGTTAGAGCTGACAGCCCTCCCACCAGTTCGGTATGTACTCATGGTTTCTTACTATAGTTAACTTCATATTTTTTTTATGAATCGTCATATAATGGTATTAATGAATTCTTAATGTTTAGGAACTCCTAACATATTTACTGTATCAATTTTCAAAATACGAAGCTAAAAAAAGTTCTTCAAATCTGCACTTGAAATATGTCCACTTTCCACGGTTGCTTCCTGCTATCCTGAATTATTTCGTTGTCAATGAATAATTTCCTGCTATCCTGAACTCTTAATCCTTAGTCCCGAGTCCCTATTAGTAATTTATAGATAGAATATGAAGGATATTCTGAAACCACATATAAGATGAATGGGTGCAGTCATGATTTAATGTTTTCTTGACTTGTATAGTGGTATGCTGTTAGAAGATTGCGGCAATATTATTTTCAGAAACTGTACACAGAATCCAAGTCAAACAAATATGACTATACTAATGCTCTACTTTTACTATTTGGTCTCTCTAGTGTTTGCCATTGTTTTGGCTGAACATATTTGGTTTGCGGTGATTGTAATTGATAGGCAGAACCAAGTCAGACATATGAAAGAGACTTGTCAACAGTGGACGAGGTAACCCCAGTCGATTTGGTGCAGAACCACGATGAATTCGTAAATCTTCTGAAATCTCGGTTGACAAAGCTTGAGGTGATCCTTCTGTTTTTTACTTGCTGACCTTGTTTCTTACTAGCTCAGGGAACTTGCACCCAACAACTGGATCCATGATCTTGCGTATCTCTAGTTTATTTGGTACTGCAACATGTGGGTGTCAGGCTAACCTTTAGTTTGCACCTTACTTCCTGTGAACAAGTTCTTCAATATTCTTGTAGAAATGACTTGTATCTAATTTCTAGTACCAACGAAGATGAAACATGGCTTGACATATCTGTGCATGTTACTTAGAAAGCGAAATACACGCTTTGCGCTCTAGAAAAATTCACACCATTAGGTGAAAGCCTTGGTACTGGAGATGTGTGAAGTTGGCTCAACTTTCTGTCGTCTCTTCAGTGCAATTAGAAAGCTTAACATTAACATGTGCTTATGTTTATTTTGATATTTATCAATGATTTGGTGACATTTCGTAAAAGTAGTCTGTTATCCTTCACTTCTTGTAGGCCTGTGTATGGAATGCACATGTTCTTTTAAACTATAGTTGATCAGCGAAATGATCAAAATGCGCTATTTGTGATGGATCATTATAGTATTAATGCTTAATGTTATCAGATGATGCGGCATGTCTTTACCCAAAATGGTATCAAAGGAGCAATTGCTGCAGTGGCAAAGTTGCCTGATATTGCTGTAAGCTTTTCTTGAGATGTATGATGACTGTACATCATGTTCTTCAAATTATATGTTGGCCACTAATGGTAGTTTGTACAGGTTCAAGCTGATGTTGTTAGTACTCTCAAGGGAAAACTTGGTCTTTTCAATCTAGATATCTTCTCAAGCTTTCTGCCTGTTCTTGCCGGGTTACTGAACAGCAAAACTGAAAGGTAATCTCTCAGATGTATAATTTCATTCCATGCTCTTTTAGTGGACTGTGGTATCTAGGAAATAGCAACACAGATGCAGATTCACCCATGCATGCCCAAGAGGATGTCGATGCATTCAGTTAATGAAGTATCTTCTTGCAAGTCTATACAATTGAAACAGACGATCATTAAATGTTTGTTCAGACCCATATAATTATCCTGAAATCTGCAAAGAGCGAATGAGCCAATCATGCACATATTGGCATCCTACAGTAATAAAAAATAGTTTAGTGGTAACTATTTTGTCTTATACTTTGCCTAAAATTTGCAGGCATGCTATCGTTTCTTTGGAAATATTACTGGATCTTATAAAGATTTTTGGTCCTGTTATCCATTCAACGTTGTCAGCTAGTTCAACTGTTGGAGTAGATATTCAAGCCGAACAGAGGTATGTAGGTTCACTTTACTCTGGAAAGGGAGCTAAGTGTTGTTAAAACGGGATGCTGCAAAGACTGGCGTGTTGCTACAAGGAACACTGTGAATTTACATGTCTGCAGAACTGTTTTCCTAGAGTAACCCGCATAATTACTGCAGTCGTCCATTGCATGTTACCCTAGCTGGGAGCTAGATCTGCTCTAGAGAGAAACGTGGCAGTGATCAATTTCTCTGATGTCATGCAGGCGGCAGCGTTGCACCCGGTGTTTTAATCATTTGCAAAAAATTCTGCAAGCTCTACGCCCATTGATGATGTATTACCCTTATCTCCCCTTCATCAGACACTGCCATTTATTCCATGCATGTTTTTTATACTCCTTTGTGTACCACTGCAACTGGAGAACGATGCGCTACCGTGAGCAGCAGCCGTGTCTGATGCTTCTCATTCTCTCTTGCTGTGTTGGCACAGGCGGGGCGGTCAATCGGCGCAACTTGCTCAAGAGCTAAACATGTCCTTGCAAGACCTAGTGGTCTTCTGAAGTTAGCCGCAAGTTCATCCCATACGACAGAGTGTTACTGTCGGAGTAGATACCATTCTTTTTTTGGCACAGAAATGGAACCACCAGAGGCGGCGGGTTATTAGGTAGTACGCAGCTCTGTTGTCGTCACTGGCTCCGCAAGTGAGCCCTTGTAATTTTGTGTTGGCCTGCCTTGGAGTATCCGGCAACCGTTGTATATGTGAGTTCGGCTGTTCATCAGTCTGTAATTAACCCCCATTTTACTGCACGGACAGCCCCCGGACAGGGTGTGGAAATGAATGAGAAAACGCCTGCTTTAGTTAGTTTTTTGTTTGGTCTTCACCTTCTGTGGTGTTCGTTCATTTCCACGGTCAGCCGTGTGGCTGAAGTCTCGAGGAGCTGAAGACAAACATGTTTCCTCCATAGTTTGGATGCTTTGACCAAGCCTTTGTTTAGCGAAATTGCCAATTGGCTGCCAAGGACGGCTGGTTTGAATATTTCTGAAAATGTGAAGCCATCCTTAGCTTAGCTGCGAAGGGAACAACCTTGTGCAGTCTATGACCAGCTGGCTGGCTGTTAGTTTTTCTTGGTGTTAATTTATTCTTTTCCTTCTTCCAGGTTAGGTTGTGGTAAGGAAGTCTGGCAAATATGCCACCAATACTCTTTTTGCCATGTTTTCTTTTCACATTGTTTTCTTCAAAATGTTTGTAAGCCCTATTTTTTATTTATCCATTTCTAAAGCTCCATTTTGTTCTTGAATGCTATGTCAGGACAAATCTGCCTTCCACGATAGAACCTCCATTTCCTTAACTTTCAGTCTTTACCTTAAAAACAAGCCTTAGTCCTGCTTGCCTTGCGGGCCCACCTGTCGGCCACGGAGCCATGACGCGCAAGATCACGCACGGCAGTCAGAATTGCACAGCAGGTGGAAGTACAAAAATAAGCCCCTTCAACAAATCCACATTCCAAACCCACCTCCTCACGTAAATAATAACGCCGCCTAAAAAGCGCAAGTCCAAAGCAGTTGGTCGTCTGCCAACGCCGCGTTGGACTTCTCCCCCCTTCCCCTCGCCGGAGAACCCGCCGCGACCACAGCCACAGCCGTCGCCGCTACGCCGCTTCTGGAGGAGGAGTAGCAGTAAGGAGGCCATGGCGGGGAGGTACGACCGCAACCCCTTCGAGGAGGACGACGTCAATCCCTTCGCGGTGAGTAGTTGCCTGGTTAATTTTCAGCTGGCTCGCGGTGCCCCGCACCGCGCCTCCACCAGCGGCGCAGTTCGACTAGTCTTCTATACACTTGTTCCTTGGCCCGCGGAGGTGTGGAATTTGTCCGGATCGCCGTTGGAGATAGGCGGTGGCGGGTTTCTGGCTGTGACGCCTCTTTCGCTCCCTGCCGTGCTAGTTGGACGCTTCGGTGGATCTGGCCGAGTTGCTGGTGCTAGGGTTAGAGGGGGATTCGATGGATGTATGTATGGGTTCATCTGCGTGTTCTGTTCTGTTGACTGATCGCGAGCAAAATTGGTTGAAAATCCTCCTAGTCTCTTCTGTATTTTTTACGGGGTTCTCGAAGGAGAAAGAAATGATGGTGCCTGGATTGGGATAAAATTTGAAATTGTTGTCTGATACTAACAATTATAGTATGCAGTCCAGTGCACGAGTAATACTTTGAAAGTAGGCGATCTGCACTTCAAGTTATTTAACACCATAGGGCAAAATGGAAGATCGTTGATAACATAAGAAGATTGAAGACTATCTTAGTACTGGTATCATTTAGTGTAATTGTTGGTAGCCATGATTTGTGGTGAGTGTGCATGTATCTGCGGTATGCTGCTGAATATGTTCCATTTAACACGAGAAACATTTTCTATACTCTAAATTTTGGATTGTTGTGCCAGCTAACACGGACAAGGATGTCTGAGCTGTGCATAAGCTTCTAATTTTGTTGTGTTTTCTTCAACTATTGTTTGGTTGATTTTTCAAATGTCTCATGTTCCACAGGGAGGAAGCGTACCTCTGGCTTCTAATTCTCGGATGCCACCTCTTCCTCATGAACCAGCTGGATTCTATAATGACCGTGGTGCTACTGTCGACATACCTCTTGATTCAACAAAGGTACATGTGCTTCCATCGAGCTTGTTAATTTTTTACTTACCAAGATGTGCTTTACACGATGAATTGAAAGGTCACGTGTCACACAAATATTTGTTCGATACTAACTGATTTCAAAATTGAGTGTAATTTCTTTTTCATTCCATGTCATTGATTGCTTATGTGGTGTGTATGTATATGTTATGTTCTGATGTAGGACTTAAAGCAAAAGGAGAAAGAACTGCAGTCGAAGGAGGCTGAGCTTAACAAAAGAGAAAGAGTACGTGTCTATTACTTGAAACTTGAAATTTTAGCTTTATACTCACACCACATGTTATCGTGTATTTAATTTGACTTACTACTTTGTTCAAACCATGGTCTTATGATTCAGAAGTTTGTTCTAGTGCATGAAGTTATCAATTTTCCCTCCGCTAAAGTAAAATATTAAGTTCTCCTGAATGATATTTAGCGAAGCCTCAGATGTTGTTAAATCATTGTGCTTACATATGTAGCTGTATATTCCAAAAGAAGTTTCTATGGCCTTTGCTTGTCCAGAGTTGTTGTAGTAACCATGATAGTGTGGAAACTGGTGAGCTATAGTTGCCATGTCTTTGCCTCAGAGATCAGACACCCCGTAGTCTGCACTACTCTAAGAATCGATCAAATTACAGTGCATCTTTAGTTCGAAACAGTGAGCAAGCGTGGGATCTCTATGCCGACACTTATAAGTCTATGAGGTGAAGGATGATAGTGCTCCTAGAAACCATCTATTGTTATTGAAAGATTTCATATAGCCATCTCTTCATTAAATTCAGACAATCAGCTGATAAAATTCTCTACATAAATGGACAATATGCTGAATCAAAAGAGTTAGCATATTTTTTACTCAATCAGTAAGATCTTGCCTCGACAATGCTTCACATGTTTGAAGCAGCATAGATGTGGAGACAAGCATTCACTCGTATTTCTGTCTTCAAATATCCTGTCTGATTTTATATTCTCCTGAAACCAGGAATTGAAAAGAAGGGAAGAAGCTGCTGCTAGAGGTATAGTTCTTTCTTTGAGTTGTGGTTAATTTTTGTATATTTGTAGCAATCATGTGAAAGAGGCAACGGACAAGATATTTGCTCCACAGATTAATGTGGGAGTTTATCTGGAAACTTCTGCCACTCAAGATATTGGTCATTTAAGCTAATTTGGTTCTTGTGCTGTTGCTGTTACAGTCCATTTTTTCATTACCCCTGCCTGTCAACGTCATACTACCTTCCTTCTCATGTGCAGCCGGTATCGTCATCGAAAACAAAAACTGGCCACCATTTATGCCCATCATTCATCATGACATTTCAAATGAAATACCAATCCACCTACAAAGGATGCAGTACCTTGCATTTTGTTCACTGTTGGGTAAGTATTGGTTCTTGCTTTGACTCCCCCTTCCCACTCTTGTACCATAAGGAGTAAAATACCTGGCTAAACCATCATTTTGTAGATCTTTACTTTCCTTCAAGTATAGCAAACAAAATTCCAGTTCAAAAAAAAAAAGCAAACAATATTCGTACTGAGGACCTGACATTCACATGCTGTCCAAGTAATGAACTTCTCCTGAATAAATTTAATTGGCACATTATCTCCCAGTGTGAATCTGACATTGTCTTCCCAGAAGTGATATTAGAAAACAGAATGATATTTCAAGAACATTTTGGTTGCAACAAACTTGTTGTATGTTAGAAGTTTGTACTTGCAAGGAAGAGGACTATTAACCAATGCTTTGTTGACAAAATATAGTTCTTGGTAATGTAAACCTGATTATTTTCTACTCTTCTCTGGGGTTGGGATTGAAGCCTTGAACTTCCCATCATTATAACGAAATGGCCAGCAAATGCTAGTAATCATTTAGTGGAGGCCCCAGATGATTTTTTAAGATTGAGAGAGAAGAGATCGAGTCCATCAAAGGTGTGCTAATTTTTGCAAACTTTGATGTCATTCAGGATTGACGCTGTGCCTTTTCTGGAACATCATCGCAACTACAGCAGCATGGATTAAAGGGGAAGGTATGGCCGAGTAATACATTTAATTGTCTATATCTTGTTGATTAACTCCTATGCTCACTTAAAACAAATCCACATGTTCCTCCGATAGGTGTGATTATCTGGTTGCTAGCCATTATCTACTTCATCTCTGGTGTCCCTGGGGCCT
Source organism: Avena eriantha (assembly GCA_910589775.1). Lineage (NCBI taxonomy): Eukaryota > Viridiplantae > Streptophyta > Magnoliopsida > Poales > Poaceae > Avena > Avena eriantha. The sequence goes on along the minus strand of OU342746.1, from coordinate 278,739,035 downwards.
ATGTGCTATGGTATCGTCCGCTTTATAATGCCATGAGGTTGTGCATACGCTTCTTACTTGTTGTTTATATAAAAGTTTATTATATTTTGTACCTTATACCACCAAGATGCATGTTACAGGACTGAAAGTGCTTTGAAGTTTGGATGGTTTTTTCTGTTGTACTTGGTAATATCCTTACCATTGAATATTACTTTTCTAGATACATATTGCTGATATTCCGTTCATTGCTAATGATCTTCCCCTTCCAGATCCATATAGTATTCTGTATCTGGTCAGCTGTTTCTCCCCCATTTCCTTTCAAAGGAAAATCTTTTGCGTAAGTGTTAAATATATCACTCCTGCTTGTGTCATGCATAAATTGGTTAGTTATTTGAGGCTAAGCAGCAAAGTTGGAATGCACCGAGTACATTCTAAATGAATTTTGAGTGTGTCGTTATTCTTCACTAGTCTTAGCATATACTAGTTCTACATTTACATATCAAAGGTACTGCTACTAAAGCTGTGGCGGACTGTTTTGTTACATTTCCATGATTGTTAGGTGTTGTTCCAATTTCTTTAGGGTACCTGGACCAATTCTGTTGCTTCTCTAAACTGCTTGTTAAATCAGTGATGCTTGGATATCATCTCCTCCTATCTTTGACTCGTTTCAATTATCTAACTTCTAATTGGCTGTATTCTTTGTGGTTTTACAGTGGGTTTTTGCCGGCAATTGATCTCATAGGCAACAGTGCTATTGTGGGGGTAAGTATTTGACCCCTTTAACCTGCGATTGGTCTAATTCAAGTTAATTTTGCATGGTTTCCCTTACATGTTCACAAAATGCCCTTCAAAGTGTCGAGATATCAGGGTCCTTATCTAGCAGAACCCAGTATTTACATTTTGTAACAGATCCGTAGCATCACTAGTTAGGATTTTTCCATGTTTTGCTTTTCTGGGTGCTTGATGAAGCATCTGTCACGAATCAGCCTTAGTTACGCATATCGCGCGTCTAGGATAGTTCACTAGTCACTTCATTGTTATTCCACTTTCTTTTGGCAGATATTTTACTTTGTTGGATTTGGACTGTTTGTTCTTGAATCACTGCTCAGCATTGTTGTCATCCAGGTGCGTTTTTTGTTGTGCGTTTTTGTTCCTTTTCTCCGAGAGATAGTGTCATTCTGAACTTGGTCATTTGAAATGCAGCAAGTATACATGTACTTCCGTGGAAGTGGAAAAGCTGCACAGATGAGACAAGAGGCAGCACGTGGCGCTATGCGATCAGCATTTTGAGGGATTGGTCTTGATGAATCGAAGAGAACAGGGTCAGGGTGTGCCAATCCGTGATGGCGTCTTGTACATCCTTATACATATCTCTGCGTCGCCCAGAATACTTGTAGCTAAACATCTTCTTGCCTCCTGTAATATATATGCCAGTGCTTGTTCTTACATAGGTCCAGATGTGCTTATAGGTACTGTAGCTTAATCTTTTGGGAATAGACTTGCCTGCCTGTTCATTTCTTTGTGAGGGGACTTGCGTAGAGCAACTTCCGAGATCAAAATTCTGACGAGCTTGATTGTTCTTTCGTGCTATATAAGTATGGTTAATGTATGTGAAGTTACCGCAGGATCGTGTTAATACTAGTTCTCCATGCAAAGCTGAAGAACCTTATTGCATTACACTATATATATCTAGTCCATTGTAGCCAAGAAAGCTGAAAGCGGAGAGCCTAAAATGAAATTGAGAATGAAAGAACTACACTATACCACTTAAAATATAATTGAAGATCTACCGCTCAAATCAATGAAACGGAAAACAATCTAAGCTGAGATTTCGTTCATACTTTTGGCGCCTCTATTTGCCGCTCATGGCAGGCTGCACTTGCTGCACCTTTGCCCCAAAGCCACACTTCCGGGTGAGGATGCTCCACGACCTCCTGGGCTTCCCCAGCCGCCGGATCTCCTGCTTCATGCTCATGCACTCCTTCTCCAGCTCCGACACCCTCGCCTTCACGTCTGTCATGCCCTCGCTCCCCTTCCCCTCGGGCGTGACGATGACGGCGTCGTCCTGTCCGCTGTCCGCGGCATTGCTGCCCTTGGGGACGATGGCGCCGGCGCTGTTGCCCGGGTGATGCGGGTGCACGCCGTCGGCGGCGGCGTTGTCAGACACGAAGAACCACCCTGCAATGGAGGTGCGGAGTCGGAGCTGCTCGAAGAAGAGCACCTGCACGACCACACGCAGCGGCAGGCGCTCGTTCTGCGCCGCGTGCGTGCACGCCTCCAGCGACAGCTTCTGGCAGTTCATCAGCCGGCACAGCTGCTCCCGCTCCGACTCCGACAACCACGGGTGCGACTGCACGACGCAACTTACGAATGTCACGGTGATCCATCTTTAAAAAACTTGAGTGAAATGGTTCGGAAATGACAATGTGTCGTCACCTTGAGGTATATGTCCATGGCGCGGTAGATGCCGTCATCGACAGGCCGCGCGTAGTCGGGCACGACGGCTGCGAGCGCCTGGAACTTGGGCAGCTTGAGGTTGGCGTCCGGCGCCACCTCCGCGAGGTACCCGTCCATGAGCTTGGCCACCATGGCGATGGGCGCCACGGCGGGCGGCGTGACCGCGGCCTGCATGGACGCGCCCAGCTGCCCCAGCTGGCTTCCCTGGTCCTCGGCCGCCAGCGCCGCCGGCGACGTGTACCCGGTGCCCAGCCCTCCGTCCGTGGACGACATGAAGTAGTCCAGTATCCTCTGCACGCAGTCGATGTCGTAGAGCGTCTCCACGGTGTAGCTGAGGTTGGGCACGAGCAGGTCCTCCAGGCACGCGTCCTCCAGCTGCGCCCCGATGCGGCGCTCCAGGTTCTCCCTGCAGAGCGGGCTGGCGTGCAGGAGCATCGCGGTGCGGAGCAGGCCGAGCAGGAACCTGGTGGACGCCACGCCCTTCTTGGCCGGCAGCAGCGCCACGATCTCCTCCAGGAAGTACCTCTGCTCTCCCTCCGACGCGCCGCCGCTGGAGTCGCGCGGGGTGACGCTGCGGCTACCTGCGTTGCTGGTGGCGTTGCTGAAGCTGGCTGTGCGCTTGAGGCCCGGGAGGAGCCGGCCCGCGTAGAACATGATGGCGCCCGCGATGCTCTCGGCGCGCATGCTCTTGGCCTCCATCGCCTGCACCAGGCGCTTGAACATGGGGAGGCTGAGGAAGGACACGTCCTCGTACCACCAGTCCGTGGCCGCGGACGCGCCGCCGCGCGGCGTGTCGCCCGTGCCGATACCGTTCCAGAGCGCGTCCCTGTCGAGGCTGGCGTTCTTGTGGCCGTGGGTGGACGACCAGGCGGCGGCGTCGGAGGCGCAGGCCTTGGAGGCGAGCGCGGTGATGCAGCGGGAGACGATGTGGAGGTCCTCGGCGGCCGGGAGCACGGCCTCGCAGGTCTCCAGCGCCTTGATGGAGTCCTTCCAGTTGGCGAGCACGTCGGCGAGGAACGACTCCGCCTGCGCGATCAGGTTGCCCTCCGCGTAGTCGTCCGTCATGCCCAGGTACTCGGCGGCGCAGCGGAGGGACACCACGTTCGGCGCGCTGAGCTCGATCTTGACGTCGTAGCAGAAGCGGGCCGCCAGCTCGAACGCCTTGGCGCCGCCCGGGATGTCGTCCAGCTGCAGCGTGCACATGCCGCCGTCGTCGCCCGAGGATGGATTGTAGTCGCTGATCAGACGCTGCAGCACGCCGCTCCGGCTCAGCAGCGGGAACTGCATGCAGATCGACAGACATTAGCTGGCCGGGAAGTTTAGTTGACGGATGCGATGTATTTCGACAGTGAATTAGAGGGCTGCTGCTGCTGACCTTGTGGAGGTAAAATGACATCTCTCCTACTTCGACGACAACATCGCTCTCAAGCTCGGTCATGCTTCTCCTGGGGAAAAGTTCAGATGATACGTGTAAAAACATCGGAAATGTTATCAGATAGTGCACGCGTACGTGCTCGTCTGTTTACGACTGCGTGACCGTGCCTTCCATGGATCATGGAACTAGTCATATAATAGAAGGCAAAGGCAGCAGTCTGACAATTCTCAAGTCCAAAAACAAAGTATCGACGCAGAAAAAGAAATCATCAGACCCGATAACAAGAGAACTACAGGAGCGCCCTGGCCCGTGACAGTAGAAGTGATTTTTCGATTGTTCAAAAAGAAGTAGTAACAAGTTACTACACGCCCGGTTTTCTGGTCTGACATACTGCATCGGTTAATTAGCTGCATCGTATGGAGTCGATTCGATGGGAGCCTTTGAATCATTTTCCCCATACACTGCAGATTAGCAGATGGTCAATGAATGATGTGGATGCTTTTAATAGGCAACATGGAGCCTGCCAGCAGATGTCTCCCTCCTCCTCCTGCTCAAAATCGGATGCATATATAGTTTTTAATCAAAGTCAAACTTTCCAACGTTTGACTTAACTATGTACTGTAGAAAAAATATGAACATTTTGTAATTTCAAATCAATAGTCTTAGAATGATCATGAAATATATTTCCATATTGTGTATGTTTGGTATTGTAGATATTCATATTGTTTTGAGAAAAGTTCACATAACCCCCGTATGTTTGAGGTTTGGGACAGTAGACCCCCCTAAGTTAAAACCGGCATACTTAACCCCCCTACCTATCGGAAACCGGGCAATTGACCCCCTTGGTGCGCCGGGAGCAGTTTTGCTTCCGGTTTTGGCTTACATGGACGGTGGTTTAGTGGAGGGTTGCGTGTAACTGGAAGAATCTGGCCGCCCTGATAAATCCCCTCTGCTCATACCGAGCTAGCAAACTAATCTGTAATCTCACCTAGTGTAACGGATCTTGGAAACTAGCAACAACTTGGAGTACATGGGACTAATTGTGCAGATCATACCGATGTGATGACTTGGTACGCAGGAACGTGCGGGCGTTGAGTTCGTTCGCTCACAGGCACGTTCTGGGGGCCGTGGCCAGATCATATGGAGCTGCAGCCCCATGTGGCACCACTGCACGCTCCGGCGCGCCCAAGACCTGATCCCCACCATCGGCATCACCACCACGTTCAGCGCAACCATGAAGATGATGCCCAAGAACAACTTGTTAGTGATGATCCTGGAGCAGGCCGACGCCAGCGGTTCTAGTAGATGTGGATGCCCCCTTTGACGTTGAGGAGCATGCAGATCACGAGCGCCTCCAGCAGGCCGACGCTGGCGCAGCCCACGAGTTCGCCTACGAGGAAGGCCGCTATGGCCCTGGAGTCCCGGTCACGAACCCAGACATGGCGACTACCACTAGAACCTCCGCCCTGAGCGCTGACTTCCGGAATGCGCCGGCGCCAGTGTTGTCGGCGTCGTTGTTTCGCCGAACCATGCTGCGAGCGTGCTAAGGAGGGTGCTGACCATGTCGGAGGTGACGCTGGCATCGATGGCGAGGCTGCAAGTCTTGCCGATCTTGAGGTCAGTGGCAGGCGGGTGAGCACGAGGGAGGCGGTGTTGGCGAGCTAGCGCGGCGGCAAGGCAAAGAAGGCGCGGTGGGAGCGCTCGTGCACGATGTTAGTTGTAGTATGCATCACGATGGTGTGGAAGAGCATGACGAGAATGGAGGTGGAGATGATGTCCGCTTAGGTAACAACGGCGCCGATGTGTCCATCTAGGTGCGCGACATGGTCTATCTCCACGCCGCCGATCAGGTAGGGCAGCATGCGAAACTGCACCTGCACGAGGAGGATGGCCAGCTGCCCGCCACCATGAATCAATCGGCATTGCTGAGGCATGCACGATAGTCTAGACAACTGTTAGGCGCTCACACAAAACCACCGTCCACATAAGCAAAACCAGTCTGCAAAACAACTAACAAGCCGATCAGGGGGTTAATTACCTGGTTTTGGAAAGATAAGGGGGTTAAGTGTGCTAGTTTAAACTTAAGGGGGTGCTGCGCCCAAACTCTAGTACTTATGGGGGTTATATGGACATCTTTCTATTGTTTTCAATATAGTTGGCCAAAATTTAAAAAGTTTGACTTTTACCAAGAAATTATATGCATCCTATTTTGAGAAGGATGTAGTATCTATCGATGCCCGCGATCTTCACTTAATGCTTATGTGGGTAACATACTAACATGAATTAATTTCTTTTTTTGGAAAAACACACGGATCTAGCAATAATGCAATTGTAAAACAAGAAAAACACGTAGTACGATTACAAGAATTGCCGTTTGGACTGAACACATGAAAATTTGGCGGCATCATTCATTGCTATATGATCCAAATTGTTTCCGAAGAATTTTGTAAGAACTATAATCCTATACATTCCTACAATCCAGAAATGGTCTCGGGCCTTGGGATTAAAAAAAATGACTTAACCAAAAGTAAATTAAAACATGTCCTAAAGTTTTGGCAAAATGAATGTGCTTGGTGATGTAGAACTGACAAAGGAAAATGGAATCAATTGTCATCCAAATGTACATAAGAAACTTGGGATGAATCAACACATTCAGAAGGAAACTAGGAGTGGGGATGATTAACCATGTGAGGCCTTCGAGGACGAAGATATCCGGTTTGGAACCCAACTTCATGGTCACCATCTTCTCCTCCCAGAAAACGATTCCAACAGCTGATCGAGGTCGATCTAGAGACTCGGACCGAACCTGAGGGTGAGGGAGGTGTCTCACGTCTCCGGTTACTGGATCTGAAGGAAGGTAATTTTTTGGAGGAAACGGAAGCCGAGGGAAGGAGACGAGCATGGATTTATGAAGCGAGGAGAGATGGCGGTTACTGCGCTCGCGCATGTCGCTGAGGTGGCGCGCGCGCAGGCAAACGGGAGATGCATGGGCGAAACAGTTCAAAGGTTGGCCCTGGTCCAAAGGGGAGAGGGATCAGCGAGGCCTAGCGCTAGCAGCGTTTCTTCCAGCACTGCCAAGTTTGCATGGAGAACGTTATTACCCAGAATATTCTTCTGCTTCTGCTGTCAGGCCCACCTGTCGGCCAAGGTTGCACTGTACATTCGTAGTTTTGATTCGAAGGAACGCGGTACATTCATGTCTACATTTACTTGAGCTGGTAGTTTTAATTTGACTAGGAAACATGTGTGTGCTACAACGGGAGAAATACTACATTGCGGAGCGCACAATGTAAATTGTTGGTACCGCAATAACTTGTCGCAAAAACCAGTCAGTTTCGACGTGTCCATGGCTTGGTCTACTATCAGGCATGCTGCCACGGTCTCCTCGGCCTGCCGAAGGCCGTGCAGTACAGGTGCACACGAAGAGTTATACACCGCCATCGCCACCTCACCTCACTCCACGAAGGCCTACCCTTTCCTCGGGGTTCCGAAATAGAGGAATCATGGTAATGTAGAAGATGCACCATTGTCATTCGACGGCTCCTCCTTCAACTGTGCACTATCATCGATGGACCTTTTAACACAATCAACTGTTTATAAAAGATATGACACCTTTTAACACAACCAACTGTTTATGAAAGATATGCCAATCGTACACTAATCTAGGAAAAACATTTCAGCTCCCTTGAAATTCTTTATGAACCACAAATCCGAGTATAATCCAATTTAGGTGTAATTACAAGTTGCACATGTCTGATGGTTGTGGATATCATTAGACATGGAACTACGGACAAATCAAAGAGCTTCAAGCAACCAATTTCTGAAGTGTACGACTTTTCTTCTAAGGTTGCAAAATCTTTTAGCCATAAAGCTAAATTGCAAGCAACATAATAGATAAAAATGATACATACATGCAGCAACATCTGTAGGAGAGCAAACATCTTCCGCCGTGGTCCCGTTTTTGCAGTGAAGGTGTGCCAATATTTCATCCAAGTCATGAGACATAGTATTATTCAGAGTAAATGAATGATTTGGACATCTCATCGGAACGTTGAAGTTTAAGATATATTATGTCCAAATCGTTTTGTGTTTATCAGTTTAACCATCAGATAACCATACAGACAAAAGGAAACATAGCAAAAACAGTTATCAGTAGCAAATCACAGTTAACCTAATTATCAGTTTATTCTGTAATACCAATGGATCTCATTCCATTTCTCTCTTCTGTCTCAAATCACCTAAGCCAACAACGATTCCACGAAGTGAAAATCTCAAATAAGCTCAACATGTCACTTCGATTGCATGAAATTCATAGTGTGCAGCGATATGGTGGCAATGCAGTCGTTGAAGCCCTTACTTAGTAGTAATAGGGTAACAAATACAAAACTCCGGTAACACACAAAACCGGGACACAAGCTCCTACTACAGAAACCTCTCACTTCACTTGATGTCAATCTTGTTAGCAACACCAAGTGTTAGGGATATACTTTCTGGGTATCCTCACAGTTCCTCACTGACCAGGGTGGCCCACTTCGGGTTAGAGCTTTGCTTCACGGGCGGAAAGACAGAGTCCAATCCGGCTACGGGAAGGCCTAGAAGACTTACCGACTTAGGCCCATAATGTTACTTGTAGTTCAAGATGTACTCTGTAACCAACTCTTAGTCGTAGCCGGATTGATCTCTCCTGTAAACCCTAGGCCGGATATCTATATAAGCCGTCCTGGGGAGAGCCTTAGGGCTTAACCTCAATAGTCTACAATCTCAACTCGCACAGGCGAAACCCTTGTAACCCATATTCCGGCTCTGCCGTATTACTGGATTGCTAACATGAGTAGGATTCGTCCAAAGCCGGCGGATTCGAACCTGGGTAAACTTGTGTGCTCACCGTCCCGGAACACCGTACGTCTCACACCCCTCTCTTCCGCATGCCTCGAGGACCCCCTCATGGCGTACTTGTCCTCAATCCGACGACAGTTGGCGCCCACCGTGGGGCAAGTGAGCTTCGGATCTGCGTTCCGAGCAGAATCTGCAAGAATCGGAATCGGCGAGACTATCGGCGTCGGTCGCATCCTCTACGCCAGCGACGTCCCTCTCATCGTTCTCGACGAGACTTGGATTCCGGCTAGGGAGGCCGTGACTGCCTACACAATCATGTCTTTTGGCGAGATCGATGTTTACATCGGTTTCGCTGAACCTGCCCAACCCACCCCAGCGGTGATGATAGAGGCAGAAGAATCTTCTGGGTCCCCTTTGTCCGCGGAGGCGGCAGAGTTCCGGATCTCAGAAAACCCTAATCCCACCCAGCCCGCACCAGTTGCGGAGATAGTGGAGAAATCTGAGCCTGAAGAAGACCTTGTGGTCCAAGTCGAATCTAGAGTGGATCTCCCTGGAGAAGCCGGATCCCATATCGACGCACCCGTGGAAGTCGAAATCCAGGAGGAGCATATCAACGACACTGATTCCGGCTCTGATGATGCCAGGACAGACAGACCTTTCCTAAGGTACACACTAAAACGTATGATACTGCAAGGCGAAAGTGTAGATGCAATCCTCGAGACCATCAAAAGTTTCGATATGGCTGATCGCGAAAGCCGCAGGTACCTCAGGAAGCACGCGTCGCACTTCGTCGGATACGTGGGATCCGGATCCGGCTCTGCCGATGCTGGAGAAAACACCGACTCTGTGCTGGAGGCAATTGGAACAAATGCCGACGTACCCGCATCCTCGGATGAATCGATGACGTCAGCAGATTTCCGAAAGTTCTCCGCGGAATATGAAGAGGAGTACAACTCCAAAGCTGCAGAAGAAGGAGAAGCCATGGATGAAGGATCCGGGGAACACTCTCCCAAAGAGCAGGAGGACATGGACGTCGGAGATAATCCCGAGGTCCAGATGTCCGAAAGTACCGATTAGAGCTTGACTCCGGGAAACGGACCCAAATCCGTCTTTGCTACCGGCGCTGCCAAGAAGGCAAAGAAGAAGAACAAGAAGAACAAGACCCCGACAAAAGACCCTTTGACAGAGGAGGTGATTGCTGAGGAATACGAGGAAGACTCGGATGGAGCACTTATCCCAGACGAGCCGAAAAAAGAAGCATCGGTGGATGGACATGTGATCACCGAAGGTGCGCGTAAACTCATCGATGCCGCATTAACCACACCTATCCCTACAGCTGCAGAACTCACTGCGGATGAGCTGGACGAAAGGGTGCAAGCCCTAGAGGCACGTCGTCAACAACTCCTCGATGAGGCCAAAAACATCGAGGTGGAGAAGAAACGCATGTCAACTAAGGACTACATGTCTCGGTTGCATCAGAAGACATGGAAGCGTCACACCAATGATGACCAATTCCCATGTGTCCGTGCCGTTCTTTTTGGAGATGAGATGGGGAAGCCACGGAAAGATAGCAACGGAGATTGGGTATACCCAACCCCACTACAGAATACCGTGGCAGCCCGAGAAATTCTATCGGCTAATCCAGGACCAGAGGAGATCCGTTTGGGTATCAAGCTACTCAACAAGGGACTAGAGCAGCAAAAGGTCGCCCTGTCCGGAAGTCAAAAACTAGTCTCGGATTCTGACCAATGTCGCACAGATCCGGCATGGGCTGGCGTAAGATCCCATTACGTCCGGGCACAGTATCATCACCCCGAACGCCGGGAAGACAACTATTCAAGAACCGGATCGTTAGGACAACATCACAGAACTTCACGTAACTGGAGCAACGTCGCCCCAGCGGCCGAGAAAGATGCCATTGCTGCCCTGAATCCGACGAACCCTCCTCGACGAGAATCTAACGATCGAAGGGGAGAAGATAAAGAAAAACGACGGGAGGAGGATCGTCAAAAAATGCCACCTCCTAAGTATACAAGCCGTCCGGCTGAGCCTCACCATGGTGGGAACGACGGACGAAGGAACGACGGAAACCATGCTGGAACAAGCCGACAGGGGGCTCGTCGTAGTCAAGATCCTCCCTGGAACCAGAATAATGACATTCCGGATGGAGGCCGGCGATCAGCCGGAAACTATCCAGCTGCCCCGCCCTCTCCACCACATAGTCATCACAACGGCCCCCATGGAGGGAAAGGAGGACGACATGGCGGAGGAGGTGGTGGTAGAAGCCGAAGTCCGGCTCCACGACACCGCAGCCACAGCCGGCATTCGGGACGATCTCTATCCCCGAACGATGCAAGGCACAGGATCAACTCCAACATAGAGGCGCGACGCTATGAAAACGATGACATGTACGTGGGCCCAAAGTGCTTCGGACCATGCATCAGAGCTATAAGATTCCTAGAAGGATTTGCTATCTCAAGACACATCCAAGCCTACGACAGCATTGCTCGGCCAGACACTTGGCTACAAGATTTTTTCCAAGCTTGCTGCATTGCCAAAGGCGGAAACAGCCTGGTCGCAACCCGATATCTCCCACTTATGCTGTGGAAGACGGCGCGATCATGGCTCAATGAACTTCCGAAGAACACCATCCATAACTAGTATGATATGCAAAGTGCGTTCTTTCGGAATTTCGAAGGCACATATCGGAGGCCCTGTTCGGTTGGAGACCTATAGCGTTGCACCCAGAAAGCCGGAGAAACTTGCCGAGATTATCTCGGATGATGGATCGACACCAAGAACTCCTGTGAAGGAGTAAACGATCAAACCGCGATTGAAGCTTTCATCGCAGGGCTCCCAATTGGTCTACTACGTCACCGCTTGAAGTGCGACAAGGTCACTGATTTGGGAGAGATGATAGAAACAGCAAGCAAGTATGCAGATGCTAACGACGATGCAGAAGGATTACTCAACGTCCTGGCTGTACCTCAGTCAGCAAAGACAAAGCAACAAGCTCAGAAGCGCAAAAATACCTCGGAAGAAAAAACCAACGCGGAAACAGCGGTGGTTACTACTGTTTCCGGGTCTGGAGGACGAGGAGGACGTGGTAGAGGCCGCGGGCGTGGTCGTGGGACTTCAAGGGTCCAAGGTAGAGGAGAACAGCAACCAGGCAAAACCTACACTTGGGCCGACATTGCCAATAACCCATGTGTGCATCACCTAGACGCCAATGGGGGCTCGTCCCATACCAACGTTGAGTGTCGTTTTAATGACGACATCAAGAGAGATGATACCGCGGGCTACAAAGCTAAGCGGAAGAAGGGAAAGAAAAACCCCGAAAAGGACAAAGAGACCAAGGAAGATTCTGACATGGAGGAAGCTGATGCTTCAAATCCCCAGCCGGAAGGGAAGAAGACTTTTCCCACCAAAAAGGACACTTACGTCACCTTCCTCGGATCTCAACCAGCAAAGGTCAAGAAAGCAGTTCTCCACGAACTCAATGCAATAGTTCCGGCTGTCCCCCAATATCTGGACTGGTCGGAAGTGGCAATCACATTTGACCGCGCTGATCATCCGCCTAAGTTGCATAGGCGAGGAAAATACGCCTTAATCGTCAATCCACTTATTGACGGTTATGGTTTCTTCAAGACCCTCATGGACTGTGGTATCAGCATCAATATTCTCTATGTCGAAACGCTACGCCGGATGAAGATCTCGGAGACCCAGCTGAACCATAGCTCTGTGATCTTTCACGGAGTTGTCCTAGGAAGACAAGCTAATTCCCTAGGAGAGATTACTTTGGATGTTACCTTTGGAACTCCAAAGAACTATCAGACGGAGGCACTTTCCTTTGAAGTGGTCCCGTTCAAGAGCGCATACCACGCTATATTCGGACGTCCGGCTTACTGGGCTTTTATGGCTCGTCCATGTTACATTTACAATATGATGAAAATTCCAGGTCCCAACGGCGTGATCACCATCAGGGGAGACCCGAAGAAGGCGCAAGAGTGCGAGGATGGAAATGCCGCCTTTGCCAAATCCGTGCTGCACGCCCAGGAGTACCAGGAGATCAAGAAGAGCATAGATCCATCCGAGATGCCCGCAACGAAGAAAGAGGTGACAAAGCCAAATCCGGAGTTCAAGGCATCAGAAGAGACGAAGAAGGCGCTGCTGAAGGATGATGACCCCTCCAAGGTGACCCAGATAGGCGCAGGCCTAAGTAGCACATAGGAAAGCGCGCTCGTCAAGTTCCTCCAAGCAAATCAAGATATCTTCGTCTGGCAGCCATCTGACATGACCGGAGTACCTAGGGAACTTGCCGAGCACTCTCTAAATGTAAACCCGAACGGTAAACCCGTCAAACATTCCTTACGACGGTTTGGCGACGAAAAGCGTAAGGCAATAGCTAAGGAACTAGCGCGACTCGAGTTAGCCGGATTCATAGAAGAGGTCATCCACACTGAGTGGTCGGCCAATCCTGTAATGGTCCCTAAAAAGGACACCACTGATTTAAGGATGTGTGTTGATTATACTGCCTTGAACAAGGCTTGTCCAAAAGATCCGTTCGCTCTACCTAGAATTGATCAAGTCATCGATTCTACGGCAGGCTCAGAACTCCTCTGTTTTCTCGACGCATATTCCGGTTATCACCAAATCTGGATGAAGGAATCTGACAAAGTCAAAACTTCATTCATAACCCCCTTCGGAACATTCTGTTTTGTTACGATGCCCTTTGAGCTGAAGAACGCAGGAGCTACGTACCAGCGCACGATGCAGCGTTGCCTCCACGACCAACTCGGACGCAATGTACATGCATACGTGGATGATATCACGGTGATGTCCAAAAAGAAGGAAACATTGATTTCCGACTTGGAGGAGACGTTCGCCAATCTACGAAAATACAACATCATGCTAAACTTGAAGAAATGCTTCTTTGGAATACCAGCCGGAAAATTGTTAGGTTTCATCGTGTCTCAAAGAGGCATAGAGGTGAACCGAGACCAAATCAAGGCTATACTCAATATTTCTAGGCCAACTCGCCTGAAGGACGTACAAAGATTAACTGGCTGCATTGCTGCGGTCAGTCGATTTGTAAGTTGGCTTGGTGAAAGAGCCGCACCATTATATAAACTCCTGAAAAAGACTAAGGATTTTGTCTGGACTGACGAAGCTGAAGCTGCACTACAAGATCTAAAAAGAGTACTCTCGTCTGCTCCTATCCTTGCAGCACCGGAACCTCAGGAACCGATGTTGCTTTACATTGCTGCGACAAATAAGGTCGTCAGTATCGTCATGGTGGTGGAGAGACCAGAGGAAAATTAGGAACACCTGGTGCAGCGTCCGACTTACTTTGTCAGCGAGGTCCTGACAGAGTCAAAACAGCGGTATCTGCATTATCAAAAGTTGGCTTACGGTGTTTTTCTAGCATCTCGTAAGTTACGACATTATTTTCATGAGCATCCAATTACCGTGGTGAGCAAAGCTCCCATGAGAGATATAATCAATAATAGTGATGCCACAAGACGCGTCGCCAAATGGGGCATAGAGCTTGCAGTTTCCGATATTAAGTATAAACCCCGGACATCAATCAAATCCCAGATCCTTGCTGACTTTGTCGCTGATTGGACAGAGACGAAGGAGAACATGATCCTCCCTGAGTCGGAATATTGGACCCTCTTTTTCGATGGGTCTAAGGCTTGAGGGGGCTCGGGGGCTGGCGTGGTGCTCAAATCACCCCAAGGAGATAAACTTTTATACGTGTTGCAGATCCACTTCACAGCGACAAACAATATTGCCGAGTATGAAGCACTGCTGCATGGAATCCGGATTGCTAAGGATATTGGCATCCGGCGTTTGATGTGTTACGGAGATTCGGATCTTGTTGCTCAACAAGTGTCGGATATTTGTAATGCAAATAAACACATGGCAGCATATAAAGCTGTCGTGGATGATCTATCTAAATCATTCGAAGGGTTTGAGGTTCAATACATCCCTCGAGCAGAAAATGAGGAAGCAGACACACTATCTCGGATAGGTTTTGCGTGGAAAGAGGTCCCGGATGGTGCTTTTCTAGAGCACCTCAAAGTTCCCTCAATAAAGGGAGTAGATGAGGAATATCTGACCAAATCCGACTCACCTTTGATAGCAGTTCTGGCTGTAATTCCTAGCTGGACTCAACCCTACCTCGATTATTTGGTAGATGGCAAATTACCCGAAGATGAGGTGCTGAGCCGGCAGATTATCCGATGAGCAAAAGCCTATACTATTGTTAAAGGTGAGCTCCATAAACGGAGTGTTTCCGGGGTCTTTTAGCGCTGTGTATCTCCGTAAGGAGGAGTGGAAATCTTAAGGGAAATCCATGAAGGCGAGTGTGGTCACCACGCTGCAGCCAAAACTTTAGTGGCAAAAGCTTTTAGACACGGTTTTTTCTGGCTTACAGCTCAGGCAGATGCCAAACGGTTAGTCAAGACGTGCAAAGGCTGCCAAAAGTACGCCAAGCAAGCTCATGTTCCGGCTGATCAGTTGCGAACAATACCTATAACATGGCCCTTTGCGGTCTGGGGGCTTGATATGGTAAGACCTTTTAAACGAGCTCTAAGTGGATTCACTAACCTCTTAGTGATGGTGGATAAATTCACAAAATGGATTGAGGCTAAACCCGTCACTAGTTGTGATGGAGCAACAACCAAAAGATTTGTCGAGGATGTTATAATCCGGTATGGTTACCCACATAGCATTATCACGGACAACGGGAGTAACTTTTCTATGGGAGAACTGGCTGAATTCTGTGACGAGCAAAATATCCGGCTTGACATTGCGTTAGTCGCACATCAACAGGCTAACAGACAAGTCAAAAGGGCAAATGGTTTAATCTTACAAGGCCTGAAACCAAGACTCGAAGCATGACTACGACGTGCTGCAGGGGCTTGGGCAGATGAATTACCCTCTGTAATTTGGAGTTTACGAACAACTCCGAACAGGTCAACAGGATACACACCTTTCTTCTTGGTCTATGGCATAAAAGTAGTTCTTCCTAGTGATTTAATGCATACTTCTCCTAGAGTGGCCGCGTATATCGAAGAGGATGCCGAGATTTCTCGACAAAATGATCTCGACTTAGTCAAAGAAGTTCGCTCTTTGCTGAAATGAGATCTACAGCCTATCAGTAGAAGTTACGCAAGTATCATAGCCAGAGAGTCCGAAATAGATCTTTCAATAAGGGTGATTTGGTTCTCCGGCTTGTGCAACAAAGAAAGCACAAACTTTTCCCAGTATGGGAAGGGCCCTTTTTAGTTAGTCGAGTATTGCACAATGGATCGTACTACTTAACTGACATGAGACCAGTCAAAGAAAGACCTGCTACTAAGAAGAGAAAGAGAGCTGGAGGCAGTACAAATCTGGATGAGTTAGACATACCGTGGAATATTGCTCAGCTACGTCCCTTTTATTCTTAGTTTATCCTTCTTTGTAATCATACATATGTACATGTTCTCTGAGAAATAAAAGTTTTGGTTGCCTCAAGTTTTTCTGAGAAGTTTTTTACCATCTTATTTCCAAATGATCATGTCATAGTCGAAAATCCCAGAATGCTTGAAAGTACTTTATGCCCATGTTAGTTCTGGTTTAGATTTCCAATTCTAAAATTTCTACCTTTGGGTATAACTCTAAAAATGTCTAGTCTTTACTTTGGTTATTTTATCTGATTGCTGGATGCGGGCATTTTCCGAGTAGTGAATTGTTGGTACTGGAAGCCGGCTTTGTTTTCGAGTTTAAATTGGTTTAGCAATTGAGCTCTGTTGCTCAGCAAAGTTTCCGGCGGAAGGTTTAGCTGGCTCACGAAAGGGATGAGGCGGAAAGCCAGATAAATGATAAGTAGAGACGAAATAGTATAAGTGCTTGTGTAAACATTTCAGGCACGCAAAAATTTTAAAAGCCAAAAGTGCTGAATAGATCAAAAGCTTTGCACTAACAAAAGTTAAAGTATTACATATTTACAAGCGCATCATGTTTTTCCCGGAATAATACATAAGTTTCTGGTCTATGATGCAGGAGGAGATGAAGGAGCTGCCGGCTCGCTGGTTACTCCGCCTTGATATCGTTCCGAGATGTCTGCATGTGAGGTGGTGCGTTCATCGTCGGAAACTTCTTCGGTTTCCTCTGGAGGAGGAGGCGGAGTAGCTACGCGGGTGAAGAAGGGGATCTCGTAGCTGGTCAGATCAGCCACGTGACACCCATATTCGGTGCAGGAGTGCATGATGGCTTGAAGGTCCTGCTCCTGGCCGTCTTCGTCTACCTTGCAGTACCCTCTGGTCACTTGCCATATCTCCATGTTTCCATGGTGGCTCATGACCATGGTGAGAGCGTTCTGCGCAGCAGTCCGCGCGTAGGACATGTTCCAGTCCCGAACAAGCTGCGACATCTCCTTGGCCTTGTCCCGCACCTGAAAATCTGACATGCTTGGCATGTCCGGAATCTTGAGAGCTTCGCCAACGTCCTCAAGGGACTGGCGGAAGTCATGAAGCAGATCACCGACTTGTGTAAGCCAGTGGGTGTGGGGCTCGGAGGAGGAAGAATCCATCAAGTTCAGAGGACCTATACACAAAACAAGTTAAGAAAAATTCGACATTAATAGAAGTCGAAGAAAAAGATAAGTCAGACAGATGGAACGTACCGAGAATGACGTTGTCAATCTTGGTCTTCTCCTCCCGGAGACTCTGGAGTTCAGCCTGGAGCGCCTGGGACATATCCTTCTCTCCGCCAAGCTCATTCTTGAGATCCGAGATTATTTTATCTTGAGCAGCGATCTTGCGATCACGCTCATCAGTGGCCATGGAGGAGGATTCAAGGACTTGAGCTATGCTCCTTTCATGATCCGCCTTGAGCTTATCTAGCTCTTGGCGAAGTCCCTTGTTCTCCACCACCAAGGTCTTGAGGTTCTCGGCCTCTTCAATCATGGCGACAGATTGTTTCACCAGCGCTGTAAGTCAAAAAAGAACAACAGTTCAGAAAAATTCGACATTAAAAATAACAAAGACAAGGTTTGAGTCTCAGAATGTTTACCTTCGGCCTCGTCCTTGGCAACTTTAAGCTCAGCATTTTTAAGCCGGAGAGCTTTGATCTCTCTCCGCTTATCGCAGACATTGGTCAGTAATTCCTGGTTATAGGAACATACTTTCTGTAAGTCAGAATACCCAAAGTCAGAAAGCTACTTAAGACTCAGGCTAATATTTTTGCTAAATATCAGCACGAGCCTTGGGGGCTACACTAGTTCGTCCTTTGGCATCCTAATTAAGCATAAACCCGGATTATATATCCTAGTTCATGCTTGGGGGCTAGAGGATATGATATAACATAATGGAAAAACAAGAGTTGGAATTCCGACTTACATATTGCTCGCGGGTGAGTTTATCCAAACCCGCGTTCACTTCAGCGGCCACCTTCTCGGCAAGAGTAAGAGGGATCACTGGGGTTGTTGGAAGCTCGCCAGTCCTAATCCAATCATCGTGAAGGTGGACTTGGGCAAGAAGGTCAGAGAACTTGATGTCCTCTGCTTCTTGCGCTTCTTCTTCGGGAGATAAATGGCTTTTCTCCAGGACTTCCCTAGCTAGCCGCTAGATCTCTTCTGCAGATTTCTGGGACATGACAAACTTGGCAAGTCCCAGATTGCTGATGAGGTTTTCGGCGAAGGTTTCTGCCGAGGGATCATTACCCGAAGAGGGTTCACCCTTATCTTGATCTGACACACCCATGGTGACGTTAGTTTGCGACCCAAGGATCGCAGGCTCCGTTGAAGGAGTCGGATCTTCTATAACAACTGGAGAAGGAGTGATCGCTGGTGTTGCAAAAGGTTGAGGGGAAGGAGTCGGAGGAGCCACGGCAGGGGAAGCTATGGTGAGCTTCGTATGACGCAAGGGCTTCGAAGAAATACCTTTCCCCTTGCCCTTGATGATCGATTTTGCTCTGAGAATGTAGTAAAGTCAGAAACGTTACATCTCAGAAAGAAATTTGAGTAAAGTACAAAGGCGGAAAGTTGTGACGGAAAGTTACCTCTTCATGACAGGCACCTCCTTTGTGCCAACAACCACTGTCGGAGCTTTGCGCTTCTTGAGCGCAAGGTCCGGCAATGGGACCACTTTTGTCTCCTGAGAAAACTTAGGAGAATATCCTTCGAGCGGAGCAGGTTCCGACTTAGGGAGGTCAGCAAGCTGAAAAGAAAAAAACATATCAGTATTGCAGTATAATCCGAAGATTGAAACACATAAAAGGTGTGATGATGGAAGCTTACCGGCACCACGGGGTTTTCCGCCGTGTGCATATCCAGAGAAACCTCCGGAATTCTCCTCTCGATCCGCCACTTGATCTGGCTCATGTAGCCTTGAGTGGTGTAGGCTTTGGGGCTGATGTGGAGGGAGTCGGTTTTGGAAGACATGATGGAGTGCATCAGTCTATCCCCGTGGTACTGGAGTGGCTGGATCCGACGTGAGACCCAACACTAGACCAAGTCGGATCCCTTCAGACCATTGTGCTTAATCAAATATTCGATCCGCCTCTTAGCGAGGATCAGATCATCGGTGAGAGCCGAAGCAGCCTCGTCCCAAGAAGGTTGGGCCATGGTAGCTCCGTCGACAAAAGCCGGCAAAGTAGTAGCTTTGTCGGGAGCTGGAATATCCCTATGATAGAAAAATGTGGCTGACCCTTGTTTGACTGAGTCACTGGCTAGGATTTTGGGATAGGCCCGGTCACGTCTAAGTGAAAAGCTGATAGTGCCGGTGATGTAAGGAACACCGGCAGTGATGGAGTTTCTCCGGACATGAAAGTAGTACCGGAAGAGAGTCAAACTGGGCCTAATGCCGAGAAAGCCCTCACAAAGCGAAGCATACACACTCATCTCTAAGAGAGAGTTGGGAGGAAGATTGTGGAGCTGAACTCCGTAAAAATCTATCACCTCGTAGAAGAATTTCGAGGGAGGAAAGGACAGACCTCTATCGAGGTGGGTACCGAAGTGGACCCGCTCGCCGTCGCGCGGGTTGGGGATGATTTCCCTGTAGCCGCTCCGCCAGTCGCCGGCGACGAGAAGCCCCTCCTTCTCCATGTTCTTGAGGCCCTCCTCGTTGAGGGCGCAGGGGATCCAGATTCCCCGGAAGCTCTCCTCCGCTGCTGCTTCCGCCGTCGCTGCCGCCGCCGCCAAACTGGAGGAAGAAGATGAAGCCATTTCTCCGATGAGAAGATGACCTAAAAGGGGCGGCGCTGGGACTTCTATGGGGGAAGGACGAGGAGGCTCTGTGCGCGCTGGAGGATTGGGAGGAAAGGAAATGGCAAAGGACTGGTGGAAAGGAGAAGGAAAAATCCAAACCCCTTATATCAACCTAACTGCGCCAAGATTCGTGCAAATGCTATAGTGTAACCTCCACGCGTTGTGGAAGGAACTGGGAAGGACCCACGCGATGATTACGTCGCCTCGATCTCCATGCACGCATTGAAACGGCGCCTCGGTTCCGCGAACCGCGGACCCACCAACGGTCATGCTGATGGAACGCTTGTCAGATGACATGACTTGACCATGCTTGTGTCAGGTGGAGTTAGAGACCAAGTTCCGGCTTAGTTTGAAATCGAGCTGGAAAATCCGAGCATCCTGGTGATAGGTCCGACTTACTTTTGATACCCGGATCGTATTTTTTGTTGTGAAGTTTCAGGAACCCTTCAAGATTCTGCAAGCCGAAGATCAAGCTAGACGATGATAAATCCGACTTTGGATCTTGGAGGCCTCCGGGGGCTGCTGTTGGGGATATACTTTCCGTGTATCCTCACAGTTCCTCACTGACCAGGGTGGCCCACTTTGGGTTAGAGCTTTGCTTCACAGGCGGCCCAGTTAGAGAGAGAAGACGGAGTCCAATCCGGCTACGGGAAGGCCCAGAAGACTTATCGACTTAGGCCCATAATGTTTCTTGTAGTTCAAGATGTACTCTGTAACCAACTCTTAGTCGTAGCCGGATTGATCTCTCCTATAAACCCTAGGCCGGATATCTATCTAAGCCGTCCTGGGGAGAGCCTTAGGGCATAACCTCAATAGTCTACAATCTCAACTCACACATGCGAAACCCTTGTAACCCATATTCTGGCTCTGCCGTATTACTGGATTGCTAGCAGGAGTAGGATTCGTCCAAAGCCGGCGGATTCGAACCTGGGTAAACTTGTGTGCTCACCGTCCCAGAACACCGTACGTCTCACACCCCTCTCTTCCGCACGCCTCGAGGACCCCCTCATGGCGTACTTGTCCTCAATCCGACGACACCAAGAGTATCGTAGTCTCAGGGCAGCTTCACATTAGTCTTATTCTTGTGATATTGTCATCAGGATTGGTTTGCATGTTTATTCACTTGGCTGCAAGGCATAACATATAAACCAGTGCACACCTAAGGAACATGGGAGAAAAATACTAACTTGATCAAGGTGTTGACCTTCCTGGCTTAAATGTAAGCAGCCTTGATCTTATTTCTTTCCTCGAGGTCGACAATGAAGACAAGAGTGTTATTGTCTTCAATCTTCTCCATTGCAGATTCAGTGGTAAGGGACAATTCAATAGCAAGAGATAAGTTTTTGGTACAGAACAATAGCAGACCTTTGCGATGTAGCGGGGATCACATCGGTTAATAAGGGGCATGATCGGTAGAATATAAAACACAATACTATTCATTAAGGTCACTGGCAATTTAAGTAGTAAGAAAGCAGTGAAATTTGAATGAAACCTGGGCAAATATATAACAAATTGCTGGGTATAACTTGTGTGACACCATGATGGTATGTGAAAAATAGCAGTTGGCTCCTATAATCAATGGTATCGGTAGTCGTTAACTGCTCGGTCGGCTTGGGTGTAGCAACTAATCAGAATTCGGACGATTAACTGATTTAATCGGTCAACTACTAATCGGTGCAAACTACGCAAAATAGCACCTAAAACACGTGTATATAAGAAAGAACTACTATATGGGCCTATATATGCCCGACCCTACTTCTCTTGATCCCAAAAGCCTATTAAAACATGTACACTTTTCCTCTCTAACCTAATCTTCAAGGTCACAAGCGACTCAGGATCCACCATCTGACACCATGTGCCCTCCCACAATTCATCCTCCTATGACCTCTGAAGTTGATCTTCTTCCACCACCTACCCAGGGTACTGGTTGGTGATAGCGGGAATCGACCTCTTGGAGGTGGGAATCGAGGGGGAGCTTCGCGAAACCTACTTCATTGGGGCCGGCTAAATGCTAGATGGACGATATGCATTGAAAATTTTGGAACTTTTTTGACCAAGTGTGGTAGTTAATCGGGAATATACCTAGTAATCGGTCTGCTAGAGCTATTAGTCGGGCTAAAGGATTAACACGATTGATTAGTGGTAATCGACACGGTTAAGTGATGTGTAGCGATTAATCGGCCTATTAATCGCTGATTCGGATGATTTTTTGAACAATGCCTATACTATAGCCACGTTGTGTGGGGCTTCTTGAGCAATGGAACTGTGAGGAACTATGGCATCCCGCTAAAACCACTACTAGAAAATCGCTATATTTTTGTGCATTGCATCATCATGACCGCATGCTCATGTCATCATGCCACATTGCATTTGAGCATCATCATCATCATGCATCTGTTGTCTGAAACTAATTTCAAAAAACCTATTTCTGTTTTCTAAATACCTAGTCTTTAATTCAAATCAAAACTCTGGTATTTTCCGGATAGTTTTATTTGTCTAAAATTATTTACAAAGGCCTATTTTAAAATGAAATAAAAGTTTAAGTTGTTTTTTTGGAGGCAGCCAACCAGGCCCAAAGCCCAGCCGGCCACCTCCTTCCTAGCCTAAACCCTAACCCCACCTACTCCCTCCACCAGCCGCCACCCTCACCTGCTCCACACCTCACCAACCCCCCTCCACCTTTTCTCCCTCCATCGCACACATCACACGCACCACACTCCCTCCTGCCACCTTCCCCTGGCCCGCCTGCCCCCGGGTCCCACCACACCCATCCATCTCCAGCTCGCCACCTGCGCACCCCGGGATTCCCCCGGCCCCACCTCCTTTTCCCGCCCACACTCACCTGCCGCCCACGCGAACCAAACCCCTAGGTCGATCCCAACCTCCACCGGTCGCCACCCTGGCCACCCCGACGCGCGTACCCCCTCTCTCTGTGCGCGACGGACACGTGACCCAGCACCCCGGCCCCACCACCTCGTCCCGTCCCCAGATCCCACCTCGTCCTGTCCTCATGCGTTGCTCGCCCCACCCCATCATCCTCGTCGGTCCCCACCTAACCCCGAGCTCCCCCCACGTCGCTCGCCTCCCTTGATCTCCTGCGAGGTCGCTGCCGCCGCTTCCTCCCCTCACCGGCGCCGGCCTCCGCCACCGAGCTCCGCACCGCCGTCGGCCCTGCCGTACCCCTCCTCCTCGCCTGCACTCCGCCGCCCCGCGCTCGGCCAGCAGGTCGCCAACCTCGCCGCCTCCACCCCTCCTCTCCTCTCCTATCTCCGTCGCCAGGCCCACCTCCTCGCCGCGTCGCTCCAGTCGCAGCCCCGCCGTCACGTGCGTCGCAACCGTCAAGAGCTCACCCCGCGACCGCCGCCACGGGTCGTCCTCTGCCCCGCAAGCTCCGCCGCCTCGCCGGTCCCGAGCACCGCCGCTCGAACATGCCACCAAGGACACCGCCGGCCTCCTCTCGGCAGCGAGCCGCAGCCGTGTGCCCCTCCCCACCGGCCTGCTCCCTCTCCGCCTCGCCTCCTCTGCAACCCGGCCCTGCCTCACGGCGCCGTTGTCCGCCCCTCTCGCAGCTCGCCATCGCGGAGCGCCCCTCTGTCCTGCCGTCGTCGCCTGGTCCTGCACCCTATGGGCTGCTCGCTGCTGCGGGTCCCCTCTGCAGCACACGCGGTCGTGCCACCGCCGAGCCCACAGCGCTGTCGCTCGACCCGGCGCCATCCCGAGCTCCTCCCCGCTGCCCCTCTTCTCCGAACGCGAGCAACAACGCCTCCGTCCCCGACTACCTGTAGGAGCTCTGGCCGCCTCTGCCTTGCGCACGCGCGTCCCTCCGTGACCAGTACATGAGGCCTATTTTGGCCATGTGCAATCTTTTACACGTCAAGTTCGTCTTGCTGATGACAAGTTCTACCGACGCTGAGATCGGACACCGCTGCACGCTAAGCCACACCGACGACAAGTGTATCATGTGAGATAACCCCGTGCACGCGCAGCTCCTACCAGGAACATCAAGTTCTCCATCACGGGGTGGGATGATGTCCTTCCTGGATCCGAGGATGCCGAGACCCTAGACGACAAGTCTCCTTCCCGTAAGCGTCGACATCGGTACGACAAGACCTTCTTCCCGCACTGATGCCCGAGGACTGGACGCCAAGTTCGCCGAGGACCCGGACGCTAAGGTCACCGACACGGAACGCCAAGTTCTTCATCCCAGACGCCATGACCATCTACACGGACCCGAAGACCACCGGTACCCGATCCACTCAAGTTTGCCATCAACGACAAGATCGACCGCTTGGAACCCAAGTTCTCTATCTTGTATCCGAACCTCGTGTCCCCGTCGATCCATGAGTCCGAACCCTCGGAACCCAAGATCTTCCGAACCCAGATGTGTGAGCCCTTTCCCAAGCCCTATTTTATAAATGCTATATATAAAATCTGTTGCATATAAATTGATCATGCATGCATACCTGTCTGTGGTTTGGGGGCATTATGCCGATTCACCTCATAATTAAATATGGAGTGTTCATGCGGGATGCCTTTGTCGTATTTCGGACTCCATTTAAATTTCCATAGCGAACCGATGCCATGATTCGCCTTGTTAATTCAACATTTAAATTGCGGGGGTTCTAAATGACTAGAACCTATTAATTAATTGTCGGGACCCCTGCTCCACTTAATATTGACTAATTGCACTGCATCTGTGCCATGCCATGCATCATATCATAAGCATGCCGGATCTTCTGCCGTAGTATTAAATATTGCATCTAGTGTTTCTTCTAGTGTTTGCTTCTTCGCGGATTAGGCCGATGAGTTGATGCGAGTATCGACAAGATCTCCGGATATGATCCTTCGACAGTGTTTCCCAGGCGAGCATCTCTCCCCCTTCTACCTATTTTGCATTTATAGTCTTTATTTCCTCCTGTTGATCTATTGCTATCCGTGTCGCGATGCTTTAGTTTCCGTACACCAGTTATATCCCGTGCAGCCTCTATATTGCCATGGACACCTCCTAATACCTGTTTTTTGGTAGATAGCTGGCCTTGCGAGTCGTAGTTGCTTGCTCAGGTGCGATCTCGTGTTGTCAAGTACCACAGTTGTTGGAATGCTGGCAGATGTTTATGGTGGAGATGATCATGACTTTAAATACAACTATTAAATTGTTGGTAATAGATATAACTAATGCAGAGGCATCGGTGGGCAATAGATGTTATTTGGTTCTTCCACACTCACTTGTGTCCCGTAGGACCCCGAGTACTTGATACCTGTTCCTTGACTATCGCACTATCCGCATATGAGACCATGAATCCCCTTAGCCAGAGCTTGATTCATTCTTATTTCTTGGGGCCACAAAGTAGTTTGGGGCTTTATTACTATCCTGTACTTATGCCATGCTTTACTGCTTTATTTATGATTGTGCGTGGATCACTTGTACTGTTTAGGATGCGGAGTGTTTTCGCGGTATCGACAAGCCTAGTCACACTTTTGGGTTCCCAGTCGTTTACAGCCATTGACGCAAACCTTGGGTCCGTCTCGGAGCCGGCCAACTTCGTTGCAAGTAGCTTAATGGGGTGCCCCCCTGAAATATTTTATGAATCCTGTGATTGCTTTGTCGTGAAAGCCTCGTTGGGTTTTGATTTGGTTTTTCCGAGGTTGATCGTGTGTGTGCTGCTATTTGTGCACCCCTACAGGGTAAATCTTTCTGAAAGCCGTGTCCGCGGTTATGGACGACTTGGAGCACAGTATCTCGATCATAGACAAGCATAACTAAAGTAGTGCTATAAATTTGACTTAATATGTGACTAGTAATCAGCTCAATTGTAACGGAATGGATATTAAAAATGCCAACAACTGCTGGATCGTGTCATGTTATACTTGCCTAGTAAGTATCGCAACTCCAATGGAATGAAATAAAAGTACCAACTGTTGGGTTTGGAATGTCACATGCTAATTGAATCTGACTAGTAAGTACCACAACTACAACTGAATGGCTAATTAAAACTGCCCACTACTTATGCTATCAGGATGACTCATGCTATCTATATCTGACTAGTAAGTGCTTCAACTATAATTTAATGAATAAAACTACCAACTGTGTGAGTTCCTCGGTTTGACTTCCTCGTTTGGTCTCGAGGGGGAATACCAGGATGGGTATGATTGGTGTTACTATCAGGTTGGATCCGAGTAGGTCTTTCTTATCCCTCTCTAATAGCCGCCAGTTTTACTGAGTCTCTATAGGTTGTTTAGTGCTGCTGTGCTGCCGCTTCCGTCCACCATACCTATGTAGGCGAGGACCACCGAATTCTAGCCTCGCCATGTACTGGCCTCAGTACTGACGCTCCTCTTTTTCCTTTGCCCTTTGTCGGCACCCCTTTTGTTTTAGTAGGATTGAGATCGACGTCGTTAGCAGGGTTACCCTTCCGGCTTGGCCTGGGCAGGGTTATGGACGCCATTGGTTATTCTTCAGGGCTCTTAGCCCCATTTGCATCTTGTCCGTACTCGGACGTTGTATTGGTTTCAAGGTGATTTGGATCTTGTACTGTATATCTGTATTCTTGACTCATGGAGTCGTGTTGTATATATCTGTTCTGTGGGTTCCATCGTGGAATATTGTGTAATGGTATTACTTCATTTTCCACCCGCACGAAAGTGCTTGGTGGGCGTCCTTGAATCGTTTCTATGCGGGTTTGGCGGGAAGCGCTGAAACTTGCATAGGGCCGATTTGAGGGTGTTACAGGAACCTAGCCCTAGGTGGTGGTAGCCAGTCGTTTCCAATGTAGATGGTGAAGCGGTTCATTAATGATATCCTACTACGGCCCACACCCAAGCACCAAGGACTTTATGTCGATCAACTGGTTCACCGTAGCCTCATTCTTTGGGTGGACATTGCTGATAACACTCATGCCATGAGTCTTACTATGCAGGCAACCTGATCTTAATCAATTAGTTGTGATCTAGCAGCTAAGGATCTAATAGATTGTAAAGACAAAAGTGGATAGCTTAACTCAGATCTTCTTCTTGTGAATACTCCCGGAGAACTAATGAGCCTTTCACCCTTCCCACATATGTCAGGCATAACGCAAATTGTCTATGCTGCTACGACGTAGTAGAGTGGAGGAAGATGGGGATGCGATTATTATTCCCTAATCAAGGCCATACTGGTGACTTGCATAGCGTCTAGAACATGTATATCGGTACAGAGTAAGGAAAAAAATCAAAAGCTCGTTGATGAAAATAGTCCTCACAAGAATCTTGGGAGACACTTTGGGTGCACAACCTAAAACAAAAAGGATATGGAAGATAGGGACCAAGAAATCTGAGTGCACATCCTAAAACAAATCTAAGTGCGAAGGCAGCCTCTCCTAGCTCGAAGTCCCGAGCCTTCTTGTAGCTTCTCAAGATGGTGATAACACCATTGGGTCCCGATATCTTGAGCTTGTTCTAGATGTAAAGGTTGTGCTTGGAATGTGTGGTAGATCTGAAGTCCGTAGATGACGTGGTATGTCCTTTTGAAAGGCACAACCTAGAACATCATTGGCTCTTGTGGGAATTATTGACGTCACTAAATGCCATGTTGGAGTTGATGCTCCCCAAATACTGTGTATGCCGCCCAAGGACAACATCGTGAAACATGGTGCTGATGTGTTTCAAATAGGTTGTGGTCAGATTCTGCTTTTTGAGCATTTCAATGTACATAATGGTGATGATGTTTCCACCGTCCATGAGACACTTTGTAAATTCATAGCTGTCAATCAAAGGATTGGTGACCATGGCATAACATGTGACTTCAGAGATCATTTTTGGATGATCCCTACAATACTATAGTATTGGAACTTCTGACCCTTAGATGTACTGGGAATCTTGGGAATGGTGGTGTTTAGGACCATGACGGATGACTTTTGCGCTTTCACTGCTGGAGTGCCCAGGAAGGTGTGGAATAAACCACTTTTCTTCTCGAACGGATTTTTACATTTGCCACCAACACCTGCTATAGCTTGGATCTTGTCCTTCATCCATATTTTCAGAATCCTTGGACTCTTTGTATGACTTTCCCTTCTGTGAGTCCTGTTCTTTCGAATACGCTTGTACCCCGCTTTCACGTCTGCCCCTAGATCATTGACAAACTAGCAAGTAAAGTTTGTATGCGTGGACTTGCTGTTTGCATTGAGATGGACAAAATAAGGCATGCCATGATATTCCTTGTATGAATGGGGAAGGTGGGAAATGGCGGGCGTGGCTCACTGCGCTGTTGTCAATGACTACCTCCACGCCCACATCCACATTGCCTGCCTTGACCTCAGCCTCCGAACATCATGGTGACCATCTGGAATTTTTCTTCTCTTCTTTTGGAGCTTTGCACTTGTTGGGTTTCTTGGGCTGCACTTCGGTGGCCTTAAGCGCACCACGAGCATCATCATCTGCTGCGGCAAAGCCGCTAGTGAATTTTGATCATCTTGAGCAAGTCCAGTTTCCCTAATCTTGCTTGCGCTTCAAATGATGCTGGAGCAGAGAGCCTTCTTCGATACCATCCATAAATGGCATAGCAGTTTCTTCACTAACGGTTATACATGATTTATTCATGTCTAACCATCGACCAAGGAAGTTCCTAGAAGTCTTGTCAGGTTGATGAACACGCCATAAATATCTGGTTGTGTGAGGGCGCTTTTATGTGCCCAAGAAGTTCTTGGTGAACACAAGTTGCATGTCAAACCAACATTGGATGGATTTTTCGGTAAGTTGTTGATCTACCACCTAGATGAGAGCATGAGTGTGAGGTCTCACCAGGGCCGGCTCTAAGCCATAGCAACCTTGTCCAAAGGCCAAGGGCCCATGCCAGTGAGAGGCCCATGATTACTAGTTTCTCTACATTTCATACCCTACACATCTCAAAAAAGGCCCATAGGTTAGCCGTTCCAAGCAAGAGAATCAGAGAAAGTGAAGTTAGAATTTGGAATGCAGCCGATCTGTGATCAATAGGGACACGCCTTGCCCGGGCAGCCGATTTCCTAGATGCGAACTCGACGCTCCGGCTACCCCAATTATCGATTAGAAATTCCGCACTTCGGCTTTGCGCTCTCTGGTATATTCAATCTTTCCCAAATCTTTAATTCTTGTTTCATGTCTTTTAGCCAAACTTGTAGGAATGTATATTAGGATTCTTTTTTAATTCTTCATATAATGTATTTCAGGTGATATGGCACCGAGACATAAGTCTAGCGTTGCGAAAAGGAATAAAAGAAAGCAAAAGATTGAAATTATTGAATAACAAAAAATGCTTTAAAACGGTATTTTTCTATCTTGCACAAAATTGATTTTAAAATTGTAATCAATGATTTTGCATTTAGAAATGCCCGAACAAGCTTTTTTGAAGCAATGAAGCATGATTGTCAGCAGACTCATTGAAATTATATCTTGTTTGAGCTTTGAGGTGATAAAACTAGTAGGGAATATTAGTTCTTTATGTTTTGAGACTTAGAATATATGTGTTATTGGACATTAATATTTAATATTTTTAAGTACAACTAGATACATATATAACTATATTTCTATATATATGCCTATATGTACATTACTCTTAGGGGCCCATTGATATGTTGGAAACGTATCTATAATTTTTGATGTTCCATGCTTTTTTTATATCTACTTTCTTATGTTTTGTCCACACTTTGGAGTATTTTTACACATTTTCTGGAACAAACCTATTAACAAGATACCACACTACCAGTTGCCTGTTTTCTTCTGTTTTTAGGTCCAGAAAAGCTAGAAAATGAATATTCTCGGAATTGGACCGGAAAAAAGCCAAAGTCGATATTTTACCGGAAGACTCACGGAGCCAGAAGACGAGACGGAGAGGGGCCAGGGGCTGGCCACACCATGTGGTGGCGCGGGTCCCCCTAGCCGCGCCACCAGGTGGTATGGGCCCCTGGTCCACCCTTTGAGATCGCCCATTCGCCTATAAGAAGCCTCCCGATGAGAAAACCCTAAATCATCGAGCCTCCAGCCACGAAAAGTTCCGCAGCGCCGCCGCCACCGAACGGGATATTCGGGGGACAGAAAGTCTTTGTTCCGGCACCCTGCCGGGAGGGGGAAGTGCCCTCGGAGCCATCTCCATTGATCTCCACCACCATCTCCATCGTTGTTGCTGATTTCGATGATGATGAGGGAGTAGTTCTTCCTCGAGGCTAAGGGTTCTACCGGTAGCTATGTGTTCATCTCTCTCTCTCTATGCATGATCATATTGTGATCATGAGCTTTGTAATCAAGTATATCTACCTTGATACTCAAGTGCTTTAATAGATCTCTGGCTCTCCCCACGTGTGTGAAAGTGATAGCGTGCACACCATGGTGGCACTTAGGCTAGAGATTACAAATACTTGTTATGAGTTATATATTTCTCTATGAAATTGTGGTGTTTGTTGGAACCATCTAGCGCTCAAGGTGATAGTGAGGGGTTATCTAGATTAGGAAAGTGAACTTTGAGGTGTGTTGTTATAGCCCTACCGTGGATTAGAGTTATCCAACCGGAGAGTAGTTCAGAGTAGTATCATAAAGAGAAGATATTTATATGAGAGCGTTCACTAGTGAAAGTATGATCCCTAGGCCTTGTTTCTAAGCATTGAAACACCACTTGTAACTAGATCTGTTACATGTTTGCTTGCTTCCATCTTTATTTAAGATTGCCTTTAGTCTCTTCCTACCCGTCAAGCTCTTTTCTGGCACCGTTACCACTTATAATTATCCATACCACTTGTATTTCACTATCTCTACGCCGAACTAGTGCACCTATACACCTGACAAGTGTATTGGGTGTGTTGGGGACACAAGAGACTTCTTGTATCTTGATTGCAGGGTTGCTTGAGAGGGATACCTTTGACCACTTCCTCCTTGAGTTCGATAAACCTTGGGTAATCCACTTAAGGGAAACTTGCTGCTGTTCTACAAACCTCTACACTTGGAGGCCCAACAACCGTCTACAAGAATAGAAGTGCGTAGACATCAAGCTATTTTCTGGCACCATTGCCGGGGAGGTAAGGTAAACGGTACTCACATCTTCTGGCTACTAAGCTATCTTCTAGTACTATTGCTGGTGTGTGAGTGCTCGAAGTTACTTCCTTTAGATTCTGCAATTATATCTTTTTGTTTCTCGTTTTTATTTTCCCTAGTTAGGCTTAATGGAAAACAACAACAAAATTAGAGAGCTTTATAGTATTTATCTTGAGTTAGGACATGAAGTGTTTGAAGAGAAAATTAAGAAACCTATGGAACTTTATTTGCATGCTAATAGCAATGTTATTAGTATGAATTCTATGAACACCATTATTGCTAATGCTATGGAAAAGTCTAAGCTTGGGGAAGCTAGTTTTTATGAAAATGATCGTTTTAGTCCCCCAAGCACGGAGGAGAAAATTTACTTTGATGATACTATGCCTCCAATATATGATGATTACAATGATGAATATGATATTTTCAGTCCACCTACTATTGGGGAGAAAATTAATTATGATTACAATATGCCTCCTATATTTGATGATTATGGTGATGAGAATAATAATGATAGCTATTGCGTTGAATTTTCTCCCACTACAATTAATAAGAATTACTATGCTTATGTGGAGAGTAATAATTATTATATGCATGTGGCTCATGATAAGAATGTTTTATGTGATAGTTATATTGTCAATTTTATTCATGATGCTACTGAAAGTTATTATGAGAGAGGTAAACATGGTTTTATGCATCTCAATAATATTAAGTTTCCCCTCTTTATGTTGAAAGTCTTGAAGTTGCACTTGTTTTGCTTTCCTATGCTTGTTGCTTTGTGCTTTCATTACTTGTTTCTTTACAAGATTCCTATGCATAGGAAGTGGGTTAGACTTAAATATGCCTTGAATTTGCTTCTTGATTCTCTCTTTTACTTCAATTCATATTTCTTACGTGATCATCTTCTCAAACTATCATGCCTAGCTCAAAGGCGTTAAAGAAAAGCACTTATTGGGAGATAAGCCAAATTTTGTTAGGAATATTTTGTTGAGTCTTGGAAGTTATTGCTTCAGTAATAACCTCTCCTTATCATTTTTGTGTGGTTTTTGTGCCACGAGTAACCTCTAATGAGAGAGAAGTAAGATTTGGGAAAGTTGCTGTCCCAAAACATATTTTTGTGCTTCGATGTAAAAATTCGTGAAAAATCTCTGTACGTCGGTTTGAGCTGTAATTTTTTGTTCTTCTGCCCAGGTTATTATCCAACTTTCGTTAGTTCAACACTTTTATATTTGAGCGACAGAAGGTCTTCGAAAAAATCGGTTTTTACCTGCTGGTCTGTTTTGACAGATTTCTGCCATTATTTGCATTTGCCTCTTAATCTATTTCTCTTTGAGTTCTCTTTGATCATTTGAACTTTTTAAAGGAAGTGCTACAGTAGCTTGTGTTTTAATGGAAGTTTTACCTATGTTGACACTGAACCTCAAGACTTATTATCTTGAGTACACTAATGTTGCTAATGAAGATTGTGTGAAGTTTTGTATGAAGGAAATTTTCAGGTGTAGGGAAAAAATGATGTAATGGGATGAAGAATGGACAAAAGCTCAAGTTTGGGGATGCCACCCCATGTCACCCCAAGAAATATTCAAGAGGTACAAGCGTCAAAGCTTGGGGATTCCCAAGGCATCCCCTTCTTCATCAATAATCTCAGGTGTTCTTTCAAGACACTTTATTTTTATTACCTTATGCACTATGTGTTGTTCTTGGAGCGTCTTTGTTTTTAGTTTTCTTTTTTTTGGTTTGCTTAAATAAGTTGGTTGGACCCCCTCATTCATACATTAATTTTCAAATAAGATTGGTTTGGATTGGAAAAGAGTAGGAAAAAGTTCATGCTTATAAGTGGTAAAAAGGAGCTTGTTTTTGACTATGACTTAGACTTTATCATGTCATGCTTGATATTGTTTTGGCTTTATGCTTAGTGATTTTTGCTGTAGCATGACATGTTATAAACAATTGAGATTTCTTAATGTGCCTTGAAAGAATCATGCTTTGTTTTAGCATATTAAAAGCATAATATTGTGGTATTCTCATTTAAATGCTTTATTTGGGTTCACTTGGCGCATGCTCACACCATGTTAAAATTATACCAAGTCACCATAACCTCTATGATCATTTAGTTTTCGACTTGTAATATCACTTTATGCTTTAATTAATGATGTTTTGTCGCTTTGCATGATTATGGCCATTATTGTTCTCTTAGTTGGTCACTCCCAGTCTTTTACTAGCCTCCATACCAAGTATGAGTTCCACTCATGCATCCAACTCCAAATAAAACCAAGTTATTCCAAAGAGTCCACCATACCTACCTATTAGCATTTGCTATTCCAAGTATATTCATGTTTTTATCTACTTTCTGAATTAAAGTTGTTATGTAAAAATTAGTGATTAAAGCTCTCACGAACTTGATGGCACACTTTGAAGGGAATATGCCCGAGAGGCAATAATAAAGTGGTTATTATCTTATTCCTTGTTTATGATAAATGTTTATTTTGCATGCTATAATTGTATTAATTTGGAAACTTTAATACATGTGTGTTTAATAAACAAAAGGAAAGTTCCTAGTTATGCCTCTCTTATAAACTAGCTCGTTGATTAACAAGATGATCAAAGTTTCCTGATCATGGACATTGGATGTTGTTAATAACGAGGTCACAATATTAGTGGAATGATGTGATGAACATTCATCCGAAGTATATCATTACGATCAAAGTTATTGTGTTTATATTGCTATAACATCATACAAAGTAAT
Organism: Avena eriantha; assembly: GCA_910589775.1. NCBI lineage: Eukaryota > Viridiplantae > Streptophyta > Magnoliopsida > Poales > Poaceae > Avena > Avena eriantha. The sequence continues at coordinate 278,705,354 of OU342746.1, read as the reverse complement.
CCAAGTCCTTAGACCATGAGCTCATGCCAATCACTAACACTGGAAGAGTATCTTGAGAACATCAAACGTCACACCGTGAAAGGGTGATTATAAAGGTGGGTTCAGTGCTACAAAAGTGTTATGTAGAGGCTCATGGATCAAGAGTGGGATTTAATCTCGATGACGGATAGATATACTCTGGGCTCTCTCGGTGATATCACATTGGTTAGCTTGCAAGCAAGTGATAAGATCACTAGAATGTTATATCACGGGAATGAGAAAAGAGTGCATGTCGGTAACAAGATCAAACTAGGTATGGAGATATCGATGATCGAATCTCGGACATGTAATATATGGCGAGACAAAGGGATTTAGTTACTAGCGTTAAAGGTTCTCACGATCACAGAAGTCATCGTTGAATGTGTAGGAGTCAGTATGGATCTCCAGGTCCCGCTTCTGAGTATTGATCTGAGAGGGGTCTCGATCATGTGTGCATTATTCGTGAACCGTAGGGTGACACACTTAAGGGATACCGACACCATTTGGAGCAAATATGTTTTAGATAAAGATTTAAGAAAGCGCTGGAATTATTTCAATAGACACCGAAACTATTTCGGGTGAAATTGCTGAAATTGGTTCTACATGTAATATTGAAATGTTGCAAGGGGTTTTATGTGAATGTTTGTTAATTAAAGTAATTAACAAAATTCTGAATAAAATTAATAAAAGAGTTTTATTAAATGAGAGAGCATTAAATTTGGAGAAATTTAATGCATTCAAATTGGAGACTTTAAAAGAGAATGTGAATTGGCATTTTAATGTGGAGGGGGTTACCATCACATGAATGGGGGAGGTGAGGGGTCACCCCCCCTATGGGGTGCCGACCATGGGGAGGGGTACCCCGTCCTCCTATAAAAGGCCACCCCTCTCACCCGTCTTCCTCACATCTCCTCGTGAAGGATCTCTCTCCCCCTCAAGTATTTTTCCCCATGGTCTCGGATTAGCGAGATACATGTTCCCTGTGGCTTTATCTGGAAAGGAGTTGATGCTTCCGCTGCTTCGCTGGAGCGAGGGGCGGAGGTTGTCGGGGTTCCGGACGTGTGTGCGGTCGCGGATGCACCGCTGCTTTGCGGTGCTGGACTTGGTGGTGCTGGACTTGCTGGAGCTGGATCTGATGGACGTGTTGGAGCTAGACCTGCTGGACTTCATCACGATCTTGAGATCGGCAAGTGTACGACTACATCATCCACGAGTTCCATCTCGTTAACAAAGCTTTGTTGTCTTCGAGGGTATGTTCTCTATGGATGTATATCCACCCGTTGCTTGTATCTAATAGATAGATCTTGGCGTATAATAGTTCCCATCGTAGGAAATATTTTGTTTTCTATGCTGCAAACCCTTCAGTGGTATCAGAGCCAGGTTTATGTGTAGGTGCTTTGCACTGGTAGTACACATATGTTTATATGTGGGCGATGATGATCATGCTATTGCTTCTTTCATGTATTTTGGATATTGGTGGCATAGTGGGATGAAGCGGCCCGGACCAACTTTACATGTCATCGCACATGAGACTGGTCCCACGACTGATATGCAACTAGTTTTGCATAAGTGGTGGCGGGTGTCTGTCTCTCCTACTATAGTCAATATCTGATTTACAACGAGTTGCTAATAACTTAGTTATCATCATTGTGGTTCCATGTTCGTAGGTAAGACCGGTTCTATCTCCGAAAGCCCTAAGCCATGTAAAACTTGCAATGGATAAATTAGAGGCGTCTAGTTTAGTTTTTTGCTGGGCTTGTATCATGATATGGAAATGTTGTAAGTTGATGTATAGTTGATACCCTTACAACACACTTAACGTGTAAGTTTCATAGACCTTGACCTTACACACGAAGGAATGATAGAGATCATACCACGATGCATATGATAGTGATCAAATGCAAGAACCATATCATTTCACTTTACACATATGATGTTCGCATCTTATATTGCTAGTTTGGCGTTTTTAGTAGCGTTATAAGATGATCCCTCATTTAAATATCAAGATAAAAATGTGTTCTTCCTTAAGTATGCACCGTTTATGTTTCGCCGCTTCAAGAAATCACGTGGTGATCGGGTGTACTTGAATCCACGATCACATTTCAGGTGTAAGATAGTTTTACACATGTGAGTACTAAGGTTGTTACTTGGAGAGCCTAGCATGTACAGACATGGCCTCGGAACACGGACTGAAAGGTTAAGGATGAGTCATATAGTTGATGTGATGCCCATATTGATGCTCGCCTTTGAAGCTACATCGACTCACGTGATGATCGGACTTGGTGCAGTGGATTTGGTTCATGTAATCACCAAAAGGGCACGAGGGATGTCATTTTTGAGTGGGAGTTCATTTCTAATTTGGATTAGTCGAACCAAATTTGTCATAAACTAAATCAAATTGAATTTGCATAATTTGTTGTAGTCATTGGCATCTGTTTACTACCTTATGCTTAGTTGTAATTGAGATTTTGGAACTATAGAATTCTGGATTACTTTACGAACTGGTATCGTATTGTTTTGAATGTCAATTTAAAGTTTAGATGTCCTATTGCAAACTTTCAGCAAACTCTATTTACTCCATGAAGTTTAATAAGTAGTATTAAATCAAGAGTAAGAATTCCAATGTTAGTATCTAAAGTATCATGTTTTGCCTCCATGATTCTTGATATTCAAAAGTTGTTTTAATATCGAGGTTATCTAGGAGATGAAATAATTGTTTCAGAAACCATCATGTGTGAAAGATATTGTGATATCTGAAACAATGTTTATGGTTACAATATGATAGAGTATAATTTAACAAAATACACGTTCTCATATTGTATGAGAATTTGTGAAGGTTGGAGACAGTAGGCATCCTAATCTACCAAAAAGGTTTTGGGAACTGATATTATACTCACGATTCATCCTTATAGGCTATAGTAGCTTGATCATGAAGTTGTCATGATAAGGATGAATAGAAGATGTAAGTAAAATGTTTACTACACTAATAGATTACTAAAGAATGGATTTTTGAAAGAATACCAAACATTTGATGATGGTGATCCACTTCAAAGTGCAAGTCCAAAGGTATTAGTATTTGACTATATACACTTTGTACTATGTGTCATGTGAATGACACCACTATTGATGTTGATAGATTCTTTTAAAAGAAAAGGAATCGCTGAAAGAGAATCTATAAAATATCTGGCAGAAAAGAAAATGTTGGAGATGTCCAACTTAGGTATATAGAAGATATACATGTTATGGTTGTATTCCTTGCTTGTTAAACAATGTGGTTCTTAGGTATGTGGATACCGGTATTGGATACCGAATTGGTTGGTGTGAAGTGTCATACAGAACAACACAATTCATGAACTGCAACGGCCTAAGTAACTAGCAAGAGAATAAGTGATGATGTTCATCAAAAACAAATAAAGTGTTATTGTTTTTTTCGTTGTCGTCAAACCTAGCCTTCAAGATTTTTTTTAATAATTGTTATTTTGTTCCGGTATTACGAGAACAATGGTTGTTCAAATAATTACCGTATTCCATAAAGGATGGATGAACTTTTACAAGTCTAGTTGGAGAAATCATATCCATAAACATTATTGCTAAAATGTCGTAAGACAAATGATTGGAAGATCACTTATGAAGTGACATCGCTGTTTGAATTATATTGGAAAGTAAACATGAAGAAACTCCATGTTGATGGATTTTTGGAGTCTTTTGATTTTGATCAACTGATGCTTGTGAAACTTTCCTCGAGATAATTGAAACTATGTTCATAGGCCAAAGAGAACGGGTGACTAGCTTATTGGAAATTGTGCATGCTGATGTGCATAGTCCCTAGCCATATGCGATGGATCTTTTTTGCTTCATATGCTTTCTCCAGAAATTTGAGTGAATATATCTATATATTTACTTAATAAGGAAGAAGTATGAAATATTTGAAAATTGTTCAAAGACTTTCAAGATGAATTGGAAAATCATTGTAACAAGAAAATAAAGAGTATATGGTTTGATCATAAAGGAAGATATTTGAGTTACATGTTTAGCAAAACACCTAAGATTTGTGGAATTGTTCCATGATTTGTGTTTCCCGATAAACCATAGGAGTATGGTATGTTCGAGAGATCAAATCAAACCTTGTTTGACATGGTAAGATCAAAGGTGTCATTTATAAAACTGCCATTATGTTTTAAGGATTAAAGCTTTAGAGACTACCACTTTTACACTGAAAAGTGCACCATCGTGATCCGTTGAAATGACACCATATGAGTTATGGTTTGGGATAAAACCCGATTTGTCTTTTCTTAAATTTTGGTATGCTATGCATAAGTAAAATGTTTACTACCAAAGTCGGATAAGCACATATTTGTAGGTTATCCCAAAGAATTTGATGGGCATTCCTCCATAACACTGAGGAAAAAAGAGTTTGTCGCTTGGAACGTCAAGTTTCTTGAGAAGGAATATTTTGTGAAAAGTTAAGTGGGAGGAAAATAGAACTTTGATAAGGTTGTTGAACCTTAGCTATATGTGCTAAGTAGCGCAGCACCGGAAAGTGTCCCGGTGGCGGCCACAATGCTCATGGCTCCCGTGATTACAAAGGGTGTGATCTTGGATATTAGAGTTGCTATTGAACCGTGTGGGTCGGTAAGAATCAAATAGTGAGATTTGTTAAACAAGTCGTTATTATTTTGATAATGATGAACCAACTACATGCAAAGAAGCGATGATGGGCCCTGACTCCATAAAATGACTAGAAGTCATAGAATCCGTGATAGTATCCATACACGAGAAATAGTGTTTCTGAACTTGGAAGACCCTCCAGAAAGGCGTGAAGCCTATCGGTCGTGTTTGGATCTATAAAGAAATAGACGTGGATGTTTAACATCTATGGAATAGTCGACATGTCAGAAAGAAGTTTACGGCAATGTTCAAGGAGTTTACTATGACAAGATTTGATCTTTCATAGCGATATTTAGTCTTGATGGATTAATGTAGCAACCACTACATATAATTTGGTGTATGATAGTTGAACAAACAAAACAATGTTCTTCTAATAGAATGGTTAGCTAGGATGTGTACAAGACACATTCCGAAGGGTTTTGTTAAATCAAAGGATGCTAAAAGGGCATGCAAACTTCAATGGTTGAAGCAAGCATAGTGGAGTTGGAATCTTCACCATGATGAAACTGTTAAAAGAGTTTAAATTCATCGGAGACGATGAAGATGCTTGCATTTGCAAGAAATTAAGTGGGAGCACTGAGACAAATCCCCAATACATTATGCAAAGTACATATTGTTGATTGGAAATGATGTATCTTTTATTGACACAAGTTAAGAATTTCATTAAAATAGGAATTCGATGAAAGGCTTGGGCAAAACCGGAATATTTGGCATCAATATCTATATGGATAGATTGAGGCGCTAATATGGTTGTGCCATACATACATATATATGAGATATTGAAAAACAACAAGAAAGGTTCTTGCTGCATGGAAAGGATTGTATCAAGATTCAAGTGTTTTAACACTTGGTGAGTAAAATCACATGAAGATTTTGATCGATTATACTGTGATATGTATATATCCAGATATGTCCTATGCTCTAAATGTTATGAGCACATACCAGAATGATTCATAAGATGATCATTGGACAATAGTAAAGATATTCTGAAGGGAAACGGGTAGGCTACACTAGCGTAAAATCAAAATTTTCTACCGCGTCAACCAGGAATACTATTGTCATAGATCACGGGATTACCGCTAGACACGTAGGTGCGGAACTCGATGAAGCACGTTGCAGCAGTGTAGATGTTCTACGTCTCCTCCTCGTCCTCGTCCCACGAGCAGCTCCCCTTTGCACGGCTCGTCCAAGTGCTATAGATGCAGCACCTCCGAGGTATCCACACGTCCAGAGTGGAAGCCGTCACACGCCAGACTGCTAGGTCTGCGCGTGCAACACAGGCGGAAGAGGAGTGGCGGCTGGGTGGAATGCTCTACCCCATTTAGCTTGCCTCACTCTCTCTTATATAGGCATCCCTGGTGGGCTTCTACATTAGCAGCCCATTAGCAGCCTAAGCCTGGTCTAATTCGGATCCAATCCTCATTAGGCTTCCAGCCCCTAAAGTGTGTGACCCTATAGGTTCATACACGTATAGACATGACGCGAGTACACTTACTCCGTCAATAGTTGGTAGCGGCCTCTAGCAAGACGTGCCAACTCCTAAACGCATATAAAGATTATTCGGACGAACCATCACAAGGTTGAGTACATGTCTTTCCCTTTGCCTCACGATATTTGGTCTAGCTCCAAGCTGACCTCTCTTTCTCGATACTGTGATTCGGAATCCCTTTACTAGGTTAACTCTTAACCATATGTAGCACGGCCATGCATTTCTGGATCCGATCACTCGAGGGGCCCAGCGATATCTCTCTCAAGTAGAGAGGGGCAAATCCCATCTTGATTGACCGATGCTTTGCAGCATGTATCAGGACAAACCCGAAAGCTACCTTTATAACTACCCAGTTACGGAGTAGTGTTTGCTAGCCCCAAAGTAGGTCGATCCACATCTCAAGTACATGCGACGATCTCAGGTCTAAGGAAAAAACGTACACGATGTGTAGAGAGAGCTGCAAGTATTATTGCTAGTCTCATGTTGGGGCAGTCCAACCCCATGTTCATAACATGTGTCCACATCATTGGTTTGACATCTCCATGTCAATGACTTGCGAAACATAGTCATCAACCAATCGATGTGCTAGTCTAATATTCACGTGTGTCCTCGCATGAACTCCAACTAGGGACAATTATTAGATAACCATACAAGTAAAGAGTTTCACAAACAATTCACATAATTGCCAATCAATACAAGTTGCCTGGTATATGGATATTCAAGGAACATTATAATGACTCATGGATACACATGAAATACAATCATTTCTATGATTGCCTCTAGGGCATATTTCCTTCATATTCTTATGAGCTTTAGAAGAACTAAGAATATATCATGTATAAGTGACAAATAGTTAAAGGTAGTTCATTGTAAAGTGTTACATTGATACTAGTTTTGTCACAAGATACAAATTAAAATTTATCTCAATTTAGACTATGGGTGGCACAATGTAATGGAAAGGATGTTCCATGATGGATTTGGATGAGTTCCAAAGTTGAGACATTGTGACAAATACTACAACAATAGGCTAAGTATATGACTGCTATAGTAGCAGCAAAGGAGGGCATTTATGTTAAGTAGTTTGTTATCAAACTAGGTGTGGTTCAAAGTGGGCTAATAGTATGAAGATATATTATATGACAATAATATCAACATGATTTAACCCGAACGAACTAAAGGTCTCACCAAAGGACCAAATTTATATAATGCCAACTCATTTGGGAACGAGTGATGCGTAGATACGCAAAAACATGCAAATACACACGGACCTGAAACTGTTAGATCCGGAGATTATGTTAACCACTAACAATCGCGTATATGCAACACCAGAAAGCCATAGGTGTTCAATATGCAAAGTTTTTCAAACTAGATTATTGACTCTAGTGCAAGTGGGAAACTAAAGGGAATATGCCCAAGAGGTAATAATAAAGTGGTTATTATCTTATTCCTTGTTTATGATAAATTTTTATTTTGCATGCTATAATTGTATTAATTTGGAAACTTTAATACATGTGTGTTTAATAAATAAAAGGAAAGTTCCTAGTTATGCCTCTCTTATAAACTAGCTCATTGATTAACAAGATGATCAAGGTTTCTTGATCATGGACATTGGATGTTGTTAATAACGAGGTCACAACATTAGTGGAATGATGTGATGAACATTCATCCGAAGTATAGCATTATGATCAAAGTCATTGTGTTTATATTGCTATAACATCATACAAAGTAATCCTAGTCCTTAGACCATGAGATCATGTCAATCACTAACACTGGAAGAGTATCTTGATAACATCAAATGTCACACCATGAAAGGGTGATTATAAAGGTGGGTTCAGTGCTACGAAAGTGTTATGTAGAGGCTCATGGATCAAGAGTGCGATTTGTCCATCCCGATGACGGATAGATATACTCTGGGCCCTCCGGTGATATCACATTGGTTAGCTTGCAAGCAAGTGATGAGATCACGAGAATGTTATATCACGGGAACGAGAAAAGAGTGCATGTCGATAACGAGATCAAACTAGGTATGGAGATACCGATGATCGAATCTCGAACATGTAATATATCGCGAGACAAAGGGATTTAGTTACTAGCGTTAAAGGTTCTCACGATCACAGAAGTCATCGTTGAATGTGTAGGAGTCAGTATGGATCTCTAGGTCCCGCTTCTGATTATTGATCTGAGAGGGGTCTCGATCATGTCTGCATTATTCGCGAACCGTAGGGTGACACACTTAAGGGATATAGACACCATTTGGAGCAAATATGTTTCAGATAAAGATTTAAGAAAGCGCTGGAATTATTTCAATAGACAACGAAACTGTTCCGGGTGAAATTGCTGAAATTAGTTCTGCATCTAATATTGAAATGTTGCAGGGGGTTTTATGTGAATGTTTGTTAATTAAAGTAATTAACAAAATTCTGAATAAAATTAATAAAAGAGTTTTATTAAATGAGAGAACATTAAATTTGGATAAATTTAATGCATTTAAAGTGGAGACTTTAAAAGAGAATGTGAAGGGGCATTTTAATGTGGAGGGGGTTACCACCACATGAATGGGGGAGTTGATGTTGGGGGGATACCCCCGGGTAGGGTCACGCCGGGGTATAAAGGCCGAATTAGCGGAGGTTCGGCAAGGCCAAAGCGGATGCTGGCCGGGTCACCTCAAGGCAAGCCGAATCATGGGGTAACCCAGACCGGGGGACGTCCACCTAACTTGGTCTCAACCGACTTAAGCCGTAAGTCGGTGAGATGTATCTAACTTATATGCAGGAACATGTGTGGCCAGATCAACTATGTAGGATCCAGGTTATATCAAGCTTGTAAGATAAGGAAGGTATCTCGCCGGTCAAAGGTGGCAACTGTACGCAGAGAGTAAGCGAAGCGGACAGAAGCCGAACCACCGATGCGTGCCCGACAAAGGTGACGAAGCCAATGTCGGCTAACGCAGGCGCCGTAGAGGCTCACGTAGCCTCTGCATGGGTGACGCGGGGGAAAAGTGACCCGGTCTGCTTACTATTTTGGGTGGAGGAAGATTCCCTGGTATATGCCTCCACGTATGCCCTAAGTGGAGACCTAGCCACCCCTATATAAGGAGGGCTAGGGCCTCTGTAGAAGGGGTTGATTCTTGACTGATTGGTTTCTAGGAAATAGCTTTGTGGGCTAGCTAGTGGCGAGAGTAAGAGAGTTCCTTCTTCCTCCTCTCCCGAATACAGCTCTAGGAGCACTTGTAATCTGTGAAGACGAATCGAATATAAAACTTTTGTGTGTGGAATCACCACACTATCCCTCCCTAGATTCCCCTAGTGCATTTAGTCCCCACCTTTAGCCTATCCATGGCATCTGCCGTGACACCACCACGATAGTTTGCGCCCACCGTGGGGCTAGCGGCGCTAGCAGGGGTCAAGATCCGGACAGGAAACCTCATCGGCACCGGCGAACACATCGTCTCCGGGATCGTTCAGTGCTTTGGAGCGCTGGATTTCGTTAGCGACAATGCTTGCTGCTTCGGCACGCGCCCTCTTCCGCGCAACGACCTCTTCATCAAGCTCGGCGCGCACAAGGTCTACGTTGCTGTGGACGTGTCATGCGTTCATCCATGGCACGTCGTCGAGGCAGGCGAGCCACCCCTTAGCGTGCTTCACGGGGCGCGTACCACTCGCTCCCAGGACCGCGCAGAGGTGATGATGACTGCGCCTGGCGCTGGCACAAGCAAAGATCCGGCACCAGATCCGGAAGTAACGCCCAAGGCACCGAGGAAAGGTAGATGTCCCCCACTAGAAAGGCCAGAAAATGTCTTGCGGGAAGCGATGGATAGCTTGGCAAACCCTGTAGCAGCAGCAGTAGATCTGGCTCAGGCACAGGCTGAGCTAGAGGAAACTAGGCAAAAAAACTAGAGGGTGCGAAAAAGATAGCCGCGGCTCAGCAGTCGTTGAACATGACGCTGCGTGAGTACACAAAGGCAAATAAAGTTGATGCTGTAAAAGTAAAGGGGAGAAATCTCATGAGTGAAATGAACAAAGAGGGAGATACTAGGATTGAGGAGTCAGCGAACTGTTTGTCCGTGGGGCTGCCGAAGTATAGTACCCCGGCAAAGAACCTTAGGGCAGCAGATGCAGCTGCATCCGAGTTAGAGGGACTAATGGGTGAAGCCCGTCAGAGACAGCAAGATATGGTCAATGAGTTGGTTCGGATCGCGAACAGGCAAAACGAGGAATTGCTCAGGGAAAACCCGGAGAGAGCTGGGGCCTCCAAGACCGTTCATTCGGTGGTGGGTAACCCAGAGAAATCTGCTGGAGCCACATCGTCTCCTCATGGTGGTCCTAGGAGAGAAGAGGTAGTAACCTCGGCCAGGAGGAACAAACAAATCGTCCCATATGACCCGACAAGGGCAGGGAAAGGAAAAGAAGTACAGAGAAATTACGATCGATGAAGTGTGAGCCGAGGAGAAGCTGGCCGAGGTAACCATGACCAAGGCAACGCCGGTCAAGGAAATGCTGTAAATGGCAATGCCGGACAGCGAAACTCGGCAGGAGCAGGACAATCGCAGCAGCGGAATATACCAAGGCAAGAGCAAAGTACCGGCCGAGGTATGCAACAGAGAGGTGCTCCACGAGAGCAGGACCGGTATAACGATGGAGATTCGGAAATGGTGAATGCAGGATATCCAAGGCCAAACTATCATGTGATAGGGTCAAGATTGGGAAACAGGGATTTGATGCCTGATGATGCCAGATTAAAACTAGATTGGTTGTATAGGTTGGAACATATTGAATGTCAAGGTCCACCGGGTCTTACGTGTTTTGGGCCCCGAATCATGAAGGAGCCACCGGTACCTAACTTCCAATTACCCAGAGGCACAAAGACGTATGACGGCAGTACAAAGCCGGAGGATTGGTTGATAAACTATGCTACAGCTGTGAAAATTGCTACAGGCAACTTGAGATGGGTTGTGAGATACGTACCCCAGATGTTGGAGGGGCCAGCGAGGGTATGGTTAAACAATTTGCCGCCCAGAAGTATTAACTGCTGGATCGATTTTGAGGAAATGTTTATTAGCAATTTCTCAAGTACGTATCAGAGGCCAAATAGGCCACAGACCCTAGCTATGTGTAAGCAGAGACCGAACGAGACAGACCGGGAGTTTTTAACCCGGTGGTGTACCGTGAGAAACTCGTGTGAGGGTGTGATAGAATCACAGGCCATAGCATGGTTTGCGCAAGGGTGCAAATATGCAAGCGAGATGTGGCAGAAGTTGCAAAGAAAAATGCCAACCACATTGGCAGAGATGATTCGGATTGCTGATTCATATGCTTTGGGTGATCCGACTCAGCCCAGGCTCGTGTCAAACAAGACAAATGAGGAGTACTACTAGAGAGATGGGGCCGGACCACCCCGGAGGAATGATTACAGAGGTAAAAGAAGAGATGACAGACCGAATCACCGGTACAGTTCGCAACAAGTTGCTGCTATGAATCAAGATCAGCCCGGAGCAGGGGCAGTCAACGTCAGAAAACTGGAGGGCAACAATGGACACCGAGGAATGATGGCAAGAAAACTTGGACGCTAGAGCAAAAGAAACAGTGGCAAGAAAAGAAGGACCGTCCGAGGTATACTTATGAGTCAATGTTGGATCAGCCGTGTAAATTTCACACGCCAAATCCAAGTAACCCAGCGGGTCATACAACAAGGCAATGCGAGTGGATGCGTAAAATAGAACAAGGTGGTTCGGGGAATGCTCAGGCACCCCGGAATGATCAACCTCGGCAGGAGTTACCCTGACAGCAATTGCTCTCCGGAGCGAACACGCAACAGCTAATGTTGCCTCCCCCTCCGCCGAGGTATGACAACCATGAGAGAAGGGATGCAGTGCATCAAGTAGAAGACCAGCATCGGCCGGATCAGAGGTACCTCAGAAATGAGGGGAGAAATGAGTACAGAGAGCATCATCAGAGTTACTGTGTGTTTACCACTGAGGAAACAGACAGAAAGAGCTTGCAGCGCCGACATATGGAAGTGAATGCGGTAATGCCAGCAGTGACGAGGTATATGCCTTGGTCGGACCAGGAAATTACCTGGAGCATCAAAGATCATCCCAAGCTTATGCCAAGTCCTGGTTCATATGCGTTAGTGCTGGATCCGACATTCATTGGGCCAAACATCAATGTGAGGTTCTCAAAGGTACTGATTGACAATGGCAGTAGCATTAACATCATGTATGCGGATACAATGCGCAAGTTAGGTATCTCGGAGAACATGCTCCAGGCTACAAGGACAACTTTCCATGGTATTGTGCGAGGCATTTCTTGTGAGCCCATAGGCAAGGTCCGGGTTTGAGGTATTGTTTGGCACGAGAGATAATTGCCGAACTGAAAATTTGGAGTTTGAAGTGGTGAACTTAGAGAGTGCGTATCACGCGTTACTCGGAAGACCAGCATTGAACAAGTTCATGGCAAGTTGTCACATCAGTTACTTGAAGATGAAGTTGCCCGGGCCAAACGGGGTGATTACCATTACTGGACATTTCCGACGTTCCATTGAATGTGCGTCAGCCGGGTCTAACCTAGCCGAGTCACTAGTGATTGCGCGAGAGAAAACAAAAATCCAAGAGGTGGCGGCATTGGCTCAGTCCGCACAGCAGTATATGCCTGCGCTGAGTAACCCGCATGGAAGTGTCTCATTTCAAGCCATGAAAGATACCAAGAAGGTGCTTGTTGATGATATGTTCCCAGAGCGCACCGTAACAATTGGTGCCGGGTTAAATGACAGATAGGAAAGCGAGCTCGTCAACTTCCTCCGTGAGAATCGGGATATTTTTGCTTGGTCCACACAGGACTTGCAAGGTGTTCCGAGGGAGTTGGCCGAGCACTCTTTGAATGTGAGACCCGGAGAAAAGCCGGTGAAGCAACCTCTTCGCCGCTTCGCCGAAGATAGGAGGAAAGTCATCGGAGATGAGATAGCTCGGTTGCTGGCTGCAGGATTTATCATGGAAGTTCTTTACCCGGATTGGCTATCTAATCCGGTGCTGGTGGAAAAGAAGAAAGATGATCCAAATGTGGCAGTGGTTTGGCGTATGTGTATCGATTACACGAACCTGAATAAGGCGTGTCCAAAAGATCCATTTCCACTGCCCAGAATAGATCAGGTCATAGACTCAACTGCTAGATGTGAACTATTGTCATTCATTGATGCATATTCTGGTTTCCACCAGATACCTCTGAATCCAAATGATCAAATAAAGACTGCATTTATCACCCCGTATGGGGCTTATTGCTATCGCACCATGCCCTTTGGTTTACGTAATGTAGGGGCAACGTACCAAAGATGTATGCAAAAATGTTTGCCCTACCAAATTGGTCAAAATGTACAAGTGTATGTGGATGATGTGGTTATCAAGACCAAGGAAAGCTAAACGCTCCTTGATGATATCAGGCAAAAATTCGCGAACCTAAGAAGGTTCCGGATGAAGCTTAACCCGAAAAAATGTACCTTCGGTGTCCCGGCTGGAAAGTTACTCGGATTTCTTGTCTCTAGCCGAGGTATCGAAGTTAATCCAACTAAAATCCGGGCCATTGAGCGAATGGAACTGCCGAAGTGTCTTAACGATGTCAAGAAGTTCACTGGTTGCCTGGCATCGTTAAGTCGGTTTGTGTGTCGGTTGGGAGAAAAGGCATTGCCTCTCTATCAACTCATGAAAAAGTCGGATAAGTTCATTTGGACGCCGCAGGCCAATGAAGCCTTTGCCCACTTAAAAAATATATTGGCCACTGCACCAGTGTTAGCCTCTCCACTATCAAAGGAGCCAATGTTGCTCTACATAGCTGCAACCAACCGAGTTGTAAGTGCAGTGATGGTGGTAGAGCGCGACGAAGAGGGTAAGTCGGTGCAAAGGCCAGTGTATTATCTGAGCAAGGTATTATCTACCTCAAAGCAGAACTACCCACACTATTAGAAAGTGGCGTATGGGGTGTATATGGCAGCTAAGAAGCTGAAGCACTATTTTGAGGAGCATCCCATCAGGGTAATATGTGAGGCTCCCATATCCGAGATAATGAGTAACAAGGATGCGAGTGGCAGGATTGCAAAATGGGAAATTGAACTAGCTCCCTATGCGCCACAATATGACAGAAGAGAAGCAATTAAGTCTCAAGCTGTGGTGGACTTTATTGTCGATTGGGCCGAGGTGCAATACGAGCCGCCACTGCCAGATTCGAACTACTGGAGAATGCACTTTGACGGGTCGAAAACAAAAACCGGGCTAGGTGCCGGAGTTATACTTACCTCGCCAAAGAACGACCAGCTGAAATATGTGCTGCAGATCCATTTCACGGCATCAAACAATGTCGCTGAGTATGAAGCACTTGTGCATGGGCTCAAAGTGGCAAAAGAAATTGGGATACGTCAGATCCTATGCTTTGGTGACTCGGATTTGGTAGTATAGCAAGTGTCGGGACTGTGGGACGCCCTTGATCCAAACATGGCGCTATACAGATTTCATGTGCAGAAGATATATGGTTACTTTGAGGGATGTGAATTTCACCATGTACCCCGGGTGGAAAACGAGGCAGCCGACGTACTGTCGAAGCTCGGATCAACCCGACAAGCAATTCCACCGGGTGTAGCATTGGAACACCTCAGAAAACCGTCTATCAGGCCGTCCCCAGAAACTGACTCAATTTACGTCCCGGAGGATACAGAGTCCGGAGCGGTTCCCATGGACATTGACATGGGAGGTGGTGCGCGAAACCCGGGGACTGCCTCGGCAAACCCGGGGACTGCTTCGCAAGACCCAGGGACTGCTCAGCATGATCTGGCTGAAGTTATGGCGGTGGATCGGATGGAAATTGATGAAGAAGTGTTCCCTGTGCGAGCAATACCAACTTGGGCACTACCTATATTTCAATTCCTGAAAGATGGAACTTTACCCACTAAGGAGGTGTTATCCAGGCAAACTCAGAGGAGAGCAAAGGCATACACGATCATCAATTCCTAGCTATACAAAAGGAGTGTGACTAATGTCCTTCAGTGATGTGTTGACCCGGAAGAGGGGCTTGATATCTTCCGAGATATACATCAAGGGGAGTGTGGGCATCATGCCTCGTCCCGAGCCTTGGTGGCAAAAGCTTTTCGACATGGATTCTACTGGCCAAGTGCCTTAGAACAAGCAGAAGATCTGGTGAGAAAGTGCAATGGTTGTTAGAGGTATGCTACCAAGACACATATGCCAATGTCGGAGCTCAAGACCATACCAATCACCTGGACATTTGCCGTGCGGTGTTTGGACATGGTTGGCCCGTTTAAACCAGCATGGGGAAATATGACTCACATTTTGGTCATGGTGGACAAATTTACAAAGTGGATCGAGGTGAAGCCAATAAGAAAATGTGATGGAGCTACGGCCGTAACATTTCTCAAAGACATCATTTTGAGATACGGTTATCCTCACAGTATCATAACAGATAATGGCACAAATTTTGCGGAAGGAGAATTTGTGCGTTTTTGCCGAGATAAGAAGATCCGGCTGGACGTTGCCTCGGTAGCCCATCCCGCTTCGAACGGACAAGTGGAAAGATCCAACGGATTGGTATTATCCGGGATAAAACGCCGGCTCATTGAGCCGCTGCAAAGATCAGCGGGGTGTTGGATAGAAGAACTACCAGCAGTATTGTGGAGTTTAAGAACAACTCCGAATCGATCAACAGGCTATACGCCGTTCTTTCTGGTATATGGGGCAGAAGCTGTATTACCAGCCGATATAGAGCATGATTCGCCTAGGGTCACCCAATACACAGAAGCCAAAGTGCAAGAGGCCCGGCAAAATGATGTTGATCTGCTGGAAGAAGCGAGAGAATTGGCATTGTCTAGATCCGCCATATATCAGCAAAATCTCCGACGCTATCATAGCCGGAAAGTAAGCCCCCAAGTTTTCCGGGAAGGAGATATGGTATTCCGGTTGGTACAACGTACCACTGGCATGCATAAGTTATCCCCCCATGGGAAGGGCCATTCATTGTGAGCAAAGCATTGCACAATGATTCTTATTATCTTATCGATGCAAAGCCACAGGAAAAGAACAAGGCGAACAGGTCCGGCGAGGAATCTAAGCGTCCATGGAATGTAGCTCTACTTCGTCCTTTCTACCCTTAGCAAAGAAGTGTATGTATCTGAATCTTCTCATATGTCACTATGTATGCAGGCAATGAGCTTATCAATGAAGTGTTGGCACCTCAAGCAGTAACTCGGGGACTGCCTTAATAATGAGTATTGTCTTCTGTATTTATTATTTATACGTCGGCTGGCATAAGTTGTTCTACTTAGGCCGGATTAGTAATGTGTGAGAACCAAGAACCCAACTCTTCGACTTGCTGCTGTCCAACAAGAATTGGCTTCATGGCGAGCAAGAGAACAAGTTTGGAATTGCATAGCACATGAAAAACGACTAAGGAAAAGAACTTAATCGAGCCGACGTTTGTTTTTCGACCTAACCTTATGTGTACTTTAAATTTACTATGCTGAGTTACTATGAGATAATCCTAAAGTTTCCAAGTATTGTTAAGACAATTTTTGAAACTCGGACTCGTAAGTCATAAAATTTTTGAAACTCTGCTGCCGGAACTTGGTAACAGCCTTGGAGGCAATATCATCGCTCTTTGGGAACTTATCTGAAAAAATAGCATAGGTGGAATGAGTAAAGGAAGCAGACCCGGAAAGGTCAATGTCGGTTGAAGGAAAAGAACTTACTAGAGATATGGCTATGGACCTGGGACAGCTCATGGATGTAGTTGTCACGCCTCTCCCGGAGTTGCACAAGCTCAACATTCGCTGACTCAAGTTTGATGTTGGCCTCCTTGAGTAAGTCCTGGTCCTTGGCAATCTAGAGATTGAGGCGTTCGCGCTCTTCAGTATAGTCATGGCCAACCTTTTGAAGCTCGGATTGGTGCTGTGCTTTCAATTTCTTCATTTCCGCCTTTAGCTTGGCAATCTCATCGTCCTTGGTCCGGAGGAGGGCGAGCTCATCATCTTTCTTTTTGAGCTCGGCCTGATGTTGTCCTGCTTGTTCGAGAAAATGCAGCATCATATCAGGCACCGGCACACTATCTTCAAGAGATGCTGAAATAGTTTATTGACCCGACAGAGCCGAGGTATGAATGTTTGCCGAGCCAAGGAGGAAAGCAGATGGAAAGCATAGAAAGGTCGCACAAAAGTAACTTACCCTTGATCTGGTCCAAATTCCTCCTCATGAGGGTATTCTCAGCCTCCACCCCAGCTGCAGAAACCGAATGATGGGTTAGTTCAGCAAAAAAGATGAAGAAAACGGAGAAATGTCAAGGAAGAAACTTACCCCTTTTCTCGTGTTTAGCGAGAAGTGCACTATGCTTTGCACGCAGCATCTTATGAGTGTCCAGGAGACGCTGAAACTCAGCGCTTCGGCGGTTGGTGGTCACCTGAAAAGAGTACAAAAATATAACTTAGCCTGTGTGCATAGTCGAAGCGTACAAAATCTGGGCCAAGTGGAACTTAACCCGGCTCTAGGTGTGTGCATATTCGAAGTGTACAAAATCCGGGCCAAGTGGAACTTAACCTGGCTCTAGGTGTGTGCATATTCGAAGTGTACAAAATCCGGGCCAAGTGGAACTTAACTCGACTCTAGGCGTGTGCATATTCGAAGTGTACAAAATCCGGGCCAAGTGGAACTTAACTCGGCTCTAGGTGTGTGCATAATCGAAGTGTACCAAATCCGGGCCAAATGGAACTTAACCCGGCTCTAGGTGTGTGCATATTCAAAGTGTACAAAATCCGGGCCAAGTGGAACTTAACCTGGCTCTAGGTGTGTGCATATTCGAAGTGTACATAATCCGGGCCAAGTAGAACTTAACCCGGCTCTAGGTGTGTGCATATTAGAAGTTATCAAGGAGCTACATTAGTTTTCTAAGGAGCATCCGACCGAGTAACAAATTAATCCCCCGGAGGCTCGGGGACTAATGGTTATATCATTAAATATCTACAACTGGCTAAGGAAAAGAGGAAGTAACGTACCTCCATCATCCGACCCGCAAGGTTAATTGCCTTAGCGGCTGTGTTCATTTGAGCAGAAAATTTAGCAGGACCGAATTTCTCCGGGAGATCGTCGTTATGGACGAACTCCGCCTTGTTCCAATTATTGACAAATTCAATCAGGGTCAGAGGGTATCGCTCGCCGCTGAGCATATGGGGCGCCACTAAGCCCTTTGCATGCGCCTCCCTCCTCTCAACCAGGGCAAGGGCCGGGCTGGTGTGCAAAACAAGTTGTTGCGCATCAGCTGGCTCAGCAGGGGCGTCCTTCGGTGCTGGAGGCTTCTTGGAAAGCATGGACGTGAGAGTGCGCTGTCCGGCCTCGACGGATGCTGCCCTGCTGGCGTCAGGGGCCTTTTTTCCCTTGGGCTGCTGAGAGGAGGAAGTGGTCGTAGCAGATTTACCCTTGGGAGCTGCCTGGGTACTTTCTCGCCAAGACTGGGAAGTCTCGGACGAGGCGGAGGGGCTTGGCACTTCTGCCCTTGCTGCTGGTGTTGCTGGTGTTGCTCTTGCTGCTGGAGTTGGTGCTAGTGTTGGAGTTGGTGCTGGTGCTGGTGATGGTGTTGAAGTTGGTGTTGGTGCTGGTTTCTTCTTCGGTGGAGGTGCTGAGGTAGCCTCGGTAGTAGCTGGTTGCGGCGAAGCCAAAGTGGTGGATGCCGCTGCCTCGGCTGGGCCAGTCTCCCCTGCTCCAAGGTCGCCCCCCTCTTGACGAGGTGAAGTGGAACCCGGAGCAGCCGCTGAACCCTTCGGAATAGGGCTCAGCGGGCGTGAATCGTCGCCACGAGGGGGAGAAGGGCTGTGTCGGAGCGGCGAAGCAATGCTAGATCCACTCTGGGGGACCTCCACCGCGGCACTGCCGAATCAAACAGTGTCGGATGAGAAACTATAACAAAAGAAGAACAAGTAAGTGGCAGAGGGAAAATAGGCTTACACATCCGAGGTCAGGGGCTCCTTGGGCTTCCGAGCCCTTCGTGCTGGGGCCTTGGTTGCAGGCTTGGAGGCAGTTTTGTCCCCGGACTTCTTTCGCCTTTTGGCTGGCTGAGAAGGTCCGGAGGAAGAAGTTGATGCAGCTCCCCGCTTCTTCTTCGATGCAACCAGAACATGATCACCCACGGCAAGGGGAGGGTCCTCATGGATCTGCCCACCGGGGTTAGCTAATGCCGGAAAAGCATAAGAAAGGGGGACAACGTCAGATGCTTCCATCACCTCGATATCCGAGTCATCTTCATCATCGGGCCAATCTCTAATGGAAGAGAGTTTACCGGTGGGTCGCTTCGTCGCGTTGGTCATTGGAAGGAACATCTCCTGATCCGGCTCCTCCTCATCCGAGGTCTCCCGGTCAGGCGCCCATTTGAGGGTGGGATCAGTGCCATCCTCAATAGTTTGCTGAAGGAATTGCTAAGGGAGAGAAAAAACGACAGAGTTAAATATACAATAGCGACCGACATAAGATTTAATTCGGGAAAAGTTTGTGGCACGAAGCTTACCACGGGAGGAAGCCTATCTCGGCAATAGTGCTCAATTCCCCACGTCCACTCTGAGGAGAAGTCCTTGTGGGTGGTGAAGAGGGCCTTGACCCGGCGGTAAATCTCTGTGTTGCTCAACTCGAAAGATGAGGTACGCTTGGGGTCGCGGCCCCAGCTCATGTGGCACACTTTATGAGTGCGCTTCTGGAAGGGGGAGATCCGGTTGTGGATGAATGTGATCATGGTGTCCTCGTTGCGCAACCCGAGCTCCTTCAGCTCCGCGAACCTTTTGTTGACCTGGTTGGCCAAGACCGTGGGCTTCTTGGGGATAACGTCCCACAACTCCGGGTTAGGAGGACCCGGAGTATAGGGCGCAGCCGGATCAAGTCTTCGGTGCCGGTGTTCCGAACATAAAAGAAAGTCCGGGCCCATCCCTTGCAGGAGTCCAGCCCGGTAACCCAGGGAAAGACGGAGAACCTCCGGGGAGAAATGGACGCAGCGCCGAATTGCGTAAGTTGTTTGTTCTTCGGCTCTAGATCAACATTCGGAATTACGTTACGACGAAGGCCAAAGAACCGGATCCATAGCTCCTTCGTGGGCCATAATCTGTCATAGCCTTCGATCGTAGAGGCGAAAGCAGAGAGAGAGGTGATGACATTGGCAGGAAGGTGGTGCAGCTGGAGTTCTTAGGTGTTCAACCAGTCATGGAAAAATCACTAACTGGCAAGCCGAATCCCCGCTGGAAATGTGACAGGAACACCACATACTCACCCGGATTGGGCGAGGGGGCAAGTTCGGCGGAGGCGAGGCGTGCGGTGACGCCTGCAGGGAAGCGCCTGGTGCGGTAGAGCCAGTCTAGGTCATCCTGGTAGACCCAGGATCCAGCCCACGCACCAAGGTCCGCCGCCGCAGCGTCTTCTTCCATCTCTTGCTCGGCGATGATGAGCTCTTCTTCTGTCATCTCGAGGTCGCTGCCCTCACTAGCGCTAGCGGCGGAGGGTGGCAGTGGCCTAGACAGACGAGGACCCATGGCGGAGGAGGTGCGCACCGGTGGCGGCGACGCAGATGCGTGTGGAAGCAGTGTGGCGGCGACACTGCTACTCAAACGCGGCGGCGGCGACGCTGTCGCGGGAGGAGACGAGGAAGAAGAAAGGGCAGAGGGGTGCGGAACTGGGGAAAGAACCCAAGGAGCACACCCCTCCCCTATTTAACCACTCCCTCAGGAAGGTAGTGGGATCGCGTTTGCGGGAAGGCCACATCATGTGGCCGTGTACAAACCGGATTGACCAATAAGCATCGAGCCACACGGAAGGCCACAGGGCACAATGGATCCCATGACGTGACGTTATGATACAGTTAACGAGGAGGCAGGCACGATGTGACGTGCACTACAGTGATAACTGACAATTACTGCGGCGGTCACTGTGGCTGGCCCTTAAAATGAGGCGATGTGATGATTAGCCTCCACGTGGGGAAGCGTACAAGAGAAGGAAGAACAACCCGGATGAGAATGAGGTAACCCGGCCAGCGAGTGAAAACTTGGAATGTGCCAAGGGAAAGTAAATCCATAGAATCCGAGATAAGAAGGTAACTCGGAAATAAAGCTCAGAGCTCAGTGAAATTGAACCTGTTGTGGCCTTAGCGTCCAAAGCAGCTAAGACCGCACCAGCTTTGGGGACTAATGTTGGGGGGATACCCCCGGGTAGGGTCACGCCGGGGTATAAAGGCCGAATTAGCCGAGGTTCGGCAAGGCCAAAGCGGATGCTGGCTGGGTCACCTCAAAGCAGGCCGAATCACGGGGTAACCCGGACCGGGGGACATCCACCTAACTTGGTCTCAACTGACTTAAGCCGTAAGTCGGTGAGATGTATCTAACTTATATGCAGGAACAGGTGTGGCCGGATCAACTATGTAGGATCCAGGTTATATCAAGCTTGTAAGAGAAGGAAGGTATCTCGCCGATCAAAGGTGGCAACTGTACGCAGAGAGTGAGCGAAGCGGACAGAAGCCGGACCACTGAGGCGTGGCTGACAAAGGTGACGAAGCCAATGTCGGCTGACGCAGGCGCCACAGAGGCTCACGTAGCCTCTGCATGGGTGACGCGGGGGAAAAGTGACCCGGTCTGCTTACTATTTTGGGTGGAGGAATATTCCCTGGAATATGCCTCCACGTATGTCCTAAGTGGAGACCTAGCCACCCCTATATAAGGAGGGCTAGGGCCTCTGTAGAAGGGGTTGATTCTTGACTGATTGGTTTCTAGGAAATAGCTCTGTGGGCTAGCTAGTGGCGAGAGTAAGAGAGTTTCTTCTTCCTCCTCTCCCGAATACAGCTCTAGGAGCACTTGCAATCTGTGAAGGCGAATCAAATATAAAACTTCTATGTGCGGAATCACCACACTATCCCTCCCTAGATTCCCCTAGTGCATTTAGTCCCCACCTTTAGCCTATCCATGTCATCTGCCGTGACACCACCACGACAATTGAGGGGTCACCCCCCATGGGGCACTGGCCATGGGGAGGGGTACCCCCCTCCTCCTATAAAATGCCACCCCTCTCACCCTTCTTCCTCACACCTCCTCGTGAAGGATCTCTCTCCCCTCTAGTATTTTTTCCACATGGTCTCAGATTAGCAAGATATATGTTCCCGGTGGCTTTATCTGGAAAGGAGTTGCTGCTTCCGCTGATTCGCTGGAGCGAGGGATGGAGGTTGTCGGGGTACCGGACGTGTGTGCGATCACAGATGGACCGCTGCTTTGTGGTGCTGGACTTGTTGGTGCTGGATCTGATGGACGTGCTGGAGCTGGACCTGCTAGACCTGCTGGACTTCATCATGATCTTGCGATCGGCAAGTGTACGACTACATCATCCACGAGTTCCATCTCATTAACAAAGCTTTGTTGTCTTTGAGGGTATGTTCTTTATGGATGTATATCCACCCATTGCTTGTATCTAATAGATAGATCTTGGCGTATAATAGTTCCCATCGTAGGAAAAAAAATTCTATGTTGCGAACCCTTCACACTTTACTTTTCTTGCCCCTAATAAACTTGAACCAGTGTGTCATCTATGTTGTATATGCTTGCACTTATACTTTGGGGATTAGCAGAACCATGTTGTCATGGGGAACTCTTTCAACATTGTACCCAGTTTTTTATGCTCTTTTGTTTATGGATGTCGTCGGTGTGAAATGAAAGGGGAGCTTGCAAGTCCATGGAGTTATGTATGTGTGTTGGACAACGCCTGGACGGCTGGTCTAATCCATGCATAGTCATGGTGGAAACCTGTAGCATAACCATAATGAGCAATCTATGAAGAATCCTTCTTATAAAAAAAGATATAGAGATTGAGAAAAAAAGAGATGAGAAAAGAGGAAAGAGAGAAAAAAGCACCATTTTCCCATGGTAAATAAGAAGATGCTGAGATTCTTATTGTCTACTTGCCTTGTCATTTTGATATGGGGATTCTTCCGTATCATCGGGTAAGGGGTACCCCGTTGGCGGTTCTCTATGATACAAATGTACTTACTATGACAAGAACTTACCGGTAACTAAACTTGAGTAGCATGAGGAGCGGCCCTCGTATTCAAGGGACATGAGATTGCCAACTTATACTTTGTCAAGCATATACTCCATAGTTTGTTCACTTTAACCTTAATCACCTAAAGATGCTTATGATAGGGGCAATGAGAGCTGAAAGCTAATAAGTACCATAATATTTGGAAGCTCTTTATGAAACTTGAATCCCTGCTTCCTTCTATGAAGGCCTTTCTTTTACTTTTATGTTGATTCTCCATCTTCTACCTTTATGCACCTATTGAGAGAGCACAGTGGCCATTCTTAGTTTAATGTGCATTGTCCCAAGACTTGTTGATTGATTCATAACTTTGATATTCCTTGTTCTTAAACTATTTGTATCTAGTCACCCTTATGAACTTTGAAGGTGTCCTTTGCACTTATATTTTGCTACTCCATGAGGGACAAGCTGAATGCCACTATGCTATGCTTTCTATATGTGAAACAAACAAACGTCTTTCAATGCATTGTTATTGATGATCTTTGTTTGTATCCTTTCATGTTGCATGCATAGTCACTATGTCTTATTGTTAGAACTTCATCTTTCATGCTCATGTTTAAAGTACTATGATCCCAGCTATCAATGTTCTACAAATACTTTGATCAAGATTATGATGGTGCATGTCACCTCAAAAATTATTCTTTCTTTTTATCACTTACCTACTTGAGGACGAGCAGGAGTTAAGCTTGGGGATATTGATACGTTGGAAACGTATCTATAATTTTTGATGTTCCATGCTTCTTTTATATCTACATTCTTATGTTTTGTCCACACTTTGGAGTATTTTTACACATTTTCTGGAACTAACCTATTAACAAGATACCACACTACCAGTTGCCTGTTTTCTTCTGTTTTTAGGTCCAGAAAAGCCAGAAAATGAATATTCTTGGAATTGGACCGGAAAAAAGCCAAAGTCGATATTTTACCGGAAGACTCACGGAGCCAGAAGACGAGACGGAGAGGGGCCAGGGGCTGGCCACACCATGTGGTGGCGCGGGTCCCCCTAGCCGCGCCACCAGGTGGTATGGGCCCCTGGTCCACCCTTTGAGATCGCCCATTCGCCTATAAGAAGCCTCCCGATGAGAAAACCCTAAATCATCGAGCCTCCAGCCACGAAAAGTTCCGCAGCGCCGCCGCCACCGAACGTGAGATTTAGGGGACAGAAAGTCTTTGTTCCGGCACCCTGCCGGGAGGGGGAAGTGCCCCCGGAGCCATCTCCATTGATCTCCACCACCATCTCCATCACCGTTGTTGATTCCCATGATGATGAGGGAGTAGTTCTTCCTCGAGGCTAAGGGTTCTACCGGTAGCTATTTGTTCATCTGTCTCTCTATGCATGATCATATTGTGATCATGAGCTTTATAATCAAGGAGATCTACCTTGCTCCTCAAGTGCTTTAATACATCTCTGGCTCTCCCCACATGTGTGAAAGTGATAGCGTGCACACCATGGTGGCACTTAGGCTAGAGATTACAAATACTTGTTATGAGTTATATTTGGAGTTGGGTGTCTCTATGAAATTGTGGTGTTTGTTGAAACCATCTAGCGCTCAAGGTGATAGTGAGGGGTTATCTATATGAGGAAAGCGAACTTTGAGGTGTGCTGTTATAGCCCTGCCGTGGATTAGAGTTATCCAACCGGAGAGTAGTTCAGAGTAGTATCATAAAGAGAAGATATTTATATGAGAATGTTCACTAGTGAAAGTATGATCCCTAGGCCTTGTTTCTAAGCATTGAAACACCATTTGCAACTAGATCTGTTACATGTTTGCTTGCTTCCATCTTTATTTTAGATAGCCTTTAGTCTCTTCCTACCCGTCAAGCTCTTTTCTAGCACCGTTACCACATATAATTATCCATACCACTTGTATTTCACTATCTCTTTGCTGAACTAGTGCACCTATACACCTGACAAGTGTATTGGGTGTGTTGGGGACACAAGAGACTTCTTGTATCTTGATTGCAGGGTTGCTTGAGAGGGATACCTTTGACCACTTTCTCCCTGAGTTCGATAAACCTTGGGTAATCCACTTAAGGGAAGCTTGCTGTTGTTCTACAAACCTTTGCACTTGGAGGCCCAACAACTGTCTACAAGAATAGAAGTGCGTAGACATCACCCATGCTTTAACTTCGCACTGGGGTGCCACAAAACATTGAGCCGACCCTGGGTCTCACATAGTGATATTTGGGTTTCCTTCGGCTAGTTCCACTGCATAGAAGTAATCTTGCATCCAAGTGTATGGTCTGGCTTTTCCATCATATGACATGATGTTTATTTCGACCTTGAAGCCGAAAGGCATGAACTCTCTAAATATGCATGGGCCAAAGCACTTCGGGGCACGGTAGAAAGGTGTTGAACCTAACACTATAGGTTGTGCCTGATTGTTGATATCATGAGCCAAGGGAGCAAGGGGATTATGTTGCAATGCATGGATCTAGTTGTTCCATTAGCTCTGCCTCTATGATGGTCGCTTGATGGTGGTGGTGGATTATCTCTGCTGCTTTCACTTTGAGAACCACCATGTCCTCCTGGGCTGCCACCTTGAGAGCCGCCTTTACCATCACACTTGCTACCAATAGGGAAGTGTCCGCCTTGGCCATTGTGCTGCTCATTTTTACTGCACCTTCCGCCTTGGTTGTTGTGTGGCTCATTCCTACGTCCACCATCCTTGCTTCTCTGCGGTTCCCCGCCATCATAGATCACCATACCACCTTGTGGATTATGATATCCTAATATCCTTGGGGTAGCATATTTGTGCACGAACGTGGTTGCGGTTCCTTGTGGCGGTGACTATCACGACATGACTGCTCTTTGTCTTTGCGGTGACTATTGTGGGCTGAAGGCAAAGCCGGATGCCAATCGTGTCTCCATTTAGTGGATCTAGAAGAGATAGGGATTTGAATCTGTATGGTTGCGCGCGTCCCGACTTTAACGCTCGGTGATGCATGTACAAAGCATAGATGAACTTTGTAGTTTATTGTCACATATTCCATCATATTTGCATCATATATATTGGTATACCCATGTTTTACATTGATTTATGGGGATTTACTAATTTCCCCTTTATTTGGTTTATAACTTTATGCGTAAGAAAACCCCATTTTGCCTATTTTTTACTTTTAGGGACCTAAACGAAGTCATACGAACCTAGGATTTTTTGAGGATCATTTTATTCATCACGAGAACATTTTGGAGCACTAGAACCTCACTAGAGGAGGCCTTAGGCCCAAAAGAGTATAGGTGGCATCACCCAAGGGACCGCGAGCATCGCCAGCCGTCTATCTTCAACCCTAGATCAATGTATTGACCTAAAAACTCATATAAAAAGGCTCCTCGTCACGATCTCAGAACAAAGGTGGAGAAAACACAAAAGCCACGAAATAGAGCTAGAACCAGTAAAGATTGGAGGTTGAAACACTACCGGAATCACCTCTAGTTGGATCTCCACCCTCTCTAACATCATCAACACCGTCTCCATGATGAAGAGGGAGTAGTCCACCTCTAGACTATGGGTTTTTGGCAGTAGCTTGATCTATATATATCTCATGCTATTGTTACTTAGAACCATATGAGCTTACTAACATGGTTATGGTCATCTATGTAAAAATTCTAGGTGGTGGATCTTTGTTTTATGATATGATATTTGAGAGTGGAATTCTATATTGTGTAAGATGTATTGGTAGATGCATATTATGTACCCCGTTCTTAAGTACTTTTTTGATCATACTTGTATCCAACAACATGTGTGGGGGAACGTGTGTATTATATGGAGTAACATGGTGGTGGTAATTGGATAGCGACATAAAATTTGAGATCTGCTATAGTTTTTACCTTTCTTTTGTTTCCTTACTAGGGATGAAGTATATGCATGTGTTATGTTTGTCTTATGGCAGCAAATATGATCTTGTTTTCTCAAGGTAGAACATTTGATATTCAAACATCATTTCAAAGTATCTAAGGCTATGCTATGTTTATTCTTAATTCTAGATTGCATGGAGTTTTGCCTTTCTAGAGTAGTATAAGTTACATGTGTTGCATCATCTTTATATTAGGACGTGATGTCCATATGAATGCTAATTAAACACATAATAAAGTTCCAAGTAATATTATATCATCGTCTACGAGCAGTTTTATGTCCACCAGACTTTATGAGAGAGTAGAGAAGTAAACCCATGAACCCCGGTGCACTTTTACATAAAAACTTTTACTTTCTGCAAGACTAAACAAAAACCTAATAGAAGTTTACTTTCTTGTTTTAGTTTCTTGTTCTAGTTATAGTTCACTTTAATGTTCTTTTACTTGCTTATTTTATTTCGGTTTTACTAATATGAAAACCTTGTTCTTGACAACCACACTGTGGAGTTGGAGACACAAGGAAAAAACTTTGTTTTACAGGTTTCTAGAAGAGGACAAAATATGAAGTTTCTGTAATTCCCCAACAGTTCGATATAAACCCTTGAGTCACCCTTGTGGCTAAAAGATGTTTGCAACAACACTCTACACTTGGATCCCCAATGAGTTGGTACAAATAGCCATGAAGATCATTTACCGGCGCTATTTCTAGGGAATTAGGGAACTACATCACAGTTGCATCATCACCAAACTTGAAGCAGAACTCATCTTCCACCGCAACTTCTAGAACATTTTCTAGCACCATTATTAACTGGTGCAAATACCTAACCCTGGGTAGGTTGCACCATTTTGAGCTTCTCTTGTCCTTTAGATCTACAAAGCAATTTTATTTTGTCTTGTTTTTGTCTTCTTCTTCTTCTTCTTTTGCCATTTCTTTACTTTTTAGTCTTGTTTTTACCTTTTCCTTATACACATAAAACCCATCAAAATTAGTTTAAGTTACCTTTGCTTGAAATCATGGGTAGGAAAAAGATAGGTTTAGGCCTACCCTCTTGTGGCGAAGATATTAAAATCCAAATGAGTCTCGAGTTTTACGTTGATCTAGAAACACCAAATAAGATTTACTACAACCATTTCTCTAAAGGAAATATGGCCTGCACATTAAAGCATGTCAAAGAATTTACTAATATATGCATCACTATAAAAAATCCCTAATATGGATCCTGATATTTTGAAGGTTAAGTTGTTTCGACACACTTTAACTGGGGTTGCAAGTTTATGGTTTCAAAGTACACTCAAAGGAAACTTAAAATCCTGATTTAACACGAGGGCTTCATTCTTGGAAAGATTTAGCATTATAGGAAGTTTTATACCTTTAGGAAAAGAATATATGAATTTAAACAACAAGGTTATGAAACACTTATGTATGCATGGGTTAGAATTAAAAAACTTTTTTACAACATTGAACATGGTTTAAGGGTCTATATGCTTATGAATAGTTTTTGTAGTGGTTTAAAGGAGAATCCATATGTTTTCTTGATGAGGAAGCAAACACTTATTTTATATATATTAAATCCTATGATGCTTATGAACTTCTAGATGGGATACTTATTGAGACTAATATCTTTTGATGTTTATGTACACTTGGATATGTAGAACAACCCACTAATGAAAAAAATAAGCAATGGAAAATAGATTTTATTTTCATAGACGAAAAATAATCTGTTATGGCAATGAAAGATAAAAAAGTAGAGGAAGTAAAAAATGCTTAGCGAAGTTAATGAACCTCTACTAGATATTGAAAAATGTACTTTGCATGAACTCATTAATATTTTGCAAAAAATCTAATGATCCTTCTTTTAACATACATCAAGCAATATTTTGTTCATACACAAACTATGTCATTAAAGAAAATATAGAAAGATACAATAATGAAGCTATGGTACCACCTAAGCATGGGGATGCTTGGATACCCAACATACTAGTTATTATTGGCAAACAAACTCAACATGCTATATGACTTTCTTGAACTAAAAAGTATGAAAAAATGCACCATAGATTTATTACTTGCCGATGTTTCTAGCAAACATGCTTTAGTAGAGTTAATGATGTTATGATTAAAATACATATGACATTTGTGACTATTGACTTTATTATTATGGATATGGGGAGTAAAACCTCCAATCCTATAATTTTGGAAGACCTTTTTTGAGAACTACATGTGTTGTCATTGATTCAAAGAAAGGGAATCTTAATTTCAGTTCCCCCATAAAGAAGTGCATCGAATATTTTTCAAGGAAGAAGGAGATGGCACTAAGGTACAAGCTACCACATGATCTCCACTCAACTTCAACAAAAGTAAGTAAGGCTAACTATATGGCTATAAAGAAAGTGCTTTTCGGGAGGTAACCTAGTTGTTTTTATTTTGGTTTTAGTTTTGCATTCTTACTGTTTAAGTGACTTTTATTTTGGTTTTGTTTCTGGATTTTTTAATAAAGTACCAAGTTTATCCATTTGGATACATTTAAGTTGATTAAACTATTTAGAGTTGTTGTTTACGAATTTTTTTTTGTGATTTTTCTATAAGTCTGATTGAGCTCAAATTTCTACTGGAGTTGCAACTTTGCATCCTACATATGAAAAAAATAAGCAAATCATGACATGTCTAAGTGGGCCAATTAATTACGTTTTCCTGCTGTTGTTTTTAGGATAAATTTTGTCTTTAGTTGCTAAACCCATTCTTTTGAGTTTTAACTTGATTCTTTTTGAGTCTTCTGATACTTTGTGAATGATGGAAATTTAATATACTCTTAGGAAATTTCAAACCAAATTTTATTTGGAGATTTTATGGCAGCTAGCACATATGTTTATGTCCAGTAATGTCACCCCATGCAAAAGAAATGGGAGAATATTTTTGTTGAAGTTTTTTCATAGGGAATGGATGAATACCACACAAGGAGCTATCCAAGGATGATCAAAACCATAAACTTGGGGATGCCCAAGGCACCCTACTAGACTTATTACACTCCTAGTTTGCATCTACTTTTATGTTTACCTTTGCATTTTTACTCTTGGAATAAATAGATGATGGCAACAACTTTGTGTGTACCAACTAGTTTGGACTCCAAGTGTTGAGTATTGTAGCAAGCGTCTTTCCCCACAAGAATGACTCGAGGGTTAATATCGAACTCTCAGGGAATTGGTTAGGACACTTCTTATCTTGTCTTGTTCATGCAACCTACAAAACAAAGTATTTGTCTTGTGTCCCCAACTCCACTGTCTGATTGTCAAGCACAAGTTTTTGTATTAATAAAACTTAAATAAAACTATAAACATAAACTATCTATAACTAGGTAATAAAGTAAAAACAATAAAGCAAAGTTATTTTTGGTTGTTTGATTGTTTATGCAAATAGTAAATTTACTTTTTATTTTCAGATTTAATTAATGTAGAAATATAAAAGGCAATAAAATTGTGTAGAAGGTGTTTCTTATAATAAAAAGTTGACCTGGGTTCATGGGTTCATTTGACTACACTCTCATAAGGTGCAATGAGCATAAAAATTGCTTATGGGTGATATAATATAACTTAGAACTTCATTATGTGTTTAATTAGTATTCATATGGGCATCACTTCATAATATAAAGATGATGCAACACATCTCATTTATACTCCTGAAGAAAGGAAAAAACTCCATGCAATCTAGAATTAAGAATAAACAGAGTATAGCCTTAGGCCTTGACAAAAAAGAACATCTTTGTTATCACAAGTTGAATAACACATGCATTCACTTTATCCCTAGTGAGGTAACGAAAGAAAGGTAAAAATAAAAGTGGGTCTTGAGTGTTCTTCCCAATCTCCACCACCATGTTACTCCATCTAATACACACGCCCCCACATATTCTTGCATACAAGTATGATCTAAAGATGTACTTAAGAAAGGGGTACATAGTATGCATATACCAATATATCTTACACATGATAGAATTCCAACCTCAAATATCATCTCACGAAATAATGATCCATCACATACAAATTACATAGATGACCGTAATCATGTTGAGCAGCTCATATGGTACTAAAAAAATGATAGCATGAGAGAGATGTAGATAAAGATACTGCTAAAAACCTATAGTCTAGAGGTGTACTACTCCCTCTTAATCATGGAGACAATGTTGATGATATTGGAGAGGGTGGAGATCCAACCTGTGGTGGCTCCATCGACGTTTCCCCCTCCAATCTTCGCTGGTTCTGGCTCTATTTTGGTATTTATGTGTTTCCGCTCCGCCTCTTTCGAGATTGCCCTGGGACCTTTTTATAGATGTTTTTAGCTCAATACTTTGAGTTAGGGTTGAATCTGGATGGTTGTCGATGCTCGAGGGGGGGAAGAGCATATGTGGCACGACCAGGCTAGTGGGCCACGCCACCTGGGCTCAAATGGTCCTCAGATCTCCCTCTTGTGGTCCAGGTGTTCCAGCTCCTTGTCTTAGTGAAAAATAATCCTGAAAAAAATCCTAGGTCTATTTTACTTTGTTTAGGTACCTGAAACTTAAAAATAAGAAAAATAAAGTTTCCTTATTCTACAGAGTTATAACCCAAATAAAGGGGATCATTGGTAAATCCCCATAAATCAATATAAAACATGGATAGAACATTCTAAATGATGCAAATATGTAGAAATATGTGACCATAAACTAAAAAGATCATCTATGCATTTTACATGCATCAATAGACCACCACATGAAGATGTGTTTAATGAGTATGAAAGAGGTACTGTAATAAAATAAAAGTTAAAGTTGAATGTTGGATATTAATAAAGAAAGGGGAAAGGGAAACAATATTTGCATTAAAAGTTATGCATATTTTCATACTTTGTTATGTACTTCATTTTCTTTAATGAGTAATAATTTGCAAGTTTCTTACTTAGTTTTAAGTCTTATTTACTTCATAGAAGTTTTTAGCTTTATGTTGATATTGTGTATTAAGAAATGATTAGTACTATGGACATTTTGCATACCCATAGATGGTCAACTAGCTCCCTTCTCTAAATACGAACATTAAAAAAACTTACATACATTGCACAAATAGCCTTAATTTATATATAGAAAATAAAAAACATATTTGAAATAAACCGTAGCTACGACTAGGACATCTGGCGGCCGACAGGGCTAACACTACAAGAAAATGTTGCCATCTGTAATGGTTTGGTTAGTCGAGCATTGTAGAAGGTGCGCCTTCTGCCATGATTTCGTTCGCTTGACCGTGGTAGATGGAAAACTTTATTTATTTTTGCGACCCTCTACTACGACAAAATCATTAAAAACATGGAAGAATCTCAACCGACATGTGGCATAAGTAAGATTTTCTGTTCCTTGCATGATGTTGACTCACCGAATGGTTTTGAGGTGTGTGTTTCCTGGATGTCAGTGTCTCTAGCGGACCATATTTTTCGATCACGCTTCCTAATTTGAACTCAATAATGTTGCTCGATGCATCTGTCATTTAGTCAGGATGTTGGGTCCCACATGTCAGCCTCTCATTATAAGAATTGTATGTATGATGGAAGTATGCATATATATCTTGAAACAACGAGGGAGTACATACCTGGATAGCACCATATGCAACAAAAAATCACATGGTATAGTATGCAGACTATATCTTAAAACAATGAGGTAGTAGTGTATAGTAATATAGAAGTACACATGTACATACATATTTTGGAAGGGAGTACATAGCGACATAGTTAGGGTGACCAGCAGGGGCCTTGCCTCACCCCCTATATCATGTTACAGCAATGTATTTTCTGTACATAATCCTAGTCTAGGGACTAATAATAGTGAAAACCACCATGTTTGCCCCCTAATGAATGATTACCATGTTTTCCCCTAAGCTTAATTCCTGCCTACGCCCCATGCATGATACTCCTATAGTATATACATACATTAACTTATAGTAGTATATATATTAATTATCACACGATTAAATGCATGGATAGACACAAAAATATACCCGTAGGTCACATGGTTTACCGTTCTTCATCTTCTTATTCTTTGGTCTGCTTGTTGTTGCCTTTATTCTTTAGTTGCTTTTTTGGAACATTTTGAGAGTTTGTTTACCCCTCTCGAAGTTCACTATCAGCATGTATACCTTTTAGGTAATGTAGGCGTTGATGCTTGCATACTAGATCTACTTTACGGTCAGGGGCATGTTCTCCCACTGCTTGTGGTCCACATCCTTCTTATTCTTCTTCATGGCTTTGTAACGGCTGTCTATGAGGGCTGCAACATAGTTAGCCAAAAATCCTTCTCATTGTTGGAGCCAGTAGGCTTCCACCTATTCTGGATGTCCACGAAGTTCTTTACTAGCACTTTAGAATGCGTAAGCTTGATACTATCGTTGCTGATGTCGAGGCCTACAAAGAAAAGGACGTAGGCTCCTTTTGTTTCGGAGAGGTCCGTCCGGGTGAGAAAAGGACCGAAAAGAAATGGGATCAAGAATATGAAAGGAACCGGTAGGAAGAAGATGGAGAGATGCATGCGTGAGCGGTTGTGGAGACAAAAGGCATGCAGTTTCCCCGGCCTGCCCATGTATGAAGCATATTGAATCACCAACACAATTAGCCCATGTACTATTAATGTGAGACGCTACAGCATACTCATATGAAATTTATTTACACAGCAGTTTTATGGATGCGGCTTACAGTTTTTACGGTAGTAGTATGTACATTATCTTCCATTCTTTCTTATAGAATTAAAGTAGTGGTTGAAAGGGCATTTATGCCCTTCCTATTATTTTGATGTTTGTTGACAACACTTGGATAGGTTAATCTGTTGTTAAATGTTGCAGGAGATATCAGATAGTTGAGAGTTGTTGCCTTAAGGAAAAGAGCTCCCCTAGATCCTATCTGTGCTAAGAAACCTGTCCCAACCGGACTGTCCGGCTGATCTTCACCGGAGTGTCCGCCCCTGGCCGGACTGTCCGGTTGGATCCGTCCGGACTTTCCGCCCCTGGGATGTGGGCGTCTTTCCTGGACATTCAGAACACCATATCGGACTCCTCACGGACACGGTATGGAATCTGGCCGGAATCTTCAATGGCCGGAGTGTCCGGTGAGTTTGCCCCGGAGTGTCCGGCCCTGGGGGCTTATCGATCTTCATGGACATTCATAATGCCTCATCGGACTCCTCCCGGACTCGATGCGGACATAGGCCGGAAACTTTGCTAGGCCGGAGTATCCGCCGGGTGTCAACCGGAGTGTCCGGCTGGGCCGGACTGTCCGGCTTGTATTTGCCGGACTGTCCGGTGTAAGTGGCTCCCAACGGCTCTAATTCTAGGGGCCCTATAAATAGGCCCCTTCTTCTACCTTGGAACCTGCTCGTCCAGTTCAAGAAAAGCATCACCATTTGAGCCACCAAATCCACAAGAACTATTCACTCAACCATCCAAAGTCGTTGATCTTTGGAGAATCGAAGGAGGAGGCCTTGATCTACTACTTCACCAAGAGAGATTTCCATTTCTCCCTCATTCACTTGAGGGCCCCTTGTTCTAGGGTTTCCTTGGAAACCCTAGCTTGTGATTTTCTCTTACAAGCTTGTCTTTGATTGTTTGACAGCTTGCTTGTATTGGGGAGCCTCCAATTAGGTTGTGGATGTCTGCCTCGAACTTGTTGTAAAGGTGCCGGCTTCCACCTCGAACGTTGCCGTTATAGTGGAAGGTGAATCGAACCCTTTGGGGTGAGGTTCATCGGAGAACAAGGGAGGCCTCTCGTGGCGTTGGTGGTTTGATACCACCCCCTCTCCAAACGTAGACGTACTTCCCCTCAAAAGGAAGGAACTACGGGAAACAAATCCTTGTGTCTCCGAGCGCTCCACTTTAGTTACCTCTATCCTTTACCGAACTTTACATCTCTAGTTCTTGTATAGTTCTGTGCTAGTTGACATATAGGTAAATTCACCTTAGTTGCATAATCTAGAGAATTTACCTTTTGTGTCGAACCCTAATTTGATTAAGAGTAAAAGTTGGAGTAGCACCTATTCACCCCCCCTCTAGGTGCCCATACGATCCTTTACATTGGTATCAGAGCCTCGGCTCTTTATTCGGGCTTAACCGCCTAAGAGATTATGGCCACCACCGGGGAAGGAGAAAGTGAGGATAGCCATTCGGTGACCATGGTAGATCTCAAGAAGTTGGAAACAAGCTTGAGCTCTACCTTGGGCAACGAGATCCAACAACGGCGTCAACTCGTTGAGCAACTTGTTAAGGACAAGCAAACCTCACCTCCTCCCTCTCCAGAGGAAACACCACCTAACCCAAAGGCTAAGCCCTTGGAGGAGGTGGCGGGGGATGAACATAATTCCACTAACTCCACCACCAAAAAGGGTGATGGGAAAGAAGAGTTCCATGCGGTCCCCGGATGGTACTCTCCCGACCCTCCTATCCCACATCCACATATAAATAATAGAGGAGACCCACCTAAGTTATCTGCACATTCCTTTGCTCAATGGCAAGTTTTAATGAAATCTCACGTGCGCAGCTCTTGCATTGATTTGTGGAACATTATTGAAGAAGGACTCAAAATTGAGGATCCAACCAACTTGACTAGAAGAGAAGTGGTCAATAGCCAACTCAATGCGACTGCCTTGCACATGATTCAACTTGGTGTAGGGCCAAAGGATTTTCCCCACATTGAGCATTACAACACCGCCAAGGAAGCTTGGGATGCTCTCATTGACCTGTTTGTTGGCAACGAGAGTATGAGAAGAAATAGATATGATGCCTTAAGCAATGAGGCCAAAGGGTTCTTCATGAAGGATGGGGAGGATCATGAAGACATGTACCGAAGACTCAAATCCACAGCCATCGCCTTTAGGAATGTTGGTGCCTCTCACATTGATGATGCTTGGATCAAGAGGAAGTATGTGAGTGCACTCATGCCTTTTGAGCCTACTGACTTGAAGAGTCTCCAAGGAAGACATAATTACCATCTCATGACCTCCAATGAAGTGATGCAAGAGATGGCCGCCTTCAAGGTCGCTGCCAAGAATGCCAAAGACGCCCACGCTCGTGGCATTGGAATGAATAGCGGTGTCAATCTTGCCTTGAAGGCCAAGGTTGTGGAATATGATGAAGATGAAGGAAGTGATGAGGGACTTTCAATGAGCCACCCCGAAGATGTCAAGGTAGCTCATGGTGAATACATGGCTTTCTATGCAAGAAACTTTTGGAAAGATCCCGTCAAAGCCAAGATGGAAATGCAATGAAGAAACAACACCAATGGAAGAAGAGATAGTGGTTCCAAGTTGAGAACATGCTTCAACTGTGGTGACCGCTATAACTTCGTTGCAGCTTATCCCTATGAGAAAAGAGAAGATCATGGTGGTAAACTTGTGTTGAAGAAGACCTCCAAAGCTCCCTACAAGAAACCTTTCGTCAAGAGGAACTCAACCAACAAGAAGCCGGGAGAAATTTCTTTGATCACACATGAAGATTTCTCCTCCTCCGATGATGAAGAAGAGCAAGATGAGGATACACCAAATGGTGTGGCGGCTCTTGCCACCACCTCTACTCCTTCATTATCACTCTTCAACTCTCCAAATGAGAACCTCTCCAACAAGAACATCACTTGTCTTATGGCAAGAGGAACGGAGGTATTATCATCATCACACTCCACTTCTTTAATCAATGATCATTTTTATGATGAGTTATCTCTTGAGGTCAAAAAGGAACTAGTTGCTTTTGATGTGTTCATGAATAACTTGCAAGGGGAACACAAGAAACATGTTGTGGACCTCTTAAATCAACTTTCACACACACAAGAACTTCTAGATGCGAGATGTCAATTGGGAAGAGAGCACATGATTGAGATAAAAGCTCTTAATAATGCTCTAGAAGAAG
This sequence comes from Avena eriantha, assembly GCA_910589775.1. Lineage (NCBI taxonomy): Eukaryota > Viridiplantae > Streptophyta > Magnoliopsida > Poales > Poaceae > Avena > Avena eriantha. The sequence continues at coordinate 278,668,343 of OU342746.1, read as the reverse complement.
AACAAGAAACTAGAATATCTCTTGAAACCAAACTAGAGGGCCTTGATGGTGCTAATGATCTCATTATTAATAAACTCATCGAGGAACGTGATCACGCTATTGCTAAATACAAAAAGGCTAAAAAGGATAAGATTGAGTTTGGTGTTGTTCATGGAAAACTTGCCGAGGATTTTAGGACACTTGACAAGGCTCACAAGGCCTTGGAAAGTGAACTATTGTCACTCACAAAGTCTCATGAAAAGCTTCAAACTCAATTGATCAATACTCCCTCACCTAGTACATTCATTCCTTCTAGTTGTACAAATACTCTTGAAGAACATGCTAGGTTGAAGAAGAAGCTAGCTAAGACCTCCTTTCCCAAAGGAAACAAGTCTATTGATGATCTCTTAAACAAGCAAAGGTCAAATGGTGAAAAAGGGGGCATTGGATTTGTCTCTATCGCCAAGAAGAATAAGAACAACAAGAATAAGAAGGCCAAGCCCGCCCAAGAAAATAACAAGGTCATTGTGGGAAGTAAGACCACAAGTGGAAAAACTGTCTCATGATGACTGTGCGGGAAGTGCTAACCCTCACTATGTCTTAATGCGTGATTATTATGGTGATGTGTATGCAAAATATGTTGGCCCTTTTGATGGTTATATTGCATGGTCTATTTGGGTTCCCAAGACCCTTGTTGCTAACAAAAGAGGACCCATTGAAAAATGGGTACCTAAGAACTAGTTTGATATTTTGTAGACCTATGCTTCCGGAGGGTCAAAATGGGTGCTTGATAGTGGATGCACAAGTCATATGACCGGAAGCGCGTCTAGTGTCAAGGAATTGAGACCAAATGTTGATCAAATATCCGTTACATATGCCGACAAGTCAAAATCTAAGGTAATGGGTTTCGGCAAAGTTGTGGTTGCACACGATATCACTCTCGTGGACGTCATGCTTGTTGAGACCCTTGGGTATAATTTACTTTCAGTCCGTGCTCTAGGAAATATGGGTTTTGCCGTCTTTATTGATGTTGTTATTGTGATACTCTTGTGGAGCAAGTCTCTAAAGGTTGCTTTCGTTGGGTACGTCGAAGATGACTTGTATGTGGTGGACTTCTCGGGGAAAACCACAACAAGTCCGATGTGCCTATTCGGAAAAGCCGACATGGGTTGGCTATGGCATCGCCGCCTAGCCCATGTCAACATGAGAACTTTGCAAAGCCTTCACAAGGATGGTCATATTGTTGGACTAAAAGAAAATGTTTGTTTTGCCAAAGATCGTGTTTGCAGGGCATGTGTAGAAGGAAAAATGCATGACTCTCCCCACAAGCCAAAGAACTACATCAAGTCAAAGAGCATCTTGGAGCTCCTTCATGTGGATCTCTTTGGTCCTCCCTCTCATGCAACCCTTGGTGGGAAGAAATATTGTCTGGTAATTGTTGATGACTACTCAAGATACACTTGGGTATATTTCTTCAAGCTAAAAAGTGAGACCCAAGAAAATTTCATTGACTTCATCAACATGGCTCAACGCCAACACAATGTCCCGGTATTGACAATAAGAAGTGACAACATTACCGAATTCAAGAACTACACATTGAATGGATTTCTTAGTGATGAGGGAATAAAACATCAATATTCTGCTGCATATACCCCTCAACAAAATGGTGTAGTTGAGAGGAAGAACCGGACTCTTATTGATATGGCAAGGACCATGTTGGTGGAGTTTAAGTCTCCATACAATTTTAGGGCTGAAGCCATCTCCACCGCATGCCATGCTTCAAACCGTCTCTATCTCCGCAAAGAATTGGTCAAGACCCCTTATGAGATACTTACCAAGCCCAACGTCTCATACTTTCGGGTGTTCGGTTGTAAGTGCTTCGTTTGTGCAAGTTTGATTCCAAAGCATTAGAGGGTATTTTTGTTGGTTATGGTCTCGAATCCCACACTTATAGAGTCTATGACATGCTCTCTGGAGTTGTCATAGAATCTTGTAGTGTGGTGTTTGAAGAATATGATGGTCCCCAAGCGGGACGTGTTGATGTTTGTGATGTAGATGATGAAATTCCTCAGGAAGCCATAGGAAGAATGGGTGCGGGCTTCATCCGTCCTATTGAGGAACCCCTTATGGCGGATCGAGAAGAACTATGCTCTACTCAAGTGGATCTTCACAACATCCACATGCTCCGATCGAAGGGGACAATGACCCACACCAAGAACAAGTTGTGGACCCTCAACCCACTGATCAAGAAGATGCCTCCAACCAAGAAGTGATTGAGTCTCCGTTTTCTAGAATGTCCAGTGGTGCTAAGGCCATTACACAAGGAAGATCTGTACAAACTGCCATAAGAACAGCTGAATACCTAGCCAGTCGAGGGCTTGATCAAGACCAAGGTTAATCTCTGCCTCCTGTAGAAGAGGATATCTCCAATGATGATCAAGGTCAAGTTGATGGTCATGACGAGGACCAATATGATGAAGTGATTCCCACAAGAAACAACAAGGAAATCTAAACTCGTCGCCAAGCTAGAATGGATAGAATTTTGGAATTAAGAGACCACAGTCTTGAGAATGTGGTAGGAGATGTAAGAAGAGGGATATCTACTAAAGCACAATTGAAGAACTTTGGTGAGCACCAAGCACACATTTCCATGGTGGAACCAAAGAAAGTATGGGAAGCTCTTGAAGATTCGGATTGGTTGGATGCAATGCACAAAGAGCTCAACAACTTTGAGAAAAACAAAGTATGGAAGTTAGTGGAGAAGCCAAAAGATTGCCGCAATGTCATAGGCACCAAGTGGATTTTCAAGAACAAGCAAGATGAGCATGGAATTGTGATAAGGAACAAGGCAAGATTGGTTGCACAAGGGTTCTCTCAAATTGAGGGCATTGATTATGGAGAGACTTATGCACCTATGGCTCGTCTTGAGTCCATCCGTATCCTTCTTGCTTATGCGGCTCATCATAAATTTAAACTACAACAAATGGATGTAGAAAGTGCATTTCTTAATGGTCCATTGCATGAGTTGGTATATGTGAAACAACCCCCAGGGTTTGAGGATCCCAACTTCCCAAACCACGTCTACAAACTCGATAAGGCACTCTATGGGCTCAAACAAGCCCCACGCACGTGGTATAAGCACCTTAGAGAGTTGTTGTTAGATCGTGGGTTTGAGGTTGGGAAAATCGATCCCACTATTTTTACTAAGAAGGTCAATGGGGAACTTTTTGTATGCCAAATCTATGTAGATGATATTATCGTTGGCTCATCTAACAAAGCTTTTAATGATGAATTCTCAAAGCTTATGACTGACAGGTTCAGGATGTCTATGATGGGAGAATTGAGAGTTTTTCTTGGCTTTGAGATCAAGCAAGTAAGAGGAGGAACATTCTTCAACCAAGCCAAGTATACTCAAGATATGCTCAAAAGATTCAACATGAAATACCTAAATGGAGCTCCCACTCCCATGGCAACAAAGACTCATCTTGAACGAAATCCAAATGGTAAAGATGTGGATCAAAAGGTATATCGATCCATGATTGGCTCTTTGCTTTACCTTTGTGCATCTAGACCCGATATTGTGTTGAGTGTAGGAGTGTGTGCAAGATATCAAGTGGCTCCTAAAGAAAGCCATTTGATGGCGGTCAAGAGAATCTTTCGATATTTGCTTCACACCCCAAACTATGGTATTTGGTATCCTAGGGGCTCAACTTTCTCTCTTTGTGGGTACACGGATTCGGATTGGGCTGGTGACAAGGATGATAGAAAATCAACCTCCAGGGCTTTCCAATTCCTTGGGAGGTCCTTCGTGTGTTGGTCTTCTAAGAAGCAAAATTGTATATCCCTTTCCACCGCCGAAGCCGAGTATGTGCCAGCTGCTAGTGCTTGTACACAATTGCTATGGATGAGGCAAACTTTAAAGGAATACGGTGTCCATTGTGACAAAGTGTCTCTTCTATGTGACAATGAAAGTGCTATCAAGATTGCATATAACCCAGTGGATCATACAAGGACAAAGCATATTGAGATTCGTCATCACTTCATTAGAGATCATGTTGCCCGAGGTGATATTGAGCTATCATATGTGTCAACCAAAGACCAACTTGCCGACATTTTCACGAAGCCACTTGATGAAGCAAGATTTCGTTATTTGAGGAATGAACTAAATATCAAGGATTCTAGGAGCTTGACTTGATTACCTTGCATATTCACCTATGTCCTGACCCATATTTGGTGTAGGTGCAGGCATGGATATAGGGGGAGTGCAGTCCTAATACATTGGACTATCCCTCCCCCATAATGCCAACATTAATAAATTCAATACTATTAATATCATTTTGTGATATGTGAGTTTCATTGATGAGTAGTGGCTATGAACCCAAGGATAATTCTTCACGGTGTCATGCCACAAACTCTTACATGATGGCCTTGGCCATCGCCCTCTTCTTATTGAAGAGTTGGTTCTTGGTCCGTTTGAGTTGGAACTTAACTTGACTTTTTCTTGAAAATCAATTTTCTTGGTTCTTCACAGTACATCATCTGAATCCCAGGCCTTTCCTCATCTCTAAACATGCTCCTCTAGCCACACATTTGTCCACTACTTGAAACTGGGGTTTTGATCGCGGGGAGGCCGGACTGTCTGCCCTGAACCAACCGGAGTATCCGGCCAGATCGGACTCTCCGCTTGATTCACTCTGGACATTCCGGCCGAGCCGGACACTTCGGTGAATATCACCCGGACACTCTGGCCCCGGCAGTTTCCAAATCTTAATAGGGGGTCGGGGAGAAGTGGACGGTTCAGTCCTCCTTCTTCCCCCGACTCCCTCTTGCTCCCTGCCTGCTGCCCCCGACCAAGGACTCCACCGGGAGGGCTCCTCCACCCCGGATCCAGCCGTTGCTACCGACCATTCTCTTCCCTTTGCCGCTGGGATCCATTCCCCTCCGGTGAAGGACACCATGGATGCTGGTATAGTGCCTCTCCCCTTCCCATACCTAGGGTTTGATCTAGATGAACTTTTGGGGGCTATGTCTCACCTAGATCCATGGATACATCATATAGCATGCAATACTAGTCCTGGTAGTGGTCCTAGCAATCCCGATCTGCAATGGTTGAACACACTCGAACTGCCCCTAAAATCATCAAGACTCCAGCCGGAATGTCCGGCGTGTACGGGCCGGACACTCCGGTCTGACCGGAATGTCCGGTTATTACGCACCGGAATGTCCGGTCGTGGCGGAGTCTCCGGGATTATTTTGTCGGACAGTCCGGGTGTTTTCCGCCAGTTCAGCTCCTGCATTACTTTGACTACTACTACATGTTTGTATCTTCTGGACAAGTGTGCTTACCCCATATGCTATCCTTCTACTCTGATCTCATAGGTGGTTCTCGTCCTCGCCGGCCTCGGGCTGCTAAGCAGGCACATCCTCGCAGGTTCCGTGATGAAGAGTTTGACGTTCATGTAGATCCTTCTATGGTGAGATAGGCTGCTCATGACCGTGCTGCAGCAAAACAGGAAAAAGTCAGAAAACTGAAAAGGGATGAAGCCAAGCGCATGAGGTTTGAAGCATGGACCACTCTGGCAGATTTGGGTACCGAGGAGTTTGTGGAGATGAGAGTCCAGCAGTTCTACTCTCTGCCTCGCACCTCGGATGATGATCGCTTCTGGAGAAATGAACAAGCCCTACTTTTCTCTGAGGTATTTTGTGGGTTCAGGACTGCTGTGTGCCCCATGCAGTGGTTGGATCTCGAGAAGCTCCATGCACACAGGTACTTTGAGGATGCTCTGTGGGTGACAGAGAAGATGGGGCTGCACACCATCTTTCAAGTAAAAGAAGACTATAATGTTGAGTTGGTCTAGCAGTTCTATGCTACAGTGGTCTTTGGGGACACTACGGATATTCCCCTTGAGTGGATCTCTGGCACTACTAGGTGCCGCTCCAGCATGGCTTAGTTTGCATAGATTCTTGGATTGCCTTTCAATCCCAATGCTCCCAGTGGTCTCAGAATGCATGTTCATGGTCAGGCATATGACAAGCAGAGGTTGGCCCCAATCTACTCTCAGAATGGTGTGGCTGGCCAAACCATCAACATCAAGCTCATCTACAACATTATGCTTCGCATGTTTCGCCATACACTCACTCCCAAGGCGGGCAACAAGGATGATATGAGAGGTGCAGAAATCAATCTTATGGCACATGCTCACTCTGTGTATACTCATGGTCCTGACCACCAAGGTGGTGCTATTGATGTCATGGATTTCATCTATCAGGACTTGTACAAGTGCATCACTGACAAGAAGTGCCCTCTGTTTGCTCCCTATGTGATGAAGCTCATTGCTGCTCAGGCTCCAGCAACTCCATTGCTCTACACTGATCTTGTTCCACACCTTCCTGCCAAGCTACAGAGGAAGGCTGCCCCCACCACCAAGGCTCCTTGTGGCTACCCCCCCTGCTCAGGACATATTTGAGGATGATGTGATGGATGCAGATGTTTCTGACAGTGATGATGAGGAGGTACCGGAGGCTGTGATCCGTGGCCCTTGCATGAAGCATGCCAGCAATGCATATCGCTTCACCACCTCTAAGGAGGAAGTACACAAGAAGGTGAAGAAGGCCTCCTGGTGGAAGAAGCTTCTCCTATGCCAGAACATTGACATTCGCCATGCACAGTATGAGGCATACAAGGCTAACAGGAATATCATGAAGGAACTCAAGCGGATCAACCAGCCCATGGATGTTGATCCCTCTCAGCAGCAGGCATCAGATGGCACTCTTTCCTACGGTCACTGGAGTCAGGGTCGTGTGGACTGGTCCATGTTTGAGGACGTGACTTCTTCTTCTCACCCTCACGGTCAGAGCTCGACTCAGGGTGATCATCAGGGTAAGGATGACGACAAGGATGAGGATCAGGAGGAGGATGCCGACTACGACTTTAGTGGCTAGAGTTGGCTTTGGGGACGTTTTAGTTGTGCTCTTTTCCCTTTTTTGGCGTCTCGATGCCAAAGGGGGAGAAGCAGCCCCTTTATTAGGTTGCTATCGGGATTTGCATAGGTACACAAGTGCTTCACGTTATTTCGATTTGCCTCTTTGAAGCCTCGTGTTCGCTATCTTACTTTACTTGTTAGAGTACTATGTTGTGTTGAACTCAGTTGTGTGTTGTGACATGCTTACCCGGTTTTGTTAACGACTTTGTTATGCCTAGCTTATCATTCTAGTGGTTATTATCATGTCATACCTTGTTAGCTACAAAACCTAGTGAGGATGTGATCCTAGGGTGTGTGATTGTCTTAAAACGCAAAGCTAAAATGGTCACACATCTAGGGGGAGCCTCACTATTTTTTGTATATCCTATTGTGAATTTTATTACCTATCCTGTTTGCAAATCCTTGGGTTGTCATCAAACACCAAAAAGGGGGAGATTGAAAGGGCATTTATGCCCTTCCTATTATTTTGATGTTTGTTGACAACACTTGGATAGGTTAATCTGTTGTTAAATGTTGCAGGAGATATCAGATAGTCGAGAGTTGTTGCCTTAAGGAAAAGAGCTCCCCTGGATCCTGTCTGTGCTAAGAAACCTGTCCAACCCGGACTGTCCGGCTGATCTTCACCGGAGTGTCCGCCCCTGGCCGGACTGTCCGGTTGGATCCGTCTGGACTTTCCGCCCCTGGGATGTGGGCGTCTTTCCTGGACATTCAGAACACCATATCGGACTCCTCACGGACACGGTCCGGAATCTAGCCGGAATCTTCTCTGGCCGGAGTGTCCGGCGAGTTTTCCTCGAAGTGTCCGGCCCTGGGGGCTTATCGATCTTCCTGGACATTCAGAATGCCTCATCGGACTCCTTCCGGACTCGATGCGGACACAGGCCGGAAACTTTGCCAGGCCGGAGTATCCGGCGGGTGTCAACCAGAGTGTCCGGCTGGGCCGGACTGTCCGGCTTGTATTTGCCAGACTGTCCGGTGTAAGTGTCTCCCAACGGCTCTAATTCCAGGGGCCCTATAAATAGGCCCCTTCTTCTACCTTGGAAGCTGCTCGTCCAGTTCAAGAAAAGCATCACCATTTGAGCCACCAAATCCACAAGAACTCTTCACTCAACCATCCAAAGTCGTTGATATTTGGAGAATCGAAGGAGGAGGCCTTGATCTACTACTTCACCAAGATATATTTCCATTTCCCCTCATTCACTTGAGGGCCCCTTGTTCTAGGGTTTCCTTGGAAACCGTATCTTGTGATTTGCTCTTACAAGCTTGTCTTTGATTGTTTGACAGCTTGCTTATATTCGGGAGCCTCCAATTAGGTTGTGGATGTGTGCCTCGAACTTGTTGTAAAGGTGCCGGCTTCCACCTCAAAGGTTGCCGTTATAGTGGAAGGTGAATCGAACCCTTTAGGGTGAGGTTCATCGGAGAACAAGGGAGGCCTCTCGTGGTGTTGGTGGTTTGATACCACCCCCTCTCCAAACGTAGACGTACTTCCCCTCAAAAGGAAGGAACTACGGGAAACAAATCCTTGTGTCTCCGAGCGCTCCACTTTGGTTACCTCTATCCTTTACCGCACTTTACATCTCTAGTTCTTGCATAGTTCTGTGCTAGTTGACATATAGGTAAATTCACCTTAGTTGCATAATCTAGAGAATTTACCTTTTGTGTCGAACCCTAATTTGATTAAGAGTAAAAGTTGGAGTAGCACCAATTCACCCCCCCTCTAGGTGCCCATACGATCCTTTCAATGGTTCTTGAAAATAACGGGTTAGAACTTTCATCACAATAATGGAAGTCTCTTATCACAATATGATAGGAAAACTATAGTTACTGATGAGGAGTACTCAGGTACTATTAACTAGACTAGTAGATACACCTCTTGCATGCATGTATAGATAAAAACAATTTTTAGTAGCCCAATCACATGCATGCATGTCTTCAAAATCATTAAATTTAGAGATAACACTTAAGAGATAATCCATTGGAGAGATTATCTCTTAAGCATATTACTTCCTACTATACTAGTGTGCTAAGGCCTTATTAGAGTGAGAGGTACTAGTACATAATTAAGCCGAAGGCAGAGACTCGATTTTTCTAGAAATGGGTCCGGAAACACTCCTTACCTGCAAAGGCTAGGACGTGATAGTAAACTATTTTTTCTAGTCCTTGGACTTTAGCTACCTAGGATAGGAAATTATTTTTCTATATATTTTGTACTATGTATCCAAATTCAAAACCTTAGAGTGCCAAAACTTCTTGTCTCACCTCCACCGAAATATTCTGCGTGGTCACACCCCAAGTGTTACAAGTACGAAATTCATTTTCGACCCCTGACAATGGACTACTACTAAAGTTGGTGCGTGGGTATCATTCATAATTTTTCTCTCCCCACAACTTTGAACCTGGGTAGTCCAACTTCTACTGACGTCCTTTCCCCCGTAGATTCTCCGAAAAATCCTAACCCCTATCTCATCTCCGGCCTCTACACCATAGCACCAGAACATCCCCGTCGCACTTCACCGGCCTACACGCCACCCAACCCCTATCTCACCTCCAGCTCCTGCACCATCGCACCAGAACATCCCCGTCTGACTTCACCATCCTACATGCCACCCCAAACCCCGTATCTCACCTCTGGCTCCTACACAACCGCATCGGAACATCCTCACTACACTTCCCCAGTCTACACGACATACCTCGATACCATATACTCCTCACTGGTCTACCGGATTCGACGATGTCCACCTTACTAAACCTAGTTTGCTGACACCCTCATCCACACCACCGTGTTAGTTTGTCGACTCCCTCATCCACAACACCTGGCCGGCTTCACCTACTATGGTGTGCAATGCATTCGATCTATTTCACAGACACAATAGTCGACTACACCAGACCTATTTCACCGACACTCTTGCGATTCTCATGACCTGGAGACTAGAGATCACCTATTCTTCGAGTGCCCTTTTGCCAAGCAGTGCTAGGATTTTCTAAACGTTCACTGGGATACTGACTTGACTATTCGTACTAGATACATGACTTCTTGTCAATCCTTTATTGGTCCTTGTTTTATGGAGATTGTGGTATGTGCAGTTTGGAATATTTGGAAAGAGAGAAATGGATTCATCTTTCAGCAGCAACCCTTCTCTTTTCGTCGTTGGAAAGTGAGATTTCAACACGATCTGATGTTGCATAGATTTAAAGTAAAAGCAGCTCTTGTTCAACCACTCATTGACTGGTTGCTGAACCTTGTCTTTTAACCTTCATGTCTTCTTTCTTTCTTTTTCTACCTCCCTAGTGCAATTCTCTTCTTTAGACTTTTGTCCCTTCTTGTACAATTTTGATTTTCTTTTAATATAAAAATAATCGTAGGGGATTCCCCTATAGTAGAGTGTTCAAAAAAAACTATGTCGTGATGTAGGTTAACCAAATCTACTTGTTCATTTCGATATAGTAGGTTTAATCCCGCGATAGTGAACTGTATTCCTAGATTGGTGGTGAATTCCTACCTCAATAGTGGCTTAAAATTGATATCTGACTCTTCCTTAATAAATTTGGTGTAATCTATGTTAAATCTAGGCATTAAACTACTATTATGCAGTTCATGGAAAATGTTAATTCACTGAACATCTAAAGATGCCTACCTGCTCTACAAGTTCACAAGTTATGTCATTATAATGTGTATTTGCCTCGTCCATTGCTACGCATGTAATTGTGGAGTTCACTAGTATTTTCAATCCACTTAACATTTAGGTTAACATTCCCTCCTCTAGAAGTTCACAAGTTATGCTATTGTAATTTCAATCTAGTTTGTACTAAGCAATGATAGTAAGTGCCTTCTCTTATGTAGTTCATCAAAAAAATTATGTTATTAAACTTGTTGGTTTTGCATTCCCTCCGCAAGTTATGCCATTATAATTTTTATCTTGTTTTCATTAAGCTTCAATAGTGGCTACCACCTATTATGTCTACATTCGTTCCGTAAAAGAAGGAACTATTTTTAAAGGATAACTTTGACCAAGCTGATAGAAAAATATATTAAAGGTTAATTTATGGCATCTACGTCTATGAAATAAATGTCAAGATGTATCGAATGGCATTGGTATAGCATGGTAGATGTTCTGGTATGTCCTATAAACTTGGTCGAACTTTGCATTGATTGACTTGCGGAAAATTTATACGCCTTATTTTTGGATTGGACATAGTAGTATATGGCAAGTTTTAAGGCACTTAACATGATAATATGCATGCCCTACTCTATAAATTCAAGTTTCTCAAGTATAATTTCTAAACAACAGTATCTACCTTCTATTATCTAGTCCATGACAATTTTTAAGTCACTTCGCATATGTGTTTGTGTTCCCTACTATATAAGTTCACCAGGCATACCATTATAATATCTATCTTGTTCGTCCTAATGTTAGTACAGTAATTGCCTACTCTGTAGATCATGGTAAATTTTATGGCACTTTACATATTTGTTCGCAATACTATTTCACAAGCTAAACCATTGTAATTTATCTCTTGCTCATGTTAAGGAGTGACTGGAACTGTATTCATTGTTTTCCTCATGGCAAACTTTATGTCATTAAAATGTTGGTTTATATTCCACCATTCCCTTCTGTACATGTTCACAGGTGATTTTATTATAATTTCTATCTTGTTCTTTGTAAACTACAACAACCACTATATGATATTTTTTGTACTCACAAGGAACACGGAGAATCGTAGAATAAATCACCCCTACAATCTTGTAAGTATTTGTTGTTTTCTAATGTTGTATGCAAACCTTTTTTGTTAAGGGATACCTTATGTTAAAGAGTGGCCTAAAACTATATGTAGAGGAGCAACAATAAAGTAGATGCATCGTTTATCCAAGTACTGGATACATGGATGTGTTCAACGAACAAATTGACAACAGGATGTCCTCCAACAAAACTGTGCAAAGAGAAATAGTAAGTCCCTGGTTTTTAGTGAGATGTGCTTATTGTTAGATGCTTGTTTGTACGAGGTAACACATGAGTTGGCTAATGATTAGAATAAGATGACCTTTAACAAGACTGCACAAAGACCAAATTCAAATATAACACCCCTAGTTCTATTAAATAGTAATCAGATTATGTTTGTGCATTCATGAGCATCATCATCTTTGCTAAAGAAAATTCATGAAAAAATAATCACAAAACCCTAATTTTGCCCCCTCTTATAAACCCTCTCAAATGGTTTTGTATTTTGAAAACTACCAAAATATGTGGATCCCAAATGGACTAAAAGGGCCCCACAATATTTCTCTAGTTTTACAAAAGGCTCTAGTATTTTTGAATGACCCAAAATAGAGATGAATTTGAAATTACAAAAGAGACAAAAGGAAATGGAAAAATAATTTGACAGGAAAAAAATACAACCAGAACCGCAACCATGCCCAACCTAGCTCACCCTCTTTCCCTCTCCCTTCTCTCTCTGCCGCCCAGTGAAGCGCGTAGTGGCCCACTCCTAGCCCAAGTGCGGCCCAGCTAGCCCAATACCCCCTACCGTATTTCTCCTTTGTTCTTCCTCGTCGACGGAAGCTCCTCTGTGTCACCGCCTTCACCTCGCGTCTACGCCATGATTCCCACTGGCGTCGCGATGACCGCTACCGATGCCAGATGCATCTAGAAGTAACCTCGCACCGCTGCTCGTCGAACCCTAGCCCCTTCCTCATCCTCTCCCTATCTGGCCGAAACCCTACCAAGTCGGCCGTTGTCGTCCCTACCGTTTTCGACCACCCTAGCTCGAGCTGAGGCCACCGTTGGAAACCCTACGAAGTCCTCGTCCTTCTTGTCGAAGCATGCGAGCCAGGAAGCTCATTCCTCGCCATAATCGAGCTCGGTGTCCCATCGGCCGTGGTAGCACTTGTCGTTGATTCCCCTTCGTCTGGCCTCCTCCGGCCTCTCCGACCTCACCGTCGTGCTCCTAGTGAGCTGCTGGTCCTCGTGGACCTTCTCCTTCTCTCCCTCTCGCTCTATAGCTCGGCCCCGTCGACCACCTGCGAGCACCGCCGCCGTTTGTCGTCGCTGGCAAAGCTCCGGTGACCATTCGAGGGAGGCATCACCACCGTTCAACTCCCCTCGACGCCCTCTATCCAACACTCCTACCCGCAGCCTCTCGCGCGCGCTCAATCGCCTAGACCACCATCGATCTGGGGGTAGCTCCATTGCTGACATTAGTATGACGTTAACATGGCGGCATATCCCCTTTTCTTTTATTTAAATGTTTTCTTAATTGTTTTCTGGAAATAAAAATAACCCTGTGGGCCCCATCTGTCAGGTTTTTAATATTTTTGGAAATGTTTTCTGAAAATATAAGTCTGACATTTGGTCCCAGGTTGATAAATAATTTATATAATATCCAAAAATGTTTAACTATTTAAAAATGATTTAAAATGGATTAAAAATTGGAAAAATCATAACTAATTCATTTCAAATCAGAAAAATTTGTTATATATCAAAATGTTCAGAAAAATGAGATCTACATAATAGACTAATAATAATGCATTGTTTAACAACTTCAATTGCAAGTTTAATTAGAAGAATCAATTGAACCCCGTAGGTGATTCTGAGAGGTTCCCCTGTTTTAGGGTTTGCACCCCTCGGACGCCGCTTAAATTGCCAAGCATACCTTAGGGTTCCATTTCAATACAATTTAACTTATCATATCATCATCCTTGCTTGAGCATTGCACATATGCCATGTGTTGATTGTTTCCTTCCTTTTCGGTGTTTCTGCTTCTTCTCGGTAGACCTCGGAGTGGATGTGAGCAACGAGATCGAGTCCAAGATTTAAGACCGAGATTAAAACCATCAAATAGAAGTACTTGATCAACGATGAACAATGTCAAGCAGATGAACCTGAAGTTCTATATCGGAGTATCAATAGGCAAAGGCAAGCAAAATCCCACACATGATATAATCCTATGATTTCAAAGTATTTCATTCTTGCCATGTGCATACGATTCCAAAGTCTTTTATCTATAGATAGAGTAATCCTATCTGATGCATTATCCCCTTTGTAGCCTATACTCCCTGATCCACTGCTCCTAGCATAACTAGGGTTTGGCTTTCGAGCTTCGCTAGAGCTGTTATATCCGTTGTGTTTAGCCATGCTTAGCTGTTACCGCTGGTCCATCCGGTTGATGAATCAGATCTACGAACGAACCTAGTTGGACAGGATGACATGGTATGATCAGATATGAAAGTTAAACATGCTAAGGCTTATATGGGAGGCCACAGAGGGTTGTGGTTTTTGTAGTCCCATACTTGCCACTATTAGGACCTGAGTTCTTGCCTCTTGAAACAAGACGAGCGTACAGCCACACGGGGCCTGGAAAACCCCTCGACTAACTAACTTGCCTAGTAGATTCCATGAGTCACATAGTTCAGGCGTTCCATTCGACATATGCATTCTGGTTGTTCTTGAAGGTAGTGGAGGAGGTGCATTTATACAGGTAGGTAAGCGTGGCCGAGAGCAACAGAGGCATGGCCTCCGTAATCTTGTTCCCCGCACACATCTCTAGGGATCGGCTTCGGGACTTGACCCGTTATGGCGGCATCTCCTTAGGGCGTGCCTCGTGGTCTCGGCGAAAGCAAGGTAAAGGTCGTGGTCAACCACACTCCGCCGGCCTTCCAAGGAAGAGGGCTAATGTTAACTAGCACTAACAATCGGTTGGTACGTGTGGGTAAAGTTGTGCACCCCTATAGGGTAATAATCTTTTCGAAAAGCCGTGTCCACGGTTATGGACGACTTGGGAACGTACGTGATGATCATATAGAACTATAACCTAATCGTAAAACTTGACAAGAGAAGTGAGGTGTGCTTAAGGATGCTTCCTCAGGATCGAGGGGGTGATCCTAGTTGGTAGGTTCAGCTGATAAAGTTTCGGTGGATATCAAAAGAACATCAAAGCTAGTGATATCGTTTTCTTATCCCCTTTCAAATGTTCTAGTTAGTCGAGCTTTTCCTACCTCTTTTACAAATAAAGATAGCTTTATGCAGAATAACCCCACCAGCCATAAGTCTTGCAGAGTACACCCTGTACTCAGCCTTGCTTTGTTGATACTTTTACACCAGGTAAGTGTTACCATAGAAGATGAGTTTGGTACGACATCGACATTGATGAGTAGCTTGGGGTTCCCGGTTGGCAGCCTAGAATCTATGGATTGGGACGTCATCATTATGCTTCAGGCCTCTTAGGACATTTGTTAAGTTTGATATACTTAATAGCATAATTTGCCTTCCGTTGTTTGATGTTTGTGGTCAGTGACCTCTGCTTGTAATATTTTGGTTCTTTGCTCAGTTATGAGCTTACTGTAATAATTTTTGTGTCGTAGGGTCACTGTAATGTTACAAACTCTCTCTCTCTCTGTATGCTTCCGAGATTTAGGTTTGGCTTATATCAGACATAGGTCTAGGATTTTTCTTGCCCTAATCCCGAGGGTGTCAGAGCAGTACCGTCTATAGGAAAACCTTTCTACTGGTTGATGTTGAGTCTAGTGTTTGTAAAACTATTTCAAAGATGAAAAGTATTTGTGAAAACTCTAGTATGCTTCTTTTTCTCCTTATCCAGTTTCACTCTAACTCTGGGTCACCTTATCTTGTGTTGATTTGGAAAAAAGTTTTGCTATCTCGTCTCGTCTTTCAAAGCTTAGGTGCGTTTTAGGCATGTCGTTTCTCAACCAGTTGACATAGTGTTGAGTTCTCTAGAGTTAGTTGTGTGTGTTCCTTGTTTCCCTTTGCTCTGCTTTAGTTGAGAGATTCCTTTCCATCATGATCTCTCTATCTTACGGGTCCACAACATCATGTTGATGGTTCCACCGTGTGTTGTTCAAGGCTTCGAGGTTTCCTTTCGCCTCGTGTGCCTCCTTTTCATTTGTTTGGGTACTTCAGAAGTTGTATCTTCTATTGGAAGCTACCTCGTGGTTATTACCTTGTAGTGTCCTATGTACTACTAAGAGTAGTTACTTCTTTCTCGGGTTTTAACCCTTGGACTTGAAACAAAGATCCCTGAGTGTGCTGGATTTTGGTGTTGTGAATCTTGTACATGAAGCTAACCTTTAACCCAAGATCCATTTTGCTGACCCCTGTTGTTAATGCTCAAGCATTACCTCAGGATGGATAGTACCTTCTAGTGTAGCCTTCAAACTTGGTATTGTCGTGATGAAATTACGAAAAACAAAGGACTTCCCCTACCACTAGGTATGGCATATGTTCTGTAATGGAACCAAATAGATCATGACGAGCTCCTTGCGAGTCTCACTTCTATAATCGTGACTCTACCACACCTCCCTTTCCTAAATCAGTTTTCATAAGATTGATAATCTACGCATCTATATCTCGGGATTCTATCCTAAGCATGTTCCTTTTTCCCTTGTTGTTTTTGATCTTTGTCTACCAGTTGGTAGCCAAGTAGTAAATGTGCACCGATGTATTTCAATGCAAGATACTCTTGTGGTCCGTCAAGACAAACCATTTTGGGATGCCAGGAGAAACAAACTCCAGTACCTCGTCATATCTAGGACCAGGTCAAAGTGTTGTAATCCGCAGAACAATAGGCGATGATTAGCTTATGTTCTGTTCTAGTTAAAGTACCACACTCTTACATACTAAGATGTCGTGTTGAATTCCATGACCCTCTTAATGAAGTGGTGCTTTTACACATATTTACCACCCTTCCTTCAAGCTTTCGCGCTCGTGAATGATGTGTGTGTAATAGTGTGGCCATCTGAGATTGTTAGCAATCATTATTGCTTGTACCTCAACAAGGATATTTGTGTCATTCCTAGCGTGATGGTTAACTCTATCACTAAGCAAAGAATGATTATACTACCAAGTCCGTTATTCTAGTACACCCTCTTTGGTCAAAGAGTTAGGCTCGTGCTGAAACTCTAAGACTATGTCTTCTTGCCTTACCAAGCAAGTTTCCTCTTGAACTAAGTGACATATCGGTGGTTCGTGATATTCTGGACGTCTTTCTAGAAGTATTGCCATGTTGCCGCATGACCGTGATGTCAAGTTCTTGAGCAAGCAAGTTCTCTAAACTTCTCTCTTCTCCAAGGATCCATACTGGATACCCTGAACTAGTTGGTTGAGCTTAA
The DNA here is from genome assembly GCA_910589775.1 of Avena eriantha. Classification (NCBI taxonomy): domain Eukaryota; kingdom Viridiplantae; phylum Streptophyta; class Magnoliopsida; order Poales; family Poaceae; genus Avena; species Avena eriantha. Next base: position 278,651,261 of record OU342746.1, on the reverse strand, counting down.
ACAACAACTTGGAGAGTTGTAAGAAAAAAGTTCTATCCGACTTAGTTCATCTTAAAGGGATGCCTTGTTTTGTTCGAGCTGAAGAAAGATAGTGTTTCATTCGTGGAAATGTTATCGTCTCCACCTTTGATTTCATTCGGGCTATCGTTAAATCAAACTCAGTCCCAGGGATTATCCTGGTGATGTATTTACTCGTGATGTTTCATCTAGGTACATCTTCATGTCCTTTGGTCTGACCAATGTCTATGCCTTGTTCATACAACATGTGAGTCCATCTTCTTGGAGTATATGGATAAGTTTGTTATTGAGCCCATCGATGACATCCTTACCTTCTCCATGCTAGAGAATATTCGTATGGAATAGTTGGCACTAATGTTGGAAACTTTTGAGAATCCGTCTTCATGTCATTTTGAAGTATGTGTTCTGGATGTTAGAAGTAACCTTCTCTAGTTCACGTGCAATTGTTGAAAGTTGTCACTGTGGATTTGAGTAGAGTTATCTTTGTTTCCTCGGGAATCGTTTCAAGTCAGTCAAGCACGTGCGAAGTATTCTTGATATGGTAGGTTAATACCTTTCCATCTCGAGAACATCCTCTGAGCACGCTAATCCACTAATGATTTCCCATGGAAGAGAAGAAGTCTTACAAACTTCAATAACTTCCTAAATGTTTTCCAATAAGGATTCATTTGTGTTCCGTTACAATCAGTTTGTGTAGGGGCAATTATCTTTGTGTAGGGGCAGTTATCTTTTGATAACTTGCTAATACATGGGTTTTGCACCCTAGCTCATTTTATTGGAGCTAGACAATGTAATCCATGACTTGAGAATCTAGTAACTTTACCTTCATGGTAAATGTTGCAACCTTTCTATTTGGACATGTTGAGTCTGAAGTATCATTCCACCTAACCAGAGTTGAATCTCAAGCAACAATAATGGTTGGTGTTCATCAAGGGTTTGACATCGGTCTCTTTGTAAATCTAGCAAAAATTATGTTATGGTTGACACAAATAGTCAGAAGACCTATTGTCGTATTCCCTTGATTCGGCAATAACAACCACCCCTCATAAGGCTTCTTCTATGATTCATTATAGGAGTTGTTCTTATGGTTTCCTTTGCAACCGAAGTCCGACCTTTACTTGATATACGCATTCTCGAACATCAAGGAGAACATTTGAGGTAGTGTTGCTAAATGTATCTCGGTCGATCCTCTAGACCCTTTTATGTTGGCAAGCATCATGTTGTGCCAAATAATTGAAGCCTGAGAATGGAGTTTCTTCTTCCCCATGTCATCAAGATTCTCCTTATATATTCATCTTAGTGGTGTGAAGTGATACCATGATCCCTGGCAAAGATTTTGATAGAACTAGATGAATAAAAAGTTTCCTTTGGTTCCTCTAACATGTTCGAAGAGCGATTATGGTTTTGATAATCAGTAGTTCCTCTTGTTACATGTTCCTTGTGACTCTTATGAGTCCTCTCCACCAAAACAACATTTCTGTCTTGACCATCTGTTGAATGAAGAGTGATCCTTCTGTATCAAAAGTAGTTCAACAACTTGGTTATCTGTATCTATGTATCCCTAGAAGCTCTACTTAACCTGTCTAGTAGAGTTTCATCTCTCGAAGTCTGTGGACGTGTTCTTTTCGTTGTACACTCTCCTTTTCATAAGTTTAAACTATTCTAAAGTTCCATGGTCTCAATCCTTATAAAGACCAGCTATATAACACCTTGAAAACCATCTCATTTTGTTTCCTCCTTTACCTTGACGTGTTTCATGTTCGTTGGCTCCAGAGATGTTATGAAGCATCTATCCATGAGTTAATCATGAGATACTCTATTTGTGGTTTTATGTCTTTCCCTCTTTTCTTTAGTGAGTGTAGTTACCTCGAAAAAAATGAAGCTCTTCATACATTCAATAATGGTGGCAAGGGTCAACCTCTCCGAGAAGATCGTCAAAGTTTAGTGTAACCCTGTTCCTTCTAGCTTTCTACCTAGGAATCTCGGGACGAGATTCTGTTAAGGGGGTAGAACTATAACACCCCTAGTTCTATTAAATAGTAATTAGTTTATGTTTGTGCATTCATGAGCATCATCATATTTGCTAAATAAAATTCATGAAAAAAAAATCACAAAACCCTAATTTTCCCCCTCTTATAAACCCTCTCAAATGGTTTTGTATTTTGAAAACTACCAAAATATGTGGATCCCAAATGGACTAAAAGGGCCCCACAATATTTATCTAGTTTTACAAAAGGCTCTAGTATTTTCGAATGACCCAAAACAGAGATGAATTTGAAATTACAAAAGAGACAAAAAAACAGAAAAGGAAATCGAAAAATAATTTGACAGGAAAAAATACAACTAGAACCGCAACCAGGCCTAGCCTAGCTCGGCCTCTTTCCCTCTCCCTTCTCTCTCTGCCGCCCAGTGCAGCGCGTAGTGGCCCACTCCCAGCCCAAGTGCGGCCTAGCCAGCCCAGTACCCCCCTGTCGTCTTTCTCCTTTCTTCTTCCTTGCTGACGGAAGCTCCTCCGTGTTGCCGCCTCCGCCACGCATCTGCGCCATGATTCCCGCCGACACCGCGATGACCGCTATTGATGCCAGGTGCGTCTACAAGTAACCTTGCACCGCTGCTCGTCAAACCCTATCCCCTTCTTCTGAAGGAAATATGCCCTGAGAGGCAATAATTAAGTTGTTATTATGTATTCCTTGTTTATGATATATGTTTATTTTGCATGCTATAATTGTATCGACAGGAAACATCAATACATGTGTGTTTCATAAACAAAAAAGGTTCCTAGTTATGCCTGTCTTCCAGACTAGCTCGTTGATTAATAAGATGATCAAGGTTTCCTGATCATGGACATTGGATGTTATTAATAACAAGGTCACAGCATTTGTGAAATGATGTGATGAACATTCATCCGAAGTATAGCATCACGATTAAAGTCATTATGTTTACATTGCTATAACATCATATGAAGTAATCTTAGTCCTTAGACCATGAGATCATGTTAATTGCTAACACCGGAAGAGTATCTTGATAACATCAAACGTCACACTGTAACATGGTGACTATAAAGGTGGGTTCAGTGCTACGAAGGTGTTATGTTGAGGCTCATGGATCAAGAGTGGAATTTGTAAATCCCGATGACGGATAGATATACTTTCGGCCCTCTCGGTGATATCACATTAAGATAGCTTGCAAGTAAGTGATGTGATCACTAGAATGTTATATCACGGGAACAAGAAAAGAGTGCATGTCGGTAACGAGATCAAACTAGGTATTTGGATACCGATGATCGAATATCGGACATGTATTATATCATGAGACAAAGGGATTAAGTTACTAGCGTTAAAGGTTCTCATGATCACAGAGATCATCGTTGAATGTGCAGGAGTCAGTATGGATCTCCAGGTCCCGCTTCTGATTATTGATCTGAGAGAAGTCTCAATCATGTCTGCATTATTCGTGAACCATAGGTTGACACACTTAAGGGTTGCTGGACACCATTTTGGAGCACATATGTTTCAGACGAAAGGATTGCAAAGCGCAGGAATTGTTTCGATAGAAACCGGAATTGTTTCGGGTGAAATTGCAGAAAGTGGTTCTGCATGTGATATTGAAATGTTGCAAGGGGTTTTATGTGAATATTTGTTAATTAAAGTAATTAACAAAATTCTGAATAAAATAAATAAAAGAGTTTTATTAATTGGGAGTTGCATTAAATTTGGTGGAAATTTAATGCATGTGAGTGGAATTTTGGGTGAAGTCAAAATTGATGTGAGTGGAGCTTCCACCACATGAATGAGGAAGAGGTGGGGGCACCCCCCTTGGCCGCCGGCCATGGGAGGGGAGGATCCCCCCTCTCCTCCCTCACAAAGGACACCTCCTCGTGAAGGATCTCTCTCCCCCTCTAGATATTCCCCCATGGTCTCGGATTAGCGAGATACATGTTCCCGGTGGCCTTGCGTCTAGAAGGAGTTGCTGCTTTCGCTGATTCGGTGGAGCGACGAGGTGGAGGTTGTCCAGTGGCTTGAACGTGTGTGCAAGGATGGATGCGCTGCTGATTTGCGGCACTCGGACTTCCACACGATCTTGAGATCGGCAAGCGTACAACTACATCATCCACAAGTTCCAACTCATTAACAAAACTCTGTTGTCTTTGAGGGTAAGTTCTCCATGGATGTATATCCACCCATTGCTCTGTATTTAATAGATAGATCTTGGTTTATAGTTCTCATCATAGGAATTTTTTTGTTTTCTATGCTGCGAACCCAACATCCTCATCCTCTCCCTCTGTACCCAAAACCCTACCTCGCTGGCTATCATTGTCCCCACCGTTTCCGACCACCTTAGCTCGAGTTGAGGCCATCGTTAAAAGCGCTACGAAGTCCTCATCCTTCTTGCCGAAGCACTTAAGCCGAGAAGCTCCTTCCTTACCAGAATCGAGCTCGGTGTCCCATCGGCCACCGTAGCACTCGTTGTCGATTCCCCTCCGTTCGGCCTCCCCGACCTCACCGTCGTGCTCCTAGTGAGCTGCTGGTCCTTGTGGACCTTCTACTTCTCTCCCTCTCGCTCTGTAGCTCGGCCTCGTCGACCACCTGCGAGCACTGCTGCCGTTTGTCGTCGTCGGCGAAGCTCCGGTGACCATTCGAGGGCAGCGTCACAACCGTTCACCTCCCCTCGACGCCCTCTATCCAATGCCCCCATCCGCAGCCTCTCACGCACCCTCAATTGCCTAGACCACCATCGATCTGGGGGCAGCTCCATTGCTCACGTTAGTATGACGTTAGCATGGCGTCATATCCCCTTTTCTTTTATTTAAATATTTTCTGGAAATAAAATAACCTCGTGGGCCCCATCTGTCAGGTTTTTAATATTTTTGGAAATGTTTTCTGAAATTAATAAAAGTATGACATGTGGGCCCAGGTTGTTAAATAATTTATATAATATCCAAAATGTTTAATTATTTAAAAATGATTTTAAAATGGATTAAAATGGGAAAATCATAACTATCATTTTAAATCAGAAAAATATGTATAATATATCAAAATATTCATAAAAATGAGATCTACACAATAGACTCATAATCATGCATTGTTTAACAACTTAAATTGCAAGTTTAATTAGAAGAATCAATTGAACCCCGTAGGTGATTTCGAGGTTCCCCTATTTCAGGGTTTGCACCCCTCGGACGCCGCTTAAAATTCCAAGCATGCCTTAGGGTTCCATTTCAATACAGTTTAACTTATCATATCATCATCCTTGCTTGAGCATTGCACATATGCCATGTGTTGATTGTTGCCTTCCTTTCCGGTGTTTCTACTTCTTCTCGGTAGACCTCATAGTGGATGTGAGCAACGAGATCGAGTCCAAGATTGAAAACCGAGATTAAAACCATCAAAGAGAAAGTACTTGATCAACGATGAACAATGTCAAGCAGATGAACCTGAAGTTCTATATCTGAGTATCAATAGGCAAAGTCAAGCAAAACACCACACATGATATAATCCTATGATTTCAAAGTATTTCATTCTTGCCATGTGCATACGATTCCAAAGTCTTTGATCGATATATAGAGTAATCCTATCTGATGCGTGTTCCCCTTTGTAGCCTATACTCCCTGATCCACTGCTCCTAGCATAACTAGGGTTTGGCTTCCGAGCTTCGCTAGAGCTGTTATTGTTGGGTCCGCAGCATAGAAAACAAAAAAATCCTACGATGAGAACTCCACGCCAAGATCTATCTACTAGGTACAGAGCAACAGGTGGACATACATCCATCGAGAACTTACCCTCAAAAACAATGAGTTTTGTTAACGAGTAGGAACTCGTGGTTGATGTAGTCGTACACTTGCCGATCTCAAGATCGTGAGGAAGTCCGAGCGCCGCAAATCAGCAGCGCATCCATCCTCGCACACACGTTCAAGCCACCTGACAACCTCCACCTCCTCGCTCCAGCGATCCAGCGGAAGCAGCAACTCCTTCCAGACGAAATGCCACCGGGAACATGTATCTCGCTAATCCGAGACCATGGGGTAATAATTCTAGAGGGGGAGAGATATCCTTCACGAGGAGGTGTGAGGAAGAAGGAGGAAGAGGGTGGCCTTTTGTAGGAGGAGGGGGTGCCCCTCCCCATGGCCGACGCATGGGGGGTGACCCTCACCTCCCCCATTCATGTGGTGGTAACCCCTCCACATTAAAATGCCTCTTCACATTCCCTTTTAAAGTCCCCACTTTAAATGAATTAAAATTCTCTAAGTTTAATGCTCTCTCATTTAATAAACTATTTTATTAAATTTATTCAGAATTTTGTTAATTACTTTAATTAACAAACATTCACATATAACCCCTTGCAATATTTCAATATCACATGCAGAATCACTTTCTGCAATTTCACCCGAAACAATTTCTGGTTTCTATCGAAACAATTCCTGCACTTTGCAATTCTTTCGTCTGAAACATATGTGCTCCAAAATGGTGTCCGGTAACTCTTAAGTGTGTCACCCTACGGTTCGCGAATAATGCATACATGATCGAGACTCCACTCAGATCAATAATCAGAAGCGGGACCCGGAGATCCATACTGACTCCTGCACATTCAACGATGATCTCTGTGATCGTGAGAACCTTTAACGCTTGTAATTTAATCCCTTTGTCTCATGATATAATACATGTCTGAGATTCGATCATCGGTATCCAAATACCTAGTTTGATCTTGTTACCGACATGCACTCTTTTCTCGTTCCCGTGATATAACATTCTAGTGATCACATCACTTGCTTGCAAGCTATCTTAATGTGATATCACCGAGAGGGCCTAGAGTATATCTATCCGTCATCGGGATTGAAAAATTCCACTCTTGATCCATGAGCCTCAACATAACACCTTCATAGTACTGAACCCATCTGTATAGTCACCCTGTTACAGTGTGACGTTTGATGTTATCAAGATACTCTTCCGGTGTTAGAAATTATCATGATCTCATGGTCTAAGGATAAAGATTACTTCGTATGATGTTATAGCAATGTAACATAATGACTTGATCGTAATGCTATACTTCGGATGAATGTTCATCACATCATTTTATTATTGCCTCTCAGGGCATATTTCCTTCAGTTATATCCATTCTGCTTAGCCATGCTTAGCTGTTACCGCTGGTCCATCCGGTTGATGAATCAGAGCTGCGAACGAACCTAGTTGGACAGGATGACGTGGTATGATCAAAGATGAAAGTTAAACATGCTAAGGCTTGTATGGGAGGCCACATACGGTTGTGGTTTTTGTAGTCCCATACTTGCCACTACTAGGACCTGAGTTCTTGCCTCTTGAACCAAGACAGGCGTACAACGACACGGGACCTAGAAAACCCCTCGACTAACTAACTTGCCTAGTAGATTCCATGAGTCACATAGTTCGGGCATTCCATTCGACATATGTATTCTGGTTGTTCTTGAAGGCGGTGGAGGAGGTGCATTCATACAGGTAGGTAAGCGTGACTAGGAGCAAGAGAGGCACGACCTCTGTAATCTTGTTCCCCACACACATCTCTAGGGAACGGCTTCGGGACTTGACCTGTTATGGAGGCATCTCCTTAGGGTGTGACTCATGGTCTCAGCGAAAGCAAGGTAAAGGTTGTGATCAACCACTCTCTGTCGGCTTTCCAAGGAAGAGGGCTAATGTTAACTAGCACTAAGAATCGGTAGGTACGTGTGGGTAAAGTTGTGCACCCCTACAGGGTAATAATATTTTTGAAAAGCCGTGTCCACGGTTATGGACGAATTGTGAATAGACGTGATGATCATAGAGAACTATAACCTAATCGCAAAACTTGACAAGAGTAGTGAGGTGTGTTGAAGGATGCTTCCTCAGGGATTGAGGGGGTCATCCTAGTTGGTAGGTTCAACTGATAAAGTTTCGATGGATATCAAAAGAAGATCAAAGCTAGTGATATCGTTTACTTATCCCCTTTGAAATGTTCTACTTAGTTGAGATTCTCCTACCTATTTTACAAATAAAGATAGCTTTATGCAAAATAACCCCACAACCATAAGTCTTGTGGAGTATACCATGTACTCAGCCTTTCTTTGTTGATACTTTTACAGCAGGTAAGTGTTACCACAAAAGATGAGTTTGGTATGACATCGACATCGACGAGTAGCTTGGGGTTCCCGGTCGGCAGCCTGGAATATATGGATTGGGACATCATCTTTATGCTTCAGGCCTCTTAGGGCATTTGTTAAGTTTGCTATACTTAATAGCATAATTTGCCTTCCGTTGTTTGATGTTTGTGGTCAGTGACCTCTTCTTGTAATATTTTGGTTCTTTGCTCAGTTATGAGCTTGCTGTAATAATTTTTATGTCGTAGGGTCACTGTAATGTTACCAATTCTCTCTCTGTATGCTTCCGAGATATAGGTTATGCTTATATCAGACACAGGTCTGGGATTTGTCTAGCCCTAATCCCGGGGCTGTCATAGTAAATCTCTCGTTTTATAATTCAATGTGCTCACTCAATCATGGTGATGATCTATTCTTACTATATTTGACTCATGATCATATATATATATATCTGTATATACGTTAACTAGACTATGGTTAGGTGGTGGTGATTTAAGTGCATCCATTTTATGCTCATTTATAGTCTACTCTAATATTTTATTTTATAATTATGAGTTTATATGCACTCTGGAGGTAGTAACATAGTCTAGTGTTGGTACCATATGAGTTGCTCAATGATTAACGGGACTGCACAAAGACAAGACACAAATCTCTTGATTTATAATTCAATTTTCTCGCTCGATCATGGTGATGATCTATTATTTGCAATATTTGACTCATGATCATATATATATATATATATGCGTTAACTAGACCATGATTAGGTGATGGTGATTTAAGAATATCCAACGTTATGTTTATTTATAGTCCATTATAGTATTTTTCTACTATATTTAAGAGTTTATATGCACTATAGAGGTAGTCATTGTCTAATGCCGGTACCACATGAGTTGGCCAATGATTAGAACAAGATGACGTTTAACGGGACTGCACAAAGACCAAACATAAATCTCTCTATTTATAATTAAATTTGCTCACTCAATCATAATGACAATCTATTTTTTCTATATTTGACTCGTGATCATATATTTATCTATATATACATTAACTAGACTATGATTAGGTGGTGGTGATTTAAATATATCCATTTTTATGCTAATTTATTATATTATAATATTTTATCTATATTTAAGAGTTTATATGCACTCTAGAGGTAGTAACATAGTCTAGTGTCACATGTATGATACTAGAGTAACTTAGACTAGTAAAAATGCATACAATACTAGTCCAACTTACTCTAACGACATTGTGGGTATTGTCATAGATGTATCACGTGTATGCTACTAATGTATCATACTAGCTAGACTACTCATAGTGAGAGTGTCTTAGCTAGTATCATATAATCTATGTTGTCAGCATGCCTGCATGATACAACTGTTGCTCCCAAAATGACTAGCCTAGTAAAAGATAATAGCATGAATATAGTGTAATTTTTTATTAAGAGAAGTAGCAATGTCCTTCCTGGATCTAAAAAGCATAATTAAGCTTTGTATGATACCTAATTACTATATATATTTGCACTACAACCATCTTAATATGATCTAGAAGCCTATATGGTGCACCTGGTGTTTGAATGCTTAATTCATTATCTCACTAGATACTCTACATGATGCACAAAAAGATTCTATTTCCTATTTTCTTCTTTAGTTTGCTCATGATTAAATCATTGTCATGTTTGATTACTAAGAAACATGAGACATTTGTGCACATGTTCCAACTCATGTCTATTGGATTTCATCCATACATGATCAGATGATCTTGCTAGTTTATTATTAGGCACTATATGGTTCAATTTTTATGAGTCCTTTTCATTTTTTAGCTGACTTTGTTGAGTTTGCAGCATAGAAAACAAAAAAATTCTACGGCGGGAACTATTATACGCCAAGATCTATCCACTATATACAAGCAACGGGTGGATATACATCTATAGAGAACATACCCTTGAAGATCAACAAAGTATTGTTAACGAAACTGATTTCGTGGTTGATGTAGTCGTACACTTGTCGATCTCAAGATCGTGATGAAGTCTTTCAGGTCCAGCAGTTCCAGCACCATCACGTCCGACACCATCAACTCCAGCACTGCAAAGCAGTGGTGCATCCGTGATCGCACACATGTCCGGTCCACCGAACAACCTCCGCCTCCTCGCTCCAGCGATGCAGCGGAAGCAGCAACTGCTTGATATGTCCATAACATATCTATAATTTTTGATGGCTTTATTCTAATAATATGCTTTTCATACTCCTTTTTATATAAAGTTCATGATTTATTTGGAATAACCTACTAATAGTTGCAAAAGTGCATAATGTTCTTGTTTTAGACTTTGATGTGTAGGAATTACCAAGAATACAAGTGGAAACCTTGTTGGAGTCAAATTGGGATTTTCTAAAAATCTGTCTCAGAACTCGTTTTTAAGATGGTCATGTTTCGGATCGAAGACGGCGTCAAACGGAAAACTCTTCAACTACAAAGTTGTTGGAAATTTTACGACAAATGTTCTGGACATAAACTTTAGCTGATTCCGAGTTCGGATGGGCCTGATAGACCCGATTTACTGCAGCCCAAGATGGGATGACGGGAATCCGAGAAGCTATATAAAGGGAGGAAACCTAATTCGTGGGAGACACCTCCACCCACGAATTTGCAGCCACCAAAGTCACGTTTTTGCATCTCCAAGAAGCCATGAAGGAAGGGGGCTAAGGGGTGGTCCTCCCTTGTGATACCGGTGGCGGGGAAGGAGTCCTCCGCGCCGCTGCCTCTTCACCATCTTCACCGCCATCTCCATCGCCGTTGCTGACTCCCATGACGAGTAGGGAGTAGTTCTCTCTCGAGGCTAAGGGTTCTATCGGTAGCTATGTGTTCATCTCTCTCTCTATGCATTATCATATTATGATCATGAGCTTTGTAATCAAGTAGATCTACTTTGCTACTCAAGTGCTTTAATAGATCTCTGCTCTCCCCATGTGTGTAAAAGTCACAGCGTGCACACCATGGTGGCACTTAGGCTAAAGATTATAAATACTTGTTATGAGTTATATTTGGAGTTGGATGTTTCTATGAAATTGTGGTGTTTGTTGGAACCATCTAGTGCTCAAGGTGATAGTGTGGGGTTATATATATGGGAAATGCTTACTTTAAGGAGTGTTGTTATAGCCCTACCATGGATTAGAGTGTCCAAACGGAGAGTAGTTCAGAGTAGTGTCATGAAGATAAGATATTTATATGAGAGTATTCACTAGTGAAAGTATGATCCCTAGGCCTTGATTCTAAACATTAAAACACCGTTTGCAACTAGATCTGTTACATGTTTGCTTGCTTCCATCTTTATTTCAGTTTTCCTTTAGTCTCTTCCACGCCATCAAGCTATTTTCTAGCACCATTGTCTTTTATCCATATTGCTTGTATTTCACTATCTCTTCACCGAACTAGTGCACCTATACACCTGACAAGTGTATTGGATGTGTTGGGGACACAAGAGACTTCTTGTATCTTGATTGCAGGGTTGCTTGAGAGGGGATACCTTTGACCACTTCCTCCATGAGTTCGATAAACCTTGGGTAATCCACTTAAGGGAAAACTTGCTGCTGTTCTACAAACCTCTGAACTTGGAGGCCCAACAACTTTCTACAAGAATAGAAGTGCGTAGACATCACTGCTTTCTAGATAAAGCCTATGGGAACATGTATCTCGCTAATCCGAGACCATGGGGAAGAACTAGAGGGAGAAGAGAACCTTCACGAGGAGGTGGGGGCAAGTGGAGAAGAGCCATGTGGCTCCTTTTATAGGGGGTGGGGCCCAGCCCCATGGCCATGGCTGGCCGGCCATGGTGGGTGCCCCCACCTCTCCCTCGTTCATGTGGGTGGAGCTTCCTCTAAGCCCACTCACATAAATTTCAACTTCACTCACTTGAATTTAATGTCCACTAAATTAAATGCATTTTTATATTTAAATAAAATACTTTTATTTATTTTATTCAGAATTTTGTTAATTACTTTAATTAACAAACATTCACATAAAACTCCCTGCAAAATTTCAATATCACATGTAGAACCAGTTTCAGCAATTTCACCCGAAACAATTTCGGTTTCCATCAAAATGATTCCAGTGTTTTCATAATCTTTATATGAAACATATTTGCTCCTAAATGGTGTCGTTATCCCTTAAGTGTGACACTCTACAGTTCACGAATAATGCAGACATGATCGAGACCTTTCTCTGATCAATAATCAGCAGTGGGACCTAGAGATCCGTACTGACTCCCACACGTTCAATGATGACTCTAGTGATTGTGTGAACCTTTAACGTTGTATCTAAATCCCTTTGTCTCGCCATATATTACATGTCCGAGATTTGATCATCAGTATCTCTATACCTAGTTTGATCTCGTTACCGACATGCACTCTTTTCTCGTTCCCGTGATATAACATTTTAGTGATCACATCACTTTCTTGCAAGCTATCTCAATATGATATCACTGAGAGGGCCCAGATTCAATCTATCCGTCATCGGGATGGATAAATCCCACTCTTGATCCATGAGCCTCAACATAACACTTTCAGAGTACCCAAACCCACCTTTATAGTCACGCTGTTACGGTGTGATGTTTGATGTTATCAAAGTACTCTTCCGGTGTTAGCAACTAACATGATCTCATGGTCTAAGGACTAAGATTACTCCGTATGATGTTATAGCAATATAAACATAATGACTTTGATCGTCATGCTATACTTTGGATGAATGCTCATCACATCATTCACCAATGTTGTGACCTCGTTATTAACAACATACAATGTCCATGATCAGGAAACCTTGATCATCTTGTTAATCAACGAGCTAGTTTATAAGAGAGGCATAAATAGGAACCCTTTATTATGTTTATTAAACACACATGTATTAACGTTTCCAATTAATACAATTATAGCATGCAAAATAAACATTTATCATAAACTAGGAATAAGATAATAACCACTTTATTATTGCCTCTTAGGCATATTCCTTTAGACTTATCATTGAAACAATGAGATATTATGTCATGGTTCTAATGTCCATAATAGAGATCGTATACTTTTACTTGACATTATATATGTTGGATATTTGTTTCCAAATAATTTGGCAGTTTATATGATGCACACGGTATATGATTGGTTCATTTTCTAGCTACCTACTCTATATGCCACAAAAAATGCTTCTATTAAAAGAATGTCACATCCTTCTTTTTTTGATCTGCCACTTCATACTGGCCATACATTGTTTAAATACTTCATTGACCTTGTAAGGTGCACAATGTATCATTTGCTTATTTGTCTACTGGATTTTCTTAGTTGGCTGGGTATATGTCCAATGATATTATCATATGTTGGAAATACAGTAGTTGTAGGGGTTACAAAGAAGGTTTTGTGCTACTTTTCGGGTATATCCAACTATTGTTTTGGCAGCAAAGACTCAACTCTTAGTTTCTCTTCTTTCTTTACCAGCCAAATGATCGAAATATTTGAATGAGCTGACTACTGAAAAGTAAAATGGGTGATATCTTGTTTCTCTGAAATGATCATGCTAGTATATTTAAGGCACACACACACTTGATCTATTTCTTGTTTTCTGATCCACTATCTTAGTTCACCGATGATTAGAACAGTGCCACCTTCTATGGTTGGAGGTCTAACCATAACTACTCGAACTGCAGATTTATTTGGCTAGTTCATACTATAGACCACTTGTAAATGCTATTTTTGTATTATAGGTTAGTGCTTGTTGTCCTGACCAGTTCTAAGCAGCTCAAGGAATCAACACTCTTTTACTATATTTTCTATATTTTCGTTGTGTAGTGATATGATTAGTTTGAGGGAAAGAGTCTAGTTCCTTGATTTTCTCCATTCATTGCCACACTCTAGTTTACTTAGTATCCATGACATACACATGTTGATTGCTTGATTTGTTATATTAGGACAATGCTAATTTTGAAATTCTTTGACAATAAACATGGTGTTTTTCGCTTGCTTTGCTGTTGTAATTTAATATGTCTTAGTTTGAGCCTGCAAATATTGGTACTAAGGTAGAATGCAAAACCACTACATAATCTATAGCATTTGCTCTACAAAGAAACAATGATACTAAACATGCTCGCATCGATCCAGGACGTAGACTGATTCTGTTATTACGGAAAGAGATGTACGGGCACATCGTTGATTGCCCGCTTCGTTATGTCCGACCAATGATGCATTAGAAATATTTTAATATAACATGGTCGAGCATTAGATGGTATAATGTGCTAACTTATTGTCTTTGTTTCAGGATGCACATGAAGCTATGGAGACAGAAAGGAGGACCCTACGTTAAGCATGGAGGTCATTTCTAGTGTTGTGTGGGTGAACCTGTGCTAATGTACTGACCTTCCTAGGACTAATACATAATTGTGATTATACCCCTTGCAAGCATCTGAAACTACAAGAAAGTAATTAAGATAAAAACCTAACCACAGCCTTAAACTCTGAGATCCTACACTCCCTTATGCAAAGGTTTCCTAACGGGGGTTTAGGTTTCTATCACTCCGACAACCCCACGATTAGTAGACAAATACACAATGCATTCCCCTAGGCCCATAAAGGTGAAGTATCATGTAGTCGACGTTCACATGACACCACTAGAAGAATAACACCACAACTTAATTATCAAACCATTGAATCTTTCTCAACACAATTCCACTACTAACAACACGACTTCTCCCATGTCCTTAAGAACTAAACGAACTACTCACGAGACATCATATGGATCAACATCAGAGATGAAATAATGATAAGTAACAATCTGAACATGAACAATTCAACGGTTCCACCCAATAGCATCAACTACAACAAGTAATCAACACTGGGAAAGTTTCCCCTAAGAACTATGCAAGATTCAACCCAATTGTTAGAACAGTACGAAGTGGTGGTGATGATGCTGGTGGTTATGATGCTGATGATCCCGATGAAGTCTAGCTTGATGATGGTGTTGATGGCGACGATCTCCCCTCTTCGGGAAGGAATTTCCCCGGTAGATTTCTGCCTACCAGAGAGCTCTTTCTCTCTCTGCAGTTTTTCGCCCCGCAGAGGCGGCAGAATCTTTCTGTGGTTGCTCCCCGAGTCTTAGGGTTTTGAGGGGATTATATATGCCAAAGGGCGATGCGGGAAGTGGGTCGGGGTGGCCACACCACCTGGTGGTGCAGCCAGGGGGACCCATGCCACCAGGGGGTGTGGGCCCCCTGTGGCCCATCTCCACTTCTCCTTCTGGCTTCCTTCGTCTTCTGGAAAAATAGGATTTTCCATATATTTTCTAGGATTTTCTGATCTTCATGAATTTTGCATCAAGACAGTGCCTTTTCCATCAGAATCCTGACTCTAGTGGTTCATCCTCCAAAAATCAGCAATCGTGCAAAAATAGATGAAATAACATAAGTATCCTCTCTTAATATGAAATATACCAATGAATAATAGTGAATTATGATATAGAATAGTGATTTAAAATGGACGTATCAACTCCCCTAAGCTTAGACCTCGCTTGCCCCCAAGCGAAAACTGAGATCAATAAACATGACCACAGGTTTATGGTGTGAGGTGTCGATAAAGAGAATACAGACAAGAAGCATCACATTCATCCATACACAAATCATAATAGAAAACAACTCACTATTATATAGATTCACTTGCAATGAGTAAGGGAAACACAATAGAGATACACAAAGTAAATCATAATTGGTAATGGCAAACTTTGTTCTTGATCAAAGAACGGTTAACAAATTGCAGGAGTCAAATTTAATGGGGTTTTCAATGATAGCTTTCAAAGAAATATTCACTTAGATAAGAGCAGTGTGCAAAACAAGGAACATAAGGAACATGATTGAATAAATCATCATATGGGCGACTGAATCACAACTCAAATGCTTGCTTGAGATAGAAAGGAATAGGTTTACTGACTCAAATAAAAATTAAAAGAAAGGCCCTTCGCAGAGGGAAGCAGGGATTTTCAAGTTTCATAAAGAGCCTCCAAAAATTATGGTACATACTAGCTTTCAGCTCTCATTGCCCCTTTCATAAGCATCTTGAAGTGATTAAGGTTAATGTGGGAAAATATGAGTTATATGCTTGAAAAATTATAAATTAAGAGTCTCATGCCCCTTGAGTACGAGTACCAGACCTCATGCTACCCAACTTTGGTCTCCGGGAAGTTCTTGTCATTGTAAGTGTATGTGTATCATAGAGAACCGCCAACGGGGTACCCCTTGCCCCATGACACAGGAGCTATGCCATATCAAAATGACAAGGCAACAGACAGTGAGCTTCTCAACGATCTTTTAATTTGCTATTTGCATAGGTTTTTATTGAAGATGCTTCATAGAACGCCACTATGGTTATGCTGCAAGTTTCCATCATGATTAGGAAAGGCTTAGGCTAGCCGCCCAGGCGTTTCTCTAACACATATACAAACTCCATGAGCTTACAAGCTCCCATTTTATTTCACACTGCCAGCATCCATAAGCAAAAGAACATGATATCAACTAAATAATAAGTGCAATGTCGAAAGCAGACCACATGACAGCATGGTTTTTCTAACTCCCAACTTATAAAATGCAAGCATACAAGCTTCATAAGATAGTCACAATGGTTCAAATTTATTAAGTACAAGAAAATAAAGTGTGTCATCAAGTTTTTGAGAGCTTTAATCACTAGTTTTCACATAACAAGTTTAATTTGGAAGATAGATAAAACTCGAGAATTTACTTGAAGTAGCAATAATGCTAATAGGTAGATACGGTGGACACAAATGACATAGGTTTTGGTTCAAGGATTGGATGCACGAGAAGCATTCCCTCTCAGTACAGTTTTTTGGCTAGCAAGGCTCGGTAGCAAGCAATAAGAGTTGAAGTAAACAAACAAACATACAAGTGATAGAAACAATCATGCAATCTTCCTTGGAAGCACAAAAGATCTTAACTAGAGAATACTAAGCTTATGATCCAAACAAGAAAGAAGGATGATGAAATTATATTAAAAGTACTTTTCTCTTTTCCATTCAATCCTTAAATAATGTTGCTACTGACCAGAGCTAAATTTGCCAAAACCAATTAAATTTACCTAATGATCCCAAAGTGATACCAATACTAACAACAAGATTAATCATATAACAGAAATTGTAAACTAAAATAAGATGTGCAAGAAGTAAATGATAGAGCTTCTCATTAATATTCCATAACGACAACTCACACCAAGGGATACATAGATATCTAACTAGAGGGGATATACTTTCATAATGCAAACCATCCTATATGATAACTTCTCTATTCATGATATGACTCTACTAAAAGGGTAAAAATATGAAAGATAATGATGTGATACCGCGGCACTCCCCCAAGCTTGGAACAAACCAAGGGGATGCCAAAACCTGATGACGAATTACTCCTTCGGTGGTGGTGGTGTTCTGTTGATAAGATTTTCGATCAATTCCTTCAAATCATCAATCTCGAAGCTGAGAGTACGAATCAACTCCAAATTATGCTCAATGCGGTTCATGATCATGTCGGGCTGTGAATCCCATCCCTTGCGATTCTTTCCCCATTCTTCCTCCTTAAAGTATTATTTTCCTGCATGGTTAGAATGAGGCAGAACCCAATTAGAGGGTAATTTTTCCTTGGGCATATTTTGGAATTGTTGCTCATGAATAAGGGTATGGAAGGGATTCTTGGTGCGTGGAGGAGGTGACCGTGAAGCCAAGCAATTGCGTCGAACCATCCCTCCAGTGGACATCCGTGCAGTCCTTTTGAACTTGGCAGGATTTGCCACCACTCCAATGCTTGCAATGGTGGTGCTGGTGTGTGGATGCTAGTCTTCCTTTGCTTCCTCTTCAACTTCACTCTCGATCTCCTCCTCCTACTTGGGGTCTTGGAGATCATCTTCCATAGGCTCCTTGCCCTTATCGTTGGTGGATACCATAGTGCTTCTAAACTTGACAATAGTTCCTGATAGAAACAGATCGAAACGAAAACACGACGAGAACACGATATACGGACCTTGGGGGTCTAGGGGATTATATATTACAAAGTTTAACAACAAAAGGAAAGTACTGGGAGAAAACGGGTCGGAGACGGGCTCCGGGGTGGCCACACCCCTGGTGGCACGGTCAGGTGGGCCCACGCCACAGGGTGGTGTGAGAAACTCGGGCTCCGTTTCCGTCCCTTTTTCGACTCATTATTTTCCATGTTAGATAAAAACTGCAAAAATATAAATTTAAAAGTTTTTCACGGACCTTTTCTTACCAGAACTATTACCTTTTCGAAAAATGGATTCTGCAGGTTTCTAAATTTGGCCTTTAATAAATTCTTCCAGAGTCACCACTTGAATAATATCAATATCTTCATTGTAAGGATCTTCAAAAATTCAGTGCTTGAGTATTTTGAACATTCTTCATCTCATTACATCATTTTCTCCTACCACTTGAAAATTTCTTTCATACAAAACTTCACACAATCTTCATTAGCAACATTAGTGTATGAAACATAATAAACATTTAGGTTCAATTTCAACTGAAATCCATCAAAACGTAAGCTACTGAAACAACTCCTTTCGAAAGCCCAAAAAGAATTCAAAAAGGAAATCGATTTAAGAGGCAAATGTAAAAATGGCAGAAATCTGTCAAAATAGACCAGTACATAAAGATCAATTTTTTTGAAAATCTTCTGTTGCTCAAATCAAAAAGTGCAAAACTAACGAAAGTTAAATAATAACCTGGGGCATGCACAAAAAAATTACAGATCAGTACGACGTTCTGGGATTTTTCACGATTTTTTACGGTGAAGCATAAAAATCTGTTTTGGGATAGCAACTTCCGCAAATCTTACTTCTCTCTCATTAGAGGCTGATCTTGGAAAAACCAAACAAAAAGAATAAGGAGAGGTTATTACACAAGCAATAACTTCCAATAAACAAAAATAAACTAAAAGCAAAAGTATATTGGGTTGTCTCCCAAAAAGCTCTTTCTTTATAGCCATTAAGATAGGCATGATAAATTTCAATGATGCTCACATAAGAATATGAATTGAAGTAAAAAAGAGCATCAAGAAGCAAATATACATATATTTAAGTCTAACCCACTTCCTATGCAAGGGAATTTTGTAAGAAAATAAATTATTGAAATCAGAGGCTACTAGCATAGGAAGACAAAACAAGTGTGACATAAAGACTTTCAGCATAAAGCGAGGAAACTTAATATTATTGAGAAGCATAGTAACACTTTTCCCTCTATCATAATAACTTTCAGCATCATGAATAAATTTAACGATATAACTATCACATGAACCATAGTAGCAATGATCACTTATTCTGACAGAAAACACATGGACACTAGATTTCCTGGTTCTACTAAGATGTGAAACAATATTAGAAGTTTCCTTACATTTTTAGTGACAAAGTCTTTCATATTTGCTACTGTAGGTTCAACATCTATTCGTTCATCAGGTCTTACAGCTTCCTTTGTACTTTCGTTAACCATACTAGCTATCATGGAATGTTCCTTTACTTTAACCGGGAAAGGTATTTTCTCGATGTAAGGTTAAGGTAAAATATGATCAATAGTATAAACTTCAGTATTTCTAGCACGAACACAGTTAACAATATATTTATATGGCTCATGATACTTGTTCCATTTATTTTTAGGAATTTCAATATAAGAGGAAAAGGCCTTAAAACAATTTGCAATACTTTGAGAGTCAAGACCATAAGCATTACTAATATTATGAAAGTCATATGTTCCCATAAAATATTTAATGCATTCATAATCATAATTTGTACCTGACTTTCTTCCTTTATCATTCTCCCATGCTTAAGCATTATCTTGAATACGGTCTAAAAGATCCCATTTAGCTTCTTCTTCCCTACGCGTAAATGATCCAGCACAAGACGCATCCAATAGATCCTTATCATAAGAGAAAGTCTTGCATAAAAGTTATTGATAATAATATCATTAGGGAGCTCATGAATAGGACATTTGAGCATTAGTGACTTCAATCTCCCCCAAGCTTGAGCGGTACTCTCTCCATCACGAGGCCAAAAGTTATATATTTAATTCCGATCTTTATGAATCTCACTAGAAGGATAAAATTTGTAATAAAAGGGGGGTACAATTTCCTCCCATTCAAGAGATTGGCCATTCTTTAGCAGCTTATACTATTCCTCAACTCTTCCTTTGAGTGATACAGAGAATAAATTTTTCTTAACTTGATCTATTGTAATACCTGCAAACTTGAACAACCCGCATAATTCGTGTATAAAAAGCAAATGACCACCGGGATGGATAGTTCCATCTCCAAAATAGTAGCTATCCATAACACGATCAACAATTTTTGTAGGTATTCTAAAAGGATGAATTTTAGCAGGTGGTGGTTCATCTACTAACTTAGAAGTGGTAGTAGCATTCTGAAACAAGAAACTAAGTGAATTATCCATATTGAGAATAAATTAACAAGCAGAAATAAACAATACTCATAGCAGAAGTTTCCTTTACCAGTTCCACTCTTCAATAGCGCTTAGCTCCTCGGCAATAGCGCCAGAAAATAGTCTTGATGACCCACAAGTATAGGGAGTGTATCACAGTATTTTCGATAAGTAAGAGTGTTGAACCCAACGAGGAGCAGAAGGTGTTGACGAATGGCTTGGATCAGGAATTCTCTGTAAATACTTAGCAAACAGATTTTTAGGGGTTTTTGATAATGCATATAAATAAAGTGCGAGTAAATAAAAGACAATAATAATAATTTTAGCAAGTGGCCCAATCCTTTCTTTAGCAAAGGACAAGACAGTTGTATTACTTAAGATAACCAAACGTTCTCGAGGACACATGGGAATACCGTCAAGTTCTTTCGCTTCATATAGTTGATTAATATTCTTTGGTTGGATAAGTGTTGTGTGGGTGAACCTGTGCTAATGTACTGACCTTCCTAGGACTAATACATACTTGTGATTATACCCCTTGCAAGCATCTGAAACTACAAGAAAGTAATTAAGATAAAAACCTAACCATAGCCTTAAACTCTGAGATCCTACACTCCCTTATGCAAAGGTTTCCTAACGGGGGTTTAGGTTTCTATCACTCCGACAACCCCACGATTAGTAGACAAATACACAATGCATTCCCCTAGGCCCATAAAGGTGAAGTATCATGTAGTCGACGTTCACATGACACCACTAGAAGAATAACACCACAACTTAATTATCAAACCATTGAATCTTTCTCAACACAATTCCACTACAAACAACATGACTTCTCCCATGTCCTCAAGAACTAAACGAACTACTCAGGAGACATCATATGGATCAAGATCAGTTATGAAATAATGATAAGTAACAATCTGAACATGAACAATAATTCAAGGGTTCCACTCAATAGCATCAACTACAACAAGTAATCAACACCAGGAAAGTTTCCCCTAAGAACTATGCAAGATTCAACCCAATTGTTACAGCGGTACGGAGTGGTGGTGATGGTGCTGGTGGAGATGATGATGATGATGATCCCGATGAAGTCCAACTTGATGATGGTGTTCATGGTGACGATCTCCCCTCTCCGGGAAGGAATTTCCCCGGCAGATTTCTGCTTACCAGAGAGCTCTTTCTCTCTGCAGTTTTTCGCCCCGCAGAGGCGGCGGAATCTTTATGTGGTTGCTCCCCGAGTCTTAGGGTTTCGAGGGGATTATATATGCCAAAGGGTGACGCTAGAAGTGGGCCATGGTGGCCACACCACCTGGTGGCACGGCCAGGGGGACCCACGCCACCAGGGGGTGTGGGCCCCCTATGGCCCATCTCCACTCCTCCTTCCCGCTTCCTTTGTCTTCTGGAAAAATAGGACTTTCCATATATTTTTTGGGATTTTCTGATCTTCGCGAATTTTGCATCCAGATAGTGCCTTTTCCATCAAAATCCTGACTCCAGTGGTTCATCCTCCAAAAATCATCAATCATGCAAAAATACATGAAATAACATAAGTATCCTCTCTTAATATGAAATATACCAATGAATAATAGTGAATTATGATATAGAATAGTGATGCAAAATGGACGTATCAAAGCTTCTCTTAACTTGGTGGAACTGAAGTAGATCATCAAGTTGTCTGCGATAAGTTTCAATATGACCTTTGCTAAAACCTTATCTTTGGTTAATATAATTTGATCTAAGGGTAGATCAAATGTAATGAAACTAAGTCACAACACACTACTAAGGAGTAATATATCTTCTAGAGATCATTACATGGTATTCCATACAACAACTCAAGTATGAATACTTAATATTCCTAAAATGATATCAATGTATTACCTACAACAAACCCTGAATACCAAGTCAAGTATTAACCACAAGTAAAAGAACTCAATATCTAAATCTTGATACACTTGCTTGCCATAGTTATTCCTACCATGAGCTTCATGGTAGTTCTTAAACATTAACCCTTATTAAATAGAGAGAAATGGACGACAAGCCAAGACCATTCATCTCATATCTTTGTTGCCATATTAGTAGGTGACATTTCTACTTAACCAAGTCCCAATGTTAATTGATCATCAATGATGAGTGATCAATTCTTGACCTAGAACTTATTGACTCATAGCCTTTGACCTGTTATATTAACCTTCCAAGGACCTTAAGAAAAATTAATAAGAAGAAAGAACTAGATATGGTAGAGTGTGACCATCATCAATGGAATGTGATCCTAAGTGGAGATCAAACCATCTGATGTTGGAGGAGTTAACTCACTCCTGAATTAATTAGAGAAAATATCTAAACCCAAGAGTTAAGCTAGTAATTGAGAACCTATGAGAAAGCTAGTAGTATTAGTACATCAAATAATAATCCTGTTAAGACAAGTGGATATAAACTTAGAGTAAGCTTGCTTAACAAAATAAGCCTATAGAGAGACCAGTAAAAGTCTACTACCTAGTGATAATAGATCTTGATGAGATAAATAGAAGCTTAAGATTTGTATGATCAAAGGTTAGTGGTCATTATTCTCAAGTCATTTGAGAATAGATGACCAGCTGATAAACAAGAGTTGTGAGTATACCAAATTAGGCAAAACCTTAGTAAGCTGAATCATCCAGCTTGATCATAAGAAGTCAAGCTAGAGTTTGATGATGTATGTAATGTGAGTTGTGTGGAGTAGTTGGAGGCATAGTAGTTTAACCAAGATAATACTAGAAGAAACTTGTATTATGGGAGTAGTACCATAACCATTCTAGAGGAATGATATCCTATGTGTTATAGGGAGGACAATATTCTTGCAAGCCTTGGAATGCAAGAGGGATTTGAAGGAGTTAATAGATGGAGTTAGAAGTAGCTACATTGATGGATTCATTAGATGTAGCTAAGAAATGGAAGTTATATACTAGAGTAATAATGGAGAATGAGTATTGCTGAAGTGACATGACCATGTCATCATATGATGATGGATATGGTGGAGTCAGATGATTGAATTATTCAGGAAGATGTGATCTTTGTGAATAAGATAAGAAAGATATATGGAGTATATTTAGGAAAGGAATTCCTTATCTAAAGATAAGCTTAGTGAGGTATTAAGGTAGGAGTGCTTGAGAAACCTTTAACCAACAGTATATCAAGCCATGACAAGAACCATGTCTACTTCATTATTCAAAACCCTAGAATCAAATGATAGTGGAACCATTTCCTATTTCTAGGTAACCATTGAATAGTATCTCTTGGTAAAATGGAACTACCAAGAGATAATTATAAAACCAGTTGAGTGTTTATGGATGAAAACCTTGTCCACCTCATTGTCTTAAACCCTAATAAATATCTAGTCTCATATACCATGAAGATCACCTTAGTATAGCAATCTCAATATGCTCACTCTAAGTTGAGTCATCATCTATGGCCACAAAACATGAAGGCAATTCATCCTAGCTCTTAATCTTCATCCATATTCAGAATAGAGTGTGAGTCTATTAAATATCCTTAGAACCCATGCTAACTATATGTTAATGAATATCTTCATTGTTTTATTAATAATTGTTATTCATGCATAATGACTTAACCAAGATTGTGCTAAGAAAAATTCTAATACTAAACACCTAGTTGATTTTAGTAGAAGAAATCACTATATTATAAATGTCGTGGTGGTGTCACGGCAGATGCCATGGATAGGCTAAAGGTGGGGACTAAATGCACTAGAGGAATCCAGGGAGGGATAGTGTGGTGATTCCACACACAGTTGCTTTGTATTCAATGACATTCCAAGGTTACAAGTGCTCCTAGAGCTGTATTGGGGAGAGGAGGAAGAAGGAACTCTCTTACTCTCACCACTAGCTAGCTCTCAGGAAACTAGAATTGAACAAGTAAAGACCAACCCCTTCTACAGAGGCCCTAGCCCTCCTTATATAGGGGTGGCTAGGTCTCCAATTAGGGCATACGTGGAGGCATATTCCAAGGAATATGCCTCTTCCCAAAATAGTAAACCGACCGGGTCACTTTTCCCCGTCGTAAGCCATGCAGAGGCTACGTGAGCCTCTGCAGCTCCAGCATCATCCAACACAGGCAACGTCACCCTTGTCGGCCACGCCTCGGTGGTCCTAGCCTTTGTCCGCTTCGCTCATGCTCTACGTACAGTGACCTCCTTTTGACCAGCGAGATACCTTCCTTCTCTTGCAAGCCTAATATAACCCGGATCGTGCCTGGTTAATCCGGCCATACCTATACCTGCATATTGGTTAGATATATCCTACCGACATATGACATAAGTCGGCTGAGACCCAGTTAGGTGGACATCCCTTGGTCCGGGTTACTCCGTGATTCGGCCTACCTTGAGGTGACTCGGCCAGCACTTGCTTTGACCTTGCCATACCTCGGCTAACTCAGCCTTTATACCCCGGCGTGACCCTACCCGGGGGTATCCCCCAACATTAGTCCCCGAAGCTGGTGCGGTCTTAGCTGTCTTAGCTGCTAAGGCCACAGCAGGTTCAATTTTACCGAGCCTCTTGCTCCCTTTCTGAGTTATCTCCTATCTCGGATTTCATTGACTATCTTTTCCCTTGGCACATTCCGAGTTTTCACTCGCTGGCCGGGTTACCTCATACTCATCCGAGTTATTCTTCCTTCTCTTGTACGCTTCCCCACGTGGAGGGTAATCATTACTTTGCCTCATTTTAAGGGCTTGCTCCAATAACCGCCACATTTATTGTCAGATATTACTGTTGCTCACATCACATCGTGTCTGTCTCCTCGTTAACTGTATCCCCACGTCACGTCGTGGGATCTTCTGTGCCCTGTGGCCCTTCCTGTGGCTCGTTTCTAGTTGGTTGATCTGGATTTATACACGGCCACACGGTGTGGCCCATCCGCACAGCACGATCCCACTACCCCTCTGGGGCATGGTTAAATAGGGGAGGGGCGCGCCCCTTGGGTCTTTTCCCCACCTTAGCGCCCCGCTGCCTCTTCTTCTTCTTCCTCCCAGCGACAGTGCTACCGCCGCCGCACCTGCTTAGCTGCGCCGCTGCCGCACTGTTCCTCACACACCGGCGTCGCCGCCACTCCTGCGCAGCTCCACCTCCACGGGTCTTCGCCAGTCCAGGCCACTGCCCCCACCACCGTTAGGGCCAGTGAGGACATCGACTTAGAGATGATAGAGGAGGAACTCGCCGTCGTGGAGCAGGAAATGGAGGAGGAAGCAGGGAACGCCGACCGCGGCGCTTGGGATGGGTCCTGGGTATGCCAGGACGACCTTGACTGGTTGTACCACACCCGGAGTATCCCGAAGGGCATCATTGCCCGCCTCGCCGCCGAGGAGCTTGCCCCCTCACCCAATCCGGGTGAGTTTGTAGTGTTCCTCTCCCACTTCCAACGTGGGTTTGGCCTCCCCGTCAGTGACTTCTTCCATGATTGGCTCAATACCTACGAGCTTCAACCACATCACCTCCCGGCGAATGCCATCACCTCTATTTCGGCCTTTGTTTCCACCATAGAGGGCTACGCTGGATTGTGGCCCACTAAGGAGCTCTGGATCCGGTTTTTTGGTCTCCGTCGGAATGTAATTCCGAATAGAGAGCTTGACCCGGAGGACAAGCAACTTACGCAGTTCGGCGCTGCATCTATCTCTCTTCGGAAGCTATCCATCTTTCCTCGAGTCACGGGGCTTGATTCCTGCAAGGGCTGGGCCCGAACCTTCTTCTATGTAAGAAATGGCACGGATGAAGATCTGATCCGGCTGCGCCCCTACGCACCGGGTCCTCCTAATCTGGATCTGTGGGACCAGATCCCCAAGAAACCCACAGTCCTGGCGAACCAAGTCAACAAACGGTTCCAGGAGCTGAAGGATCTGGGACTGCACAACGAAGACGCAATGATCACCCTCGTCCGCAACCGGATCTCCCCCCTCCATAAACGCAAGCATAAACTTTGCCACATGAGCTGGTGCCTTGACCCCAACCGGACCTCCTCATTCGAGTTGAGCAACACCGAGATTTACCGCCAGGTCAAGGCCCTCTTTACCACCAACAAAAACTTCTCCGTTGATTGGGAGTGGGGGATCGAGCACTTCTGCCGAGACAAGCTTCCTCCTGCGGTAACTCTCGTGCTCCAATTCTTTTCCGAGTTAAATCATACATTGGATTTTGTTGTATGTTTGATTCCTTCGCATTTTCTCTTTCTTAGATGTTTCTTCAGCAAACTCTTGAGGATGGCACTGAGCCTTCTCTCAAGTGGGCGCCTGATCGAGATACCCCGGACGAGGAGGAACCAGATCAGGAGATGTTCCTGCTGTTCCCTGATGCGACTAAGCGGCACACCGGTAAATTCTCTTCCATTAGAGATTGGCCTGACGATGAAGATGATTCCGACGTTGAGGTGATGGAGGCATTTGATGTTGTCCCCCTTTCTTACGCTTTTCCGGCATCAGCTAACCCCGGTGGGAAGATCCATGAAGATCCTCCCCTTGCCACGGGTGAGCCAGTCCCGGTCGCACCAAAGAAAAGGGGGGCCGCATCCGCTTCTTCCTCCGGACCTTCTAAGCCAACCAAAAGGCGAAATAAGTCCGCAGACAAAGCTGCCACCAAGCCTACAAGCAAGGCCATAACCCGGAGGGCTTGGAAGCCCAAGGAGCCTTTGACCTCGGATGAGTAAGACCTTTCTTCCTTATCCAATTTTCTGCTTCGTGCCTTCCTTTCGTTGTAACTTATTGTTCATCGTTTGATTCGGCAGGGCTACGGTGGAGGTTCCTCAGAGCGGATCTGGCATTGCCTCGCCGCTCCGACATATCCATTCTCCCCCTCATGGCGATGATTATCGCCCACTGAGCCCCATTCAAGAGGGTCCAGTGACTGCTCTGGGTTCTAGCCCACCTTGTCAAGAAGAGGGCAACCTCGGAACAGGGGGAAGTGGTTCTGCCGAGGCTGCGGTTGCTCCTAGCTCCTCTTCGGCTCAGCCGCAACCAGCTACCACCGAGGTTCCTTCAGCACCCCGCCAAGATCAACACCAACGCCAGCACCTGAGCCAGCAGCACAAGTACCATCAGCACCAACTCTTTCTGCCTCGTCCGAGTCTTCCAAGACTCGGCGAGAAGACACATCCAGTACCAAGGCTAGCACCAAGGTTGCGCCCAAGGCCGTGCCCAAGGGCAAATCCGCCGCCCAAACCTCAACTTCTCAGCAGCAACCTAAGGGCAATAAAGCTTATGATGCTGCTAGGGCAACAACTATCGAGGCTGGACAGTGCACACTCGCGTCCATGCTTCCGCAGAAGACCCCACCAAAGAAATACACCTCTGCCGGGTCAGCTGATGTGCAACTTGTCTTGCACACCAGCCCTGCTGTTGCACAAGTTGAGAGAAGGGAGGCCCACGCCAAGGGTCTGGTCGCGCCCCACATGCTCAGCGGAGATGGAGGTACGCTATTCCGCCTTTACCTTAACATGTATTAGATATTAGTGATATAACCATTAGTCCCCGAGCCTCCGGGGGAGTAACTTGTTACTCGGCTGGATGCTCCTTAGAGAACTAGCGTAGCTCCTTAGTAACTTTGAATATGCACACACCTAGAGCCGGGTTAAGTTCCACTTGGCCTAGATTTTGTATACTTCGAATATGCACACACCTAGAGTCGGGTTAAGTTTCACTTGGCCCGGATTTTGTAAACTTCGAATATGCACACACCTAGAGCCGGGTTAAGTTCCACTTGGCCCGGATTTTGTACACTTCGAATATGCACACACCTAGAGCCGGGTTAAGTTCCACTTGGCCCGGATTTTGTACACTTCGAATATGCACACACCTAGAGCCGGGTTAAGTTCCACTTGGCCCGGATTTTGTACACTTCGAATATGCACACACCTAGAGCCGGGTTAAGTTCCACTTGGCCCGGATTTTGTACACTTCGAATATGCACACACCTAGAGCCGGGTTAAGTTCCACTTGGCCCGGATTTTGTATACTTCGAATATGCGGATGACTAAGTTATCCTTTTGTACTCTTTTCAAGTGACCACCAATCGCCGGAGCGCTGAGTTTCAGCGTCTCTTGGACACTCACAAGATGCTGCGCGTGAAACATTCTACACTTCTCGCTAAGTTCGAGAAAAGTGGTAAGTTTTTTCCTTGGCGTTTTTCCATTCCTCTTCATCTTTTTCTGCCAAACTAATCCTTCATTCGGATTGCGCAGCTGGAGTGGAGGCCAAGAATATCCTCATGAGGAAAAACTTGGACCAAATAAAGGGTAAGTAATTTTTGCTTAATCTTCCTTTGCACTCTATCTCCTTCTCTCCTTGGCTCAGCAAATATTCATACCTCAGCTTTACCGGGTCAACAAACTATTTCAGCATCTCTTGAAGATAGTGTGCCCGTGCCTGATATGATGCTGCATTTTCTCGAACAAGCAGGGCAGCATTAGGCCGAACTCAAGAAGAAAGATGATGAGCTCACCTCCTCCGGACCAAGGATGATGAGATTGCCAAGCTCAAGGCAGAGATGAAGAAGCTCAAGGCGCTCCACAAATCTAAAATGGACAAAACTAGCCAAGATTTTACTGAAGAGCGATGAAGCCTCAACCTCCGAATTGCCAAGGGCCAAGAATTGCTTAAGGAGGCCGACATTAAACTTGAGTCGGCAAATGCTAAACTTGTGCAACTCCGGAAGAGGCGTGACAACTACACCACGGAGCTGACCCGGATCCACAGCCATATCGCTCGTAAGTTCTTTTTCTTTAGCCGGCATAAATCTCTTCGGGTCAACCTCCGACCTTATTTCACTTGTCTTGTTTTTCAGACAAATTTCTGGAGGGTGATGCCATTGCATCCAACACTGTTACCAAGTTTCGCCAGCAAAGGGGTACTCCATCTGGTCCTGGCACCATTCCTCTTGATCTGGAGGACCTGCTGGTCAGCTTGTCCTCTCGCGTTGAAATCATGAAGAACCACGGCAAGGATATTCTAAGCGCAGCAATCTGGGTCTTCAATGCCCTTTGGCCTGGTGAAGACACTCCGGAAGGCTCCGCCGCTCTAATCAGCAAACTAATGGAGTGCGAGACCCGGCTTGACCTTTGGAGGGAATCTGCCGGACGTGCCGGAGCTAAAACCGTTCTCCACTACATGCTCACATGGTACGAGAAAATTAATCTCGATCTTCTCGAGCGCATGCGCACCGGGTCAAGGTGGTCCACTGATCCGGATTGTGTAGCTCGGCGCAAGGCTTGCGCCCATAACCTCATTAAATATGCCCCCATCCATCAATGGAATGAGGGACCAAGCTTTCTTCGATGTCGTTGACGATGAATACGTCGAAGATGGTTCGGGCGAAGAAGATGAGAGCGAAGCCTCAGATGCCGAAGAGGACGAAGATAACACTGAAGCCGAGGCTGGAGTTCCACCTGCTGGTGCCGAGTTACCTCCTCCTGCTGCTCCTTGATAGCAAACACTTTGAATATTATCAGATCCCCGGTATGCCGGGTGCAAATGTATTAAGCACAGTGATCATATTTTGCAACTAAGTTGCTCGTGCCGGATTAACTTGGGCATAGTCCTCGAGTTTCATTTTCTTGTTCCTCCAATTTCTTGGCTCGGCTCGTGTCTACCTTGGTTCGGTTTTATGACTTACGAGTCCGAGTTTCAAAAATTGATTTAACAATACTTAGAAACTTTAAGACTAGCTCAAAATAATTCAACATAGCAAAAACTAGGTAAACACAAAGTTAGTCCAAATAACAAATGTTGGATCGATTACGTTCTTCTCCTTAGTCGTTTTTCATGTGCTACGCAATTCCAAACTTGTTCTCTCGCTTGCCATGAAGCCAAATCTTGTTGGACAGCAACAAGTCGAAGAGTTAGTTTTTGGTGCTCACACACTACTAATCCCGCTGAGGCAGAAGCAACTTAAACCAGCCGACACAAAAATTATAACAAGTACAGAAGACAACAAATATTATTAAGGCAGTCCCCGAGTTACTGCTTAAGGTGCCACCATTTTATTGATAAGCTCATTGCCGGCATACATACCGACATATGAGAGACTCGGATACATACACTTCTTTGCTAAGCGTAGAAAGGGCGAAGTAGAGATACATTCCATGGACGCTTAGATTCCTCGCCGGACTTGTCCGCCTTGTTCTTCTCCTCTGGTTTTGCATCGATAAGATAATAAGAATGATTGTGCAATGCTTTGCTCACGATGAATGGCCCTTCCCATGGGGAGGATAACTTGTGCATGCCAGCAGTACGTTGTACCAACCGGAGTACCAGATCACCTTCCCGGAAAATTCGGGGGTTTACTTTCCGGCTATGATAGCGTCGGAGATTTTGCTGATATATGGCGGATCTGAACAATGCCAGTTCTCTCGCTTCTTCCAGCAGATCAACATCATTTTGCCGGACCTCTTGCACTTCGGCTTTTGTGTATTGGGTGACCCTAGGCTAATCATGCTCTATGTCGGCTGGTAATACAGCTTCTGCCCCATATACCAGAAAGAATGGCGTATAGCCTGTTGATCGATTTGAAGTTGTTCTTAAACTCTACAGTACCGCTGGTAGTTCTTCTATCCAGCACCCCGCTAATCTTTGCAGCGGCTCAATGAGCCGGGGTTTTATCCTGGATAATACTAATCCGTTGGATCTCTCCACCTGTCCGTTCGATGCGGGGTGGGCTACTGAGGCAACGTCCAACTAGATCTTCTTATCCCGACAGAAACGCGCAAATGCTCCTTCAGCAAAATTTGTGCCATTGTCTGTTATGATACTGTGAGGATAACCGTATCTTAAGATGATATCTTTGAGGAACGTCACGGCGGTAGCTCCATCACACTTTGTTATTGACTTCACCTCAATCCATTTCGTAAATTTGTCAACCATGACCAAGATGTGGGTCATGTTCCCTCTTGCTGGTTTAAACGGACCAACCATATCCAAACACCATACGGCAAATGGCCAGGTAATTGGTATGGTCTTGAGCCCTGACATTGGCATATGTGTCTTGGTAGCATACCTTTGACAACCATTACACTTTCTTACCAGATCCTCTGCTTGTTCCAAGGCACTTGGCCAGTAAAACCCATGATGGAAAGCTTTTGCTACCAAGGCTCTAGACGAGGCGTGATGCCCACATTCCCCTCGATGTATATCCCGGAGGATGTCAAGCCCTTCTTCCGGGTCAACACATCGTTGGAGGACATTTGTCACACTTCTCTTGTATAGCTCGGAATTGATGATCGTGTATGCTTTTGCTCTCCTCTGAGTTTGCCTCGAAAGCACCTCCTCACTGGGCAAAGTTCCATCCTTCAGGAATTGAAATACGGGCAGTGCCCAAGCTGGTATAGCCCATACAGGGAACACATCCTCATCAATTTCCATTTGATCCACCGGCATAACCTCAACCGGATCACGCTTCGCAGTCCCCGGGTTTGCCAAGGCAGTCCCCGGGTTTCGCGGACCACTTCTCACATCAATACCCATGGGTACAGCTCCGGGCTCTGGATCAGCCGGGATAAAAATTGAGTCGGATTCCGGGGATGGCCTGATAGATGGTTTTCTGAGGTGCTCTAGTGCTACCCCTGGCAGGATTGCTTGTCGTGTTGATCCGAGCTTCGACAATACGTCGGCAGCCTCATTTTCCACCCGAGGTATATGATGAAATTCGCATCCCTTGAAGTATCCCGATATCTTTTGCACATGAAATCTGTACGATGCCATATTTGCATCCAAAGCGTCCCATTGTCCGGAGACCTGCTGGACTATGAGATCCGAGTCACCGAAGCACTGGATTCGACGTATTCCAACCTCTTTTGCCACTTTGAGCCCATGCACAAGTGCTTCATATTCTGCAACATTGTTAGATGCTGCGAAGTGGATTTGTAGCATGTATTTCAGCTGGTCCCTCTTGGGCGAGGTAAGCACAACTCCGGCACCTAACCCGGTTTTTGTTTTTGATCCGTCAAAGTGTATTCTCCAGTAATTTGGATCTAGCAATGGTGGCTCATATTGTACCTCGGCCCAATCCACAAAAAATTCAGCCACAGCCTGAGACTTGATTGCTTCTCTCCTGTCATACTGTGGCGCATAAGGGGCTAGCTCAATTGCCCATTTTGCAATCCGGCCACTTGCATCCTTATTGCTCATTATCTCGGATATGGGGGCTTCACATATTACCTTGATGGGGTGCTCTTCAAAATAGTGCTTTAGCTTCTTAGCCGCCATATACACACCATATGCCATCTTCTGATAATGGGGATAGTTTTGTTTCGAAGTTGATAATACCTCGCTCAGATAATATACTGGCCTTTGCACTGACTTACCCTCTTTGTCGCGCTCTACCACAATTACTGCACTTACAACTCGGTTGGTTGCGGATATATAGAGCAACATTGGCTCCTTTGATAGTGGAGAGGCTAACACTGGTGCAGTGGCTAACATATTTTTTAACTGGATAAAGGCTTCATTGGCCTACGGCGTCCAAATGAACTTGTCCAACTTTTTCATGAGTTGATAGAGAGGCAGTGCCTTTTCTCCCAACCAACATACAAACCGACTTAAAGATGCCAGGCAACCAGTGAACTTCTGGACATCATTAAGGCACTTCGGCAGTTCCATTCGCTCTATGGCTCAGATTTTAGTTGGATTAACTTCGATACCTCGGCTGGAGATAAGAAATCCGAGTAATTTTCTAGCCGGGACACCGAAGGTACATTTCTCCGGGTTAAGCTTCATTTGGAACCTCCTTAGGTTCGCGAATGTTTGCCTGATATAGTCAAGGAGCGTTTTGCTTTCTTTGGTCTTTATAACAACATCATCCACATATACCTGCACATTTTGACCAATTTGGTCATGTAAACATTTCTGCATACATCTTTGGTACGTTTCCCCTGCATTACGTAAACCAAATGGCATGGTGCGATAGCAATAAGCCCCATACGGGGTGATAAACATAGTATTTATTTGATCACTTGGGTTCAGAGGTATCTGGTGGAAACCAGAATATGCATCAATGAACGACAACAATTCACACCCAGCAGTAGAATCTATGACTTGGTCTATCCTTGGTAGTGGGAATGGATCTTTTGGACACGCCTTGTTCAGGTTCGTGTAATCGATACACATACGCCAAACCACCGCCACGTTCGGATCATCCTTCTTCTTCTCCACCAGCACCGGATTAGACAGCCAATCCGGGTAAAGTACTTCCATGATAAATCCAGTTGCTAGCAGCCGAGCTATCTCATCTCCTATGACCTTTCTCCTGTCTTTGGCGAAGCGGTAGAGAGGTTGCTTCACCGGCTTTGCTCCGGGTCTCACATTCAAAGAGTGCTCGGCTAACTCCCTCGGAACACCTTGCAAGTCCTGTGTGGACCAAGCAACAATATCCCGATTCTCATGGAGGAAGTTGACGAGCTCACTTTCCTATTTGTCATTTAACCCGACACCAATTGTTACGGTGCGCTCAGAGAACATATCATCATCAGGTACTTTCTTGGTATCCTTCATCGCTTGAAATGAGACACTACCATGCGGGTTACTTAGCGCCAGCATATATTGCTGCGCGGATTGAGCCAATGCCACCACCTCCTAGATTTTTCTCTTCTCTTGCGCAATCACGAGTGACTCAGCCAGGTTAGACCCGGCTGACGCGCACTCATTGGAACGTCGGAAATCACCAGTTATGGTAATCACACCATTTGGCCCGGGCAGTTTCATCTTCAAGTAACTAATGTGAGTACTTGCCATGAACTTGTTCAGGGCTGGCCTGCCAAGCAACGCGTGATATGCGCTCTCCAAATTGACAACTTCGAACTCCAAATTCTCAATCCGGCAGTTATCTCTCGTGCCGAACAACACGTCAACCCGGACCTTGCCAATGGGTTCACAAGAAATGCCTGGCACGATGCCATGGAAAGTTGTTCTGGTAGCTTGGAGCATGCCGTCCAAGATTCCCAACTTGTGCATCGTGTCAACATACATGATGTTGATGCTACTGCCATTGTCAATCAGCACTTTTGAGAACCTCACATTGATGTTAGGCCCAATGAATGTTGGATCCAACACCAGCGCATACGAACCAGGGCTTGGCATAAGCTTGGGATGATCTTTGATGCTCTAGGTAATCTCCTGATCCGACCAAGGCATATACCTCGTCACGGCCGGCATAACTGCATTTACCTCCATATGTCGGCACTGCAAGCTCTTTCTATCTGTCTCTTCTGTGGTGAACACGCAGTAACTCTGATGATGCTCTCTGTACTCATTTCTCCCCTCATTCCCGGGGTACCTTTGATCCAGTTGATTCTGGTTCTCCACCTGATGCACTGCATCTCTTCTCTCATGGTTTTCATACCTCCGCGGAGGGGGTGGCAACATTAACTATTGCGTGTTCACTCCAGAGAGCAATTGCTGCCGGGATAACTCCTGCCGAGGTTGATCATTCTGAGGTGCATGAGCATTCCCCGAACCACTTTGTTCTATTTTCCTCATCCACTCACATTGTCGAGTTGTGTGACCCGCTGGGTTACTCGGATTTGGCGTGTGAAATTTACACGGCTGATCCAGCATTGCCTCATAAGTATACCTCGGACGGTCCTTCTTTTCCTGCCACTGTTTCTTCTGCTCTGGCGTCCAAGTTTTCTTGCCATCACTCCTTGGGGTCCATTGCTGCCCTCCAATTTTCTGGCGTTGATTGCTTCCTGCTCCGGGTTGATCTTTATTCACAGCAGCAACTTGTTGCGAACTGTACCGGTAATCCGGTCTATCATCTCTTCTTTTACCCCGGTAATCATTTCTCCGGGATGACCCGGCCCCATCTCGCTGATAGTAATCCTCGCTTGACTCGTTTGACATGAGCCTAGGCTAAGTCGGATCACCCAAGGCATATGAATCAGCAATCCGGATTGTTTCTGCCAATGTAGTCAGCATATCTCTTTGCAACCTTTGCCATAGCATGCTTGCATATCTCCACCCTTGTGCAAACCAAGCTATGGCATGTGACTCAATCACACCCTCACATGAGTTTCACACTGTGCACCAGCGGGTTAAGAATTCCCGGTCTGTCTCATTCGGTCTCTGTTTCCATATTGCTAGGGTCTGCGGTCTGTTGGGCCTCTGATACGTGCTTGCAAAATTACTAACAAACATTTCCTCAAAATCGATCCAACAGTTAATACTTCCGGGTGGCAAATTGTTTAGCCATACCCTCGCTGGTCCCTCCAGCATCTGAGGTACATATCTCACAGCCCATCTCAAGTTGCCTGTAGCAATTTTCACCGCTGTTGCATAGTTAATCAACCGATCCTCTGGCTTTGTGCTGCCGTCATATGTCTTAGTGCCTCTAGGTAGCTGGAAGTTAGGTACTGGAGGCTCCTTCATGATCCGAGGCCCAAAACATGCTGGACCCGGAGGACCCTGACACTCAATTTGCTCCGACATATAAAGTCGATCCAGTTTTAACCTGGCGTCATCAGGCATCAAGTTCCTGCTTCCCAATCTTGACCCTATCACGTGATAGTCCGGCCTGGGATACCCTGCGTTCACCATCTCCGAATCACCATCATTGTATCTATCTTGCTCCTGTGGAGCTGCTCTCTGTTGAATACCTTGACCGGCACTGCGCTCTTGCCGTGGTATATTCCGCTACTGCGATTGCCCTGCATCCGTCGGTTACGCTGTCCGGCATTGCTGTTCACAGCGTTCCTTTGACCGGCATTGCCTTGGTCGCGGTTACCTCGGCCAGCTTCACCTCGGCTCACACTTCGTCGATCCTCATTTCCTTGCACTGCTTTTCCTTTCTCTGCCCTTGCTGGGTCATATGGGACTATCTGTTTGTTTCTCCTGGCCGAGGTTACTACCTCTTCTCTCCTAGGACCACCATGAGGATACGATGCAGCTCCAGCGGATTTCTTCGCGTTACCTACTGCCGAATAAACGATCTTGGAGGCCCCAGCTCTATCCGGGTTTGCCCTGAGCAACTCCTCATTCTGTCTGTTTGCGATCCGAACTAACTCATTGACCCTTTCCTGCTGTCTCTGTCGGGCTTCACCCGTCAAACCCTCTAACTCGGATGCAGCTGTATCTGCTGCCCTAAGGTTCTTTGGCGGGTATTGTACTTCGGCAGCCCCACGGACAGACAGTTCTCTGATTCCTCAATTCTAGTATCACCTTCTTTGTTCATCTCACTCATGAGGTTTCACCCCTTCACTTTTACAGCATCTACCTTATTTGCCTTTGCGTACTCACGCAGCGTCATGTTCAACGACTGCTGAGCAGCGGCTATCTATTTTCGCACCCTCTAGAATTTTCTGCCTAGTCTCCTCTAACTCGGCCTATGCCTGAGCCGGATCTACCACTGCTGCTACGGGGCTTGACAAGCTATCTATTGCCTGCTGCAGCACATTCTCTGGCCTCTCTAGCGGAGGACCTCTACTTTTCCTTGGTGCCTTAGGTGTTACCTCCGGATCTGGTGCCGAATCCTTGCTTGCGCCAGCGCCAGGCGCGGTCATCATCACCTCGGCGCGGTCCGGGGAGCGAGTGATACGCACCCCAAGAGACGCACTAAGGGGTGGCCCGCCTCCTTCGACGACGTGTCGCGGATGAACGCACGACACATCGACAGCGACGTAGATCTTGTGCGCGCCAAGCTTGATGAAGAGACCGTTGCACGGAAGAGGACGCTTGCCGAAGCAGCCAGTGTTGTCACTAACGAAGTCCAACGCTCCAAAGCGCTGAACAAGCCCGAAGACGATGCGTTCGCCGGTGCCGATGAGGTTTCCCGTCCGGATCTTCACTCCTGCTAGCGCCGCTAGCCCCACGATGGGCGCCAACTGTCATGGTGGTGTCACGGCAGATGCCATGGATAGGCTAAAGGTGGGGATTAAATGCACTAGAGGAATCCAGGGAGGGATAGTGTGGTGATTCCACACACAATTGCTTTGTATTCAATGAGATTCCAAGGTTACAAGTGCTCCTTGAGCTGTATTGGGGAGAGGAGGAAGAAGGAACTCTCTTACTCATACCACTAGCTAGCTCTCAGGAAACTAGAATTGAACAAGTAAAAACCAACCCCTTATACAGAGGCCCTAGCCCTCCTTATATAGGGGTGGCTAAGTCTCCAATTAGGGCATACGTGGAGGCATATTTCAAGGAATATGCCTCTTCCTAAAATAGTAAACCGACTGGGTCACTTTTCCCCGTCGTAAGCCATGCAGAGGCTACGTGAGCCTCTGTGGCGCCAGCGTCATCCGACACAGGCAACGTCACCCTTGTAGGCCACGCCTCGGTGGTCCTAGACTTTGTCCGCTTCGCTCATGCTCTACGTACAGTGACCTCCTTTTGACCAGCGAGATACCTTCCTTCTCTTGCAAGCCTGATATAACCCGGATCGTGCCTGGTTAATCCGGCCACACCTGTACCTGCATACAAGTTAGATATATCCTGCCGACATACGACAGAAGTCGGTTGAGACCCAGTTAGGTGAACATCCCCTGGTCCGGGTTACTCAGTGATTCGGCCTGCCTTGAGGTGACTCGATCAGCACTTGCTTTGACCTTGTCGTACCTCGGCTAACTCGGACTTTATACCCTGGCGTGACCCTACCCGGGGGTATCCCCCAACAATAAACCCCACGGTTTAATACCTTGTAATATATTTGTATAGTTCCTTTATGAGGTTAAGTATTAACAAGATTCTGTACCCATGAGTATCCATTTTGAACCATTATCATTACATTCATTAAGTGGAAGTAAAGATCATTTTATAAGGTCTTTATATAAGAAATAATATCTAAAACCCTAATTCCTATTAATAGTTTCTAATGAAAATAATACTTTATATAATCATGAATAGTAAAATAAAAATAGTAAAAATGAATGTCAAACCAACTAGTTACATTAACTAGGTAGAACCCTTGTTGATTCACTCAATTTGAGTATTTAAATCATTGAGGAAATTATAAATAGAAAACAGAAAATAGAAACTGAACAAAGAAAAAGGAAGTAGAACTGTCAGCGGAACCGGCCCATGGCCCACTTTGTTCCTCACCTGTCTGACGCCGTGAGCAACCTCAGTCACATCCCGCTCGCTCGGCCAAAGCCCCAACACCAGCCCAGCCCACATACCGATTCGTTGTCGTCACTTCTACGCACACACACTGCTCGCACCGCCGCCCGATGTCGTCCGCCGCCGTCAGCAAGCTTGGACCGCCGCGATGCACGCTGCCATCTTCCGAGGGGATAAGAACGCCACCACAGATCCTCTCCGTCCCCATCCCCTCATTCCCTCTCACTCTCTCTCTCTTATCCTCTCCACTGAAGGACCCCAAACCCTAGCTCGGCGAAGCTCCGAGAAGTCACTGTTTCCAAACTTCTCTCGCACATCTGAAGCCATCATCGGAAGCACCATGATGTCCTGGTTCTTCTTGCAGAAGGAATCGGCCGTGCGCAACCGTAATGGGGCACAACGTCATCGTCTTCATCGACTCCGACGAGATTCGTCGCCGTCCATACCAGTGCCTCCGGCCATGTACGCCTCTTCCGATGACGCGAGCGTCATCAGGGTGAGTTTCTTGACCCTCTGGTCCTCTCCACCCTCTACTTCTTCCTCTCGATCGATCCCGCCACGATCACTCGACACCGTCGCCACTGTCCGCCATCGATGACCCATCTTCAATGACCAAATCGCAGTGGCGCAAGCATAGTTAGACTCGCCATCATCCCCTCTTTCCAACGCATCGCTCCACAGCCATGCGCGCACGCATACGCCGTTTCCATCGAATAGCTGGTGGTGGTGGTCGGCAAGGTGACGTCATGCTGACGTCACGCTCACGCCTAGTTAGCTAGTTTGACTAGTCTTTGCCTTGGTGGCATGCTGACGTGGCCTATGGCCCGCTAGTCAGTGACTTGGGCTAGATGTTGGCCCAGTAAAAATAATATCTCTCTTTAGTAATTAGATAAAACAATATAAATAAATTTCAGGAATTTAAGAAAATGATTAAACCTTATAAATTTAATATCTTTTGTTTCATAATTCAGAAAAATATGTTTAATACATGAAAATTTACAAGAAAATAAAATCTATAATTAAACTTTATTATCAAACATTATTATGTAACTATTTAAATAATTATTAGTTAATAAAGATTTTATAAGTAATAATACTTTGAAAATTCATATTTTAATATTGGTAAATAAGAAAAACCTAAATAATATACCAAAATTCTTAGGAAAACAAAATCTACATATACAAACTTGTTTCATTTATTTTTGTGTCACTTCACCAAGTATATATTATTATTTAGTATTTATAAAGTGATAAAACTTATAAAAATCATATCTTATTATTCCAAAATCACAAAAACACTTATAATATACCAAAGTGATCACAAAGATAAAAGATACACATTAAAAATGTCAACTCTCACTTTGGAAGTAAAATAAAATGTAAATATTTAATAAAACTAGTTTAAACTCTTTTATTTTATTTTAATGCATACAAATTATATAAAACTTTGCTTATGCTTTTATTATAAGTTATCTAAAATCTAAAAGTATAATAACAAGTTCAATTCATGTTTAAGTGAAGTCAAGACAGGTCTAACCATTTTAAGTTATACCTACTAAAACTACCATTTAAAATTATGTAAGTCTTATTCTCCAAAAATATTTTATCAATTATAAAATCATCCAGATTTGAGTACTAATTCTTTTACAAGTTTGGGAATCCACCTTAAAAGCTAAACAAAGTTTTTAAGTATTTAAATGATGCCATTTCCCATGTTTATAGAAATAGGTATTAATTCTATAATAAGTAAGTGATTATATTCACTTATAAATCAAGAGAACACCACTTCCATAAAGGCATAATACTTTTGTTTCACCTTCATGAAGTGTTAAAAGTCTCCACTTGCTAGTTGAATAGCTATTCAAAAATACTAATTGTTTTCTACTTTAATACTTGTAATTAATAAGAAAACCTTAAAGTGTTAACATTAAGTTTAAATGCTTTTTACTTTGTAAAGTAATCTTTTCTTCAAAAATTATTCTTTTAAGAAACATTAAAGTAATCCTTAAACACTTCTTTAAAAGATCTAATTGATTAACAATCTTTCTTAAGAAATCTTTTAGATACCATGGCCCATTTGAGTGCTTTACTATTGTATGTTACTTGTTGTATCCACGTATTGTTTCACACACTCACAAGCCTTAATAAAAAGCACATGTGTGAAGCTGGTATAAAAGTGCAATACATTCCAAAGAACTCATCACAAACTTCAAAACCTAGATCAAATACGAGTATTCCGGGGATTCACGTTTATCAAACTGCATTATATTACTTATGCATAACTGCATCTTGCTTCTTTAAACATTAGTCCTTACCGAACCAATGATGATGTTTATAGAATTTGGATCTTCTAGTATCTTGAAGACCGTGAGTGCATAATCTTGCAATTAAAAAAGGTAAGTTCACAACTTGCTCATGTCATGCTTGTAACTCAACTGTTATCATCACCTGTATTTCAAAAAGGTCGAAAACACTATTTTCATAATTAACTAGAAGTATCGGTTACTGATCCATGGTGATCAGCTAATCTATTATAATTGACAATGGAAACACCATTGTACAGGAATGTATCATCTAGGACTTAACCACCAATGTCGCTAGTGATTCTACCGCGGTATATTACGCGTTAACCAT
Source organism: Avena eriantha (assembly GCA_910589775.1). Classification (NCBI taxonomy): domain Eukaryota; kingdom Viridiplantae; phylum Streptophyta; class Magnoliopsida; order Poales; family Poaceae; genus Avena; species Avena eriantha. The sequence goes on along the minus strand of OU342746.1, from coordinate 278,609,971 downwards.
GAGATCTGGAATGGGACGGACAAGTCAGCTAGATCTTCTTCCTTTCGCATGGATGGATGACCTTATCGTGAGGATGTGAATTTATCATGGAGAATCCAGCACATGGGTGGGACCCCTTAGTTCCCCGCGATACCGGTGTCTTGATTATCTATGAAGGGCTGCCGGAGGTATAGCTAGTCCTTTATGGGGCTTGCCAGGGGCACAACCGGCTCATAGAGTCTTCGGGTGCCTAACAGAGTTATAGCTTGTCCTATATGGGGCTTAACAGAGGTGGGGCATGTCCTGGAGAATCGTGTCTTCATGCGGGGTCGTGGAGAGGGGCAGTGATTGGCTTGGATCATCTACTAGGCCCCACATCAAGGAATTGTGGATAGGATTAAGCTGCCCAATTGTGCAACAAGGAGTTGATCTCTCATGGATAAAACAACGCACCTCTATAAAGTGTAAGAACTGTGACATGTTACTCCCTGTTCCGGAAGGAGCTACGAACGCGGCAGGAAAGGAACCCCACGAAGGTTCTGGTCAACCTATGAAGGTTGTCGGACATAGTTTTCAGAATAAAAGCAACATTTGAAGAAATGTTTACGAAAACCTGCCTTGCCTACGATCGTTTGTCTGTGGCTGTAGAGATAGTGCATCATACACTCCTTTCTAGTGAACTTGCTGAGTACGCTCGTACTCAACTGTACCTTCTTAACCCTTGCTAGGTTCTAAGCCGTTGAAGACGACGTCAACATCAATTTCTGCTCAAGAAACCGTCATCGGTAGCTCAAGTTCTTCAATAAAGTCAAAGAAGTCAACATATACATTAACCGAAGGAAAGACGAAGATCTTGATTAGATAGGAGTAGATACTCTAGCCTTAACACCTACTGCTGTAGAGCATTGCATTGGTAGCAATTGCAAGCCAAATAGTTTAGATACTAGTCTTGTTAGCCAGATAGTTCTGAGTTATTATTTCTGGTTCTTCTTTGTAAGAAGTTGATTTTCTTCCTCTTTAACCTAGAGTGTTCTCTGGATCCTTTGTAAAGAGTCGAGTTGTAATCTATAGTCATGTCTTGGACCTGCTATGTTTCTGTTGTACCACTCTGAGAATGTAATACTAATGAACGGTATTTTATTGGTGTTATGTCAACGACTATAGTGTACTACATCATGCAGTGGTGTGTTGGGTCACCGCAAGTGCCACACCGTCATTGTCCTCGTTGTCGTTGCTATCCTCGTTGTCGTCAGCGGCACGGCCATCAGGTGGGTTGCGTGGGTGGCAGGGAGGAAGAGGAGGGAGGTGAGCGGTTGGGTTGCGACGGGTGTCGGGAGGAAGAGGGCGACCAGGCATTGCTGTTTTCGAAGGTGCAGTGCTGCCCCACTACTCCACAGGGCTCACCCCTTTTCATAGTGGAGGAGCCGCTCCCAAAAGCATGCGCGAAGCGGCTGGAACCTACTGGAATGGCGGGAACCAGCCAGAACAGGCGCAAAACGACGGCAAAACCCTTTTCCACCGTCTGGGAGACGAGCCAGCGCCATGGGCATGGTCACTGCCAGGCGAACCCGTGCACGGATGCGAGGACACAAGGGAGGATACGCGCGCTCCACGTCTCGTCTAGGGCGACGAATAGCACATATTTGGGCCAAGAATAGAATTGTCCAGACACGGCGTGGCCGTTTGGGTCGGACGGTTGGAGCTGGTTTTCACCGTGCGGGCAGACCAAATCGGTGGAGATGCCCTTAGAATGGCCGGCAGCCAAGGGCTACTGGCCGGCACCAACGAGCAGCTGGCAGATTGGAGTATGCCCTGCAAAAGATGCCAAGGGCTGAAGCACGTCTAGGATGCATGCATGGATGCTACGTTGGAGGCTGTTTGCTTTTCTCGGCCACAAAGCTTTGGTGTCAGCCCCTCTGCGTCGTACAGCACTCTAGCTGTAGCTGGGTTCACCTCTGATGTTTGCCAGTTTCGTCGCAGTCACGCTGCGAGCGAATCTCTTGGCTGGATCCACACCCTGCCCTCCTCCTATCACCTCTTCCACTACCACCACGTAGTCACTGCTGCAATGCAAATGCTCCCCCTGGTCCTGGTTGGTTGACAGGCCGCATACCATACAACACGCCGAGGACACACCACGGTCCACGGGGCTAGTACGTAGGCCGCGCGCAGGCGCAGCTCGCCGTGCGTGCCGGTCGCGGCGGGGCACCCAGCACAGGGGCTCGGCACTGTGCGCCGCTGCTCGACTCCGAGTGGCCACCGAGAGTGCACGCTCAGCCCTGTGTCCTGTCCTGTCGTGACAGGAGGTTCCCTCCAGATTACTGCAGCCAGTCCCCATCCACCTGTTACACGTACTACGTACATGCCACAGGCGTTTGCACAAATCGCGTACTTGCCACAGCCAGCTCCAAATTTCATTAAAAAAAAGCTCACTGGTGCTCAAGAGCATGGATGAATTTTCGCCCGTGCATCTCAACTATCTCAGCAACAGCAGGATATTACATACCCAACAAAGCAGGGAACCAACATTGTATAGAATGCAATTCAATGTAAATAGACTGTCGATAAATTTTATCCCAGTTATAACGAACAGTACTAGCTTGCTTCCCCAGGTCTGTTTTCAGAAGCCAACCACAGATAAAACAAAGGAACAATGTTTCGGAATAGGGACCCCAGTGAAGCCGAGGCATATAACTAAGAGCCGTCCCCCCTCCGGATCGCCAGGGATGGCAGCCTCGGCATAGGGGGAAAACGATTTTCAGGTCTCATCTCAACGAATCGAACGAATGGTTGTCGCGGATCATCGATCCTACTCCTTGGAGTTGCGGTAGAAGTCGACGCAGGTCTGGCACCCGCACTCGGTGAAGCGGCACATCTCGCACCCGAAGCAGACACACTTCATGCAGCCGGTGCAGGACGCAGCGCGGGAGCAGCCCTTCAGCACCTTGCGGCTTCCTCTCTCCTCGTCGTCGTCGCAGCTCATCCTGGTGGTGTCAACCAAAGAGATAGTCAGGTTGGCACTTAATATGAATTCATGCAACATACATGGATGCATGCAACATACATGGCAAGTTAATAAGATTGAAATACAGGCAACAAATAAAACAAAACGCTGTGTCTAAGATCAAGGTGATACAAATCAAATCAAATCAAATGGTCCTGCTTTTAGATTAAAAATAAGCAAAAGGGAAACGATAGGCCACAAACCATCCTTCATTTTTTTTTAAATGCTGTTATATGAACGTGCATTGCAGTTAAAGGCCACATGGATGTTCACTGTGCAGAGAACTGACATTGCAGGCAACAAACTTGCACAACATGCATTACAAGGCAGCAGCTTCCGTTTCTACTTGCAAGTTCCTAGAGAGATTTGTGTTAATTCGACTAAGCAGTCATTTGTACTTTCGTTTGAAGTTGCCTAAATACTTGGTAGCTAAGTGCAAATTCCTGCTTAGCAAAATTAGTGAAGATGATTTAATTATGAATTTTTGCAGTAACACAGGTATAGCATATTAGGTTGCAGCGGCCTGCGGCACACAGCAGGCAGTACCAGTAATAATGGTAAGGATTAGTAGTACTACTACTCCCTCCGTCTCGAAATATGTCGAAGATTTGTCTAAATTCGCATGTAACTATACACTAAAACATATTAGATACATGCAAATCTAGCCAGATCTCCGACATCTATTTTAAGATGGGGGAGTAGTATTATTACTACTATTATTAACTAGGTGTCACTTTCCACAGTTGAGACAAACAACCATCTCAAAGATACTTTCTACAAAGTTGGGCCTACAAAGGGAATCCACCTAGCCACTAGTATTTATCAATTCACATCAATCCATCTACCAGGAAATCTATATAAAAATAGCAGCTATGAGAATGACCGGATAACACCAATAAAAAATATCAGGTCACACTACTCTAAGGAAAAGAGCACAGAAGCAATCAAGTTGACATAAAAAAAAGCTGTAGCTTTTGTCCTCCAGGTGCAACACACATACCTGTCAGTTGTGAAATCTGCACATGTCCAGTTAACCTTCGCAAGAGCATCATGGTAAACACGACACTCTTCCTTGGTCCTGAGCTTAAACCTCCTCTCCTTGTCACATCTAGTGCAACGGATGAACTCATCCCGGTGTGACAGACGTCCATTACGGCCTTTGTTTGAACCATTGTGTGACTGGTTGTAGTATTTGAGCAGAACTGTCTTTGAGAGTGGAACCTTCTCTCCTTGAACCATGGCCCACACGTTGTTCCTCCACTTTCCTGCAGTCTCCCTTCCAGAGTGCTTCTCAAACGCTGAAGGAGTCAACTTATCTGGAATTTCAAAGTACAAACTTCAATGACAATTCTTCCTGAATAATTAATTGTGATATCAGAAATATTTAAACAGTAAAAATAATTTCTGCCGCGATGAAATAATCTTAAAAAACATGACTTCTCTATGGGAGCAACGTGTGTGAGATGTCACTCCAGCAAAGAGAGCACTTTACACGTTCACACAAGTAACTTCCTAAGAGGATGGGTGATTCTTTTAAGCAAGGAGCACCCCATGTCTGTACTCAGATCAACAGACATCTTACTGAAGGGCACCGTCATATAACTTATTAGCATAAGGAACTGCATATTTTGAATGCAGGGCCTCTCACCTTTGTTAAATCACACTTCTATCTAGATTTCATAAAAAAATCCTTGGAAGCTGGAAGGTGCTAGCATATGGAAAGTAGTAAAGGATGCTATCAATCCCTTTCTTTTCCATGTATGTTATTTCACCCATTTCTTCCATGAAAGTTACGAATATGGCAAGATCAAATAAAGACTCACACTTGACGAAAGATAAGAAGAGGAATGACTGTTAAACCTGTGCTACAAATATTTTGGGTGGCAGGCACTGAATTATGTATGCAGACTCTGAACTCATACGAATATGCAGACAATGCAGACTCTGAACTATAGTGCAGTGTACAGTAAAACCCTCAGCGGTAGCATGATCATCGTCTACAAAGGTCAGTACGGATACATGGAAAGACATACATCAGATATGGAAAAGAAAAATGCATCCTTGACATCTGCCAGAAATAAATGTTAGGACGATCAGGTAGCAACAGAGAACAGAGACAGAAGTAAATCTTTCCAGCCCATTCAATGCGAAACACAAGCATCCGATGTCAGTTCCAGTGACAGACATAGAAGTCAACTAGTAGTACATGCAACTCCAAGCCAGGAACATGGGCTAAGCGAACCCAACATACTACTGCAGCCGATAGATGCAAAAGGAGACCTCAAAATAAGCAGAGACAGTAACAGCGTATTTGTTCTGAATGATGTACATTGTGTGAACAGAGAAGGCAATCCGATCATCATCAGCAGCATGCAAGAGAGTACACGATGCAAACTACGTGCATCAGGTAGTAAGTACCACGGAAGAAACGCTTCCATGAACATGTGCTAACTACCAGAGGACCTGCAGAGGTAGCAGCATGAAGGTTCAGGTAAACCGAAGGAATGATGCAGTGCAGGAGACATTACTCGCTACAGATATCCTGACACGATCCAGAGCAAGAACGTCGAGCCAGAGCAACAATGCATGGTACCAAGTAGTACTACAGGTCAGGCGACGCCGCGCAGGAGCCGCGCCGACGCGCATGTACCGGCATTGCATGCAGATCGACTTGGGCCGTGACCAAAAGACCAAACACCGTCAGTGCATCGATGCACGGACATGAAATCAAGAAGTGAAAGAGAAAAATAAACAAGCGACGTGGGTTGTATGGTGGTGGTGGTGGGGCACGAACCTTCACGGCAGCCGGGCGTACAATCGCAGCTAATCTCAAGCTCGCCAGACGGGTAGATGAGGAGGCGGCCTACGGCGTCGCCGTAGCGGCGGCTGGTGCATCCGCACATGACCTCCACGAAGTCCTCGCCCAGGCGCACCCCGGTCACCTCCTGAAGCTCCTCCTCGCTGAACAGCGCCGCCCCGCCTCCGTTCGCCGCAGCCATGTCTCCCACAAAGGACAGGAAACAAACTCTTGACAACTCAGGAAAAAAAGAAGGACCAGAAAAGCGATCTGGCCCGCGTCAAATCAAGAAACTACTAGACACCGATCAGATGACGATACGGGGAAGGCAAAACCGGTGGATCAAAGTAAAAGGAAGTTAGGCAAGTAGGTGGACAGGAGATGGGAAATATATAGAGGTTGGGAAACTGTGGAGGAACAGGAACCAAAGCGGCGCCTTTCCACAAGGAACCGCGGCGAATTGGGTTCCCACCAAATCTTGACGAGAGCGATCTCCCAAAAGGCCCAGCGAAGAATAAATGCAAAGGCGGCTCCTCTTTCCTGGAAGGGGATATATGATCCGAGGCAAAGAACCACAAGCAGACAAGGCAAGAGCTAGCTGCGCAAAGGCGAGACTCCTTTTCTGGAAGAAGGGATTTGGGGGGCTTGCTCCAGATCGCCGGAGAAACGGCCCGAAAAAGCGGATCTGGATAAGGGGCGCCCCGGATTCAAGGAATGCCTCCTGCTCCGACTCCACCCCTCTCGATGGCTATGGCTGTGGGGGCTTTGGAGAGGGAGGGGAGGGGGAGGAAGAGGTGGAGAGGGGGGAGGAAGGAGGAGGATAGGAGATGGAGCTCTGGCCTGTGCTGGTGCTGTGGGCTTTTAACCTATGGACGGATGGGAGGATGGTTATGTTTGTGTGCGTCTCTTCTCCACGAGCCCTCGCTATTCATCAACTGTGCCTCTACTGTTTTCCATTATTGCTATTCGGAACTGTTCACTGATAATTCGCAAAAAAATGTGCAAATAGATTGAAATAGCTAGAATTTGAGGATAGCTATAAGAAAAAATTGATATTGATTTGAACAATATATCTACTAGATTTTTTACAATTAAATGCATGAGAACAAGGTGGTGGCGGCAGTGGCGGCGGCGGGGGGTGGGGGTGGATCTCAGTAAGGGTACCTAGCCTGACCTAGGGCACGGCCATTCCTCTCGGGTTCGGTGGGCCACATATGACATATATGGGGCCTAACTCGTTATATTGTGACATATTATGTTTTATGCGGTCCAGTAAGAGGCCCATTATACTAAGCCGAAAGCGGCGAATACTAAGCCGAAAGCGGCGAGCTAAAATATATACATATGCCACCAGAGTTTCATGAGTACTTCGACCACAGATCTAATTAGATAACAATATAGAAGAAGTAAATTCTTATATTGATCGCTATTCTCGAATTCACTCTAGGGAAAATGGGTCACGATGACTTGTTATGTATATAAGACCAAATCTCATCTCAGCTAAGATACATCAACCATAGTTTGCCGTAGCATATACTTCCCACAAATTCACATGACCTAGGTTAGGAGTAGCAATAGGTCAAGCTAGTTTAAAAAAAAAGATGGGTAGAACATGGGCTCCATCTTTCCATTGTTTCACATTTTCTCTATGATGAATAACTCTTATGGAACATGTATAGGTTGATAATTTTGGACATTAGTTTTACATTAGTAACCACATATGAGGATGCCATTCCATGTCTCTAGATTAAACTAAAGGTGATAAATATCATGGGACCGTTCCTATTGTTTTGTTGAAAGAACTAAAGATGGTAATGAAACAAGAGTACCAAGCTAGTGTTGTTTCTTTGGTTCTATGTGGGCCCTAGGGGTCTATCGGTTTTGCATGATTATGGCATAGTAATAATAGGGGAAAATAAATAATATGATATGAATGCATGTGCAAAATAGTGACTGAAAAAAAAAGCAAGAGTTTTATAAACATGTTTGTTTAGCTTGCATAATTAGAAAAAACATATATCCTAATAAAACAGTGTGAAAGTAGTGTTTGTACCGTGCGTCGGCAGCCTGCGCCGCGCCACGGACCATGGACTGGGCATGGATCCGCCCCTGCTAATAGTTAAATCAAAGTACATTATGACATGAAATACTGTAATTAGAATGTTATCATGCCGCTAAACATCATGTCCTCTTACTTCATGCAGGCATAGCAATAATATAAAGAGGATAAGCAATCAAGGTAGCTTTTGCTTTGTTTTTTCTCCTTATTTCATCCTTTTTGATCTGTACAAATAATTAGTGGTGCCAATGGTGAATTTCACTGTATTCTTTACACTTTCCTTATGAACCAAGGATGCCAAAGAGTTCAACATCGCAAGACTCTCCATCGTACAAAAACAGGCTAAGAATTCCTAGGTCACAATGCTAGCTAGCTCTTTCCATTTGTGAAAGAGTTACAAGATTATACTAAGCTACTCTAGGGTTTTATACCGCTTTATTTTTAAGAGTGTAGTATGTCTTAATGTCACTTACCAATGTTCTGATTTCTGAGTGCTGTTAGCGGCTAGTCATGTTAGCTTTCTTTTTTGGAAATTCTTAATGCTTGAGTACTATATTTACCGGATAAAAGGGCTCTCATCTGCCACTTGAGATAACTTAAATAATCCAGTGGGGTGTGTCACCTCACCTAGTAGTAGTAATACCCATTTTCGTTTGATGGAACATTTTGGAAAGAAAAAAAACGCAAACGTCTGCCGACTTTTCGCTCAATAGCGTGGCCGACCCGAAGCGATTCCACGGCCCTACGACGCAGCGTTCGACATGGCGCATGGTTGCGGTGGAGCCCCTGGCCAGGCGAAGCCTCGACGCTGGATCCTGATACGGTGGGGAGGCTGTGGCTGGCGAAAAAGGGAAAAAAGGGCAAAAAGGGCGCGTGTCGCCGGGCCCCGCGCCTGCGAGTGAGCGCCCCAACTCCCGAGGCAGGAACGGTGACGCGGAGGCTGGCTGGCTGGCTGGCTCGGCGGGCCCGAGAGGTGCGCGGCGCGGCGCGGCGTGGAGATATACGAATTTTCGTGACGCGACTGCGCGGCTCGTCGCGCCGTGCGCGTGGCATGACCCGCCTGTGTGCGGCGAGCCAGGGCGTTTTCCGTCGGGTTTGGCAGTGCTGCAGCCCTGCTCCTGCTCCTGCTCATGCCTGCTGCGCCTGCCCGGCGGTGTTGCGTCTCCCGTTGGCCTTCTCTCAGCTTCTCGGTCGCCGGGCTGTCTCGTGCTCGCCGTGGCGAACGTGCGCGTCGGTGGATCCTGACAATCTACACGGGCCGTTCGCCGTGGACCGTGGGCAGGATGGGTGGAGAATGGGTGAGCAGCGCCGGTAGCTACGGTCTACCGTCTACGGCTTTGTCGCTGCGGTCTTGTACACACTCGCGCGAACCGTGAAGAATTCCCGCTCCTGGGCACGTTGTTGCAGCTGTACCATCTGAGCGGAAATACTAGTAGGATATGGACAAGGGTACTCACCATCGCATGTCGTGTTTTTTTCCCGAAAATTCAAACCATCTATTAAGAATCATCCAAAGTAATATAAAGGTAATTATTACAAATAGATTCTTCTACCACCTAGCGACGGAGACACTACACTAGCGTGAGTCGAAGTTGCACCGCCGTCCTCGTCCCTCCATCACCAGAACCGGGAAAGCTTATCGTAGAGGAAACTGTTGTAGTAGACTGATAGAAGTCGTTGTGCTAAGAGCATCTCTAGCAGATACCGCATATTTGCCGGCCCGCCAATTTTGGCGCCGATATGCGGTACCGAGACCAAAAATAGCATTTTCAGATACCGCAAACGGGCAGATTCCGCAATTTTTTCACGGGTTCCTGCATCGAGGCCATCCGCCCCGCATATATTCGGTGCGGGAGGGGATGCAGGAAACCGTATCCATTTTCCCCTTCCTCCCCCACCTAGAAATCCTCGCCGCCGCCCGCCCTGTCTCCAATTCCAGCCGACTCCGCCGTCGAAAAACACATCTCTGCCGCCAACCTCAGTGTCCACCCCATCTTGCCATGGCCAGCCAATCGAGCCGCGATTTGGGCGGATGTGGTCGCGCTTCTCTAGGCCGCGGAGGGAGCTCCGACATGCGAGCTCGCCCGCCGCTGCCGTCGAAGGAGGAGGAGCGCGAGCGCCTCCCCGTTCAGGGACACGGCGGCGGCCCACCCGCGGGACCCCACCGCTTTCGCCCGACGATGCCGCGGACGAAGCAGAGGAGCTGTTGTTGGCCGAAATGTGCGCCCTTCGGCCGATCATCCGCGAGCCTACTGTCAACGACGAGAAGGAGGAAGTCTTGGTCACCGATGCCAAATTCCACTCGTTGTGCACCGCGGGCATGCAGATCGTGCAGCGCCGGAAGAGCCGCCGCGACGCCCGCAGGACGAAGAAGCGTGATCTTCTCCGTGTCTGTCGCCTCTCCCTCCACGAGCATCGAGGGCGGCTCGAGGCCCTGGAAGCCGACTTACCCGACGAGTTCTTCACCGCCGACGACTACGACAATGCTGACACCGACGAGGAGTAAGCGTGCACCGTCGCCACCATTGATGATCCGGTGAGTAGGTACCGTCGATGGGGCTACCTAGATGCTAGGTGAAGTCTGGATGTAGGGCGCGGAATCAATTTCTGCTAAACTTTAAATGTAGATCTAGATGATCAAAACCTACTCTATATAATCTGGCGCCAATGTGTGATGATTTTTAAATATGCAGTTTGGATTAGTGTATCTGTTCCGACCCACCTTCCATACCGCAAACCAGGTTTCCGGTTTATCGCATCCGCCTTTTGCAGTACCACGGGAATATGGTATCTACTAGAGATGTTCTAAGCTCAAAAGGACCAGCGCACCAGAGCAGCAATCATCACCGAAGATGACAACCGTAGATCGGAAGAGACTGGCCTCAAACCACACCAACGTATACGAAAAACGACCAGATCCGAAGAGATTATCTATACAAACGACTCCATGTCCTCCATTGACACTAGATGCACCACCAAAGCGAGGGTAGGACGGGAATGACCTTATTCTGACTTCAAGATGTAGCCACCGCCTCACCATCTCGGAGAAGACACTAAAATATAACCTAACCGAAGAACGAAACCCCCCCCGATGGCTAGAGGTCGTGTTCCGCCATGCCTCCAAGGTCCGAAGGCCACCAGAGACACACAGACCGAAGAGGGGTAAGAAACCCTAGATGGGTTTTAGACGGTGGCTCCCCGATCACCTTTCCTAATCGTACCGGTTCGGGATGTGTTTTTGTCATGAGCTGCCTTAACGATGTCGCACAATTGTCTAGATACTTAGACATTTTTGTATTGTATTGATACATTTAAATTTAGATAAATATGACATCTTTTTCCGGATGCAAATTTAAAAATACCAAAAAATAGTTTTCGAATGTAGAGACTGCACGCATGTGCATGCCAAGTTTTGCTTCTAGATTCGAAAGTATGTAAATCATGTGAAAATGACAAAGTTTTCAGTGAAGAGTACACGTGTTTTTCTATGATTCCCTCTAGCATAAGTTGATAATTGTTCGTAACTTACCGATGAGAATACTGAACTTAACTATGGAGTCAAATAAATTAAGTTTTGAACATTGTAAAACTTCAGATTCAGAAATACCATGGTTCCAAAAATTCACTCTCCTATGTTGAGTACTCTTTTACCATAAAGGACGCTTTCGTGGGCAGGATACAAGTAGATCAGTGGTTTGTACGCGAGGAGCAGAAAAAACAAGAATTCCTCCGCTTCTTCTTCTACTTCTCAAGAGCATCTCCAACAACTCATCTAAAAATTTCCCTCCTACCAAAAAAAATGCCTTTTCAGTATCTGGGAAAAACCCAGCTCCAACATCTTATCTAAAAATGTCCTTCTTACCTAAAACTGCTATTTCGGTGACCGGAAAAAACAGATCCAACGTTTGCCGTTGGGGCCTGGCTGGCTACCGCGTAGGTCGTCCACCACCACTTTCAAGCAAACCGTCAAGGTCAATTCGGCAGCAGATGGCCCTCCTGCGCTTGACCTAGCTGAGGTCTGCCACCCCCGTCGACCTCGTCCCCGAGCCCAACTATAGCGTCAATTCGGCCGATCTTGTCATCCATGGTCTTCGCGGACCTTGCCGCCACCCTCAGGGGTGTACCTAGGTTCATCTTGCAGGGGTCACATGACACCTGGTCCAACTCCATTTTCTTTGAGACACTACATGTATTTCAAATGAGTGACACCCTAAATTCAGATGAAAAATTGTGTATGATCTATTAGAGGACACTAGGTCATTTTTTGTCTAGGTCTGCCCTGGCCACCCTACCTCGTCTTCAATGGGCATGTCACTACCCCTGCCTCGTCCCCGGGGTCCTTGACGGAAACCGATGCTGCTACCCGCAAGGTAGATGTGCAAGTTTGTCACCTTTAGGGTACCTCTATTTCTGCCTAGTTCAAACAAATGAAACTAGTTTTCCCAAAAGTTGTGATTTGTGAGAATTTAGTACAGGGTTCTCTAAAGGTTACCCACTTGCATCATTATCGCAAGGTGCTCATCCATTTGCCTAAAAAGTAAGTTTTACTTTATTTTTGCTTTTCTTTGTGAAACCAGGGTAAATTTATTAGCTATTTGAATTAATGTGATTTGTTTGTGTAGATGAGTTCGGTTTGATGAAGAATTGGGCTACTGCTCAACATCTCATCATATGAGGAAGAAGATGAATGTTTTGAAGATGAAATGAGATATGTGGACACTCACCGATAGCTTAAAGATCGCGTGTATGACTATATGAGTGGTGAAAGCGGAATGGACAATAAGATCATTGATTTTGTATTTCGGTTTTCAAGAACTTTCTGGTGCATCAATTTGATGCATCAGCTCCGTGTTTGAATGATGGAAATCGTGTTTTAAACATTATGTAGTTTTTTTTTCTTTTTTCTGAAAATTTATTTTAGTCAATTTGAAGTAATTATATGATGACTCGATTAGCATGTGCTCATTAAAAACAGAAGCACAAATAAAGCAATTCAGTTTTTGAGCACCCATATGTGGGTAAGATAAAAAAGAATAAATATATGCTTACACAATCTTCTTATTTTCCCAAAACCACTTTTCTTACCTAAAATATGGGTGAGTTATAGTATAGATCAGGCCTCCGCACACGACGGAAATCGCCTTTCACACACGGTGAATCAAACCGTCACTACATGGGGTGGGTGATGAGCCCCTACTACGCTGACGATTCCAGGAATCATGTGTGAAGAAGCACACGATCCACAAAACCCAACCTTCTGCGAATATTTGGACTTTCGCATACGCCTTTCCGACACAATTCGTGTCCGATTGTGTATGGTAGCAAACGAGTTGTGTTGATTCCTCGTATGTGTTTAAATATTATTACAAACACTTAAATACATAGTTCTATGCTGATTGGTACTATTCCACACGATTTTACCCTGCAGATCTAAGTTAAAGAGCATTTCATGAGCGCTAGTGTTTTGTGTATTAGATAAAAAATACTAAGAATATTTTAATTGTGTGTTGAGTGCTGCATATAATTCTTCCCAAAAGAGATCCTGGTCAAATAAAGCAAAAGAAAGATTTTATGCCGGATAATCCACCCTAGGGAAAATCGGCTAAGGACCAGGCGCACGACGCTCGGAAGGGGGGGTGGATTATTGGCTGAATATTTGGCACTCGGTCGGATGTTTTCCTAAGGCCAGTTATCCGACCCCTGCTCTGCCCGAATTATCCGCCGCTCCCAAGAATCGACTAAGGACCAAGTGGCGACGCTCTGATGGGGTGCGGATAATTTCCTCAGATATTTGGCCAGGGCCAGAATTTGTGCCTTGACCGGATAGTCCGCCCCTCCCAACGGGCCGGATTATCCGGCCCCTAGGGAGTTCCGCCATAGACCATAGGCGCAACGCTCTGATGGGGGAGGATGTTTGGACCAGAGTATTTGCTCCAGGATGGATATTTGCCCCCGACCGAATTATTCGGCCCCCACTCAAGCCAGATTATCTGGCCCCATTTGACCCCAATGGATTCATCTCAAGAGGGGCTACAAATACCCCTCCCCATATTCAACATGTGCCCTCTCAAATCTGACGAAAAAAGCAATGTACTATTGAGCTTAAATTTCCACAAGCTCTCCCCATTCAACTATCTGAATGTCTTGATCTTTGGAGAATCAAAGGAGGGGCCTTGATCTACATCATCACCGAAGAGATCTTCATTTCCCTTTCATTCATTTGAGGGCCCTTCGATATAGAGTTTCATTTAAATTTCTAGATCTCGGTTTCGTGTTTTGATAAACTTGTTTATTGTGGCAGCTTGTTGTCATCTCGGGAGCCTCCTATTTAGTTGGGGATGTGTGCCATGGTCTTGTTGTAAAGGCGTCGGTTCCTGCCTTAAAAAGTACCATATAGTGGAAAGGTGGATTATACCAATTGTGGCGATATCCATCGGAGAACAAGGTGAGGCCTACTGTGCCGTGGTGGTCTTAGTACCGCCCACCCCTCTAATGTAGATGTACTTCCCCTAAAATGGAAGGAACTACGCTAAAACTAATCATGTGTCTCCGCGTTCTCCACTCTCAATTACCTCGTTCCTCTCACTGCATTTACTCGTTTATGAAATGGATCGTATGGGCACCTAGAGGGGGGGTGAATAGGTGCTACTTCAATTTTTAATGCTTTTTCAACTTTAGGCTTGACACGAAAGGTAAATTCTCTAGAAATACTACTATGGAGAATTTCTCTATATGCAAACCTAACTACTAGCGAGTAAAGGCGAGTGAGATAGAGGAACAAGTAAACCGTAGTGGAGCACGCAGAGACACGGGATTTGTTTTATCGCAGTTCCTTCCTTATTAAGGGAAGTACATCTGTGTTGGAGGGGTAGGCGGTACTAAGACCACCAAGCCACAATAGGCATCACCCTGTTCTCCGATGGATCCCTTTACCAAAGGTCTGATCCACCTTTCCACTATAGGAACCCTTCGAGGCGGGAACCGGCCCCTTTACACAACTAGTGGGGCACAACTCCACAACCAAATTGGAGGCTGCTGTAATGACAACAAGTTGCCACAAGAACAATAGTTATCAATAACAAAACACAAGATCTAGATATTAACGAGAGTACTAGATCAGGGATTTCTCCAAGTGAATGGAAAGGAGTTGATGCGCTTGATTCGTGATGACAATGTATGATGTCTCCTCCTTCAATTCCCCCAAAGGTCGAAGTCTTCGGGTGGTTGAAGTGGGAGATCTAGAGAGAGAGCTTTTAAACATGTCTGATCTTTTCCGAATGAACCAAGAGGGCTGACAGGAGGGGAAGACGTGGTTTTTATACCCCCTGCCCAGATGGAGCCGTTGGAGCTTTTTGGGGGCGGATTATCCGGCCTAAGTGAGGGCCGGATTATCCGGCCCGAGGAAAACTCCACCCCAGCCTTGGACAATCTAGGGAATAATCCACCCCAATCACAGCGATGCGCCATGCCAGCCCTTGCTCGTCTCCTGGGGGCCGGATTATCCGGCCCAAGGTGAGGGCTAGATTATTCGGTCAGGGAAAAAAGTCCGCCCCACTTCAGATTTTCTAGGGAGAAATCCGCCCCCAGTCAGAGCGTCGTGCCATGTCAGCCCTTGCTAGTCTCCTAGGGGCCGGATTATCCGGCCCAAGGTGAGGGCCAGATTATTCGGTCCGGGGAAGAAAATCTGCCCCACTTCAGATTTTCTCGGGGAAAATCCGCCCCGAGTCTTAGACTCGCGCCATGCCAGCCTTTGCCAAGAGGGTCAGGCCGGATAATCCGGCCCTTGATGGGGGCGGATAATCCGGCCCCCAAACACTATAAACATTTCCCTGCACACTTAGCACACATAAGAAAACTCCATGGTATTGTTATCTAACACACAAAACATAGGGAACCATGAAATGTTCTTTCAATCTCCTCCTTTTTGGTGTTAGATGACAATACTAAGATTTGCAGGATAGTTCTCAAGACAACAATATTTAATGAATGAAAAAGACTCCCCCTCAATGTGTGCATAATAAAATTTGCATTTGATTACAAATACACACAAGAAGGTACATGTCTATTTCATTGAAACATACGCAAAATATTCATACCACCGATAGAGAGATAGAGGCGTCCTCAATATATCATAAGAATATCCAATGATAGCCATAATGAGCGCCTCCCTTGATATAGATATCCAATATAGCCAATATGATAGATGGATCCATAAGGATAATCCACAAGATAAATCCAGAGCCACACAAACATAGTCTCATACAGAACAAATCACAAATAAAAGTTCAATGCTAAATGGGCACAAGCGAGAGAAAGACCGAAGAGATAAAGTGCAAATTCTTGTGCCCGACCCATACAAATCCATGAAGACCTAATAGAACTACTTCTCCTTTGGCATCGAAACACCAAAAAGGAAGAAGAGCGATGCTAGCTCCCCAAAGGATCACTCGTAGTCATCATCGTCGTCCTCGTCCCCATCCTCGTCCTCATCCTCAAGCTCGTCAGTGTCATCCTCCTCATCATCAATAGTGGCCGTGGAAGGAAACAAGTCATGCTCAATCTCACCATAGTTGAGCCCAGAAGAAGAATTCCACTGAGCATATGGTGTGGGAGTAGTAGGAGTAGGGGGATCGCCTGATGCTCCTGACACATGGTGGAGAATGAGCTACTGAGTGTGAGCCATCTCGTGGCGCTGCTTGTACGCCTCATACTGTCCCTTGCGAGTGTCCACTCCCATGCAAAGAATGTTCCGCTGGAACCAATTCAGCTTCTTGATCTCACGAGCAATAGGAGGCACTGGGGGGCTACGAGCACTGGCACGAGCATCCCTCATGAGACCCTCATGAGCAAAAGATGGGTGAGAGGTCTTCCTAACCTTGTTGTAGATCTTCTTTGCCTTGTGTTCCACATCGATGTTAAACTCTTTAGTGGGAAGCAGGTGCTTGATCAGCATCATAATGTATGGAGCATAAGGGATGGATAGCCTATTGAACATGGCATCAATCAACTCATGGTAAATAAAGTCCATCACATCCAGCTTGTAAGAAACAAACTCATCCTCACAAGACGCAACCTCATGAGAGAAGGCAAGAAGCTGAACCAGGTGACCACGAATACTGTCATTGTTCCCTCCACTCGGGGTGATAGAATCACGGAAGAGTCCCACCAAGCTAGTATACAAAGGATAAAGACCAGCAAAGGTGCCCACAATACCATTCTCAACTATGCACGGAGAGAGAACTGCATCTTTATTGGGCTTGAGTTGGGTGATGATACGGTGGCCACTGGCACGATCCCTGTTGCAGAAGGAATATCCAAGCACCTAGCAAAAACACGAAAATCAGCTTGCATAGGCCTGTCACGAGTCATCCACTTCATAGTGCGGTGCTCATCACCACAAATAACCAAGGTGGAGAAGAACTGCTTCACAATATCTGAATCATAGGACCAGTGAAGGGCCATGAGATGATGCAACCCCATCCTCTCAGTCACATACAATGCATCAACAAGTTGAGGATTTTTCATGGCCTCAGCAATAATCAGAGGATGCATAGGCCGAATCTTCTGTCGAGCATAAACATCTTCATAGATACCCTTTTGTTCAGCACACCAAAAGCGAGAGTCACCCAGCTCAGTATCATGCGCCAATTCATCAAACAGATCATGATGACGAATGGAAGAGAAAGTAATAGGATCCATCTTCTTATAGTCAATCTTGGGCTCTTTGCCCTTCCTCTTGGACACACCCTTCCTGGTTCTATCCCTCTTTGCTTGTTCATCCATGTGTTTTGCCTCGTTCTTCCTTCTCATCAGCTCAACCTCGTCCACTAAGTTACCCTCATCGTCGTCCCGAAAGTATTTAGCACGAGGACGACGCGTGTAGGTCTTGGGAGCACTGGAACCACCTGTAAAGCGAACAAGACGGATAGCATGGGGATAAGCACACACACAAGTCCAAGAGAGAACGTAGAAATAGTAGGCAAACAGTCCATAGTCCAATCATACACAATGCACAAAATCCATACGAAACTGAAGCAGTTTTGACTCTGTCAGGCTGGATTATCCGGCCTGGCCAGGGGCGGAAAGTCTGGCCCTGGAAGAAAATTTCAGAATCGCCTAGATTGAATGCAAAAACATAGATCAGGCCTAGATACCGCAAGACTACAATTTCTACATGAAACAACAACCTTCTAGACAACGTTCCACCCAACAAGTGACACATCAAGCCAACGATGGGGAGAGACGGAGTTACCCTCACTCATTGGAGGAAGAACGCGGAGGAGAAGGTGCCCGGAGGAGCGGAGAAGAAGATCCGGGGAGGCCCGGAGAATCCGGCGGCCGGAGAGGCTCCGGGGAGGGTGGGGGTGAAGGGTTCCATAGCAGAAAACAAAACATTTCTATCTACTCGAACACTAATACCAGGACCTATACTATGTAGACATAAATAACGGAGGAGAGAGATGATATTCATACCTTTGAAGACCGAGGCACGCCTTACGTAGGAAGGCGTATATTGATGAAGACGAGCAGCACCCCAAGTGTGGTGCCTCCGAAGTTCGTCACATGTCCGGTGTATGAGACGTCAACCGGACTCCGATCCAGCTGAGCAGCGGAAGAAGTAGATGCCGGATCGCTGATCACACGACGGTGGTGTGAAGGTGGAGAACTCACCCACGAGGTCCTCCCTAATATTACGGAGAAGTCCTCAATGGATGAGAGATGAGAGAGAGAGAGAGAATGAGAGGGAATGAGATGATTCCAAAGGGGGAGGGGAGACCCCTATATATAGTGGGAGGAAGGGCGCACCACCTAGGGGCCAGGCGGTGTGGGATTAAACCCCACACCCGCCAGCCACCTAGGGGCAGCCGCTGGCCCTAGGTGGGCCCCACTTGGGCGGCCCACCAAGCCCAGGTCGACTGGCCACCTCTCCCTAGGCGCCATGCCTTATTGGGCCTCCCTTCGGGTGAGGCCCATTAGCATTATGAAGCCTTTAATAATAAAATAAAATATGTATTTAATATTAATTCTCCAATTAACATTTAAATACACATATTATATTATTCCTTCACTCCGGAACACCTTCTGGACCCCTTCCGGTCTCCATTGGATGTTACCCGGAACTATTCCGGTTTCTCTCTCTCTATTTCTCCTACGATACCTCATCTACCCTAAGCATCCCTACCCTTAAGCGTGACATCCTTCGGTTTGGAAACACTCCAGACATGATTAAGACTACTCTCACATCAGTGATCAATAGAGGGACCTAGATGGCCATGTGACCCCCGTGCGTTTCATGAATATAATCGCTCGAACCGTGAGATAGTCGTTTCCCGTTCCCTTTGTCATTCGATACCTAATTCATCCGAGACTTGATCTTTAGTATCTCCATACCTTAGTTCGGTCTTGTTACTGATGAACTTGTTTTCTCGTTCTCATGTCGTTGCTGTTGGAAATATGCCCTAGAGACAAATAGTTATAAGGGTTATTATCATATTTTGTATAGTTTATGATTAAGTTTTATATCATGATATAACTGTATTGAGTGGAAACATCAATACACGTGTGATATATAAACAACCAGGGGTTCCCAGTGAAACTCTAGTCACTGGTTCATTGCTCCACAGATGATCAAGTTTCCTGATCATGTGGCATTTATGCCAGTTGGAAATGGAGTCAACTCATTCTGAGAATGACATGATGAACCAATACCCAACCTAAACATCGTGACCTGATCATGTCATGAAGTTCAAGTTACGATGATTAGAAATGGATCCTCGTAGACTATTCCTTAGACCGTGAGGCCATATCAATCACTGTCTCCCGAGAGTGCTTAGATAGCATCAAGCGCCACTTGGTAATACAGTGGTTATAAAGGTGTGTTCAGGTACTCTGAGTAAACCGTAGAGGAAATATTTTTCAAGAGCGGGATTTGTCCATCCATGTGACGAGAAGATACTCAAGGGCCCACTCGGAGAAGTTATATCCAATAGCTGCGCAGCATGTGATTTGATCACATGGATATCACTTGTCAGAACAAGTCAAGTAGCATTGTTCGGTAACGAGATTGAACACGACATGGTGATGTCATTGATCAGATCTCGGGCAATGCAAGTATCGAGAGACAAAGGAAATAAGACACGACTGTCCCGGTTCAAACGACGAAAGATCTTTGTGGAACGCATAGGGGTCACATGGCCATCCAGGTCCCTCTGTCGATCATTGGTGCGGGAGTGTCCCGACCATGTCTAGAGTGTTCCCGAACGGTGGGGTATCACGCTTAAGGGCTTGATGATGCCTAGAGAGTGTTTATAGGATTGGAAGAATTGCCGAAGAATAGTAGAGATAAAATAAAGGAAGGTTTTTGGTAAGTCCGGAGGATGTCCGGAGTGGAGGTGGAAGGTGTTCCATAGCCACGGAGATTGAATAATATGTGAATGAATGTTAAATATTGATTTAATCATTTATTCATAATTATTTAATAAAAGAGAAAATCAATTGAAAGGTTAAAAAGCTTAATGGGCCAATTCTTGGAGGGGAGAGGGCCCATTAGGGAAAGGAGAGAGGGAGAAGGGGCAAGGGGGTGGTTGGCTGGGCCAAGCCCCCCCCCCCACACGGGGCCCACTAGGGCCGGCCAGCGGCTGCCCCTCCCCTTCCTCTCCTTTAGTCCCACCCCGGGACTTTGAGGGAGGTAGTACCTCCCCTCCCCCTATATATAGTAGGGGTATTTGGCCAGATAAATATACACAAATTCAATAAAGGTCTTCTCACTTTTGGGAAGACCTCCAATTGATTTTCTCTCTCTCTCTCTCGTGACCGTGGTCCCAAGTTCAGACTACGCGAACGAGAGACATCTTCACCGCGGAGCGCCGTCGCGCTGCGGGATTCGGATCCAGGAGCTCTACTTCCGCAACTGCTGCTGGATCGGGGAAGCGGGAGTCATCGTCAGGCACTGGACATGTGTAACTCCCCGCGAGGTGTCACACTTGAGGCACTCAAGTCGTTGGAGCCACAGGAGCACAAGGACTTCATCACGACCTTGAGTTCGGCTTCGGCTCGTCTACATTAACCACGCTCTCCTTAGCGCTGACAACACTTTTTGGTCTTCAAGGGTAAGTTAGCGAAAAGCCCCTCATGTTACTGTATTACTAATAGATAGGTCCTGGCAGCATGAGGGGTTGAGGGGCGTAGGGTAAAATTTTATTGTTTTCATACGTGGAACCCGTACAGTGGTATCAGAGCTAGATCTATGCGTAGTAATGCTAGTACGGGTAGAACACACGAGATGTAGTGTAACATCCCAAATCTTTAATCAAGGTTATCAAGATCCAAATCATCCAATTTAGGGTTAACAAAAAACTTTTTATCATTCACATAATTATGAATGCATGTGTGTTTGTATTAATATAGAATTGTTTGGAAATGCCATGTTTGATTGATCTATATGTTGTGAAATGGTTTAAAGGTGAATGACACATCATCTAGACCATTTAAAAACAAAATCCAAAGAAAAAGAAATCAAATAAGAATAAAAAGACCAAATGGTCAGTTTGACCATTTTAATCCACTAGGCCACTTTAGGTGTTCCTAGAAGTCAATTTTAAACAGAAACATTCTCAACTCTTTTCACCCCTTGCTAGTAAAAGTAAAGATCTACCAAGGCCCACTTTGAAATCTTACAAAAACATTTAACCACTATTTTTAAATGACATTTGAAAATGGAATCCATTACATAGGCATAGATCCCACTTTTTAAAAACCACTCAAATGAACTCCACTTGACAATCCCAAGCAACCACAGATGATCAAGCTTATGACTAACACACCCACCAAAAATCTTTTCAAAATTCAAAAATAAACTTCATGCGGGCATTATGTCGAACAGTTGGTTAGCTCAAAATAAAATGCCTAACTATTACTATTGTTAATCAAAGCTTTGTCCCCCATTTGACCCTCTCAGCTCTGCTATGTCCCCTCTTATCCTAACCCAGCCCCAGACAACACTCCCCCTTCACCGCAGCGCCAGTACCGCGCTGCCCAAAGATGGTCGTCGCCGGTCGACCATGCCCAAGTTGCAGAAGACCACCCAGCCCCCTTCCGACGTGCCTAGGAGGTAGGCGTGATCACACCACTGCCCACTGTCCCTGCCCCGAGCCCTGCCAAGCACTGGACCACCGATAAACGCCCACGCTCTACGCCTCTGCACCATGCACAGACCGCGCCAGTGCGCCGCACCCGACAGCCTCGCACAGACCCCGCCTTGCCCTCAGCTCGCACGCGCACACTCGCCTTAACACCAGCATGCTTCCAGACATCCCCGCTCGCTGTCGTTTGACCCGTAGCCACCGCACGCCGCGTCGAATGCCGCCTCTGCCGCGCAGAGCACAAGCCGCGCCCGACCAAATGCCACTACCCCTAGCCGTGCCTTTACACTGTAGAGGACCATCAGGAGACCGCGCATCGACCGCCGCTTGCAGCCACGCCTCTAGCAGCATATAGCCATGTCGCCACCATTGCCTGCCCACGCCGCGAGGTCCCGTCGTCAAGCCTATAAGAGGAGGCAACCCCCAGCCTCATTCTGCATACCACTCACCTCCCCTCTCAACCCTGAGCCTTCCCCACTTCTTCCCGGAGCCAATCGAGCGCTTAGTCGCCAGAATTCCACCGGAGCTGGCCGCCACTGGAGGAGAAGGGCGTCGCTGATTGCGACCACCCTAGGAGCCCCCGCGACCATGCCTAGAACCGCCGTCGTCCACCAGTTCAATCGCCCCCATCGCCACGTCTAGCTGGAGCCCTGGTAAGCCACAATAGACCCCTACCGCGTCGTGTTAGGGTTAGTTCTCGCGGGAGCTGTTCACCGGAGACGATGAACGTCGGCCGTCGATTTCTGTTCTAATCGCACGGCTGATATCGCCCCGTACCGCTTCGCGTTAGGATCAGCCGCTGACATGCGGACCCCCCTGTCAGTTGCCCTCTGCGCTGCGGAGCGCCACTGGGCTGGCCCGTTTAGTTTCCCGTGCTAGCCCACAGATTCAAACTAGTATTTTTCCATTTAGGTTTAAACTAGATTCTGTGCCTAGATTCAAAAATCAATTCAGAAAGATTTATTTAACCAAGCCCGTTGAATTTATCTAACAAAGTTTAAATTCAATGACATGATTCAAATTTAAATTCAACGGGCTTGGATAGATAACTTCATTATCTTTCTAACAAAATTTGAATCATGTCATTGAATTTCCACATGATTCAAATTTTGTTAGAAAGATAATGAAGTTATCTATCCAAGCCCGTTGAATTTAAATCTTTTGGAGTTAGAGATCACATATACCAAAAATAACAAGACAGAGACTTTTCTATATTCAAACATTTTTAAAAAATCAACTATGATAGCTTTTGAGTTGATTCCAACTCTCAGAAATCACATTTGACCATATCTAGATGAATATGTAAAAATATTTTGGTTTGCATGCAGTGAATTTGGAATAGTACCAAAAGAATGCTATTAGGGCATTTCTAGTCACTTTAAATTGAATAAATAATAAACTTAAACTTTATAAAAATGTGACCAACACTTTAAATCACATTCCCATGTATTAGAATATGTGGTGATGACCTGTGTCCACATGATCCCATATTTTAATTGGAGAATATTAAATCTTAAAAAATTTCAATGAGTAGAAATTACTTTTCTCAAATAAAATAAATGAAACTAGTTCTTTGAACCTTGTGATGATTGTGACGATACTAGATCATCAAGTGTGTGCCTTAGTGTGTTAATTAGACTAGTTAAGTATTGTTTGGTGATTGGGTACCCCGTATGTATTTATAGACGATAGTACCGACCAAGTCTACGAGGAGGAGGAGTTCTACCCCGAAGAAGACGAGGAGAATTTCAACCACTACACCAATCAAGGCAAGCTATTATTAGCAAGTTAATACTTTCAAGCCATCATTAACAATGCAAGCTAACACTTGCAATCTTGATAACCTAAGCAAAATGGATTAAGCATGCTTTGGTTATACCTTTTGAGTTCTACCCACCCCAAGTTTTACTTACAAGTTTTACCTTTTACTTTACCAAGGTTTCTTTACTTTTAGTAATGCTTTGTGAGATTTTTGAAAGTAGTATAGATAGTGACATGGGTATACCCTACAGGTACTCGAGTTTGGTATATACGGCCCAGATACAGCAGAAGCCCATGACGTTGCCAATGCCCAAACGGAGAACTCGAGTGACCTACGGACTCTTGATTACTTGCGAGACAAGAAGAAGTTAAAGATAGAAAGTTTAAAGGGAAAACCCTAACTTGTAACCGACTCGACCTGCTACCCGAGACCCAACCTATCTATATAAAGGCTAGGAGGGGGAGGCAAGGAGGACACACACGTAACCCTAGTTTCCACAACCCTCGCCAGATCACATCTGCGCACCATTGTAATCTTCGATTCCTTCATTAATTGCAAGAGCAGACAAGCAGGAGTAGGGACCTCTATGAGGCCTAAACCTGGGTAAACCTTGCGTCCCGGTGTGCTTGTTTGCTAGCCGATTGATGCTTCCAGCGCTCCCTCCTTCTCCAAAACCCAAGTCCATAACAATGGGCATTGATGAGTTAAACCCTCGTCAATTGGCGCCATTTGTAGGAACTGGGAGTGCTGATGTCGTGGTTTCTTCGGCCCCATCAACTGTGATCTACAAATCCACAACAACGGAGATTCGCCAGCTCTTCGGTGCGTTTGACTTCACCGTCCACATGTCGGCCACTCGCCCGGCTTTCGAGTCCGTGGGCGATGGAATTAGCCTGGCGACCGGGAGCTTCCGCTTCCAAGTTGGTTAGATGGGCACGCTTTGCATGCCGGACCAGCCAACGGCACCCGTGATTGCTCCAGCATCGTGGTTCCCACCACCAATCGGCACCCTTAGCGAGCTCAACACCTCATCAGCGACTGAGAGCACGGACAGCGACAGCAGTCGTGAATCCGATCTGGGTGACCTAGCAACGGAAGACGGAGTCTATAGCTCCGGATCTAAGAGTTGCGGAAGCAACAGCTTCCCCAACCACTTCATGTGCGTCGTCATCAACTCTAGCGAAACCAGTGCCAATCGCGAGAACGGTGGCAATGGACCTGATCCGCCCAACGGTAGCACACCTAATGGCGGACCACCCAACGGCAACGGTGGTAATGGCGCACCCATCAACAATGGAGGGGCAGTCGAACCGCCAACCATCGTGAACGAGAACACCGGGGAGCGCGTAGTGATCAGGCTCAACGACAATGAGTGGGAACGATGCCGAGAAGACCTACGAGGCAATCCCCTGCCTCTCGACTCCCTGCAGAACATGTTGATGGGCTACCATTGGCTGCTGAAGGAAGAATCCAGGCGCCAGATGCATGCAGTCGCACAACTCGAAGGGCGCAAAAAGGCAGCAAATGAGTCGAGTCTTTGACGTGCTGGGCTCTCCTCCCACGGAGGATTCTCCTCAATGGGCAACGAGTACATCGCAAACAAGAGGCGATCTCGAATGGCCCATCTCACCGAGCAAGAACGCATAGAAGCTGCAAAGGTCCTCGACTTCAGCTCCATGACAGTCGACACATGGGGCAACGTGGTCCCCAAGACTCCGCAAGCTGCGGTGACAGCAGCCACCATGTACCTCCTCAATAACTAGCCGCCAGCTAGAGATCCCCGAGCCGCCATGCACCGATCTACGATCGCGGGCTTGGGATTAATCGAGGCCGCTCTCGACAAAGAGCCGACGCCGGAGCCGAAGAAAGGCAAGGCTCTGGCAAAATGCTATTCCTCACCCTCGTCCAGCAATGACAGTCACGATCTATCTCGACGCCGTCGCTCACGGCGACATGACCACGACTATGATGCGCGCGATGACCTCACACAACACAAAATCGACAAGTCGAGGGCACGGCGTGCCCGCTCCACTGAATCAGATGACGAAGACGTAGAGCTCTGTGGCGCTAGATGCTTCAGCAGAGCTATCAGGCAGAAGCGAATGCCCAAGGGGTTCAAGCTCTCATCGGAGAACCCCAAATTTGACGGTCTACAGGACCCGAAAATCTGGTTGGAGGACCACTTCTCCTCCGTCAAGCTCCACGGTGGGAGTCGAAGCACGGCCATGCAATGCCTGCAGCTACAGCTGCAGGGCGCCGCCCGGGCATGGCTCAACAACCTCCCGCGTGGATCCATTCGCAGCTGGGAAGAGCTAGTCTATAGCTTTGTGCGCAACTTCAAGGGGACTTACAAAAGGCTCGCATCAATCGAAGAACTAAGGAGATGCCAGCAAAGGTCGGGCGAATCGCTACGCTCGTACATCCAGAGATGGTCCATCATCAAAAACTCCGCAGAAAACATCTCGGAGGATTTCGCAATCGACGCATTCAACGGCGGTGTTTGCCGCATGGAGCTCAGAGAGGCGCTGGGCCACTCGAAGCCCAAAACAATCGAGCACCTGATGGAGATCGCGAATCAGTGGGCTGATGGAGAAGATTCGGTGAGAAACTCACCTACTCCTACGATGACGAAGACCTCGGGCGCAGACGCGACCGTCGAGGCAAACGGCGAATGCGCGCCTATGATGACCGCGACGACGTCAACATGGTCGCAGTCGGCTATGCCGACAAACGCGACGAGAGTCGCAACAGCACCTATCGCAGTGGCGGATACCGCGACTCCAGAAAAACCACACAAGTATGGCAGCGCCGGACTCGCGACGAGGCACCCGCAACTTCCATTGAGGAGAAGCTGTCTGGGCCATGCACCGTGCACTTCTACATCGACAAACATGATGGCAAAAAGAAATCCAGCCACCTCCTCAAGGACTTCCGTGAGTTCCTCAAACTCCATGAGGGCCTGGCTCGGATGAATCACGATGCGATCAACAGGGGCTATGGAGCCGCCCCAGGCACTGTGGCACATGGAGATCCTCCACCACCACCTAGACCACCACCAACCGCAGCTGCGCCTGACCAGCATCACGGAGGCGAGCCATACCCACGGGCCATGGTCACAATGATGATCCAAAAGGGACGCCCCTCGAATCAGGTGCAGAAGGCCATCACTCGCCAAGTCAACTTGGTGAAAAACTCCCCACCATCCACCACTGAGTACCTCAGTAGAAGCGACTCCTGCATTACCTTTGACAAGCGTGACCATCCGCCCCAAGTCCCTCGTCCAGGCCATTGTCCCCTCGTACTCGAGGCACATATCAGGGGTTTCGACATGGGTCGCATATTCATGGACGGAGGAAATGGCATCAAGCTCATATTCGCAAGTACCTTGCGTGCAATGAGGATCCCTCTGACATGTCTGGAGGTCTCAGATACGACATTCCACGGCATCGTCCCAGT
The DNA here is from genome assembly GCA_910589775.1 of Avena eriantha. Taxonomy (NCBI): domain Eukaryota; kingdom Viridiplantae; phylum Streptophyta; class Magnoliopsida; order Poales; family Poaceae; genus Avena; species Avena eriantha. The sequence continues at coordinate 278,582,773 of OU342746.1, read as the reverse complement.
CAAGGGCATATATCCCCTGGGCAAAATCAACCTCGACGTTATCTTCGGCACGCCAAAAAACTTTCGACGGGAGCGCATCGGTTTTGAAGTCGTCGACTGGCCTTCGTAGTACCACTGTATCCTTGGACGTGTCGCGTTCGCTATATTCATGGCGGTACCGCACTACGCCTACCTGCAGATGAAAATGCCAGGTCCCAACGGCGTCATCACAGTCAACGGGAGCTTCGAAAGGTCCGATAGCTGTGACAGGGAATTCAACAGAATCTCCCAGTCCTTCGGCATGCAGGAAGAACTCGCAAGACTAAAGGAGTCGATGGAAAATCATCTGTCTCCCCTAAGCAGGCCAAGCTCACCCGACCTGTCCTTCGACTTGTCGGTGCACACGAAGAAAGTCCATGTCCACCCAACGGACCCGACCAAGACGGCCCTCATCGCCAACAACTTGAGTCCCGCATAGGAACTCGCGCTCGTCGAATTCCTCCGTGAGCACTGGGAAATATTCGCCCGGTGTCCTGCGGACATGCCAGGAGTTCCCAGGGAATTCGCCGAGCACGCACTCAACGTGAATCCAGACGCCAAGCCAGTCAAGCAGACAATACGGCGACTGTCTGAACCACGAGCAAAATCAGTTGGGATGGAGATCAACAGACTCCTCGATGCAAACTTCATACGCGAGATCAAGGAAAGCACTTGGCTCGCCCATACAGTGCTGGTGCCCAAAAAAGACACGGATATCCTGCGGATGTGCGTGGACTTCACCTCTTTGAATAAGCATTGCCCCAAGGATCACTTCCCGCTGCCATGAATCGACCAAATCATCGACTCCACCGTGGAATGTGAGCGTCTCTGCTTCCTCGACGCCTACTCAGGCTACAATCAGATTCAAATGAAGGAGGAAGACTAGGATAAGATGGCATTCACAACGCCCTTTGGCGTGTTCTGCTACAATACAATGCCTTTCGGGCTCAAAAACGCAGGAGCCACCTATCAGCGGTGCATGCAGGCCTGCCTCAAGAGCCAACTTGGTCGCAATATACAAGTCTACGTTGACGACATCATCATCAAAACCAAGGAGGAAGGCTCGCTAATCGATGATCTCCATGAAACCTTTGCCAACCTCGACCGCTATCGGATCAAGCTCAATCCGGAAAAATGCGCCTTTGGCGTGCCATCTGGGCAACTACTCGGGTATCTCATCTCTGCAAGGGGGATTGAGGCAAACCCGAAGAAAATAAAAGCCATACTGGCCATGGAGAAGCCGAAGAATGTACGAGACGTCCAACAGCTGACTGGGCGAATCGTGGCGCTCAGTCGATTCATCAGTCGAATGGGCAAAAAAGCGCTACCCTTCTACCAACTTCTCCGCAAAAACTGACAAGTTCGAGTGGACTGACGAGACGCAAGAAGCATTCGAAGACCTCAAGCGCCTGCTGTCCACATCGCCAGTACTGGTGATGCCGCACGAAAAAGAACCGCTGCTGCTCTACATCTCCGCCACCAACCAGGTGGTCAGCACAGTACTCGTGGTGGAACGTGCCGAAGAAAACAAAGTCCACAGGGTGCAGCGCCCAGTCTACTACCTCAGCGAGGTGCTCACGCCAACAAATCAGCGGTACCCGCACTACCAGAAGCTGGCTTACGACATATTCATGACAGCCAGGCGACTGCGCCACTATTTCCAGGAGCACCCAATCGTGGTGGTCAACGAAGCCCCGCTTGGACATATTCTCTACAACCCCGACGCCACGGGACGAGTCGCGCTTTGGGGAATCGAGTTGTCTCCATGATACATTACATACGAGAAGCGCGACGCGATCAAGTAGCAAGTACTACCAGATTTCCTTATGCACTGGATGGAGAACCAGCTCCCCGAAAAGCCACATATGTCCTATCTTTGGACAATGCACTTCGATGGGTCCAAACGAAAGGACGGCGCTGGCGCAGGTGTCATACTAACATCGCCCCAGGGAGACAAGTTGAAATACATTCTGCAAATGCAGTTCACGGCCTCCAACAATGAAGCTGAGTACGAGGCTTTGCTGCACGGGATGCGGATGGCGAAAGCTTGCGGCGCGAAGAGGCTCATCATCTATGGCGACTCCAAGCTGGTGGCCAATCAAACAATGCATGAGTATAAAACTTGGCCTATACTATATGTAATTCTATGGCATGAGATTGAGATTAGCATCCCACCTTAGTGAACACTCTTAACTTAGTGGCTAGTGCTAAGCATAAAACTTGATCACTTTAGATGGGAATACTTGGTGAAAATGATTATGAAAACCTTGGAATGATGAGTCATTCTACTGAGATGTTTTGACATGTGTTGAGAAACACAAATAGTTTATGATGATGAAAATGTTGAGGCATGAGCCTTCGCCCCTTTATAAAAAAAACGGATGGTTGGGTTCGAATGCAATACCATTGCAATTTTACCGTACAACCACAATACATGAATTGCGTAAGGCTTAGCCGGAAGTTTATATGCATTAGTATGGGTTCTCTCACGTGAGAGGTTTGAGCTGAGGCTACCTCTTGATGTTGTCCACCTATGCAGTGCCTAGGATGGTAGATTGCCATGGCTGGGAGGCCAAGCTCATAGGAGAGGTGCTTATGCTAGGGTGTGTAATTGAAAGGTTATGATTGATTATCCGCATACCAAGTATGATGATTCAGGGTTATCCCTGACGGATGTATCTAATTTTGTGGTGAAAGTGTACCCCTCTACAGAGTGTCAAACTATTCAAATTGCCGCGTCCGCGGTCATGGACAGTTGGAGTGGCAATACTGTTCCGTCGTCATATGCTTTCAAAATGACTTATGAAATGATTTGTGATTTTGACTGGACCACAACAGGGTTGTGACTATGAAAACTAAGTTCCCAACTGAAATGCTTTAGAATTTTAGTTTATCTTTCTTTACTTCTAAACTCAGCTTAGGTTTCAAATTAGCCTTTGCAAATAAACTTAGAGCTTAGCATTCCTACTAGAGCTAACTTACTTGTTAGTGATAGTTTGCGAGTACTTAAAGAGTACTCATAGCTTTGTCCCTGGCTATTCCCGTGGCCAGACTATGAAGAGGACTATCCGGAAGAAGGACAGCAGGACGGCTACGGCAACTAGGACTATCTCCCATCGTCAGCATTTCCTATGACACTAAAGATGGAGACCACCGCTACGCTTATTATTCCGCTACTTGTTTGTACTAAGACTGGATCATGAGATCCTTTATTTGTGTAAGACCTTACTATGGTTTGTAATGGATGATGTACTGTGAGATCCAATCTGTTATGTCTCGCAAAAATGGTAATCCTAGGATTGCGATGTATGGCATAACATGCATCCGGGGTTAAAAACCCGGGTGTTGACATGTAGCGTGTGGGCATTCATCTTTTAGTTGTTACCCTCCCACGTGTACTTGTGTATACCGCAGTAATGCTTGATGAAGCGGCCCCAACCGAATTTACGCGTTCATTCGCGAGACTGGTCCACGCTTGACATACGGCTTATACCGTATAAAGTGGCTTAGGGGGGTGTCTGTCTCTCTTGCGTTAGATGGTATGCCATTTACAACGGAGGGCCCGAAAGGGGTGTAGTAGAGACAACTACTTGATCAGCGTTGTGCTAAAAGTTCGTAGGTAAGAACGGTTCTTGTGCGAAAGCCCATCCAGCCATGTAAAACAAGCAAAGATAAAGTAGAGGCGTCTAACTTTGTTTTGCAGGGGGGCGTTGCTTTGTGATATGGTTGTGGCAAAGGTAAAGTGATTACCTTATGTTACATAGTAGTAGATAGTCACGAAGGTGATAGACTACCACGCCGGAAAGACACCGGTACCCTGGTGTCTACGGCGCCCGAATCCGGTGACGACGGATGGAGATCACGACATGAAGGACCATATCACATCGCATTTACATTCAATGTTATTGTTTGTATATCTTATTGTGTGCTAGTATTAGATACTCGACGGTGCCTAATAATATGATCCTTGTTAAAATTACCAATGATTTTGTCCCCCTTAGTGTGCACCACCAAGAAAGTTCTTCAGTATGAGGTAGGCCGTGATGATCGGGTGTCAGACATATCTATGTTCGCATACAGTGGGTGTAAGACATGTTGCATAGCGAATACACTAAGGTTGAGTTTGCGAGCCTAGCATGTACAGACATGGCCTCGGAACATGGATGGTCGAAAGATCGAGCAGGAGTCGCATGAATGATGTGACCGACGTTTAGCGTCCACCCTTGAACCAACATTGATGGCCGTGTTGATCGGGGGAGATGTGGCTAATAGGGGTCGTGTTATCCCTAGGAACCCTTCTGGGGATAGGTATTTCTGAGTGGAGTTATTATTAACTCATTTAATTATAAACTTAGTCTAAATTCTTTTTTGCAATTATAAATGAAGAAATGGTTCTCCCTGAGATTACCTTCCCTATTGACAATTGGTTAAAAGGAGAAAAGCTCAAGTTAGATGGATCAAACTTTTCTGCATGGGTCATGCGCCTTTATGATCTCCTTGGTGAGAACAAAGTGGCTGACTACATGCTCTACGAGATATACTTGGAGCCACCCTATACTCATGAGACCCAGGAGCAACGGGATCTCCGCTGCCGTCGTCGTGTGATGGCCACATTCGTATCAGTAACGATGTGCCTTGATACATTGCAAATGTATCTATAATTTTTGATGTTCCATGCTTGGTTTTATCCACTTTCTTGTGTTTTGTCCACACTTTGGAGTACTTTTCATATGATTTCTTGGACTAACCTATTAACAAGAGCCACAGTGCCAGCTGCTTGTTTTCTGCTATTTTTGGTTCCAGGAAAGTCAGAAAATGAATATTCTCGGAATTGGACGGGACAAAAGCCAAAGTGCCTCATCAAATCCCAAAATACGAGACGGAGAAGGGCTGGGGGCCGGCCACACCACCTGGCCACGCAGCCAGGCCTGGCCCGCGCCAGGGGGTAGTTTGGCCGACCCCAACACCCCCTCGACCTCTCCTTCCGCCTATAAGATGCCCTCGGGACGAAAACCCTAAGTACCCGATCAAAAATCCATGGAAGAGTCTGTAGCCGCTGTCATCTCCATTCCTAGATCGGGAGGGATCTGAAGCTCTTTCCGGACCCTGCCGGGAGGGAATTCAACCCGGAGGCCTTCTTCATCACCATGTAAGCCTCCGGTGTGATGCGCGAGCAGTTCATCCTTGGACTACGGATCCATGTAGTATCTAGATGGCTGGTTCTCCTCCTTTGTGCTTTCATGTTTAGATCTTGTGAGCTCCGTTCATGATCAAGATCATCTATTTGTAATTCTGCATGTTGTGTTTGTGGGGATCTGATGGATATTGAGATGCTATTTCAGATTGATTGTTGATTCTATCATGTCTTTGTTATTTGTGATCTCGCATGCGTTCTGTTGTTAGTAGCTATCTTGGCCAAGTAGATGCTAGCAACTCTAAGAGTTAGTATTTATGCTCGATAGTGGGTTCATGCCTCTGGTAATCTGGGGAAGTGACAGAAATCTCTAAGGTACTAGATGTGATGTTGCTACTAGGGAGAAAACAACAATCCTTTGTTCATAGAACAATCATATTTTTTACATTACACGCAATTCGTAAAGCAATAATCTGTTGCTTGCAACCTAATACTGGAGGGGGTTCGGATGATAACCTGAAGGTGGATTATTAGTCATAGATGCAGTTGGATGGCGGTCTATGTATAATGTTGTAATGCCCAATCAAGTCCAAAGGAGTCAAGATGATTAGTATATGCATGTATTGCTTTCTCGATGTTTGTCAATTGCCCTGCTGTAATTTGTTCACCCAGCATGTTATCTATCTAAGGAGAGCCACCTCTAGTGAACTATGGATCCCGGTCCTTTCTTTTACATACAATCTATAAATTGTTTACTGCTTTGTGTTTACTTTCTACAAACTATTACTTCATTCCATTCGATACGTTTAATCCTTTGTTTCCAGCAAAACACGGTGAGATTGACAAACTCATCGCAAGTTGGGGACAGAGTTCTGTTGTTGTGTTGTGCAGGTCTGCACGTTGCTACTAGCACCGGTAGTGCGCCCTGCCAAGGCTCAGCTAGCAGCACCTTTGGGGTGTTTACTTGCTCCTACTGGTTCGATTAAACCTTGGTTTCATAACTGAGGGAAACTTGCTGCTCTGCTCATCATACCTTCCTCTTGGGGCCCCAACGAACTTGTTATTACACGAGCCATCACGCCTCGGGATGGAAGATGGGTTGTGGCCGATTGTGGGAAGTCTTAATCCCCGAACGGTTATGGCACATCTGAGATCGCATTTCATGGAACAAGTGCGCATATGGGAGTATGAGCTTATGGGGGATTTCCTCTCCATAAAGATGGAGGAGGGATCCTCACTGGACGATCACTTGTTGAGCATATACGATGCATACATGAGTCCGGCATACTACCTGGACAACTGGTTCGCAACTCTTTTGCAATGGGAGTTGTGATGCGTTCGCTACCACCAAGCTTCCAAGCACAAGTCAGGATTTGCATTATGAGAGGCGACGCGGAAACACAGGATTTCCACGAGTTCACATCACATTTCAGAGATGTGGTGGTTGAACCCGATGTCGCTGAGGTCATCAATGACAAAGTTATATATTTGATATACAATTTTATAAATACTATAATCTTGCAAACACATTTGTAGTGTTAAGTATATTTGATATTTGTTCTGTTTTACTGAAAACAGGTCCTTCTGCATGACCGGTGCTTGCTGGAGAGGAGGTGACATTGCATGTTGATGGCGAGCATGATGATGATGGCCAACGACTCTCTCCATCAACATTTATCATTTAGTTTATGTTTTAGGATGATTATTTTAATCAAAAGATTGTGAACTTCTTTAGTGTGTCTCACACTTTGTGAGACGGTTATTCATATGAGCTTGTAACAAACAGTTGTTCCACTTTTATGAATGATTTCTATTTGTGTTCATATCTTGTTTGATTATATGTGAATTATCCTTTTTGTTTGAAACTAATTGATAATGCATGAACATTTGTAAAATATTGAAATGCCTTGATAAATACCCAATTTAATGATATGTTCATTAATGAATGAAACCATTGTTTAAATTCAAAGTTATGTGGTAATATGTGAAAGTCATTTGATTTCTTATCACACATAAATCATGCCAAAGTTAGGAAAAATAACTTGAACACCGTGTATTACTTGAATACAAAGTGTTTTAATGAATTGTTAAAAGTAAATACATATTCGATGTATTGTGTTTTTAATAAAATGGTAATTATCATTATATGATTGTTTAAAAGTGTAAAGAAGTTTACCAAAGGAAACATGAATATGAAATTATTTGATTTGATCAAAGTGTTTCATCAACAAAGGGTATAAATATAAAATAGAATCTAATTACTATGATTTGATCAATAGTAATGAAATTCGACTTTATAAGAACGACATAAAAGAAATTGTGGAATGCAAAGTGTTTTGAAATGTCAAAATGCAAAGTATCACAATATGATATTAGATATCAAAATGGTTGAGTAGATGGCACCAATTAAATGTAGTGTAGATGTAGAGACCATTAGTTAGAAATAGTTAGCACTCAATTAGAATATATAGTGAACCATTTGAATTCGTGAAAGCGGATCCATATCCAGTATGGATCATCATAAAAGTTTTGGGGTTATTCGATATAACCAAAACAATAGCGAATAAGTCCTTGTAAAGTATTCATTGGAAACATTGAATACGAAATCCATAGCTAAAATAAAAAAGGAAGCAAAACTTGTATTGCTTGGATTTTGGTGCATTCTTGAGGAAGTTAACATTCAGTGATACTTCTCAATTATGGAGCAAATGGAAGATAGTGAAAAACACGATGATGATTCAAATCCCTACATTAGAGTGTTGAGGAGCGCAACGGACAATGTTCCTGAACGATTCTCTTCACAAAGGAAAGAATCAATGATAATGATCATTGTGATTTTCACCACTGGTGTTTTCACTACATGAAGTAGGATTCAAAATGAAACCCATATCTTGTATGGAGAAATTTGTGAATCATTTGTCATGATTCTTGGAATATGACATACCTACGAACTACTAAGGAAATAATGGTAAACTAGAATTATGAGAAATCCTAGAAGCAGAATTCCCTTGAGATTAGAAAGCAATTCGTTGCTGAATCTCACAAGTAAAAGGGGTTACTTGAATTTTCCCAAATGACTACAAAGCCATAGTGGAAAAAGGGGGTGAATGACAAAAGCACAATTTGTCAAGTATTGGATTAATTCAAATGAATTTGATTCAAGTGTACTAAATGTCTAGTGGATTTAAAACTAGTAATAGTACTAGTGTCTCATAGTAAATCTCTCACTTTGATATTTGATCAAAGGATTTGAAGTTGTTCAAAATGGTGAGTAGATATGCAATTTGCATGAAATTGAGTGGGGGCTATAAAAGTCTTCCTAAAACGATATGTGAATGGCATATTTTTGAGTGGGAGCAATATAAGTCTCAAATCTAAATATGTTGGAACATATTTTGAATGGGAGCTTATAGGAGTAATTCTCAAGTGTGTTAAGAATAAAAGCACAAATACCGATAAATGATGATTTATAAGGTATAGAAGTTAATAATAAGTGTATTATGATATTATGTAGTATTCCTTAAGGGATCCTGAAAAGGGTTTCAGAATAGAAGTTAATTAAGGAACTGGTCCTTAATAACTCAAGTTAGGAATAGTATTAAGTTTAAACATCAATGGTTGAAAGAAAGAAAAGGATGATCATCATCCACTATGTTAAGACATAGGTTCTATCTTAGAAAACCATGATGATAACTTAACATAATATATGATCCAATAAGGAACGTTTGAAAGTGATTAAGTTTGAATCACAGAACGTTGAGCTAAGTTTGTCCGCCGTGTCTAATAGAGAACTATAGAAATATTTTCCAAATCCATAAAGGATGACATATCTTACCGCATAAAGGGTTATGTTATAAGGGAATGTGTTGGAAACTCCTGTAAATACCGATTAGAGTCAAGAAGGAAGCGGCGTGAACAAAAACATCAAAAGTTGCACAGAGTGCACTAGTTTTCGATGGTTACATTTATAATAATAGATAAGGGTACCATCTAAAGTGTTGTATAATGTTATGGCGGGGATAATTCACTTTTGACGTAGAATGATGTGTCCCAGAGCACAATGCCCATGAGAAAGCCCTCGAGGTTGATCTAAAGTCACTGTAGGCTCCTGGAATCTGGCCTCGTTCTGCTGCCATAGCGACAATGCATACACATAGATGTTATCATGTGATGATAAAGTATTAATGTCAATCAAGGTGACATTAGTAAGTTGCAAAGGATTTGGGACTGTAAAGTACAAACCCAAGACTCAACCTCTTCCATGAGCGAGCATGTTCAGGGTACTAGATATATGGTGCTAATGATTAAGAACAAATGCAGCTAGTGTATTTGTACTCTAGTGCAAGTGGGAGACTGTTGGAAATATGCCCTAGAGACAAATAGTTATAAGGACTATTATCATATTTCGTAAAGTTTATGATTAAGTTTTATATCATGCTATAACTGTATTGAATGGAAACATCAATACACGTGTGATATAGAAACAACCAGGGGTTCCTAGTGAAACTCTAGTCACTGGTTCATTGGTCAACAGATGATCGAGTTTCCTGATCATGTGGCATTTATGCCAGTTGGAAATGGAGTCAACTCATTCTGAGAATGACATGATGAACCAATACCCAACCTAAACATCGTGACCTGATCATGTCATGAAGTTCAAGTTACGATGATTAGAAATGGATCCTCGTAGACTATTCCTTAGACCGTGAGGCTATATCAATCACTGTCTCCCGAGAGTGCTTAGATAGCATCAAGCGCCACTTGGTAATACAGTGGTTATAAAGGTGTGTTCAGGTACTCGGAGAAAACCGTAGAGGAAATATTTTTCAAGAGCGGGATTTGTCCGTCCATGTGACGGGAAGATACTCAAGGGCCCACTCGGAGAAGTTATATCCAATAGCTGCGCAACATGTGATTTGATCACATGGATATCACTTGTCGGAACGAGTCAAGTAGCATTGTTCGGTAACGAGATTGAACACGACATGGTGATGTCATTGATCAGATCTCGGGCAATGCAAGTATCGAGAGACAAAGGGAATAAGACACGACTGTCCCGGTTCAAACGACGAAAGATCTTTGTGGAACGCATAGGGGTCACATGGCCATCCAGGCCCCTCTGTCGATCATTGGTGCGGGAGTGTCTCGACCATGTCTAGAGTGTTCCCGAACGGTGGGGTATCACGCTTAAGGGATTGATGATGCCTAGAGAGTGTTTATAGGATTGGAAGAATTGCCGAAGAATAGTAGAGATAAAATAAAGGAAGGTTTTTGGTAAGTCCGAAGGATGTCCGGAGTGGAGGTGGAAGGTGTTCCATAGCCACAGAGATTGAATAATATGTGAATGAATGTTAAATATTGATTTAATCAATTATTCATAATTATTTAATAAGATAGAAAATCAATTAAAAGGTCAAAAGACTTAATGGGCCGATTCCCGGAGGGGAGAGGGCACATTAGGGAAAGGAGAGAGGGAGAAGGGGCAAGGGGGTGGCCAGCTGGGCCAAGCCCCCCTCCCCCCACGCGGGGCCCACTAGGGCCGGCCGGCGGCTGCCCCTCCCCCTCCTCTCCTTTAGTCCCACCTCGGGACTTTGAGGGAGGTAGTACCTCCCCTCCCCCTATATATACTGGGGGTATTTGGCCAGATAAATACACACAAATTCAATAAAGGTATTCTCACTTTTGGGAAGACCTCCAATTGATATTCTCTCTCTCGTGACCGTGGTCCCAAGTTCGGATTGCGCGAACTAGAGACATCTTCACCGCGGAGCGCCGTCGCGCTGCGGGATTTGGATCCAGGAGCTCTACTTCTGCAACTGCTTCTGAATCGGGGAAGCGGGAGTCATCGTCAGGCACCGGACGTGTGTAACTCCCCGCGAGGTGTCACACTTGAGGCACTCATGTCGTTGGAGCCACAGGAGCGCAAGGACTTCATCACGACCTTGAGGTCGGCTTCAGCTCGTCTACATCAACCACGCTCTCCTGAGCGTTGACAACGCTTTTCGGTCTTCAAGGGTAAGTTCGTGAAAAGCCCCTCCTATTACTGTATTACTAATAGATAGGTCCTGGCAGCATGAGGGGTCCAGGGGCGTAGGGTAAAATTTTATTGTTTTCATACGCGGAACCCCTATAGTGGTATCAGAGCATGATGGTTTCAGCATTCCGTGACCAAGTCACATGCTTGCAAGCTTCATTAATGCAACGTCACCGAGATGGCCACATGTATCTATCCGTTACATGGATTAGGCAAATCCTGGTCTTGATATGTACTCCTCTACTCATCCCTTTAGAAAACCTGAGTGGCACCTTTTTGATCACCCTGTTACGAGATGATTCTTGATAACCATCTAAGATTCCTCCGGAATGGTGATTTGCATTACCTCACAGTCAAAGGATCATGTCGCGAGGTTCTCTTTGTTTTATCATCAATGGTGAACTTTGTAACTAGATCTCATTCAAGATATAATGGTCGGATGTTTGTCTATCATGTTATTCAACTAATAACACGACCCCATTGTCAATTGGCATAAATGCCCATGATCTTGAAACCTAGACCATCCTCATGACCAATGAACTAGTTCGCTGGAGGTAACAAGAGACATGTTTTGTTTACATACAACACATGTATTAACGTTTTGCATTAACATAGTTATATCATAGTATGAAATGTATTATGAACATATAGGAGATATATCATACAATACACTTTATTATTTGCCTCTAGGGCATAACTCCTTTAGTCTCCCACTTGCACTAGAGTACAAATCAAACTAGTATACAATAGGCAGGAACCTAACACCAAAGGAATCTCGGTGTTGTTCGTGCTTTTCCTGATGGAGAGCTTTGGTCAAAGGATCTGCCATATTCAGTTCCGTATCTACTTTGCAAATCTTGACTTCACCCTCATCAACATTCTACCGGATGGCATAAAATTTAAGCTTGATGTGTTTGGCTGCGGAATGAGTTCTTCGTTCCTCTGCGTTTGTAATAGCTCCAGTGTTATCACAATAGATCGTCATGGGGTCTTACGAATTTGGAAAAACTCCTAGTTCGATGACGAAATTCCTTAGCCAAACAGCTTCATTCGTTGCATCAGCCGCAGCAATGTATTCAGACTCCATTGAAGACTGCGCCACCACCGGCTGCTTCTTACTCTTCCAGCTTACTGCCCCACCATTTACTAGGAACACAAATCCTATTTGAGACTTCGAGTCATCATGATCTGAGTTCTAGCTCGCATCCACGTAACCCATTACGTTTAGAGCTTCATCACTTCCTCCATAGATTAAGAACATATCCTTTGTTCTTTTCAGATACTTTAGGATATTATTCACAGCTGTCCACTGATCTAGTCCTGAATTATTTTGGTATCGGCTCGTCAAACTAAGAGCCAATGCCACATCAGGTCGCGTACTTAACATTGCATATGTGATAGATTCTATGGCTGAGGCATAGGGGATGTAAGACATGTTTTTTCTATCATCATCCGTAACCGGACATTGAGTCATACTCATTTTGCATTTCTTCATCATTGGTACCAAGCCTCTTTTGGTATTCTCCATTTTGAACCTCTTCAAAATCTTTTCGATGTAAGTACTTTGACTTAATGCAATTAGGCGCTGAAATATCACGGATGTCGCCTAGAGGGGGGTGAATAGGCGATTAAAACTTCTACGAGATGGGCTTAACAAAGGTGGAATAAAACTAGTGTTTTCTTTTGTTAAGCACAAAGCCTAGATATACTAAGGTTCACCTATGTGCACCAACAACTTATGCTAAGCAAGAGAAGCAACACTATGATAGTAAGATAATTACTTCAAGCACAATGGCTATCACAATGTAAATTGCATAAGTAAAGAGCTCGGGTATAGAGATAACCGAGGCACGCGGGGACGACAATATTTTACCGAGTTCCTCCCAACAAGGGAGTACGTCTCGTTGGAGGGGTGGGCGGTACTAAGACCACCAACGCCACCAAGGCCTCACCCTATTCTCCTGAGCACCCACCACACGGGCAAGCACCCGTTCCACTATGGGACACTTAAGGGTGGTCACTGAACCCGTACAAGATTGGGGCTATCTCCACAACTTAATTGGAGGCTCCCAATAATCGCCACCAAGGCCTCAATCTTGGGGGAGCTTCACAACTTAATTGAAGACCCCAAGAATACGCCACAAAGGCCACACAACTGTCTAGGGTTCCAAGAACCCAAGAGGGACAATCAATGATGAATATCACCGAACAAATCCTCCGGAGAGAACACACACCGATGCACCAAATAAAAAAGGCAAGAACACCACAAAGATGCTCCACAACTTCACTCTCAAATTCCAACAAGGCTACCAAAGCACTTGGGGGAATAAGAGAGGAAGAACACAAAAGGGGATCACAAAAAGCTCCAAAGATCAAGATCCCAAAGATTCACTCCACAAAGGGGTGATTTGATTTGGTCAAAATGTAGATCTAGATCTCCTCTATTTTCCCTTCAAATATGAGCAAGAACCGTTGGGGGAAAGATAGAAATCAAGCAAGAGAGTAGAAATAATAATAGCCAAAGCTTGAGCAAGAAAGAGAGAAGAAGCAACCTAGAAAAAGGAGAGAGAAGCCTTTATATAGGGGCCATATTTTTCTGTCCGTTGGGGCATATTTTCCTAGGTGGGCCGGTAGTACCGGGTCCAACCGATACTACCGCACCTCACCAGGCGAGCCAAGTAGCGGCAGCAGGTCAACACACAGCGAGCGACCAAGGGCGAGAGAGAGCAGCGCGGCAGGGGATCGGGGAAGCTAGCGAGCGGGGCGTGCGACGCGCGCACGCGGTGGCCAGTGATGACCCACAAGTATAGGGGGTGTATCGCAGTATTTTCGAGGGAAGTGAAACCCAATTTATTGATTCGACACAAGGGGAGCCAAAGAATATTTATAAGCCTTAACAACTGAGTTGTCAATTCAGCTACACCTGGAAACAATCTTGCTCACAGCAGTTTATCAGTACCAACAGTTTTGTAGTAGGAATAGCAAAGTAGTAGCAGCAGTAAAGTAAAGACAGTAGTAACAATAACAGTGAACAGTGGGATTCGAGTGCGGTAGGCATAGGGATGGATGGATGGGCGTTGCATGGACAAGACAATTCACATAGCAATTAGAACATAGGGCAATTCTAGATAAATAAAATAAAGCATCCAATTACTAGACAATCCTAGGCATGTGTTCCATATATAGTCATACGTGCTCGCAATGAGAACTTGCACAACATGTTTTGTCCTGCCAGCCCGTTTGCAGCGGGGCCTCAAGGGAACTACTGGCAATTAAGGTGCTCCTTTTAATAGAGCACTGGAGCAAAGCATTAACACTCCATGAACACATGTGATCCTCACATCAAAGCCATTCCCTCCGGTTATCCCGATTTCTGTAACTTCGGGGCCATTGGTTCCGGACAACAACGTGTGTATACAACTTGTAGATAATACCAAAAACAATACTATCATAATGAATCAAAATAACATGTTCAGATCTGAAATCATGGCACTCGGGCCCTAGTGACAAGCATTAAGCATAACAAGTCGCAACAAAGTCATAAAGCACTAATAAAAGATACTAGGAACCATGCCCTAACAATCTGATTCCATTACATGAACGATCTCATCCAATCCCTACCATCCCCATGGCCTATAGCGGGGGATTACTCACTCTTAGATGGGGGAAACATGGATGGTCGATGGAGAAGCGATGGTGATGATGAGGCGATGATCTCCTCCAATTCCCCGTCCCGGCAGGGTGCCAGAACAAACTTTCTAGTGTTGTTTCGTGGAATCTGGTGGTGGCGGCGGAGCGGAACTCCTTCTGGAAAAACGTTGAACCCCCCCTGAGTTTTTAGGTCAGAAGGCAACTTATAGGCGAAGAGGGGGGCCGAGGGGGTGCCTAGGCTGGCCACACCACCCCATGGCACGGCCAGGCCTGGCCCGTGCGGCCAGGTGGTGTGGTGGCCCCCTGGCTCCTCTCCGTCTCGTATTCTAGCTCTAGATGACTTCCGGTAAAATAGGCACTTTGGCTTTTGTCCCATCCAATTCCGAGAATATTCATTTTCTGACTTTCCTGGAACCAAAAACAGCAGAAAACAGGCAGCTGGCACTGTGGCTCTTGTTAATAGGTTAGTCCAAGAAATCATATGAAAAGTACTCCAAAGTGTGGACAAAACACAAGAAAGTGGATAAAACCAAGCATGGAACATCAAAAATTATAAATACATTTGCAATATATCAACATCCCCAAGCTTAACTCCTGCTCGTCCTCGAGTAGGTAAGTGATAAAAAGAAAGAATAATTTTTGAGGTGACATGCACCATCATAAACTTGATCAAAGCATTTGTAAAACATTCAAAGCTGGGATCATAGTACTTCAATCATAACATGAAAGACAAAGTTCTAGCAATAAGACAAAGAAAATATGATGCAACATGAAAAGGCACAAACAAAAGATTCATGAATAACAATGCTTTGCAAGACGTTTGTTTGTTTCACATAAAGAAAACATAGCATAGTGGCATTCAACTTGTCCCTCATAGAGTAGCAAACATAAATGCATAGGACACCTTCAAAGTTTACAAGAGTGACTAGATACAAATAGTTTAAAACAAGCAATATCAAGGTAAGCATCAATCAACAAGTTTTGGGACAATGCACATAGAACTAAGAATGGCCACTATGCTCTCAAGAAAGTGCTCATAGAATGTGCGGAGACTCAACAAGCAAATGAACAGGTTTTGAAAAGTTTGAAAGACTTCCAAATGATGGAAGTATGGTACTCATTAGCTTTGAGCTCTCATTGCCCCTATCATAAGCATCTTTAATGTGATTAAGGTGAAAGTGAGGTCCAATCTGAGTTATATGCTTGACATACTATAAACTGAAAATCCCATGTCCCTTGAGTACGAGGGCCGCTCCTCATGCTACTCAACTTTAGTTACCGGTAAGTTCTTGTCATCGTAAATATGTGTGTATCATAGAGAACCGCCAACGGGGTACCCCTTGCCCGATGATATAGAAGAATCCCCATATCAAAATGACAAGGCAAGCAGGCAATGAGTATCTCAGCAATATTCTTATTTACCATGGGAAAATGGTGCTTTTTTCTCTCTTTCCTCTTTTCATAAATCTCTTTTTATTTTCTTTTCTCAATAGCTATCTCTCTTTTTTTATAATAAGAATGCTTCATAGATATCATTATGGTTACGCTGCAGGTTTCCACCATGTCAGCATGGATTAGACCAGCGGCCCAGGCGTTTCTCTAACACACATACATAACTCCATGGACTTACAAGCTCCCCTTTTATTTCACACCGATGACATCCGCAAAAAAAGAGCATGGTATCAACTGGGTATATATTTACAAGTGTTGAAAGCGTTTCCTGTGATAGCACGGTTCTGCTAATCCCCAGCCTATAATTTGCAAGCATATAATGTTGGGGATATACTTTCCGGGTATCCTCACAGTTCCTCACTGACCAGGGTGGCCCACTTCAGGTTAGAGCTTTGCTTCACGAGCGGCCCAGTCAGGGAGAAAGACGGAGTCCAATCCGGCTATGGGAAGGCCCAGAAGACTTACCGACTTAGGCTCGTAATGGTACTTGTAGTTCAAGATGTACTCTGTAACCGACCCTTAGTCGTAGCCAGATTGATCTCTCCTGTAAACCCTAGGCCAGATATCTATATAAGCCGTCCTAGGGAGAGCCTTTAGGGCACACCTCAATAGTCTACAATCTCAACTCGCACAGGCGATACCCTTGTAACCCATATTCCGGCTCTGCCGTATTACTAGATTGCTAGCAAATCTAGTAATACTTGTGTGCTCACCGTCCCGGAACATTGTACGTCTCACACCCCTCACTTCCGCACGCCTCGAGGACCCCCTCATGGTGTACTTGTCCTCAATCCGACAACAGTTGGCGCCCACCATGGGGCAAGTGAGCTTCAAATCTGCGTTTCGAGCGGAATCTGCAAGAATCGGAATCGGCGAGACCATCGCCATCGGTCGCATCCTCTACGCCAGCGACGTCCCTCTCATCATTCTCGACGAGACTTGGATTCCAGCTAGGGAGGCCGTGACTTCCTACACAATCATGTCTTTTGGCGAGATCGATGTTTACATCGGTTTCGCTGAACCTGCCCAACCCACCCCAGCGGTGACGATAGAGGCAGAAGAATCTTCTGGGTCCCCTTTGTCCGCGGAGGCGGCAGAGTTCCGGATCTCAGAAAACCCTAATCCCACCCAGCCCGCACCAGTTGCGGAGATAGTGGAGAAAACTGAGCCTGAAGAAGACCTCACGGTCCAAGTTGAATCTGGAGTGGATCTCCCTAGAGAAGCTGTATCCCAGATCGACCCACCCGTGGAAGTCGAAATCTAGGAGGAGCATATCAATGACACTGATTCCGACTCTAACGATGCCGGGACAGACAAGCCTTTCCTAAGGTACACACTACGACGTATGATACTACAAGGAGAAAGCACAGATGCAATCCTCGAGACCATTAAAAGAGTCGATATGGCTGATCGCAAAAGCCACAGGTACCTCAGGAAGCACGCGTCGCACTTCGTCGGATACGTGGGATCTGGATCCGGCTCTGCCGATGATGGAGAAAACACTGACTCTATGCTGGAGGCAATTGGAACAAACGCCGACGTACCCGCATCCTCGGATGAATCAATGACGTGAGCAGATTTCCGAAAGTTCTCCGCGGAATATGAAGAGGAGTACAACTCCAAAGCCGCAGAGGAAGGAGAAGCCATGGATGAAGGATCCGGGGAACACTCTCCCAAAGCGCAGGATGACATGGACGTCGGAGATAATCCCGAAGTCCAGATGTACGAAAGTACCAATCAGAGCTTGACTCCGGGAAACGGACCCAAAGCCGTCTTTGCTACCAGCGCAGCCAAGAAGGCAAATAAGAAGGACAAGAAGAACAAGACCCCGGCAAAAGACCCTCTGACAGAGGAAGTGATCGCCGAGGAATACGAGGATGACTCGGATAGAGCACTTATCGTAGAAGAGCCAAAAAAGAAGCATCGGTGGATGGACACGTGATCACCGAAGGTGCGCGTAAACTCATCGATGCCGCGTTAACAACACCTATCCCTACAGTCGCAGAACTTACTGCGGATGAGCTGGACGAAAGGGCACATGCCCTAGAAGCGCGTCGTCAACAACTCCTTGATGAAGCCAAAAACATCGAGGTGGAGAAGAAAAGCATGTCAACTAAGGACTACATGTCTCGGTTGCATCAGAAGACACGGAAGCGTCACATGGATGACAACCAATTCCCACGTGTCCGTGCTGTCCTTTTTGGAGATGAGATGGGGAAGCCACGAAAAGATAGCAACGGAGATTGGGTATACCCAACCCTAGTACAGAATACCGTGGCATCCCGAGAAATTCTATCGGCTAATCCAGGACCCGAGGAGATCCGTTTGGGTATCAAGCTACTCAACAAGGGACTGGAGGAGCAAAAGGTCGCCCTGTCCAGAAGTCAAAAACTGGTCTCGGATTCTGACCAGTGTCGCACAGATCCGGCATGGGCTGACGTAAGATCCCATTATGTTCGGGCGCAATATCATAACCCCGAACGACGGGAAGACAACTATTCAAGAACCGGATCATCAGGACAGCATCATAGAGCTTCACGTAACTGGAGCAATGTCGCCCCAGCGGCCAAGAAAGACGCCATTGCTGCCCTGAATCTGACGAACCCTCCTCGACGAGAATCTAAGGATCGAAGGGGAGAAGATAAAGAAAAACGACGGGAGGAGGATCATCAAAAAATGCCACCTCCTAAACACATAAGCCGTCCGGCTGAGCCTCACCATGGTGGGAACGACGGACGAAGAAACAACGGAAACCATGCTGGTACAAGCCGGCAGGGGGCTCGTCGTAGTCAAGATCCTCCTCGGAACAGGAATAATGACGTTCCGGACGGAGGCCGGCGATCAGCCGGAAACTATCCAGCTGCGCCACCCTCTCCACCACACAGTCATCATAACGGCCACCACGGAGGGCAAGGAGGACGACATGGCGGAGGAGGTGGTGGTAGAAGCCGAAGTTCGGCTCCACGGCACCACAGCCACAACCGGCATTCGGGACGATCTCTATCCCCAAACGATGCAAGGCACATGATCAACTCCAACATAGAGGCGCGACGCTATGAAAACGATGACATGTACGTGGGCTCAAAATGCTTCGGACCACGCATCAGAGCTACAAGATTCCCGGAATGATTTGCTATCTCAAGACACATCCAAGCCTACGACGGCATTGCTCGGCCAAACACTTGGCTACAGGATTTCCAAGCTTGCTGGATCGCCAAAGGCGGAAACAGCCTGGTCGCAACCCGATATCTCCCACTTATGCTGCGGAAGACGGCACGATCATGGCTCAATGAACTTCCGGAGAACACGATCCATAACTGGTATGATATGCAAAGTGCGTTCTTTCGGAATTTTGAAGGCACATATCGGAGGCCCTGTTCAGTCGGAGACCTACAGCGTTGCACCCAGAAAGCCGGAGAAACTTGCCGAGATTATCTCAGACGATGGATCAACACCAAGAACTCCTGTGAAGGAGTAAACGATCAAACCGCGATTGAAGCTTTCATCGCAGGGCTCCCAATTGGTCTACTACGTCACCGCTTGAAGTGTGACAAGGTCACTGATTTGGGAGAGATGATAGAAACAGCGAGCAAATATGCAGATGCTGGTGACGATGTAGAAGGATTACTCAATGTCCTGGCTGTACCTCAGTGAGCAAAAACAAAGCAACAAGCTCAGAAGCGCAAAAATACCTCGGAAGAAAAACCCAACATGGAGACAGCGGTGGTTACTACTGTTTCCGGGTCTAGAGGACGAGGAGGACGTGGCGGAGGCCACGGGCGTGGCCGTGGGACTTCGAGGGTCTAGGGTAGAGGAGAACAGCAACCAGGCAAAACCTACTCTTGGGCCGACATTGCCAATAACCCATGTGTACATCACCTAGACGCCAATGGGGGCTCGTCCCACACTAACGCTAAATGTCGTTTTAACGACGACATCAAGAGAGATGATACCGCGGGCTACAAAGCTAAGCATAAGAAGGAAAAGAAAAATCCCGAAAAGGACAAGGAGACCAAGGAAGATTCCGACATGGAGGAAGCTAATGCTTCAAATCCCAAGTCGGAAGGGAAGAAAACTTTTCCCACCAAAAAGGACACTTACGTCACCTTCCTCGGATCTCAACCAGCAAAGGTCAAGAAAGCAGTTCTCCACGAGCTCAATGCAACAGTTTTGGCTGTCCGTCAGTATCTAGACTGGTCGGAAGTGGCAATCACGTTTAACCGCGCTGATCATCCGCCTAAGCTGCACAGGCGAGGAAAATACGCCTTAATCGTCAACCCACTTATTGACTGTTATGGTTTCTCCAAGACCCTCATGGACGGTGGTAGCAGCATCAATATTCTCTATATCGAAACGCTACGCCGGATGAAGATCTCGGAAACACAGCTGAATCATAGCTCTATGATCTTTCACGGAGTTGTCCCAGGAATACAAGCTAATTCCCTGGGAGAGATTACTTTGGATGTTACCTTTGGAACTCCAAAGAACTACCGGACGGAGGCACTTTCCTTCGAAGTGGTCCCGTTCAAGAGCGCATACGACGCTATATTCGGACGTCCGGCTTACTGGGCCTTTATGGCTCGTCCGTGTTACATTTACAATATGATGAAAATTCCAGGTCCCAACAGCGTGATCACCATCAGGGGAGACCCGAAGAAGGCGCGAGAGGGCGAGGATGAAAATGTCGCCTTTGCCGAAGCCGTGCTGCACGCCCAGGAGTACCAGGAGATCAAGAAGAACATAGATCCGTCCGAGATGCCCGCAACGAAGAAGGAGGTGACAAAGCCAAATCCGGAGTTCAAGGCATCGGAAGAGACGAAGAAGGCGCCGCTGAAGGATGATGACCCCTCCAAGGTGACCCAGATAGGTGTAGGCCTAAGTAGCGCATAGGAAAGCGCGCTCGTCAAGTTCCTCCAAGCAAATCAAGATATCTTCGCATGGCAGCCATCTGACATGACCGGAGTACCTAGGGAACTTGCCGAGCACTCTCTAAATGTAAACCTAAATGCTAAACCCGTCAAACAGTCCCTATGACGGTTCGGCGATGAAAAGCGTAAGGCAATAGCTAAGGAACTAGCATGGCTCGAGTTAGCCGGATTCATAGAAGAGGTCATCCACACTAAGTGGTCGGCCAATCCTGTAATGGTCCCTAAAAAGGACAGCACTGATTTAAGGATGTGTGTTGATTATACTGCCTTGAACAAGGCTTGTCCAAAAGATCCGTTCGCTCTGCCTAGAATTGATCAAGTCATCGATTCTACGGCAGGCTCGGAACTCCTCTGTTTTCCCGACGCATATTCTGGTTATCACCAAATCCGGATGAAGGAATCTGACAAAGTCAAGACTTCATTCATAACCCCCTTCGGAACCTTCTGTTTTGTTACGATGCCCCTTGGGCTGAAGAACGCAGGAGCTACGTACCAGCGCACGATGCAGCGTTGCCTCCATGACCAACTCGGACGCAATGTACATGCATACGTGGATGATATTGCGGTGATGTCCAAAAACAAGGAAACACTGATTTCCGACTTGGATGAGACGTTCGCCAATCTACGAAAATACAATATCATGCTTAACCCGAAGAAATGCTTCTTTGGAATACCAGCCGGAAAATTGTTAGGCTTCATCGTGTCTCAAAGAGGCATAGAGGTGAACCGCGACAAAATCAAGGCTATACTCAATATTTCCAGGCCAAC
Source organism: Avena eriantha (assembly GCA_910589775.1). NCBI lineage: Eukaryota > Viridiplantae > Streptophyta > Magnoliopsida > Poales > Poaceae > Avena > Avena eriantha. The sequence goes on along the minus strand of OU342746.1, from coordinate 278,560,788 downwards.
TCGCCTGAAGGACGTACAAAGATTAACTGGTTGCATTGCTGCGGTCAGTCGATTTGCAAGCTGGCTTGCTGAAAGAGCCACACCATTATATAAACTCCTGAAAAAGACCAAGGATTTTGTCTGGACTGACGAAGGTGAAGCTGCACTACAAGATCTGAAGAGAGTACTCTCATCTGCTCCTATCCTTGCAGCACCGGAACCTCAGGAATCGATGTTGCTTTACATTGCTGCGACAAATAAGGTTGTCAGTATCGTCATGGTGGTGGAGAGACCAGAGGAAAATCAGGAGCACTTGGTGCAGCGTCTGAATTACTTTGTCAGCGAGGTCCTGACAGAGTCCAAACAGCGGTATCCGCATTATCAAAAGTTGGCTTACTGTGTTTTTCTAGCATCTCGTAAGCTACGACATTATTTCGAGGAGCATCCAATTACCGTATTGAGCAAAGCTCCCATGAGAGACATAATCAACAATAGTGACGCCACAGGATGCGTCGCCAAATGGGGCATAGAGCTTGCAGCTTTCGATATTGAGTATAAACCCCAGACAGCAATCAAATCCTAGATCCTTGCTGACTTTGTCGCTGATTGTACAGAGAGAAAGGAGAACATGGTCCTCCCTGAGTCGGAATATTGGACCCTCTTTTTCGATGGGTCTAAGGCTCGAGGGGGCTCAGGGGCTGGCGTGGTGCTCAAATCACCCCAAGGAGATAAACTTTTATACGTGTTGCAGATCCACTTCACAGCGACAAACAACATTGCCGAGTATGAAGCACTGCTACATGGAATCCGGATTGCTAAGGATATTGGCATCCGACGTTTGATGTGTTATGGAGATTCGGATCTTGTTGCTCAGCAAGTCTCAGATATTTGTAATGCAAATAAACACATGGCAGCATATAAAGCTGTCGTGGATGATCTATCTAAATCGTTCGAAGGGTTTGAAGTTCAACACATCCCTCGAGCAGAAAATGAGGAAGCAGACGCACTATCTCGGATAGGCTCTGCGTGGAAAGAGGTCCCAGATGGCGCTTTTTTAGAGCACCTCAAAGTTCCCTCAATAAAGGGAGTAGATGAGGAATATCTGACCAAATCCGACTCACCTTTGATAGCAGTTCTGGCTGTAATTCCCAGCTGGACTCAACCCCACCTCGATTATTTGGTAGATGGCAAATTACCCGAAGACGAGGTGCTGAGCCGACAGATTATTCGACGAGCAAAAGCCTATACTATTGTTAAAGGTGAGCTCCATAAACGGAGTGTTTCTGGGGGTTTTCAGCGCTGTGTATCTCCGAAAGAAGGAGTGGAAATCTTAAGGGAAATCCATGAAGGCGAGTGTGGTCACGACGCTGCAGCCAAATCTTTAGTGGCAAAAGCTTTTAAACACGGATTTTTCTGGCTTACAGCTCAGGCAGATGCCGAACGATTAGTCAAGACGTGCAGAGGCTGCCAAAAGTACGCAAAGCAAGCTCATGTTCCGGCTGATCAGCTGCGAACAATACCTATAACATGGCCCTTTGCGGTCTGGGGGCGTGATATGGTAGGACCTTTTAAACGAGCTCCAAGTGGATTCACTCACCTCTTAGTGATGGTGGATAAATTCACAAAATGGATTGAGGCTAAACCCGTCACTAGTTGTGATGGAGCAACAGCCAAAAGATTTGCCGAGAATGTTATAATCCGGTATGGTTACCCGCATAGCATCATCACGGACAACGGGAGTAACTTTTCTATAGGAGAACTGGCTGAATTCTGCGACGAGCAAAATATCCGGCTTGACATTGCGTCAGTCGCACATCCACAGGCTAACGGACAAGTCGAAAGAGCAAATGGTTTAATCTTACAAGGCCTGAAACCGAGACTCGAAGCACCACTACGACGTGATGTGGGGGCTTGGGCATAGGAATTACCCTCTGTAATTTGGAGTTTACGAACAACTCCGAAGAGGTCAACAGGATACACACCTTTCTTCTTGGTCTATGGCGCAGAAGCAGTTCTTCCTAGTGATCTCATTCATACTTCTCCTAGAGTGGCCGCGTATATCGAAGAGGATGCCGAGATTTCTCGACAAAATGATCTCGACTTAGTCAAAGAAGTTCACGTCGTTGCTGAAATAAGATCTACAGCCTATCAGCAGAAGTTACGCAAGTATCATAGCCAGAGAGTCCGAACTAGATCTTTCAATAAAGGTGATTTGGTTCTCCGGCTTGTGCAACAAAGAAAGCACAAACTTTCCACAGTATGGGAAGTGCCCTTTTTCGTTAGTCGAGTATTGCACAATGGATCGTACTACTTAACTGACATGAGGCCAGTCAAAGAAAGACTTGCTACTAAGAAGAGAAAGAGAGCTGGAGGCAGTACAAATCCGGATGAGTTAGACAGACCGTGGAATATTGCTTAGCTACGTCCCTTTTATTCTTAATTTATCCTTCTTTGTAATCATACATATGTACATGTTCTGAGAAATAAAAGTTTTGGTTGCCTCAAGTTTTTCTGAGAAGTTTTTACCATCTTATTTCCAAATGTCATAGTCGAAAATCCCAGAATGCTTGAAAGTACTTTATGCTCATGTTCGTTCTGGTTCAGATTTCTGATTCTAAAATTGCTACCTTCGGGTATAACTCTAAAATTTCTAGTCTTTACTTTGGTTATGTGTCTGATTGCTGGATGCGGGTATTTTCCAAGTAGTGAATTGTTGGTACTGAAAGCCGGCTTTGTTTCCGAGTTTAAACTGGTTTAGCAATTGAGCTCCATTGCAAGGCAAAGTTTCTGGCGGAAGGTTTAGCCGGCTCGCGAAAGGGACCAAGCGGAAAGCCAGATAAACGATAAGTCAAGACGAAAAAATACAAGTGCTTATGTAAACATTTCAGGCACACACACAAAAAAATCAAAGCCAAAAGTGCTGAATAGATCAAAAGCTTAGCACTAGCAAAATAAATAGTACTTAATATTTACAAACGCATCATGTTCTTTTCGGAATAATACATAAGTTTCTGGTCTATGATGCAGGAGGAGATGAAGGGTCTTCCAGCTCGCTGGTTACTCCGCCTTGATATCGTTCCGAGATGTCTGGATCTGAGGTGGTCCGTTCATCGTCGGAAACTTCTTCGGTTTCTTCTGGAGGAGGAGGCGGAGTAGCTACGCGGGTGAAGAAGGGGATCTCGTAGCTGGTCAGATCAGCCACGTGACACCCATATCCGGCACAGGAATGCATGATGGCTTGAAGGTCCTGCTCCTGGCTGTTTTCGTCTACCTTGCAGTACCCTCTGGTCACTTGCCATATCTCCATGTTTCCATGGTGGCTCATGACCATGGTGAGAGCGTTCTGCGCAGCAGTCCGTGCGTAGGACATATTCTAGTCCCGAACAAGCTGCAGCATCTCCTTGGCCTTGTCCCGCACCTGAAATTCCGACATGCTTGGCATGTCCAGAATCCTTAGAGCTTCGCCGATGTCCTCAAGGGACTGGCGGAAGTCATGAAGCAAGTCACCGACTTGGGTAAGTCGGTGGGTGCGGGGCTCGGAGGAGGAAGAGTCTGTCAAGTTCAGAGGACCTATACACAAAACAAGTTAAGAAAAATCCGACATTGATAGAAGTCGAAGAAAAAAGATAAGTCAGATAGGTGGAACGTACCAAGAATGACGTCGTCAATCTTGGTCTTCTCCTCCTGGAGACTCTGGAGTTTAGCCCGGAGCGCCTGGGAGATGTCCTTCTCTCTGCCAACCTCATTCTTGAGGTCCGAGATTATTTTATCTTGAGCAGCGATCTTGCGATCACGCTCATCAGTGGCCATGGAGGAGGATTCAAGGACTTGAGCTATGCTCCTTTCATGATCCGCCTTGAGCTTATCCAGCTCTTGGCGAAGTCCCTTGTTCTCCACCACCAGGGTCTTGAGATTCTTGGCCTCTTCAATCATGGCGACGGATTGTTTCACCAGCGCTGTAAGCCAAAAAAGAACAACAGTTCAGGAAAATTCGACATTGAAAAATAACAAAGACAAGGTTTGAGTCTCGAAATGTTTACCTTCGGCCTCATCCTTGGCGACTTTTAGTTCAGCATTTTTAAGCCGGAGAGCCTTGATCTCTCTCCGGTTATCACAAACATTCTTCAATAATTCCTGGTTATAGGAACATACTTTCTGTAAGTCAGAATACCCAAAGTCAGAAAGCTACTTAAGACTCGGCCTAATATTTTTTGCTAAATATCAGCACGAGCCTTGGGGGCTACACTAGTTCGTTCTTTGGCATCCTAATGAAGCACAAACCCGGATTATATATCCTACTTCATGCTTGGGGGCTAGAGGATATGATATAACATAATGGAAAAACAAGAGTTGGAATTCCAACTTACATATTGCTCGCGGGTGAGTTTACCTAAACCCGCGTTCACTTCAACGGCCACCTTATCGGCAAGAGTAAGAGGGATCACTAGGGCTGTTGGAAGCTCGCCAGTCCTAATCCTCTCGTCGCGAAGGCGGACTTGAGCGAGAAGGTCAGAGAACTTGATGTCCTCTGCTTCTTGCGCTTCTTCTTCGGGAGATAAATGGCTTTTCTCCAGGACTTGCCTGGCTAGCCGCTAAATCTCCTCTGCGGATTTTCGGGACAGGCCAAACTTGGCAAGTCCCGGATTGCTGATGAGGTTTTCGGCGAAGGTTTCTGCCGAGGGATCATTACCCTAAGAGGGTTCACCCTTGTCTTGATCTGACGCACCCACGGTGACGTCAGTTTGTGACCCAAGGATCGCAGGCTCCATTGAAGGAGCCGGATCTTCTGCGATGACCAGGGAAGGAATGGTCACCAGCGTTGCAGAAGGTTGAGGGGCAGGAGTCGGAGGAGCCACGGCAGGGAAAGCTATGGTGAGCTTCGTCTGACGCAAGGGATTCAAAGAAATCCCTTTCCCCTTGCCCTTGATGATCGATTTTGCTCTGAGAATGTAGTAAAGTCCGAAACATTACATCTCGGAAAGAAATTTGAGTAAAGTACAAAGGCAGAAAGTTGTGACTGAAAGTTACCTCTTCACGACGGGCACCTCCTTTGTGCCAACAGCCACTGTCGGAGCTTTGCGCTTCTTGAGCGCAAGGTCCGACAACGGGACCACTTCTCTCTCCTGAGAAAACTCAGGAGGATATCCTTCGAGCGGAGCAAGTTTCGACTCGAGGAGGTCAGCAAGCTGAAAACAAGAAAACATATCAGTATTGCAGTATAACTCAAAGAATGAAACACATAAAAGGTGTGATGATGGAAGCTTACCGGCACCACAGGGTTGTCCGCCATGTGCATATCCAGAGAAACCTCCAGAATTCTCCTCTCGATCCGCTCCTTGATCAGCCATTTGATCTGGCTTATGTAGCCTTGAGTGGTGTATGCTTTGGGGCTGATACGGAGGGAGTCAGTTTTGGAAGACGTGATGGAGTGCATCAGTCTATCCCCGTGGTACTGAAGTGGCTGGATCCGATGTGAGACCCAACACTGGACCAAGTCGGATCCCTTCAGACCCTTGTGCTTGATCAAATATTCGATCCGCCTCTTCACAAGGATCAGATCATCGGTGAGAGCTGGAGCAGCCTCGTCCCAGGAAGGTTGGGCCGTGGCGGCTCTGTCGACAAAAGCCGGCAAAGCAGTAGCTTTACCGGGAGCCAGAATATCCCTATGATAGAAAAATGTGGCTGGCCATTGTTTGACCGAGTCACTAGCTGAAATTTTGGGATAAGCCCGGTCACGTCTAAGTGAAAAGCAAATAGTGCCGGTGATGTAAGGAACACCGGCAGTGATGGAGTTTCTCCGGACATGAAAGTAGTACCGGAAGAGAGTCAAACTCGGCCTAATGCCGAGAAAGCCCTCGCAAAGCGAAGCATACGCACTCATCTCTAAGAGAGAGTTAGGAGGAAGATTGTGGAGTTGAACTCCGTAATGATCTATCGCCTTGGAGAAGAACTCCGAGGGAGGAAAAGACAGACCTCGGTCGAGATGGGTGCCGAAGTGGACCCGCTCGCCGTCGGGCGGGTTGGGGACGGTTTCACCGGAGCCGCTCCGCCAGTCGCCGGCGACGAGAAGCCCCTCCTTCTCCACGTTCTTGAGGCCCTCCTCGTTGAGGGCGCAGGGGATCCAGATTCCCCGAAAGCTCTCCTTCTCCGCTGCTTCTTCCGCCGTCGCCGTCGTCGCTGCCGCCGCTGCTGCCGCCAAACCGGAGGAAGAAGATGAAGCCATTTTTCTCCGGTGAGAAGATGACCTGAAAAGGGCGGCGCTGGGAGTTCTGTGGGGGAAGGACGAGGAGGCTCTGTGCGCGCAGGAGGATTGGGAGGAAAGGAAACGGCAAAGAACTGGTGGAAAGGAGAAGAAGAAATCCAAACCCCTTATATCCACCTAACTGCGCCAAGATTCGTGCAAATGCTACAGTGTAACCGCCACGCGTCGTGGAAGGAACTGGGAAGGACCCACGCGATGATTGCGTCGTCTCGATCTCCACGCACGCATTGAAACGGCGCCTCGGTTCCGCGAACCATGGACCCACCAATGGTCGTGATGACGGAACGCCGGTCAGATGACGTGACTTGACCATGCTTGTGTCAGGTGGCGTTAGAGACCAAGTTCCGGCTTAGTTTGAAATCAAGCTGGAAAATCCGAGTAACCTGTTGATAGGTCCGACTTATTTTTAAGACCTGGATCGTATTTTTGTGAAGTTTCAGGAACCCTTCAAGATTCTGCAAGCCGAAGATCAAGCTAGGCAATAATGAATCCGACTTTGGATCTTGGAGGCCTCCAGGGGCTGCTGTTGGGGATATACTTTCCGGGTATCCTCACAGTTCCTCACTGACCAGGGTGGCCCACTTCGGGTTAGAGCTTTGCTTCACGGGCGCCCAGTCAGGGAGAAAGACGGAGTCCAATCCGGCTACGGGAAGGCCCAGAAGACTTACCGACTTAGGCCCGTAATGTTACTTGTAGTGTACTCTGTAACCAACTCTTAGTCGTAGCCGGATTGATCTCTCTTGTAAACCCTAGGCCGGATATCTATATAAGCCGTCCTAGGGAGAGCCTTTAGGGCACACCTCAATAGTCTACAATCTCAACTCGCACATGCGATACCCTTGTAACCCATATTCCGGCTCTGCCGTATTACTTGATTGCTAGCAGGAGTAGGATCCGTCCAAAGCCGGCGGATTCGAACCTGGGTAAACTTGTGTGCTCACCATCCCGGAACACTGTACGTCTCACACCCCTCTCTTCCGCACGCCTCGAGGAACCCCTCATGGCGTACTTGTCCTCAATCCGACGACATATAACTTTCATGGAGAGTCATAATGGTTCAGGTTCATTAAGTGCAGAAAATAAAGTGTGCCATCAAGTTCGTGAGAGCTTTACTAACTAACTTTCTCATAACAAGCAAACATTTTATTGAGAAGAAAATAAGGCATATTGGATATGCACAGAAGTAGCAAATGATGCTAATAGGTAGGTATGGTGGACACTTTGGCAATATTTGGTTTAAGGGAGTTGGAAACATGAGTAAAATACTCAGTGGAAGTGAAGGCTAGCAATAGTAAGGGAGCGACAAACGAGAGAGCAATAATGGCCATAATCATGCAAAGCGACAAAACATCATTGATCAAAGCATAAAGTGATACTACAAGTTGAAAACTAAAGGATCATAAAGGCTTATGGTGACTTGGGATAGTCATAACATGGTGTGAGCATGTGCCAAGTCAACCCAAATAAAGCATCAAAGGAGAATACCACTATACTATGCTTTAATATGCTAAAACAACGCATGATTCATCCAAGGCACATTAAGCAATCTCAATTGTTTATAATAAGTCATGCTACAGCAAAGAATACTAAGCATAAATCCAAAACAATATCAAACATGGCATGACAAAGCATAGGGCACAGTGAAAAACAAGCTCTCTTTACCACTTAAGCATGAGCTTTCGTACTCTTTTCCAAACCAAACCAAACTATTTGAATACCAATGTATGAAAGTGGAGGTCCAACCAATTTATTCAGCAAACTAAGCAAACCAAGCAAACAAAAACCAAAATGAAAAACGAAAAAGAAGACGCTCCAAGAACAACACAACTGTGCATGAAACAATAAAAATGAAGTGGTTGCAAGAAACCTGAATTTTTTATTGATGAAGAAGGGGATGCCTTGGGCATCCCCAAGCTTTGACGCTTGTACTTCTTGGATATTTCTTGGGGTGACACGCGTGGCATCCCCAAGCTTGAGCTTTAGTCCATCCTTCATCTCATTACTCATTCCTTCCATACACCTGAAATTTTTCCTTCATACAAAACTTCACACAATCTTTATTAGCAACATTAGTGCACTCAAGATAATAGGTCTTTAAGTTCAGTTACAACACCAATAAACTTCCATTAAAACACAAGCTACTGTAGCACTTCCCTCAAAAAGCTCAATTCCCCAAAAGAACTCAAAAAGGAACCAACAAGAAGCAAATACAGAAAATGGCAGAAATCTGTAAAAATAGACCAGTAGGTAAAGACGAATTTTTTCGAAGACGTTATGTTGCTCAAATCAAAAAGTGTTGAACTAACGAATGTTAGATAACAACCTGGGTCAGAAGCACAAAAATTAACGTCTCAAAAAGACGTTCAGAGATTTTACACGAATTTTTACGGTGAAGCATAGAAATCTGTTTCGGGACAGCAACTTTCCCAATCATTACTTCTCTCTCATTAGAGGTTACTCTTAGCACAAAAAGCAAAAAAAAGGATAAGGAGCGGTTATTACTGAAGTAATAACTTCCAAGACTCATCTAAAACTTTTGGGTTATCTCCTAATAAGTACTTTTCTTTAACGCCTTTAAGTTAGGCATAAGCAAAAACTAAAATGGATAGAATAGAAGTAAGCAGAGATAATCATGGTGAAAACATTGTTTTGTTCAATGAAATCCTTTTGTTAACAAGGTTGATCAGGTCTTACTACCAAAACAATTTCATATGAGACAAAACTTTGTATTCCACTAATGATTATGTTACCTCGACCTTGATAGCAATGGTCCCAATCATAATAGTTTTCTCTTGGTATGGGACAATATATTTCTCCAACTTGAATGCCCTCAACATGTTCAATTGAATTCAAAACCATAAGTCCTATCAATCTTCTTGGGGAAATAGATAGTATGTTCCCTGTCATTAACATTGAAGGTCACCTTCCCTTAATTACAATTAATAACAACTCCTGCACTATTAAGAAAAGGTCTCCCAAGAATAATGGACATATTATCATCTTCAGGCATGATAGTTTGAGAGGATGCTCACAAAAGAAATATGAGTTGAAGTAAAAGAGAGCATCAAGAAGCAAATTCAAAACACATTTAAGTCTAACCCACTTCCTATGCATAGGAATTGTGTATGCAAATAAATTCACAAAGAACAAAGTGACAGGCATAGGAAGATAAAACAAGAGTAAATTCAAAACTTTCAGCACATAGAGAGGTGTTTCAAAACCATGAAAACTTCTACAACCATATTTTCCTCTCTCATAATAATTTTCAGTAGCCTCATGAATAAACTCGACAATATAACTATCACATAAAGCATGCTCTTCATGATCTACAAGCACTAGAGATTTATTATAAACATTTTCAAAAGAATCCTCAGGAACATAACATTCATCCTCCTTTAGTAAGCATGGAGGACAATCAAATAATGTAAGGGATAAAGAGTTACTCTCATTAGAAGGTAGGCATGGGTAGCTAATCCATTCTTCCTCCTTTTGTTCATCACTCTCCTCCTCTTTTTCATCTAATGAGATTTCAGGTTCATCAATTTCTTCTTCCATAGAATCCTGCAAGGCATTAGTCTCTTCCATTTGTGGAAAGCATCTATTAATATATTCAAGAATATAGCCATTCTCTTCCTTGTAATTATCAAACCAAAATTTAAGTATACCATAAACCTCACATTTATAAGGTGAATCATCAATATTTTCAAGCAAACTAGCAAGTTCAAATGCACCCTTCCAAGCAATAAATTCTTCAATTTGTTCCACATCATAAAAGTCATAATTTCCTTTAACATATGAAGATATGGTAACATTATCATTATACTCACATTGAAAAGGGAGGTGTTTGTACCTCCTACAGCAACAAGATTTATCAAAGCAATAAGTAACATTATAAGTAGAGGACACGTTTCTAGCAATGGTATACAATTTATCAATTTGTTCGCATAAGTGTTTCCCTTTTTGTGACAAGCGGTGTTCCTTATAATAATATTTTTATCTTCCGTGAACCCACATTGCCAATAAGATTCAGTTTCAAAGAAACCAACCATTGATAAGCATGATAAAGCAAGACAATAACAGACCAACAAAAATAACAACTAGAGTAGAAACTGTTTTTTTTTAGTATTTTGATAAAGAAACAAGCAAACAAAGTGGAAATAAACTAAGCTTGAACAATAGTGATTCCAAGTGGACTTGATAAATAAAGCTATGCTCCCCGGCAACGGCGCCAGAAAATAGTCTTGATGGCCCACAAGTATAGGGGGTGTATCGCAGTATTTTCGAGGGAAGTGAAACCCAATTTATTGATTCGACACAAGGGGAGCCAAAGAATATTTATAAGCCTTAACAACTGAGTTGTCAATTCAGCTCCACCTAGAAACAATCTTGCTCACAGCAGTTTATCAGTAGCAATAGTTTTGTAGTAGGAATAGCAAAGTAGTAGCAGCAGTAAAGTAAAGACAGTAGTAACAATAACAGTGAACAGTGGGATTTGAGTGTGGTAGGCATAGGGATGGATGGACGGGCGTTGCATGGACAAGACAATTCACATAGCAATCAAAACATAGGGCAATTATAGATAAATAAAATAAAGCATCCAAGTACTAGACAATCTTAGGCATGTAGTCATACGTGCTCGCAATGAGAACTTGCACAACATCTTTTGTCCTGCCAGCCCGTTTGCAGCGGGGCCTCAAGGGAACTACTGGCAATTAAGGTGCTCCTTTTAATAGAGCACCAGAGCAAAGCATTAACACTCCATGAACACATGTGATCCTCACATCAAAGCGATTCCCTCCGGTTATCCCGATTTCTATCACTTCGGGGCCATTGGTTTCGGACAACAACGTGTGTATACAACTTGTAGATAAGACCAAAAACAATACTATCATAATGAATCAATAACATGTTCAGATCTAAAATCATGGCACTCGGGCCCTAGTGACAAGCATTAAGCATAACAAGTCGCAACAAAGTCATAAAGCACTAATAAAAGATACTAGGCACCATGCCCTAACAATCTGATTCCATTACATGAACGATCTCATCCAATCCCTACCATCCCCATGGCCTATAGCGGGGGATTACTCACTCATAGATGGGGGAAAGATGGATGGTCGATGGAGAAGCGATGGTGATGATGATGGCGATGATCTCCTCTAATTCCCCGTCCTAGCAGGGTGCCAGAACAGAGTTTCTGGTGCTGTTTCGTGGAATCTGGTGGTGGCGGCGGAGCAGAACTCCTTCTGGAAAAACATCGACCCCCCCCTGAGTTTTTAGGTCAGAAGGCAACTTATAGGCGAACAGGGAGGCCGAGGGGGTGCCTGGGCTGGCCACACCACCCCCTGGCGCGGCCAGGTGGTGTGGTGGCCCCTGGCTCCTCTCCGTCTCTTATTCTGGCTCCAGATGACTTCCGGTAAAATAGACACTTTGGCTTTTGTCCCGTCCAATTCCGAGAATATTCATTTTCTGACTTTCCTGGAACCAAAAATAGCAGAAAACAGACAGCTGGCACTGTGGCTCTTGTTAATAGGTTAGTCCAAGAAATCATATGAAAAGTACTCCAAAGTGTGGACAAAACACAAGAAAGTGGATAAAACCAAGCATGGAACATCAAAAATTATAGATACATTTGCAATGTATCAACCAACAATGCAAGCGGCGGCCTGCGGGAGCTAGCGGGTTGGTGGCGGCTGGGCCGGCCCAACAGCGAGCGAGAGGGGAAGGGGAGGAAGGCGCGCAGCGAGTGAGGTAGTTGAGCGCGGGAGCGGCTAAGCGCGCGAGGGAAGCAGGGCAAGCGGAGCGAGGCGGCCTGGGAGCTGGGCGGGCGAACGCGATGGGCCGGCCGGTACTACCGGCCCACCCGGGCGATAGTACCGCGCTGGGCCGGTGCTACCAGATGGCGCAACCGGGCCACACAGAGGGGAGGCGCGCGGCTCAGGTCTAGGCGGTACCGGGTTCGGTAGTACCGCCTGGCCCAACAGATACAAGCCTTTTCTTTTACAATTAAAACAAAAGCCAAATACCCCGAAATTCATAACTTGGGCTAGGAGACTTCGATTGACCCGAATCCAATTGCGTTGAAAAGAGGACAACAAGAGCTACCCAACTAAAAGTGAAAATATTGGATATCACCAAGTGAGAAGGTATCAAGTAGTATAATGTGAGATGCCTCACTCGGTGAGAATCCAGAAAACCGTCAAGATCAAAATCGCAACAAGATATAAAAGGGAGATCCGATTTTGATGAACAAGAGCTTGTTATGAAGCTTACCACAAGCTCTATATCCTTACATGGATAATACAAATAAACAACCAAATATGATGATGCAAGTATGCAAAGGTTTGAGCTCTCTCCGAACGATATGATCGAGATACTCACTCGAGAGCCTCTCTTGATAGTATGGCTATCTATCCTAAACCCGGTCAACACGAGACCGGTAAAAGGGAAAACCTATCAAGTATACCTTTGCCTTGAGCATCCTTTGGCCTTGTCTTCATCGATCCAGAAACACCGAGAATGGAAAGCACCAAACATGAGATCTTCTAGGGATGGCGCATATTAAAATGCATCTTCTTCTTCATTTCATCGACCTTGAAGCCAACACATTCTCCAAGCGATGCCAATGGACAAATCCTACAAGTACAACTTAATACACACATTAGTCCATAAAGATTGTCATTAATTACCAAAACCACACATGGGGCCCACATGCTCTTTCAGGCGCCTTGATCTATCTCTATAGATCTTGATTCCTAATATGTATGTAGCTTCACCTAGATCCTTCATGGAAAATTGGTTACTCAAATATGCTTTCACGCTTCTCATAAGATCCACATCGTTTCCCATGAGTAATATGTCATCCACATATACTACTAAGAAAACGACTGAGCTCCCACTCGCTTTCTTGTAAACACAGAACTCTTGTTGATTTTCGACAAATCCAAAACTCTTGATCACTTGATCAAAACGTTGGTTCTAGCTCCGAGATGCTTGCTTCGATCCATAAATGGACCGTTGAAGCTTGCACACCTTCCCAACATCCTTAGGATCAACAAAACCTTCTGGTTGCATCATATACAACTCTTCATCAATGTGACCATTGAGGAATGCGGTCTTAACATCCATGTGCCAAATTTCATAGTCGAAATGTGCAGCAATTGCTATTAAAATCCGGACAGCCTTAAGCATCACTACGGGAGAATAAGTCTCGTCGTAATCAACTCCTTGAATTTGTCGAAACACTTTTGTGACAAGTCGAGCTTTGTGAATGGTTACATTACCATTTGCATCTGTCTTTTTCTTATAAATCCATTTATTTTCCATGGCTTTGCGGCCTTCTGGAAGATCTACCAAGGTCCAAACTTGGTTCTCATGCATGGATCCTATTTCGGATTTCATGGCTTCTAGCCCTTTCTCGGAGTCAGCACTATCCATAGCTTCTTTGCAGTTTGCAGGTTCTTCCTGTTCATCTAAGATGACAGACATTACAAGGCTACTGTACCAATCAGGAGTGGCACGAATTCTTGTAGACCTGCGAACCTCAGGAGCCTCAATGTCATTGTTTTGACCATCATCATTGGGCTCTTCTTCCATGTTGGAGAGCGGTTTTGGAACAACTTTCGTTTGCTACTCGGAATTTGGAGAAAAGGGTCAACAACTTCATCTAACTCAATTTTCCTTCCACTAACCCCTTTAGCAAGAAACTCTTTCGCGAGAAAGGTGCCGACTTTCGCGACAAACGTTTTTCCCTCAGCTTGGTTGTAGAAAGTATACCCAACGGTTTACCTTGGATATCCCACAAAGATACATTTTTCCGATTTGGGTTCAAGTTTGTCAGGCTGCAGTTTCTTAACGTAAGCCTCACAACCCCAAACTTTCAGAAATGACAACTTTGGCTTTTTTCCATACCATATCTCATATGGGGTTGTCTCTATGGATTTGGATGGTGCTTGGTTTAAAATAAAAGTAGCGGTTTCTAACGCGTACCCCCAAAAGGACACAGACAAATTAGTTAAAGACATCATGGACCGCACACTATCTAATAGGGTTCGGTTACATCGTTCCGACACACCATTACGTTGTGGTGTTCCGGCTGGCGTAAGCTGTGGGATAATCCCACAATCCTTCAAGTGCATGTTAAACTCATAACTCAAATACTTGCCTCCCCAATCCGATCAAAGATGCTTGATTCTCTTGTTAAGTTGATTCTCTACTTCTTTCTAAAATTCCTTGAACTTTTCAAAAGTTTTAGACTTGTGCTTCATTAAGTAGATATATCCATATTTGCTTAAGCCGTCAGTAAAGGTAACAAAGTAACGATAACCATTGGGTGTTGAGATGCTCATTGGGCCACATACATCTGTATGTATGATTCCCAGTAGGTCTGCAGCTCTCTCCATTGTCCCGGAGAATGGTGTCCTAGTCATCTTGCCCATGAGGCAAGGCTCACACGTATCAAGGGATTCGAAATCCAATGATCCTAGAAGCCCTTCTGAATGAAGCTTCTTCGTGCGTTTTATGCCAATGTGACCAAGACGGCATGCCACATAAATATGGAATTATCATCATTATGCTTACAACGTTTAGCACCAACACTATGGATGTGTGTACTACAATCAAGATCAAGTAAGAATAAACCATCACACACAGGAGCATGAACATAGAAAATATCATTCATATAAATTGAACAACCATTTGTTCCTCATTTAAACGAATAACGGTCTTGCAACAAGCAAGACCCACTCGCAATATTCATACTCAATGCGGGTACATAGTAGCATTTATTCAAAACCAAAAATAATCCTGACGGTAGACGGAGATGCAGGGTGCCGACGACCATCACTTCGACTCTCGAACCATTGCCGACGTGCATCGTGACCTCGTCCTTCCTCGGGCTCCTCCTACTCTGCAGATCCTGCTGAGAGTTACAAATGTGAGCAACAGAACCGGTATCAAATACCAAGGTGTTACTGCTGGCGCTTGTAAGGAACACATCATAACATGTATATCACATATACCTTTGTCCTTGGCGGCTATCTTGCCGGCTCGCTTGTCTTCAAGGTACTTGGGGCAGTTGCGTTTCCAGTGCCCATCCCCTTTGCAGTAGTAGCACCTAGTGTCAGGATTAGGGCCAGGCTTGGTAGTCTTTGAGGTACTGGCAACTATTTTGCCATCATTTTTGGACTTCTTGCCCTCGCCTTTTCCCTTTGGCCCCGGTTTCTTAAAATTGGTGGTCTTATTGACCATCAACATTGTGTGTTCCTTCTTGATTTCAACCTCAGAAGTTTTGAGCATGGCGAAGACCTCAGCAAGGGTCTTAGTCATCCCTTGCATGTTGTAGTTCATCACAAAGCTCTTATAGCTAGGGGGCAGCGAGTGTAGCACCCTATCAATTGCGAGCTCCTCCGGGATTTTGCAATCTAGGGCGTTCAAACGCTTAACGTAGCCAGACATTTTGACCACGTGCTCACTAATACTGTTGTGATCTTCCATTTTAGAAGAGAAGAAGAGCTCGAAAGCATCATACCTCTCTACACAGGCCTATGGAGCAAAGACAGCCTTGAGATCCTCAATGATCTCAAAAGCATTCATCTTCTAAAAATGCTTTTGAAGCTCCGGCTCCATGGCATAGAGCATTCCACTATGGATGAGGGAGAAATCGTCCGCCTTGGACTGCTAGACATTCTTTTTGTCCTGGGAGGCGGGATCTGTAGGCTTAGCCGAAAGCTCAGCCTCGATGACATAAGTCAACTTGTAGGGGACTAGGAGGATCCTAAGATTGTGGAACCATGCTGTGAAGTTGGTTCCATCAGTTTTCAGCTTGTCCTTCTCCAGGAAAGTGCTAAGGTTGAAGGTGGGTGGGCGAGACATCTACAATGGATTTGCAAAGTGTTTAGACCATGTTCGTAATAATGAGTTCAAGTTTTAATTATGTTATCAAACTTAAAGCAAAAGAACTCCCACTCAAACGAACATCCCTCCATTCATTTAGTGATCACATGATCCAAATCCCCTGCACCTCCCTCGGTCATCACGGCCATTAGTGCAGTATCAAAGGTGGACATTCACTAATGTCGATTACATCAACTATGTGACTCATGCTTGACCTTTCGGTATCCTGTATTCCGAGGCCACGTCTCTGTAACATGCTAGGCTCGCCAGTTCTAACTTGTGTGTATTCATAGTGCAACATGGCGTACACCTACTATATGCGAACGTAGATATGTCTGACACCCACGCCTGTACCGTGGATCGCCTTATATCGAAGAACTTTCTTGGTGGTGCACACACAAGGGGAATACAATAACTGGAATACTATGATGGATTATCTTATTATGCTACCGTCGAATATATAAATATACCAGCACAATAAGTAATACTTCTAAAAGCAAAGTGTTATGGCGTGATTATAGCATTTTGATCATCATCAATAGCTTCAATGAAAGTTTCATAAACTTGTCATTACCACGTTATAATACATGCCCTTATGCAATAATAAAAATAGACGCTTCTATATTATCTATTTCAAGTTTTACGTGGCTTTAGGGCTTTCGCAATAGAACCCCTTCCCTCCTACGAACATGGAGCCACAACATGGATTCAATGATTGCCGTTCTTCTTCCCTTTTTAGGGCCCTCCAATGTCGATGCCATATCAACTATTGCAGAGAGACAGACACCCCCTAAGCCACTTTGATTCGTGGACCAGTCTCGTGAATCACCACGTGAGGTCGGTTGGGGGCCGCTTCATCAAATAGTGTCGTGATATGAACAAGAACATTAAAAGAGGGTAGCAACTAGAGAATCAATGCCCACATATCGCTATGTGTTCTATCCGTATGACATGTCTACCCATAGACCCGCTCTGATACCAAAGAAGGGTTCTGTAGCAGAAAACAAAAAAAATTCTATCTACTCGAACACTAATACCAGGATCTATACTATGTAGACATAAGTAACGGGGGAGAGAGACGGTATTCATACCTTTGAAGACCGAGGCACGCCTTACGCAGGAAGGCGTATATTGATGAAGAAGAGAAGCACCCCAAGTGTGGTGCCTCTGAAGTTCGTCACACGTCCGGTGTAGGAGACGTCAATCGAACTCCGATTCAGCCGAGCAACGGAAGAAGTAGATGCCGGTTCATTGATCACACGACGGTGGTGTGAAGGTGGAGAACTCACCCATGAGGTCCTCCCCAATATTACCGAGAAGTCCTCAATGGATGAGAGAGAGAATGAGAGGGAATGGGATGATTCCAAAGGGGGAGGGGAGACCCCTATATAGTGGGAGGGAGGGCGCACCACCCAGGGGCCAGGCGGTGTGGGACTAAACCCCAGACCCGTCGGCCACCTAAGGGCAGCCGTTGGCCCTAGGTGGGCCCAACTTGGGCGGCCCACCAAGCCCAGGCCGGCTGGCCCCCTCTCCCTAGGCGCCATGCCCTATTGGGCCTCCCTTCGAGTGAGGCCCATTAGCATTATGAAGCCTTTAATAATAAAATAAAATATGTATTTAATATTAATTCTCCAATTAACATTCAAATACACATATTATAATATTCCTTCACTCCGGAACACCTTTCGGACCCCTTCCGATCTCCATCGGATGTTACCCGGAAATATTCTAGTTTCGCTCTCTTTATTTCTCCTACGATACCTCATCTACCCTAAGCGTCCCTACCCTTAAGCATGACATCCTTCAGTTCGGAAACACTCCGGACATGATTGAGACTACTCTCACATCAGTGATCAACAGAGGGACCTGGATAGCCATGTGACCCTCGTGTGTTTCACGAATATAATCGCTCGAACCGTGAGATAGTCGTTTCTCGTTCCCTTTGTCATTTGATACCTAATTCATCAGAGACTTGATCTTCGGTATCTCCATACCTTAGTTCGGTCTCGTTACTGATGAACTTGTTTTCTCGTTCTCATGTCGTTGCACTCCGTGACCAAGTCACATGCTTGCAAGCTTCATTAATGCAACGTCACCGAGATGGCCACATGTATCTATCCGTTACATGGATTAGGCAAATCCTAGTCTTGATATGTACTCCTCTACTCATCCCTTTGGAAAACCTGAGTGGCACCTTTTTGTTCACCCTGTTACGAGAACAAACCTGAGTGGCACCTTTTTGCTCACAGTCAAAGGATCATGTCACGAGGTTCTCTTTGTTTTATCACCAATGGTGAACTTTGTAACTAGATCTCATTCAAGATATAACGGTCGAATGTTTGTCTATCATGTTATTCAACTAATAACATGACCCCATTGTCAATTGGCATAAATGCCCATGATCTTGAAACCCAGACCATCCTCATGACCAATGAACTAGTTCGCTAGAGGTAACTAAAGACACAGTTTGTTTACATACCACACGTGTATTAATGTTTCACATTAACACAATTATAGGACAGTATGAAACATATTATGAACATATAGGAGATATATCAAACAATACACTTTATTATTTGCCTCTACCCTCTAGGGCATAACTCCTTCAGGGGGCGGTAGGCGGCGGCTGGGGAGATGGAGGGGGTCGGGGGAGAAGTGTTGCTCGTTATGAGCCCTTCCCCCGACCCCAGCCCTTAAAGACTGCAGCCGCCAGGGCCGGATTATCCGGCCAACACTTGGGCCAGATTATCCGGCCTAAAATCTGAAATTCTGGTACACACAGATTTAGGCCTGCGCGTCCCCAAACAAAAACCCTCACAAGGTGAACAAAGGACTTGTGTGCTAGAATAGATGGCTTAGGGGTAGGGAGAGGCTTGGGATTAGAGAACGAAACTGAGATGGTACTACACACTCAAGATTGCAAGAATCAAATCAACTAAAAGCCAAAATTGAGTGTGATTTCCATAAGAACATGAGATGAGCAAAATCAACCCAAAAGATCCACATAAATCCAACTATTCTCATGGAAGAGGGCGGTGGCCGAGGCTACCTTGTTGGAGTACATGGTATGACACCGCGAAGATATATCTTGGGTTCATGACCAATACTCATCAATAAACTCACATATCACAAAATGATATTAAGAGAAATGATTTGACTTGCTTTCGGCATTATGGGGGGAGGGTTAGCCCAATCAATTAGGACCACACTACCCCTATATCCATGCCCATACCTAGACCAAATAAGGATGAGATGTAAGGATGAGTGCATGGGTAATCAAGACAAGCTCCTTGAATCAACGATATTTACCTCATTCCTCAAGTAACAAAACCTTTCTTCATCAACCGGCTTCGTGAAAATATCAGCAAGTTGGTTCTTCGTGATCACAAAAGATAGATCAATATCGCCTCGAGCAACATGGTCCCGAATAAAATGATTCCAAATCTCAATATGATTCGTCCTTGTGTGCTGCACCGGGTTGTACGCAAATTTAATTGCACTTTCATTATCGCATAAAAGAGGCACTTTGTCACAATTGACACCGTATTCCTTTAAAGTTTGGCTCATCCATAATAATTGAGTACAATGCACTAGCAGTAGCCACATATTCACCTTCGGCGGTGGAGAGAGATATACAATTCTACTTTTAGAAGACCAACATACTAGGGACCTTCCCAAGAATTCACAAGCTCCAGAAGTTGATTTCCGATCATCCTTATCACCAGCCCAATCTGAATCAGTATAGCCACATAGAGAGAAATTGGAGCCCTTGGGATACCATAGACCAAAATTAGGGGAATGAAACAAATATCAAAAGATCCTCTTGACCACCACTAAGTGGCTTTCTTTAGGAGATGCTGAATACCTTGCACACACACCTACACTCAACACAATATCGGGTCTAGATGCGCAGATGTAAAGGAGAGAGCCGATCATGGACCGGTATACCTTTTGGTCCACATCTTTACCATGGGGATAAGTTCAAGGTGACATTTTGTTTGCATTAGAGTGGCACGCCATTAAGATCCGTCATCTTGAATCTCTTGAGCATGTCTTGGATGTAGTTTGCTTGATTTATGAAGGTTCATTCTCTAAGTTGTTTGATCTCAAATCCAAGAAAGAACCGTAACTCCCCCATCATAGACATCTCAAACCTGTAAGTCATAAGCTTTGAAAATTCATCATTAAAAGCTTTATTAGTAGAGCCAAAGATAATTTCATCTACATATAGTTGGCATACGAAGAGCTCCCCCTTAACCTTCTTAGTAAAAAGAGTGGGATTGATTTGCCCAACTTCGAAGACACGGTCTAGCAAAAGCTCTTTAAGGTGCTCATACCACGCACATGGGGCTTGTTTAAGGCCATAGAGTGCCTTATTGAGTTTGTAGACATGGTTCGGAAAGTTAGGATCCTCAAATCCCGGGGGTTGCTTTACATATACCAACTCATGTAGAGGACCATTAAGAAAAGCACTCTTAACGTCCATTTGCTGTAATTTAAAATTTTTATGAGCAGCATAAGCAAGAAGGATACGGATGGACTCAAGACAAGCCACTTGAGCATACGTCTCGCCGAAGTCGATGCCCTCCACTTGAGAATAGCCTTGTGCCACGAGTCTTGCCTTGTTCCTTACAACAATGCCATTTTCATCTTGCTTATTCTTGAAGATCCACTTTGTGCCGATAACACTGCGACAATCCTTGGGCTTCTCTACTAATTTCCAAACTTTGTTGCACTCAAAGTTATTCAACTCTTCATGCATAGCAACAACCCAGTCCGGATCTTCAAGAGCTTCAAACACTTTCTTGGGTTCCACCATTGATATGTGAGCTTGGTGCTCACCAAAACTTGCTAGCTCCGTTCTTGTGGACACCCTGTGTCGGAGATCACCTACAACTTTGTCAAGAGTGTGACCCCTTAATTCAAGGTTCCTATCTGCACGAGCTTTGCGACAAAGTTCAATTAGCTTGTTGTCTCTTGGGGGAATAACTTCATCATGAGAGTCTTCGTTGGAATCATTGTCTTGGCCTTGAACTTTAGCTTGATTAACAGGAATAAGAGATGATGAATCATGCACTTGATGTTGATCAACAGCCGTAACAGGAGGCTGCTGGTCTTCAGGACTTTCAGGGCCAGATAATCTGGCCGACGGAGGGGCCGAATAATCTGGCCTGGGAGAACTTGAATCACCATCACCGTTTTGTGTTGTCTTGGCACGAACTAGGGAGGGGCCGGATAATCCGAGGTTAGCTGGAAAATCCGGCCTAGGGCTCGCAACAGAAACTTCACCCTTTTGAGCACTTCTGCCAGCATATGAAGGTTGCCCGGATAATCCAGTGTCCACCGAATAATCCGGCCTAGAGCTTTCAGGAGCATTTTGATCTTCAACATTTTGTGGGGTTGGTGTAGAAGTTTCTCCAATGTTGGAGCATGTCGAGCTTGTGTCGATGAGGGCTCTACTTGAGTAGAGCATTGTCCTTCCCGATCCGCCACAAGGGGTTCCTCAATGGGGCAGAAAAATCCCACGCCCATTCTTCTTATGGCATCTTGGGGTATTTCAACATCTGCATCACAAACATCAACTTGCCCTGCATGGGAGCCATCATTTTTCTCGAACACCACACTACAAGATTCTACAACAGTTCCGGAGAGCTTATTGTAGACTCTATAAGTGTGGGATTCGGCACCATAACCAACAAAAATGCCTTCTAAAGCCTTAGACTCAAATTTAGATAAACGAACTCCTTTGATGAGAAAGAAACACTTACAACCAAATACCCGGAAATAGGAGATGTTTGGCTTGTTACCGGTAAGTATATCATACGGAGTCTTGTCCAAGATTTTACATAGATATAGCTGGTTGGATGAATGGCAAGATTAGAGATTACTTCAGCCTAGAAGTTATACGGATACTTGAATTCAGCTAGCATAGATCTTGCCATATCCATTAAGGTCCGGTTCTTCCTCTCGGCAACACCATTTTGTTGAGGGGTGTATGCAGCGGAATATTGATGTCTTATCCCCTCTTCACTTAGAAATTCATTTAAGGTGTAGTTCTTAAACTCGGAGCCGTTATCGATTCTAATTGCCAAAATTGGGAGATTGTGTTGACGTTGAACCTCGTTGGCGAAATCAATGACCGTTTGTTGTGTCTCACTCTTTAACTTGAAGAAATAGACCCAAGTATATCTTGAATAATCATCAACAATTACGAGGCAATATTTCTTCCCATCGAGGCTTGCATGAGAAGCACAACCAAAGAGGTCCACATGAAGGAGCTCCAAAATCCTCATTGATGAAATAATGGTCTTCCGTCGATGGGGAGAGTCATGCATTTTTCCTTCAACACAAGCCCTGCAAACATGATCTTTGGCAAAGGAAACATTTTCTTTTAGTCCAAGGATGTGGCCACCCTTGTGGAGACTTTGCAAAGTTTTCATATTAACGTGGGCTAGTCGGCGATGCCATAACCAACCCACGTCGGCCTTTCCGAAAAGACACATCGGGCCTGTAGTGGTTTTCCCCGAGAAGTCCACCACGTGCAGGTCATTTTCAACATATCCCACGAAAGCTACCTTTAGAGACTTGCTCCACAAGAGTACCACCAAATCAGCATCAATGAAAACTGCAAAGCCCATCTTACCAAGGGCACGAACTGAAAGTAAATTGTAACCGAGGGTCACAACAAGCATGACGTCCACGAGAGAGATATCGTGAGCAACCACAACTTTGCCAAGACCCAATACCTCAGATTTAGACTTGTCACCATAGGAGACGGTTATGTGATCATGGTTTGGCCACATCTCTGAGATGGTCTCCTTGTTTCCGGTCATATGACTAGTGCACCCGCTATCGAGTACCCATTTAGACCCACCGGAAGCATAGCCCTGCAAGAAAGTTACTTCTTGGTTTTAGGTACCCATTTTTCAATGGGTCCTCTCAAGTTAGTGACAAGGGTTTTGGGAACCCAAATAGACCAAGACATGTAACTATCATAAGGACCTACATAGCTAGCATAGACATCACCATAATAATCACAAAATAATTCATAGTTAGGATTATTAGCCCCTGCAAAACCATCATAGTTAGTCTTGTCATTAGCGGTGGTGCTTGTCTTTGGTTGTGCAGTTTTGTTGTTTTGTTCTTCTTCTTCTTCTTCTTCTTCTTTGTCTTGGGAACATAACCAAGACCCTCTTTTCCATTGTTTGTCCTTTGCTTGCTAAGAACCTCATCTAGAACTTCTTTACCTTTATGTTGATATCCCTTTACAAGTTCTTCTTGTCCACAAGATGGAGTGGAGGTGCTGGGCATATCATACTTGTCCAATTGAGTTTGGAGCTGGTCACGAGACTCAATTAGAGTAGAATATTCACTCTCCAATGCCTTGTGAGCAATGTCAAGTTTCTCAAACTTCTCCGAGAGTCTAGCATGAGCAGCCCCAGATTCAATCTTTTCCTTCTTTAGTTTCTTTACCTTAGGAAGAGCGTTGTCACGTTCTTTACTGAGCTGAGCAACAACCTCTTCATGGGACTTCTCAATTGACTCAAGTTTCTCTTCCAAGGATACTCGATCTTCTTCTTCTTCCTCCAAGGCATTCTTCAAGGAGGCTATCTCCAAGGCATCTTCTCTTTCAATTCTACCTTTTTCTTCGAGAAGTTCTTTGGAATGGGCAAGTTGACTCATAAGAGCATCAAAATGGAGTTTGTGCTTGCCTTGCAAGTTAGTAAAAAAATTGTCCAAAGCAATAACTTCTTCTTTTATCTTAAGACTAGTATGATCATCCATATCCATATTTATATTAGTATTAGGAAATGAAGAAATATAAGATGATACCTCGGACCCTCTTGCCATAAGGCAAGTGACATTGTTGTTGATGACATTTTTGTTTGGAGAGTCGAAGAGAGATGACGGGGTACATGTGGTAGCTATAGCAGCCACTTCTCGAGAACTATCTTCATCCTCTTCGTCTTCACTTGTAGAGGAATATTCTTCTTGTGCCACCAAGGCAATCTTAGGTTGCTTCTTGTAAGGACCATTCTTTTTGATAAATGGCTTCTTTTGAGGAGCCTTGGATTTTTCTTTGAGGATGAGCCCACCACCATTGTCTTCTCTACTTTGATAAGGACATTCAGCCACAAAGTGCAACCTATCTCCACAATTGTCGCATGTCCTCAGTTTTGGGCCATTCTCTCTTCTTCCACTTGACCCATTCTTGCGTTCAAGTTCAAACTTGGCCTTGACTGGATCCTTCCAAAAATTCTTTGCATAAAAAGACATATACTCCCCATGAGCACGCTTGACTTCCTCGAGACAGCCCATGGAGACAACATTGTATTCTCTTTCATCCTCATATTGCTCAACAACATTTGCTTTTAGAGCCACATTGACTCTTTTTTTGCATTCCAATAGCCCGAGCATGAGCGTCTTCGGCGTTCTTGGTGGCAACCTTGAAGGCCGCCATTTCTTGCATGACTTCATTGGAAGTCATTTGGTGGTAGTTGTGTCTACCTTGCAAACTCTTCAAATCCATTGGCTCAAATGGCATGAGGGCACTCACATATTTCCTTTTGATCCAGGCATCGTCAATGTGAGTGGCTTCATGCTTTCTAAATGTTGTTGCAATGCTCTTGAGCCTTGTATACATGTCTTCATGGTCCTCACCATCCAACATGTAGAAACCTTCAACCTCATTACTAAGAGCATCATACCTATTCCTTCTCATGCTTTCATTTCCAATGAATAGGTCGGTGAGAGCATCCCAAGCTTCTTTGGCGGTGTTGAAATGCTCAATGTGGGGCATGTCCTTGGGACCCACTCCGAGCTGTATCATGTGAAGAGCCATTGCATTCAATTGACTATCCACAACTTCTCTTCTAGTCAAGTTGGTGGGGTCTCCAATATGAAGACCATATTTGATAATCCTCCAAAGTTCAATTGACGAACCGCATACATGAGATTTCATTAAGGACGACCATTGATTAAATGTAGATGCAGTAAGCTTGGGTGGATCACCCCTATTGTTTATATGAGGATGAGGGATAGGTGGGTCGGGAGAATATAGATGAGGAATCTCACTATAGTCCTCCTTACCACTTCCCTTCTTGGAAGCAGAACCATTATGTTTTTCACCTACCACTTCATCTTCCTTAGATCCGGCGTGAGCCTTATCCTTGGATAGAGGAGTGGTGGCCTCAGAGGAAGATGGAGATGGGGCTGTAGATAATGTGAGGCGAGCAATCATTTGCTGCATCTCCTCCATCTTGGTCTCAAAGGATTTCAGCAAGGTTGTTTCCAACTTCTTGCTGCATCTCCTCCACGCCACAATAGGCCTCACCCTGTTCTCTGATGGATCCCGCCACCAAATGCCTAATCCACGTTTCCACTATAGGAACCCTTCGAGGTGGGAACTAGCACCTTTACACAACTAGCGGGGCACAACTCCACAACCAAATTGGAGGCTCCCATAATGACAACAAGCTACCACAAGAACAATAGTTATCAATAACAAAACACAAGATCTAGATATTAGCGACAATACTAGATCGAGGATTTCTCCAAGTGAATGGAGAGTTGATGCGCTTGATTCGTGATGACGATGTATGATGTCTCCTCCTTCAATTCCCCCAAAGGTAGAAGCCTTCGGGTGGTTGAAGTGGGAGATCTAGAGAGAGAGAGCTTTTGCAATATGTCTGATCTTTTTCGAATGAACCAAGAGGGCTGACAGGAGGGGAAGACGTGGCTTTTATACCCCTGCCCAGATGGAGCTGTTGGAGATTTTTGGGGGCGGATTATCCGGCCTAAGTGAGGGCCGGATTATCCGACCCGGGGAAAACTCCGCCCCAGCCTCGGACAATCTGGGGGATAATCCGCCCCCAATCAGAGCGACGCGCCATGCCAGCCCTTGCTCATCTCCCGGGGGCCGGATTATCCAGCCCAAGGTGAGGGCTGGATTATCCGGTCAGGGGTAAAAAGTCCGCCCCACTTCGGATTTTCCAGGGGAAATCCGCCCACAGTCAGAGCGTCGTGCCATGCCAGCCCTTGCTCGTCTCCTGGGGGCCGGATTATCCGGTCAGGGGAAGAAAATCCACCCCACTTCAGATTTTCTTGGGGAAAATCCGCCCCCAGTCCGAGACTCGTGCCATGCCAGCCTTTGCCAAGAGGGTCAGGCCGGATTAACCGACCCTTGATGGGGGCGGATAATCCGGCCCCCAAACACTATAAACATTTCCCTGCACACTTAGCACACATGAGAAAACTCCACTGTATTGTTATCTAACACACAAAACATAGGGAATCATGAAATGTTCTTTCAGTTTAGTAGCTAGGTTGGCATATAGGTAAATTCACCGTAATTGCATATCTAGAGAATTTACCTTTGTGTCAAGCCTATATTGAAAAAAATATTAAAATTTGAAGTAGCACATATTCACCTTCTAGGTGCCCATATGATCCATTTCACTAAGCCTAGATTATGCAGTAGTATCTAATAGTATGATATCAGTGATATTTGTTTGGATAATTCATACACCTCATATACATGCATTTCTACATGGATTCATTGCTAGCTATACAAATGAGACGGATACACAAACTAGATGATCAAGTTTTCTTGGTTGCGTGTTTATCTTCCTCTTCGTGACCTTCTAAGGGATAAGCCATATCCCTGGTGTACCCAGTCTCGTTTCGACACGAACTCCTCGTGTGGATGAAGGATCAACTTCCTATGCAGTGTCACCAAAATAGTGTCCCTACTATCCAAAGCAGTAATGTCATATCTGATTTGTGGTAATAATAGATCATAAGAAATAATATGATGCAAGCACATTAAGTTGTATCATATAAGCAAGCATGTAGCAACAATAGATCAAGAAATAACAAGTTGTACCATGTAAACAAACACGTTAAGTTGTACCACATAAGTAAGCATATTAATTTATATAAGATGTTTTAGTTTTTGTGGAATGGAGGGAGTAGAACTTAAGAGGCGGGTTGACAGGTTAAGCATGAACTGACGACGTAAAGGACGTTGTTGAGGACATCGGCATTGCAGCACTGGCCTAGTGCCTCCAACAGTTAGCCCTTGCTTCCGCCTCACCGACCAGGCGAGATTTCTGAACAAAGAGTATGTATATTGTGATCCCCTAAAGAGATAAGACGGTTGTGGAGCGGAGTAGAGTGGAATGGTCTCACTACCGGTCTAGATATATAGGATGTAGTTCGTAGGGTTACGCCTAATGGGTCATAAATTCCCAGACGGTTATATTTAAAAAATGTGTGTGCGATGTTATATGTCGCAAGCAATCGCTATACTGAAAAGTGTTAACGGTAGTTCACTTCATACATGGATTTTCTGTCTATGACCGTGTGCTAACATTCACATCGCTTCAAATCTTGTCCATATATTGTGTGCGTCTGAGTTTATCCAACGCACTTTATTTTGTTTTGTACGTCTACACACAACTTTCTAACTAGACGATAACCAAAGAACTAGTTCATAACAATTGTATATATATAGTCCAAAAGTGATCCAATCAAACAAGGTTGTTCTAGCTACTAGTTAGAAAAGAACGCTAAACTTAACAAATTACATTACGTAATAACTAATTAATTAGTACATACTAACTAACTAATTAATAAGTACTCAATACACATTAAATGTCCTCGCCGTCGGAGGAGAAGACGATGGCGTCGACGGTGGCGGCGGCTCACGCCCTTCCCGGACCCTGAAGCCCCGTCGTCTAACGTCGTGCGCTTTGCCGCGACAGCTTTAGAAATACCCGCAACCTCGTCGAACATGTCGACGGTGAACTCCGGGCAACGAATGCGTGCCCAGGACCACGAGGAGAAGCCTCTACGTGTTTCGCCTCCTTCTTCTTGGCAGGCAGCTGGTCCTCACGGAGAGACTTGTAATACTGCTCCGCTAGCATATGCTTCTCAATCTGCTCTGTCAGGTCATCCGCCGTGCCCTCGTACTCCTCTTCCGAGGAAGACCTACCGGAATACGGAGGAGCCACCGCCGTGTTCTAGCGGCGGGACGGGGTGCTCCTCCTCCCCAATCGGAGATGCTTTCTCCTCCTCCTATTCTACCACCGGAGAGGCCTGCTCAACACCACGATGACACGTCGACTGGCACTATTAGATGCAAGAAAGGCAAGTGGTTTTCTTGTTGCGAGCCATATCGAAGTTTGTCTACCGTACGTTGGTGTGTGCATAAAGGGCGGCCATGCGGCGCTTTATGGTGCGTGTCCGGGAATCTGCCTCGTCTCCAACGCGTCGATAGAATTCGAGAATATCTTGAATACAATATGATTTATGACTCACTGTTTGAGAAAGAGCACAGAAAATGAAACGGTTTAATATGGATAAAACATCACGATGAAACGACTCACGGTTTAGGGTGGACCAGTGGTAGGAGATACACCGGTACGAAGCACACGATTTATTGTTTATGCTTCGTCTGCCAAGTTTTCCTTACGATCTTAATGTGACCTTTGTGTGCGATGTCAACCCTATCTGTAGACGGACGATTTTTTTCCAAATAAACGACCTAACGCGCCGCATGTGCTTTCCATGTGCAACCATAAACCTTAATAGGTCCGATCTTTACTAGCAAGAGATGCTCGTACGCAAGTTCTACTTCTTTTCAAGTTCTGGCCACTATCGCATGTTTGGTCTATACAAAGGCAAAGAATCCGTTCAAAAAAAACAAAGGCAAAGAACCAAACACACATGCCGGAACGGTCTACAAGAGGAACAATTTGCAAATGTGTCAAGGTGCGTATAGTAATAAATAATGTACTCCGTATTTAATCTCTCGTCGATGACGTTGGTGACGTGTGGAGTACGTGTGAGTGACAGCCTGAATAGCGTAAAAGCAGCTGCCGCGCGAGCGCGGAGTTGCACGGTGTGTATACGCGCGAGTCTCATTTAGGCCATACAATCTTATCTTATACGTACCATGTAATCTTAATATAATGATAAAACTTGATGTACAATGGGTCTTTTTTTAGTCTATCTCTAGCGACAATATCCCTAGATATGTGGCGATACATATCATGCTAAGAGAAGACATATGCTTTTTTTGTTTATCTCTCCTCCAACTCAGTAATCATCTTACATGATATTGATAAGATAAGACTAAGATAAAACCATTGTACATGCCCTTAGCATCCACGCGAAAGGATCGGCGGGAGATCCGCTGAGGCATCTCGATGGGCCCACGCCAGAACATCGTTGACAAGCAAAACTATGATCAACTTTTTGACTAACTACTTTTTCCGGTGTTGACTAGCTATTTCTTTTGGCAGGGCACACTTTGACTCGCACCAAACATACGAGTCATCCTCCTTCTGGTTTCCATATCTTGTCGTTTTATGAATAGTAATTCCTTCGTATTAAAATAGATGCCAGATATTTGTAAAAATTTAGATAAATCTAGACACTATTTAATATCTCTCTCAAATTAGTGTTCTCATATTTGTCTAGATTCGATGTATCTAATATGTTTTAATGCTATATACATCTGAATGTAGCCAAAATCTGAGAACATTAGTTTAGATTGGAGGAAGTATATAGATACATCCAAATTTCGAAAAAAAAACGACATCTATTTGGTGAGGCAGGAAGTAGTAAAACTCATACTTGTAAGGTCTCTTGGTTTTTTAATTCTGAAACCGTGTGTTATGGCGTGTTACTCATGTAGGAACACGTGACTCCTGTAATATACATTTATTGTTTAGTTGCACCACATATATGGTGTAGCAGTTTTTCTCTGAGAGATTATGTGTACATCCTACTTGCGACTAAAAAATACTATTCCGTATAAATCTTTTAAATAGAAAAGGAGGCAAATCTATGATTTTCAATGGAGCTGTTTGGCCTGTAAGATTGCTAGGTACCAAAAGGTGCAGCAAGAAGTCATATACGAGACGCTTTTAATAGTGGATAGGCGTTTTGTAACATCTTAATATTTTAAAAAATTAGGACTAGATTTTTTTTGCATTTGCATTTCATGAGCATTGCACTGCATTCATGCAAAAAATTGCAAAAAAATGGATTTAAAAACCCAAACCTTAATTGCAATGTGTTATTTTATTCTTACAAAGGATTAAAATAGGATAATATAAATTCAGTATTTTTAAACTAAATGAAATATTATAAAAAGGATACTAAAATGATCCCCTGAATTTTAGAAATAAAAATGAATTTATTTGAAGTTAGTATGCAAAAGATATATATAGAAAAGAAGTAAAATAGAAAAAAAACCTAACCTAAATAGGATAGCCGGCAGCGGCCAACTCCTATCTAACGTGCGCAGCCAACCCATTAACCCCGCTACCGCACAACACCCAACCAGCCCAAAATATCCCGCAACCCACTCCACCTCGCCGATGTCTCTGACGCGCGGGCCCTACCTAGGCGTCTTCCACCTCCGACCGGTTTCTAGGAGGAACACAAGATCCTCCCTCCTGATTCAAATTCGCTGGATATACGCCGGTTTCGTTTGGCCCTTGCCCCTCCTCCACGCTCACGCCGATCCCTCCTTTTCCCCTCAACCTTTTTCCCATCGTCTCCCGCGTCTCCTCACCCCATTTCCCCCCTCGTGGGCGCACCACAACAATCGTGCAAGGCCGCCGAAGCTCCGCAACCACCTCACGCCTCCGGTCGCAGTTCATCGTTGCTAGAGGAAGCGAACAACGATGCTTTCCACACCATGACCCCGCCATCCTCGTTTGCATCTCGTGGACTACTCCGCCATCGCTAGTCTGCCATGTCAATGCCGCGTCAGCACCACGTCAACGTCGATGCCCACTTAGCGTGCCCAGTCAGAGCGCTGAGTATTCTAAAATATAATTTTAAATAAAAATTTCAGAAAATAGATTAACTTAAAAAGTTCATAGGAAATTCATACTAATCAAAAAATTATGTATGATATATCAAATTGAAGATAATTTAACGTAGTTTAATAATATAAGATTAGATACAACTTTAAAGTGTAGGTTTACTGTAGTAATTTAGTTAGTTTAATGGTATTTTGGAGCAAATAAATCATAGTAAACTAATTATAGATCAGAAAAATATAAATAATATGTCTGTGGATTCAGAATTTTGTGTAGGACATTAATAAGGCCTTAGATCTAATTTTTTACAAAGCAAATATTTTGAATGATATAAACTTAGTAGTAATTAAGTCGTAGAAAAAGATGTACAACTCCTTTTAGGACGAATCCAATTGCTAATGGTTGATATTAATATCCTCACTTCAGATCCAATTTTAATTCGCCAACTAAAACAGGAGTTGCAAGAGATCTACTAAAACCCCTATAATATCAATGTAGATTTAATAAAAAATACCCCATTGCATCAAAATCTTCTATGCATCATGTGATCTATTACTGTCTAGTGGACTAATATAAACTAATGTACCATATAATATTAAATTATCATGTATGCATGTGTACATTTGTTTATGTTGTGTATAATTATTTATGGTGTATGCAATTGTATCGTGTAGATTGCGAAGAGTGCAATGCTTTTTCCTGTGAGGATTCGACGCCAACATGAAAGTTGAGCCACCGTATGATTAGATGTGCTTAGCCATACTACGTTAGACGAGGGCTGAGATATATCACACGAAAGTTGTTTCTAAAGTATTACTTTTATGAAAACTAAAACAACTTAATTAATGAATCTTGAGTGTATCATACTGATTGATTCGAGGTAAAATACTTCTAACAAAGACTAAAACTATTCCTATACTTGAGGGTATCATACACCGATCGATTCTAGACATCACGACTCCCCGAAAGCCATACATTGTTGGAGTGATATACTTATTTGAATTTCGCAATTCTCATCAAACAGTTGTCAGATCCATCCATAATCAGACATGAATTAGTTGATTAAATAAATCCCTTTAGAAACGGTTCATTATGAGTAGCCACTCGTGACCTGAGATGGATACTTTAGGTCTATGTTATGACACTTACTACCTAGATCGTGTCTTGGGTGTCATCAACCTATTGGGCCGTACATTTAAGGGGTTAATCCTATTCGGATGTACTCCCTTCGTTTTAAAATATAAGATGTTTTAGGTTTGTAAAAAAAAATATCTAGACTTTTTTTAGCACGTGGATTGAAGTCTGAGTAAACATACATAATAAAAAAAGTCTAGATATATTTGCTTCACAAAGCTAAAATATCTTTATATTTTGAACCGGAGAGAGTACGTATCTGAATAGACATATGGGTGTGGAGTCCTGCCACGATTGTGTGGTCCATGTGATGATGTCTATATAAGTTGAAGGTACGATAACAGGGCAGTAGCCTAGTGGTTGGGTCACAGTTAGTGCATCCTAGCGATCAAAGTTCGATTCTTGTTAGGGACGAATATTCGGAATTCTCACGCCGACCTGCTTCTACTATATCAAAAAAAATGTCTACTTCTTCCTAGCACTGTTTCATTTTTTTTATAAGTTGAAGGTACAGTCACGGAGTTCATTCTTTTGCTAGGGTTTTGATAACATTCGAGCATCTCCACTCGCTCCCGCCCGCTCCCGCATATGGCATCCGGCGCGGATGTTTTGGCCCGTATGGAGGGCGCCAACGTAGTTTTTATTATGGGAAGGCGCAGATGTCTAGTCGTGAAACCTACAGTTAAATCCCTGAATTTATTGCTAACAATTTTACATGTGCAAAAAATACTAATCATAATCCTGTCTAGCCCTGCAATACATGGCTTCGGGGTTGAGATATGCCCAGTGTAGGGTGTCCAAGGTGAGAGAGGGTGGTGTGAATTTGTGGATAGCAATGACGACTGCCCTAGATATAGCGAGAAATGGCGGGAAAGTTGGACGGGAAGCGTAGGAAATGGCGGGACCGAATCACCTATGTCACTGCCATGGCCGGCCCGCGTCGGCCCCCGCTAGCCCCTCCCACATGGGTTGGGTTTGGCCTGGGAACGCAGGATACCAAAATGGGCTAAGCCAGCGGAAAAAAAATTAGGAGGACAGGCTGGACATGATTTTGAGTGTCGGTACCTTGATAATCGTTCCGGGGGTCTTTAGGGACCCGAGTAGCCGAGTAGAGATGCTCTTAGTGTACTAGGTGCAGTCGTGGTTTTCCGTCCCGCGCGTCTAATAGGCCTTTGGTTTCTGTTTGGGAGGCGCGGCTAAAAATGCTCCTAGGTTGCACAATGAAGAACTGAATCGATCGTTTGTGTAGACTTGGTCTCCTTTATTAAGTTATATCGTCCGAGATTTCCTTTGATATCCTATCGTAAACAAATCGCCCTAGATTCCCCGCCGTATTGAGATAATTAAACAAGTCTCCAAGCTTCCCAGGAGGCGAGTGTACCGTCTATCTTCATTTGTTAATCTATAGGTTGTCCCCATTCCCAGACTTCAGTGCCGTGGCCCGTGGCAGTCTAGTGGAGTAGTAGCGGTGTTAACTAATCGCATCATCATTGCCTAATCCCTCCAGCCATCACCAACATTTCCTGATCGCGATATCTCTTGCCTGTACTACATATCCTCGCCTCTGCACTGCACCGTTTGGTGGTCACTTTTGGGCAAACAGACGATGATGGGCAAGCCGCAAGGCGCACATCGATGCTGTGCTTTGACAAATCTGGCATTTCCCGACCGCGAGAGCGAGAATCACAGGGCTCGAGTAGCGATGAAGCTCGTCCAGGCCCGAGTTTCAGATGGGGCTCGTGTCAGGTTGGAGATTTTGATGACAGTACGAGCTACTACACAGTACCTTTTTTTTTTTAGGCTGCAGTGCACTTTTCTCAAACAAAAATAGTACGGCGTTGAAAACCCCAATAAAGTACTTAGGTTTGCCTCTCGCGGTTGGAAGACTTAAGCGGTCTCATTTCCAATACCTAGAAGATAAAACGGCAAAGCGTCTCAATCCTTGGAATGGGAGACATTTCAACATCGGGGCGAGAAAGGTTCTCGTCAAGTCGGTGCTTTCCTCACAAGCCATCTATCCCCTCACCGCTCTTGATGTCCCTGTTGAACCCCTTCAAGCGATCCAAAAGATTATTAGGGGCTTTTTTTGGGCGGGAACAGAAAAGGCCACCGGTGGAAAATGCAAAGTAAATTGGGCGGCGGTTTGTAGGCCTACCTCCATTGGAGGCCTTGGCATTCTAAACATGAAGAAATTCGCGAGAGCCCTCCGCCTAAGATGGCCATGGCTTGCTTGGACTACCCCGGAGAGACCGTGGGTGGGGTTTGAGAACCCATGCAACAAGGATGATATGGATCTTTTCTATGCGTTAACAAAAGTGAATATTGGCGATGGAAACAAAGCTAGTTTTTGGGACGCCCCTTGGGTGGACGGTCTTAGCCCCAAATCCATTGCACCCTCAATTTATGAGCTTTCAAAGAAGAAAAGTTGGTCCGTCCGTATCGCCATTACTAGTGACGCTTGGGTTGCTCAACTTGACATCTCAAACGGTCTTTCCGTGCAACAACTTTAAGAATTCGTTAAGCTTTGGTCAATCACTTCGCAATTGTTTTTGGTTGAGGGCACTCCAGACTCGATTCGTTGGAAGCTTACCGCTAATGGTGAATACTCTTGCTCCTCCGCCTACAATGCGCAATTTCTTGGGGCCATTCTCTCCCCAATGGACTCTATCATATGGAAGAATTGGGCTCCTCCTAAGTGTAAGCTTTTCGCATGGCTCATCATTCAAAACCGTGTTTGGACGGCGGGCCGGCTTGAGCGTCGAGGGTGACCAAATGGCAGGAGGTGCCCCCTTTGCCGTTGTGCGGATGAAACGGCGCCTCACCTTCTTTTCCAATGCCGCTACACCAAGCGGATTTGGACTCTGGCAAACGATTGGTTTGGGCTACCGATCCTAGACCCTTCGGCTTGGGGGCATTTCGATGACGTTTTGTCTTGGTGGACTTTCATAATCCTACCCGATGGTGGTGGACGGCGGAAGGCGACGGCATCGCTAGTCATGCTCATCGCTTGGGAAGTTTGGAAGGAAAGAAATGCGAGAACATTCAATAAGAATTGCACCATGCCTTCCCTCGTTTTCGCTAGGATTAAATTAGAAGCTAAATCTTGGGTCCTCGCGGGTGCAAAGCATTTGGGTACATTGATAACACGAGAGTGAGTGTTTTGTGCGTGTGTGGCTTGTATTTTAAACTTGGAACCTCTCTCTTTCTCTATTAATGAATCAAGACAAATCTTTTGCCTTTATTAAAAAAAAACACAAGTTTTATGGTGGATCATTGAATTATTACTGAAAGGATGGGCTTTTAGGCTGCATACCTAGTACAACTCCAACCAACGTATCCCTACACTACACAAATAGGCCTTTCTGGGCCTGAATGTCCTTTCAGCTAGCTGCAGACTCTGCGAGTAGTCTAGAAGTATACTTGCAATTTATTTATTTCCTGGTGGTGCTGGAGAAGAACAGTACTCCTGGTGTTGCCCTTGACTCACTGCTGTCGAAATACTACTACCGAACAGTATTCCTAGCAACGTGCCAACTGCCAACAAGGTCGGGACAGCAGTGCTCCTGCTAGGAGTACGTTGGTGCACGGAACGGTGTCCCAAGATCCAGCAGTGCAGCAAAGCTTTCGGAATTCAGGCACCGAGCAGTGAACATGATTCTCTGCAGCGAAAGCTGGCCGGCGACCGTGCCGACAGTACCACCTGCCATTGTGTTGGTACAATGTTTTTTGTTTACGCTCTCTTGATACACTGTCTGTTGTTGAGCTGGGAGTTCGGAGTACTCCATGCCGTTCAAGCAAAAAGCGGAGTGCGATGTATCCATATCCCTGTTTTAACGTGGCATATTGCCTCGGTACCTCAAACTCTCTCTTGTGGTTTTTTCTTTTCGAAAGGAGAGCCCAGAAGGGGCCGGAAGCATGTCATTAGAATAAGGCGGAGGAGATACAGATTTTCAAGAAAAATACAAACAAGTCCCTACGCTTTAAAAAAAGACCATACAAATAATCTGAAGGCTAACAAGTCCTTCCATCACGTCTTTGCAACTGCTGGGCCTCACTGTGGAGGTTGAAGAAATGCCGGAACATCTCACCGGCGAGCTCAAGGGCCTCTTGGCCAGGATAATCGGCTGGCAACCTGCCTCTGATTTGGAACTGCAGAAAGAAGTGGCTTCGCTACTCCAAGGCCGATCTCTATCGTCCCTCCACAGAGGTCTTCTCCATCCGCTTGCAACCTCGGCAACCAGGAAGAGAGGACAAACCATGGAAGAGCGACATCGAGCAGCCAGAGTCCGTTGGCGCCACGCGAAGAAACCAAGCTTCCCCCTCAGAGCTCCTGTCCGAGATGAGGAGGAGGAGCCAAAGAAGATGCAGCATCGAGGAACCCACACGGCCACCCCGAAAGGAGTGCCGAGCAACCACCAGAACAGGGACGAAATTGAAGCCCAGCTTCTCCACCCTCCCTCGCCTCCACGGCCGACCAATGGGGAAACAACCTCAACTTTCAGATCATGGAGGTGCAGCTCCTCCTCGCCGCCATGGTTGGCCAGGAGCCACACCACCAACTCACGCCCACCGATCTGATGCAAGAGACAACACTTATTTGAAAGGGGGCTCGCCCTTGTCCCCAAATCCACCGGCCACCACCGCGATGGAACGGAAGCAGGGGAAGAAAGCGACCGGCTGGCACAATGCTGAAGCGCTAGGACAAACGACCCCAGCCCCACCATCAAACCGGCCACGCCACTGCTGCAACCTCCCTCCCCCCTCGCCGCCACGACCGGCCATCCAGAGAGGGTGCAGAGAAGCCAAGCTCCAGATCAATGTGGGGGAGAAAGAGGCCTTATTTGCGTAGATCTGTGTGGCTGCGCCACTCACCGCTGGCTCCAGCCATCGGAGCAGCAGCAGCCAGCAGGAGGCAGCACCATCCCCAGATGCGTCGAGCTCGGTCCGAGAAAGACGACGCCCTACTCCAATCTACGGGCACACGACCACAAGACCTAAAGCTACTCCTACCTACAGCTCCGACGCCTCCCCCTCGCCATTTCCGACCAACAGCGCAGCAGAAGATAGCTCGGGTTTGGTCCGACGGCCACCCTTGGTCAACGCACAGAAGAGGGAGGTTGGGGAGTTTGGCCCGTCGCCTAGTGTAGTCCACAACTCTATCTTGTGTTGATACTGGTACTGGCATGAATTACGTCCATACATTTTCATTTTTCGTTGTTGTCTGCTATAGGGGTAGAAGCGGGACGGCATGCGGGATGGATGTTTTTCTTTAATTCTGCTTTAATCATGTTATAGCATGACATTATGCTTTTGCTTTAATTCTGCTTATGCATAGGGTGTTAAGTGGTGTTAAGTGGGATCCCACCAAATCCTACTTCTAGTTCATTTGGCAAAACTTAGTTTAATTCTTTGTCAAAATTTGCACTATATTTGGCAAATGAACTAAAACTGTGACTTTGGCGGGATCCCACTTGACACCTTACTTATACGGGACGCTAGCGGGATAGCGCTTGCAACCCTACCTCGCTCGTACCATTTGTTTCGTTCATTCTATAACAGAAACTTGACTATATTACATAGTATCAATACACACGAGGCCTGGACTATCCATACCGTGTGCAAATCATACTCCCTCTATCTAGAAATAACTGACCTGAATTTGTCTATATTCGCATGCATCAATACATGTTTTAGTGTATAAATAATTTAAATCTAGACAAACTCAAATCGGTTATTTCTAGACAGAGGGTGTAGTTGTTTTAACGGAAGGCAAAACATTTGCCTCGTCAACTAACTAAGAATGAGAGTTCACAAGGTTATCAAAAAGTTCAGAGGGCTAGAAGGGTCGAATTATGCCACCCCGCGAGTCGCGGTCGACGCTACCATGTAGAGTAACTTACTTTCTTAATGAAAATGAGACCGCGTTAGGTGGGCTACCCCGGGGTTGCACCCTAATGAAAAAACTCTCCCGACATTTAAATCTCTCAAATACTTTGCCCCAGGAAGTGTCCACTGCTTTTTTTTTTTTTTTGAAGGGAAGTGTCCACTGCTTTGCTTCATCTTTGATCTTTGGCATGCGGGTCGACGTTCTTTTGTTGCCCAAAACTCTCTCTCTCTCATGACACAAACATGAGTATCGAGATGAGGGCCTTCCTTCTAGTGTTAAGATGACGAAATCAAGGAAGTTTGCCAATCTTTCTGAACTGACCACAAAATTTGCGGGGCATATGCGATAGTGCGATCGAGAGAACTAAAACTGAGACTATGTTTGGTAGGCTAGTATTTCTAAACTGAAGTATTTTAAAACTAAAGTATTTCAACACAAATACCATAGTTTTTCTCCTTTCTCTGTTTAAAAAATGAGGGTTAGACATCTTTTTCCAATACTTCACTTTTAGAGATACTCTGGTGACATGGGTATACCCTATAGGTACTCGAGCTTGGTATATACGGTCTAAATACGTAAAAGCCCACGGTGTCGCCAAGACCCAAATGAAGGACTCGAGTAACCTACGGACTCTCGATGGCTTGAAGAACAAGAAGAAGCTAAAGATAGAAAGTTTGAAGGGGAAAAACCCTAACTTGTAACCGACTCGACCTGCTACCCGAGACCTAGCCTACTTATATAAAGGCTAGGAGGGGGCGGCGAGGAGGACACACGCAACCCTAGTTTCCACAACCCTCGTCAGATTGCATCTGCGCACCATTGTAACCTTCGGTTCCTTTGATAATTCCACGAGCAGACAAGCAGGAGTAGGGACCTCTACGAGGCCTGAACTTGGGTAAATCTTTGTCCCCTGTGTGCTTGTTTGCTAGCCGATGGATGTCTCCAGCGCTCCCTCCTTCTCCAAAACCCAAGTCCATAACAATGGGCATTGATGAGTTAAACCCTCGTCAATTGGCGCCATCTGTGGGAATTGGGAGTGCTGATGTTGCGGCTTCTTCGGCCCCATCAACCGCGATCTACAACTCCGCAACAGCGGAGATCCGTCAGCTCTTCGGCGCGTTCGACTTCACCGTCCACACGCCGGCCACTCGCCCGGCCTTCGAGTCCGTGGGCGACGGAATCAGCCTGGCGATAGGGAGCTTCCACTTCCAAGTTAGTCAGATGGGCATGCTTCGCATGCCTGATCAGCCGACAGCACCGTCGATTGCCCCAGCATCATGGTTCCCTCCATCGATCGGCACCCTCAGTGAGCTCAACGACCCGACAACAGTCAAGAACACGGTCAGCGACAGCAGTCGCGACTCCGATCTGAGCGATCTGGCCACTGAAGATGGAACCTACGGTTCCGGATCTGAGAGTTGTGGAAGCAGCAGCTTCCCCAATCACTTCATGTGCGCCGTCATCAACATAGGCGATACCTCTGCCAATCGCGACAACATTGGCAATCGCGGTAACGAGACCGACACGCCCAACACCGGCAACGGTGGCAATGGTGGCAACGGAGGCAATCGCACCCCCGTTGACAATGGAGGAGCAGTCGAACCTCCAACCATAGTAAATGAGCAAACCGGCGAACGCGTCGTGATCAAGCTCAACGAGCAAGAATGGGCTCGCTACCGCGAGGCCCTGCGAGGCACCCCTTTACCCTTCGGATCCCCGCAAGAGCTGCTGATGGGCTATCACTGGCTCCTGAAGGAAGAATTTAAGCGCCAAGTGCAAACAATCGCGCAACTCGAGGCACGCAAAAAGGCGGCATACGAGTCGAGCCTTCGTCGTGCAGGGCTCTCCTCCTATGGAGGATCCTCTTCAAGAGGCAACGAGTACGTTGCCAAAAAGAGGCAATCTCGGATGGCCCATCTCACCGAGCAGGAACGCATAGAAGCTGCAAAAGTCCTCGACTTCAACTCTATGACGGTCGACACATGGGGCAACGTGGTCCCCAAGACGCCGCAGGCTGCGGTGACAGCGGCCACCATGTACCTCCTTAACAACCAACCGCTAGTTGGAGATCCCCGCGCCGCCATGCACCGATCTACGATCACGAGCTTGGGATTAATCGAGGCCGCCCTCGCAAGGAGCCAGCACCAGACCCGAAGAAGGGCAAAGCGCTACTCCTCGCCCTCATCCAGCGATGACAGTCACGACCTGTCTCGATGTCGCCGCTCACGACGACACGACCACGACTACGACGCACGTGATGAAATCACGCAGCGCAAGATCGACAAATCAAGAGCACGACGTGCTCGATCGACTGACTCGGAAGAGGAAGATGTGGAGCTCTATGGCGCTAGATGCTTCAGCAGATCCATTAGGCAGAAGTGAATGCCTAAAGGGTTTAAACTCCCGTCGGAGAACCCAAAGTTTGACGGCCTACAGGACCCAAAGATCTGGCTGGAGGACCACATCTCCTCCGTTAGGCTTCACGGAGGCAGTCGAAGCACGACCATGTAATGCCTGCAGCTACAGCTGCAGGGCGCCGCTCGAGCATGGCTCAACAACCTCCCACGCGGATCCATTCGCAATTGGGATGAGCTGGTTTACAGCTTCGTGCGCAACTTTAAGGGCACATACAAGCGGCCCGCATCAATCGAAGAGCTGAGATGCTGCCAGCAAAGATCTGGCGAATCGATGTGCTCCTACATCCAAAGGTGGTCCATCATCAAGAACTCCACAGAGAACATCTCAGAGGATCGGGCGATTGACGCATTCAACGGTGGCGTCCGCCGCCTAGAACTCAGGGAGGAGCTGGGCCGCTCAAAGCCCCAGACCATCGACCACCTGATGGAGATCGCGAATTGGTGGGCCAATGGAGAAGATTCGGTGAAGAATCGCGTTCACTCCAACGAGGAGGTGGAACTCGAACGCAGACGCGACCGCCGAGGCAAGCGCCGCATGCGCATCTACGATGACCGCGACAACGTCAACATGGTCGCGACTGGCTACGCTGACAGACGCGACGATAACCGCAACAGCGGATACCGTAGCGGCGGATACCGTGACTCCGGGAAAACCACGCAAGTGTGGCAACGCCGCACTCGCGATGAGGCACCCGTGAAATCCATCGAGGACAAACTGTCCGGGCCATGCACGGTACACTTCTACATCGACAAGCATGACGGCAAGAGGAAGTCCAGCCACCTCCTCAAGGATTGTCGCGAGTTCCTCAAGCTACATGAGGGATTGGTTCGGATGAACCGCAATGCAGTCGAAAGAGGCTACGGAGCCGCTCTAGGCGCCGTGGCACATGGCGCTCCGCCACCTCCACCTGGGCCACCCCCGAATGCAGCTGCACCGGACCAGCACCACGGAGGCGAACCGTACCCACGAGCCATGGGCACCATGATGATCCAAAAGGGATGCCCCTCCAATAGGGTGCAGAAGGCCGTCATTCGCCAAGTCAACTTGGCCACACACTCGCCACCCTCTACCACCGAGTACCTCAGTGGAAGCGAGTCATGCATCACCTTCGACAAACGCGACCATCCGCTTCAGGTACCCCGTCTAGGCCATTGCCCCCTCGTACTCAAGGCGCAAATCGGAGGCTTCGACATGAGCCGCGTCTTCATGGATGGCGGAAGCGGCATCAACCTTATATTCGCGAGTACCTTGCGAGCAATGAGGATCCCTCTAACTTGCCTGGAGGCCTCGGACACAACGTTCCACGGCATCGTCCCAGGGAAAGGCGTATACCCCCTAGGCAAAATCAACCTCGACGTCATCTTCGGCATGCCGAAGAACTTCCGGCGCGAGCGCATCGACTTTGAGGTCGTCGACTGGCCCTCACAGTACCACTGCATCCTCGGGCGCGTCGCGTTCGCTAGGTTCATGGCAGTACCCCACTACGCCTACCTGCAGATGAAAATGCCAGGTCCCAATGGCGTCATCACGATCAACGGGAGCTTCGAGAGATCTGATAGTTGCGATAGGGAATTCAACAGAATTTCCCAGTCCTTCGGCATGCAGGAGGAACTCGCGAGACTAAAGGAGTCGATAGACAACAGTCTGCCTCCGCTGAGCGGGCCAAGTTCACCTGATCTCTCCTTCGACTCATCGGTGCACACAAAGAAAGTGCAGGTCCACCCATCGGATCCGGCCAAGACGGCCCTCATCGCCAACAACTTGAGTCCCGCATAGGAACTCGCGCTCGTCGAATTCCTCCGTGAGCACTGGGAAATTTTCACTTGCTGTCATGCGGACATGCCAGGACTTCCCAGGGAATTCGCCGAGCACGCACTCAACGTCAACCCCGACGCAAGGCCAGTCAAGCAAAAAATTCGGCGATTGTCTGAGCCACGAGCACAAGCAGTTGGAATGGAGATCAACAGACTCCTCGACGCCAAGTTCATACGCGAGATCAAGGAAAGCACTTGGCTCGCCAACACGGTGCTGGTACCAAAAAAGGACACGGATATCCTGCGGATGTGCGTGGACTTCACCTCTCTGAATAAGCACTGCCCAAAGGATCACTTCTCGTTGCCGTGCATCGACCAGATCATCGACTCCACTGCAGGATGTGAGCACCTCTGCTTCCTCGATGCCTACTCAGGCTACAATCAGATTCGAATGAAGGAGAAAGATCAAGAGAAAACAACGTTTACAACGCCCTTTGGTGTGTTCTGCTACAACACAATGCCCTTCGGGCTAAAGAACGCGGGAGCCACCTACCAGCGGTGCATGCAGGCTTGCCTCAAGGAACAACTGGGTCGCAACATTCAAGTCTATGTCAATGACATAGTAATCAAGACCAAGGAGGAAGCCTCCCTAATCGACGATTTGCGCGAAACCTTCGCCAACCTCGATCGCTACCGGATCAAGCTCAATCCGGACAAATGCGCCTTCGGCGTACCATCTGGGCAGCTACTCGGGTATCTCATCTCCACGAGGGGAATCGAGGCAAACCCGAAGAAAATAAAAGCCATACTGGCCATGGAGAAGCCAAAAAACATAAGGGGTGTTCAGCAGCTGGCTGGACGAATCGCGGCCCTCAGTCGATTCATCAGTCGGATGGGTGAAAAGGCACTGCCCTTCTACCAGCTCCTCCGCAAAGCTGAAAAATTCGAGTGGACCAATGAAGCGCAAGAAGCATTCGAAGACCTCAAGCGCCTGCTATCCACTTCACCAGTACTGGTGACCCCACGAGAAAGGGAACCACTGTTGTTGTATATCTCCGCCACCAACCAGGTGGTCAGCACAGTGCTCGTCGTCGAGCGAGCTGAGGAAAACAAGGTCCACGGCGTACAACGCCCAGTATACTACCTCAACGAGGTCCTCACACCAACAAAACAGCGGTACCCGCACTACTAGAAGCTGGCGTACAGTGTCTTCATGACCGCCCGGTGACTGCGCCACTACTTCCAGGAACACCCAATCGTGGTGGTCAACGACGCCCCGTTGGGGCACATCCTCAATAACCCCGACGCCATGGGGCGAGTCGCGCTTTGGGGAATAGAATTGTCTCCACGAGACATCACATACGAAAAGCGCGACGCAATCAAGTCGCAAGTTCTCCCTGACTTCCTCGTGCACTGGATGGAGAACCAGCTCCCGGACAAACCAGACATGTCCTACCTCTGGACAATGCACTTCGACGGGTCCAAGCGGAAGGACGGAGCAGGCGCAGGTGTCATACTGACATCACCTCAAGGGGACAAGCTGAAGTATATCCTGCGAATGCAGTTCACACCTCCAACAACGAGGCTGAATACGAGGCCCTGTTGCACGGGATGAGGATGGCAAAAGCCTGCGGCGCCAAGAGGCTCATCATATACGGCGACTCTAAGTTGGTCGTCAACCAAACGATGCATGAGTGCGACGCACTGAATGACAACATGATCGCGTACCGCGACCTCTACGACACACTCGAAGGAGACTTCGACGGTTGCAAGCTGCGGCATGTAGGTCGCGAAAGCAACGAAGAGGCGGACGCACTCGCCAACATAGGCTCTACCTGCGCCCCCATACCACCTGGGGTATTTCTCGAGCGCATCTGCGAACGCTCCATCAAGCCAAAGGCCGCAGAGAAGAAAACAAGCGCAGCAACGGACTCGGGGGCTACGCCACCCAATGAGCCAACGGCACTCGATGAAATGGAGCTGGACACAGGACTCGAGGGACCAATAAGCGTCATGATGATTGAGCAATCCTGGACGCAGCCGTACATCACGTACCTCCTCAGCAAGAGACTACCGGACGATCCGACAGATGCACGGCACATCGCGCGGTGATCCAAGGCATTCGTTGTTATCAACGGCGAACTGTATAAATGCAGCATCACAAGAGTACTCCAACGATGCGTCTCCACGGCCGATGGAAGAGCAGTTCTCCTCGACATCCATGAAGGAACACGCGGGCACCATGCCGGCAGTCGCGCCCTCGTTGCCAAAGCTCTACGAGCTGGATTCTACTGGCCTACGGCCATGCACGACGC
The DNA here is from genome assembly GCA_910589775.1 of Avena eriantha. Classification (NCBI taxonomy): domain Eukaryota; kingdom Viridiplantae; phylum Streptophyta; class Magnoliopsida; order Poales; family Poaceae; genus Avena; species Avena eriantha. Next base: position 278,516,305 of record OU342746.1, on the reverse strand, counting down.
CAAGGATATCGTCCAAAAATGCAACGCTTGCCAGCGATTCGCGGACAAGCCGCACGCACCGGGCGCAGAGCTACGACCAATCCCATTGGCCTGGCCCTTCGCGCAATGGGGGCTCGACATGGTCGGCAAACTTCCAAGGTCCTCACGAGGAGGCTACGTCTACCTCTTGGTCGCAGTCGACAAATTCACCAAGTGGATTGAGGCCATGCCAGTGACCAACCAATTAGGACACAGCGCAGTCAAGTTCTTCGGGTCCATCGTCTACCGCTTCGGAGTGCCGCACAGCATCATCACCGACAACGGGACGAACTTCACATCCAAGGAGTTCCAAGAATTTTGCGAGAACCTGGGGATCAACATCAGCTATGCCTCAGTAGCGCATCCACAGACCAACGGTCAGGTGGAAAAAGCAAATGGGCTCGTCTGCGGCGGCATCAAGAAGCGACTCCTTCGGCCACTCGAACAAGCCGCGGGCTGCTGGCCGGACGAACTGCAATCCGTACTCTGGAGCCTACGTACAACTCCAAACAGCTCCATGGGCTACACACCATTCTTTATGGTGCACGGAGCCGAGGCAGTGCTACCCGCCGAGGTACGGTACAAGGCGCCGCGCGTGGTCGCTTATAGCGAACAAGAGTCATCCCTCGCACTCGAAGACTCCGTCGACCTCCTTGACGAGGCAAGGGAAATCGTCGCAGAAAGATCCACGATCTACCAGCAGAACCTGCGCAACTACCACAGTAGGAGGCTTCACCCCAGATCCTTCGTCGAAGGCGACATGGTCCTGCGACTGAAGCAGCAGGGGCATCTCAAGCTCGAGTCCCCCTCGGAAGGACCGTACGTGATTACAGAAGTAATCTCAGGTGGCGCCTATCGCCTTCAAGATTTAGAGACAGGAGTCGCATACTCCAACCCCTAGAACGTCGCACAGCTGCGACGCTTCTACCCCTAGTCGTTTTTACCTTTTACATTGCAAATAAGGCTACTCAGCCAAGGCTACTTAGCCACACATTGTACCTCGCACTATTCTTCGAATAAATAAAGCTAAGTGCCCCAAAACTATGTGTTCTCCTTTACTTTTCCAATTTATCTACTCGGGGGCTACGCCAACCTATATACATTTGTTCTTCGAACCTAAACGCGATCCCTGAGTAGCTGGTACATCAATCGAAACCCTTAACACAACATCAACCCAGGTGCAACGCACTTGACAGTTTGACAAGGGACTAAGATAAGAGCATGGTCAGGCTAACGAAAAGGACTCGCATAGTGCAACGCAGTTCGTGCTAACAAAGCTCTTTATGCGTATTCGACAATAAATTATACACAGCATTTATACGAACTTTACAACACAAGTACACTTATGTGCAGGATACAAACTAGGCTACTACTGTAGCAGGAGAATGTTGGTTTGTTCCTCAAAGAAGTCGACGATGTCTTCTGCTGGGCGATCCACCGCCTGGTAGGGCGGCACCATATTCCAGGCAGAACCTGCTGGTGGTGCATGCGGCCCAGATGCAATTGCCGCAACATCTACGTCAGGCTTGTGCAGTCGCACCATCGATAGAGCAGCCTTGGCACCAGGCACCAACTGTTGCCTCACGCACTCACGAACCACGGCCAGGTCTTGAAACTTGGCAAGGAGGGCCAGCAGGCTTGATGGAGTATCATCCAGCGGAAACATCGTCCAGTAAATGTTCTTCAAGCATGACTACTACTTCTTCAGAAAGTGCAGCACTCGCGACGCACGATCCTGTAGGGTCGCCAGCGCAGTCGCACGATCATGATCTACCCAGAAGTATCCACTCTCTTAAAGTTGCTCCTAGGTAAGATCATGCATACGAATGGCAATTCTGTCCTTCTCCTCCTGTGGATGACGCGTGCTGATAACTACACGAAGCAGGAACAGCAGCATAAGTACAACGTACCAATGCGAGTGACTACAAGGAAAAGATGAGAGCAAGCAAACTAACACTTGAATTGGTCGCACAGCTGCGTCACCTTGCCAAGCTGATACTGCTCTCGGGCAGCGGCTTTCTCCGCCTTCGACTTCCATGCATCCGTGTTACCGCGGAGCACGGGCAACTCACGCTCCAGCTGCTTCACGCGGTCACGCAATCGCGAAAGCAACGACAGCTCATCTACCCTAGAGCGCGGCGGTGCCACGGTATCATCAAGAGTCGGTGAGTTTCCCTCAAAGGATCACTTGATGTACCCTACCACAAGTCAAGATAGAAGCAAATAAGACGACCAAATCAACACAAAGGCAAAAGGTTCAGATGCATTCAAGACTAGCAAAAAGTATCAGCAGATACACTCGCCAGCAGGCATGTTCTTAACAAAAGGACATCAACTAGTCAACTATTACAAAGACTACTAAGGAGCGACTGGCTTCTTCGACTTCGACGGCTTCAGGGGGTTCATCGAGTCCGTGGCAGTGTCAGACGCCACTGACTTTCCGCCAGCCCCTGATGCCGAAGCTTTCGCCGCCTTCTTGGCACGTTGGAGCTCCTCAGAATACTTCACAACAGTATTTATCAAATGATGCCCATATTTGCCACAGGCAGTCGCGAAGGGAGCAAAGACTACCTGCTGGCTGCCGCGCTAACAGGCATCACCTTCGACACCGCGGCAGGATCAATCTCGACTCTGTGGGCCTGCACCATGGCAAGTGACATGGACGCGCCGGCCGCGCGGAGCGAGTTCTTGAAGCTGGAAGGCACACCTCCAGCGAGTGACTCCACCAGCTCATCTATATTCTCGACTAGCTTCGCCTTGGGCATCAGCTCCCCCTGAAGGGGACTGAGTACGCTTTTAGCCTTGGAGAGCGTGTCCTGCACGGCGGTGCTGCGGTCTTCGACTGCTGACATTGCACCCGCCAGAGCATCATCACGACGAAGGGCCTGCGGGTCGAAGATCAAATCGTCAACATCTGTACATAAATTCACACATGGACAAAAACATCAGCGCCACCGGCAAAAACATTCGAAGCAGAGAAGGATAACAATATCCACAAGAAAAGTACTTGAGAGGGCCTTGGCAATTGAGAACAGTTGTTCTTCGAACAACTTCTCCCTGGCTGCGAAGGAGGCACGCAGATCCTCTTCGTGCCTTTGCGCTTCGTCACGCGCCGTGATTGCTTCGTCGCGACCCTTCACAGCCGCGGCGAATGTCTTCTCCAAGGTGGCGGCGTCACACAATAGGGCATTATGTTCAGCTACACGACAAACAAAAGTTGACTATCAGTCGACTATATCAAAGGGGGAAAAGAAGAAGAAGGAGAAGTGTAGAACGCTCACTCTCAACCACGCGATGACGCGTCTCCAGCATCGCATGCTGACGGCCCATCGCAAGCACTTGCTCCGCCAAGTGCGCAGCTTCCTTTACAAGGAGCTATCGCACAACAAGGAATCAGCAGAGGCAATAGATAATATCGACTGCAGCACTAAAAAGGAGAAAAACTACACTTACATGGTCCTCCAATGACTCTGAAGATGTCTGTTGTACCGTCATCCGGGCAACCATTCGATGCTCCCCTCCATGAGGAGAACTGGAAGAGTTGTGCCTAGAGTGGGTCGCCAATGGAGGGGAAGGAGCGCACTCGACCTCTTTCTTGGCCCTCGAGGTCACGACTCCTGATTCCTTAAAAAATTGGACGTCGCCAGAAGATGACGACGCCTCTTGACTGCAAGACAAAAACCGCATCAAGAAAGGGCAAACCCAGAGACGAGCCATCAAGGGCAAAACACAGAGAAGAACAAATCGACTAGAAAACTTACCAATCAAACTTGTCAAAGTCAAAAGTGGCTTTCCCCGACTCTGACGAAGACTCCTTGGGCAACCGCATCTTCTTGCGAGAAGATGGTGCCACGACGCTCACAGGAATGGCAGGAATTGGCGACTCCGCACAAACACATGTACCTTCCGGAGTCGAAGGAGACGACGCATCGGAATCCTCGCTGCGCGAACGCTCGCGAGTATCCGGACTAACGGACTCGGGGGCTTCCTCCTCCACATCAGAAGGGACAGTCGACTTTGACTCGTCCTCTTCCAAGGCTTCGCGAGGGATAATCCCCTCAGGAAGAGGGGGCATACAAGGTGACATCGCTCAATCCTGCATATAGACAACAAATTTAGAAACAAGCAAGTAAAAAATAGAGAAGCAATCGACAAACTTAGCTACTGCGTAGCTGAAATGGATCGTATGGGCACCTAGAGGGGGGGTGAATAGGTGCTACACCAATTTTTAATTCTTTTTCAATTTTAGGCTTAGCACAAAGGGTAAATTCTCTAGATAAACTATTGGGCGGAATTTCCCTATATGCAAACCTATCTACTAGCGAGTAAAGATCAAGTGGAAGAGGAACGAGTAAACTGAAGTGAAGCACGCGGAGACATAGGATTTGTTTGACCGCAGTTCCTTCCTTGTTAAGGGAAGTACGTCTGCGTTGGAGGGGTGGGCGGTACTAAGACCACCATGCCACAAAAGGCCTCACCCTGTTCTCCGATGGGTCTCGCCACAACAGGCCTGATCCACCTTCCACTATAGGTTCCCTTCGAGGCGGGCACCGGTGCCTTTACACAACTAGTGGGGCAACAACTCCACAACAACTTGGAGGCTCCTGAAATGACAACAAGCTGCCACAAGAACAAACTTATCAAATACAATAAACAAGATCTAGGTATTGACAAGAATACTTGATCAGGGATTTCTCCAAGTGAATGGAGAGGAGTTGAAGCGCTTGATTCTTGATGATGAACTTCTCCTCCTTCAATTCCACCAAAGATCAAGACCTTCGGGTGGTTGAAGTGGGAGATCGAGAATGAGAGCTCTTGCACAATGTCTGGTCAATTTCGAATGAATCAAGAGTTCTGAACGTTGGGGAAGAAGGGATATTTATACCCCCCTTCAGAAACCAGCCGTTGCACACTTTGGGGGCTGGATTATCCGGCCCAAGTGAGGGCCGGATTATCCGGTCTGGGGAAACACCGCCCCAGACTCGGAATATCTGGCAGATAAATCCGCCCCCTCACAGAGCGTCGCGCTGAGCTTGCCCTTGATCAACTTCTGGGGGTCGGATTATCCGGTCCTATGCGAAGGCCGGATTATCCGGCCTGGGGAAGAAAAACCGCCCCAGTTCGGATTTTCTGGGAGAAAATCCGACCGAATACCGAGCGACGCGCCTTGGCTCCTTTTGCTCGAAAACAGGGGGCCGGATAATCCGGCCCATGCGACACCCGAATTATCCGGACTGGGGAGGAAAAACCGCCCTAGTTCGGATTTTCCGGGAGAAAATCCGACCGGGTACCGAGCGACGCGCCTTGGCTTCCTTTGAGCGATGAGGTAGGCCGGATTATCCGGCCCTTGGTGGGGCGGATTATCCGCCCCCCCCCCCCCTCAAAACTTCTTGCACACTTAGCACACATGAAAAGTCTCCATAGTATTGTTATCTAACACGCAAAACATAGGAAAACAAGAAATGTTCTTCCAATCTCCCCCTTTTTGGTGTTAGATGACAATACCAGGATTTGCAGGAGAAAGACACAAGACAGACAGAGATAACTATGAAAGAGACTCCCCCTCAATGTGTGCATAATAGAGTTTTGCATTGGAATACAAATGTACACAAATAGGTGAATCTATTCCATAGACATATGAGCAAAAACACATACCACCGACGTAGAGAATAGGCATCCTTGACATAAATCACAATTATTACCGGATAACCATTATGAGCGCGCGCCTTCCGTGATAAACCTTCCGTGATAAACCTCCAGCAATAGGATATGAATAGATAGAACCATATGCATAATCCATGATATGAAGTCCATAGGCATCATCCAGACAACCACATAAAGTCTCAAACAACCACAAATCACAAATTTAAAGTTCAACGCTAAATGGGCATAAGCAAGAAAGAAATAACGAATAGAAAAGTGCAAGTGCTTATGCCCGACCCATGCAAATCCACGAACAACCTAATAGAACTACTTCTCCCCCTTTGGCATCGAGACACCAAAAAGGGAGAAGAGCGATGCTAGCGCCCCATGGGATCACTCATCGTAGTCCTCGTCCTTGTCCTCTTCTTCATTCTCTTTCGCATCCTCATCTTCAAGTTCCTCGGTGTCACCTTCCTCATCTTCATCATCAGCAGCGGGCGCAGAAGGGAACAAGTGATGCTCCAGCTCACCATAGTTCCGCCCAGAGGAAGAGTTCCACTGAGCATACGGAGTGGGAGGTGTAGGAGCCGGAGGAGCACCCGAAGCACCGGACACGTGGTGGAGAATGAGCTGCTGGGAGTAAGCCAACTCATGGCGCTGCTTGTATGCCTCGTACTGACCCTTGCGCGTGTCCACGCCCATGCAGAGAATGTGACGCTGGAACCAGTTCAGCTGCTTGATCTCACGGGCCACGGGAGGCACAGGGGGCCTGCGAGCATCCCTCATGAGGCCCTCAGGAGGAGAGGAGGGGTGAGAGGTTGATGACCCACAAGTATAGGGGGTGTATCGTAGTATTTTCGAGGGAAGTGAAACCCAATTTATTGATTCGACACAAGGGAGCCAAAGAATATTTATCAGCCTTAACAACGGAGTTGTCAATTCAGCTGCACCTAGAAACAATCTTGCTCACAGCAGTTTATCAGTAGCAACAGTTTTGTTGTAGGAATAGTAAAGCAGCAGCAGTAGTAGAGCAAAGACAGTAGTAGTGTTGGGGGGATACCCCCGGGTAGGGTCACGCCGGGGTATAAAGGCCGAGTTAGCCGAGGTTCGGCAAGGCCAAAGCAGATGCTGGCTGGGTCACCTCAAGGCCGGCTGAATCACGGAGTGACCCGGACCAGGGGGTGTTCGCCTAACTAAGTCTCAACCGACTTAAGCAGTAAGTCGGAAGTATATGTTTACTTGTATGCAGGAACAGGGGTGCTCGGATCAGCTGTGATCCGGGTCATGTTTAGCTTCTAGGAGAAGGAAGGAATCTTGCTGGTCAAAAAGAGGGCCCGGTACGCACTGCATGAGCGAAGTAGACAAGAGCAGGACCACCGGGTCATGGCTGACAGGGGTGACGACGCCCATGTCGGCTGACGCGGGCGCCGCAAAGGCTCACGTAGCTAAAGCAAGTGTGACGTGGGGAAAAAGCACCCCGGTCAGCTTACCACTTTGGGAGGAGGCATATTCTTAGGAATATGCCTCCACGTATGCCCTAGGCAGAAACCAAGCCTCCTCTATAAAAGGGGGGTTGGGGCTTCTATAGAAGGGGTTGGTCTTTCTACTATTCTGTTTTGGCTAGGGTTTCTGGTGTGATCTGTGGGTGAGAGTAAGAGAGCTCCTTCTTCCTCCTCTCGCCAATACAGCTCTAGGAGCACTTGTAATCTTGGAAGAAAATCAATACAAACTTCTGTGTAGAGAATCACTCCATTATCCCTCCCTGGATTCCCCTAGCGTGTATTAGTCCCCACCTTTAGCCTATCCATGGCATCTGCCGTGACACCACAACGACAGTTGGCGCCCACCGTGGGGCTCGCGGCGCTAGCAGGGGTCAAGATCCGTACGGGAAACATCATCGGCACCGGCGAACGCATCGTCTCCGGGCTCGTTCAGTGCTTTGGAGCGTGGGACTTTGTCAGCGACAACGCTGGCTGCTTCGGCACGCGCCCTCTTCCGCGCAATGGCCTCTTCGTCAGGCTCGGCGCGCACAAGGTCTACGTTGTTGTGGACGTGTCAGGTGTTCATCCGCGTCACGTCGTCGACGTGGGGGAGCCTCCCCTCACCATGGTCCCCGGGACGCGTATCGCTCGCTCCCCAGACCATGTAGAGGTGATGATGACTGCGCCAGGTGCGGGCGCGAGCAAGGATCCGGTGCCAGATCCGGAGGTAACGCCTAAGGCACCGAGGAAAGGTAGAGGTCCTCCACTAGAGAGGCTAGAGAACGTGTTGAGGGAAACAATGGATAGCTTGGCAAACCCTGTAGTAGCAGCGGTAGATCCGGCTCGAGCGCAGGCCGAGCTGGAAGAAACTAGGCAGAAAATCCTGGAGGGCACAAAAAAGATAGCCGCGGCACAGCAGTCGTTGAATATGACGTTGCGCGAGTATGCAAAGGAGAACAAGGTTGACGCTGTAAAAGTGAAGGGGCGAAATCTCATGAGCGAGATGAACAGAGAGGGTGATACTGGAATTGAGGTATCAGAAAACTGTTTGTCCATGGGGCTGCCGAGGTACAGTACCCCGGCAAAGAACCTCACAGTAGCGGATGCAGCTGCATCCGAGTTGGAGGGTCTGATGGGTGAAGCCCGACAAAGACAACAAGATAGGGTTAACGAGCTGGTTCGGATTGCGAATAGGCAAAACGAGGAACTGCTCAGGGCTAACCCGGAGAGAGCTGGAGCCTCCAAGATCGTCCATTCAGCGGTGGGTAACCCGGAGAAATCCGCTGGAGCCGCATCGTCTCCTTATGGTGGTCCAAGGAGAGAAGAGGTGGTAACCTCGGCAAGACGGAACAAACAAATCGTCCCGTATGACCCGACGCGGTCACGGAAAGGAAAAGAAGCGCAGAAAAATGATGATTGAAGGAGTGTGAGCCGAGGTGAAGCTGGCCGAGGTAACCGCGACCAAGGCAATGCCGGTCAAGGGAACATTGTCAACGGCAATGCCGGACAGCGAAACTCGGTTGGAGCAGGACAACTGCAGCAGCGGAATATACCAAGGCAAGAGCAAAGTGCCGGCCGAGGTATGCAACAGAAAGGCGCTCCAAGAGAGCAAGACAGGTATAATGATGGAGACTCGGAAATGGCAAACGCGGGATACCCAAGGGTAGACTATCATGTGATAGGGTCAAGATTGGGGAGCAGGGATTTGATGCCGGATGATGCCAGGTTGAAACTGGATCGACTATATAGGTCGGAACAAATTGAATGTCAAGGTCCACCGGGCCTAGCATGTTTTGGACCCCGGATCATGAAGGAGCCACCGGTACCGAACTTTCAGCTACCCAGGGGCACGAAGACGTATGCCGGCAGTACAAAGCCGGAGGATTGGCTGATAAATTATGCTACGGCTGTGAAAATTGCCACTAGCAACCTGAGATGGGCTGTACGATATGTACCCCAGATGTTGGAAGGCCCGGCAAGGGTATGGCTGAACAATTTGCCACTAGGAAGCATCAACTGCTGGATAGATTTCGAGGAGATGTTCATCAGCAATTTTTCGAGTACGTATCAGAGGCCAAATAGGCCACAGACCCTAGCTATGTGCAAGCAAAGGCAAAATGAGACGGATCGGGAGTTTTTAACCCGATGGTGCACTGTGAGAAATTCGTGTGAGGGCGTGATTGAATCACAGGCCATAGCATGGTTTGCACAAGGGTGCAGGTATGGAAGCGAGCTATGGATGAAGTTGCAAAGGAAAATGCCAACTACGTTGTCAGAAATGATCCGGATCGCAGATTCGTATGCTTTGGGTGATCCGACTTAGCCTAGGCTCGTATCAAAGGAGTCAAACGATGAGTACTATCAGAGAGATGGATCCGGATCATCCCGAAGAAATGACTACAGAGGAAAAAGGAGAGATGATAGACCGGATCATAGATACGGTTCGCACCAAGTTGCAGCTGTGAGTCAAGATCAGCCCGGAGCAGGGGGCAGTCAACGCCAAAAAACTGGAGGGCAGTGGACTCTGAGAAACGATGGCAAGAAGACTTGGACACCAGAGCAAAAGAAGCAGTGGCAAGAAAGGAAAGACCGTCCAAGGTATACTTATGAGTCGATGTTGGACCAGCCATGTAAGTTTCACACGCCAAATCCGAATAACCCAGCGGGTCATACGACGAGGCAATGTGAGTGGATGCGCAAGATTTAACAAGGCGGTTCGGGGAATGCTCAGGCACCCCGGAATGATCAGCTTCGCCAGGAGTTACCCCGGCAGCAATTGCTCTCCGGAGCGAACACGTAGCAGCTAATGTTGCCTCCCCCTCCACCGAGGTATGATAACAATGAGAGAAGGGATGCAGTGCACCAAGTGGAAAATCAGCATCAGTCGGATCAGAGGTACCCCGGAAATGAGGGGAGAAACGAGTACAGGGAACACCATCAGAGCTATTATGTGTTTACCACCGAGGAAACCGATAGAAAAAGCTTGCAGCGTAGGCATATAGAGGTGAATGCAGTAATGCCTGCAGTGACGAGGTACATGCCTTGGTCCGATCAAGAAATCACCTGGAGCATCAGGGATCATCCCAAGCTCATGCCAAGCCCTGGTTCGTATGCGTTGGTGCTGGATCCGACATTCATTGGACCTAGCATTAACGTAAGATTCTCAAAGGTGTTGATCGACAATGGCAGTAGCATTAATATCATGTATGCGGACACAATGCGCAAGTTGGGTATCTTGGAGAACATGCTCCAGGCCACGAGGACAACTTTCCATGGTATTGTGCCCGGTATTTCTTGCGAGCCAATAGGCAAAGTCCGGGTTGACGTGTTGTTCGGCACAAGAGACAACTGCCGAACTGAAAATCTGGAGTTCGAAGTGGTGAACTTAGAAAGCGCGTATCATGCGTTACTCGGAAGGCCAGCACTGAACAAGTTCATGGCAAGTTGTCATATTAGCTACTTGAAGATGAAGTTGCCCGGACCAAACGGGGTGATAACCATTGCAGGGGATATCCGACATTCGATGGAATGTGCGTCGGCCGGGTCGAACTTAGCCGAGTCGCTTGTGATTGCGCAGGAAAAAAGGAAAATTCAAGAAGTGGCAGCATTGGCTCAGTCCGCGCAACAGTATATGCCGGCGCTCAGTAACCCGCATGGAAGTGTCTCTTTCCAGGCCACGAAAGATACCAAGAAGGTTCCTGTTGATGACATGTTCCCAGAGCGCACCGTAACAATTGGTGCCGGGTTAAATGATAAATAGGAAAGCGAGCTCGTCAGCTTCCTCCGTGAGAATCGGGACATTTTTGCTTGGTCCACACAAGACTTGCAAGGTGTTCCGAGGGAGTTGGCCGAGCACTCTTTGAATGTGAGACCCGGAGCTAAGCCGGTGAAGCAACCTCTCCGCCGCTTCACCGAAGATAGGAGGAAAGTCATTGGGGATGAGATAGCTCGGTTGCTAGCTGTAGGATTTATCATGGAAGTTCTATACCCGGATTGGCTGTCTAATCCGGTGCTGGTGGAGAAGAAGAAGGATGACCTGAACGTGGCGGTGGTTTGGCGCATGTGTATCGATTACACGAACATGAACAAGGCGTGTCCAAAAGATCCATTTCCGCTGCCAAGAATAGATCAGGTCATAGACTCAACTGCTGGATGTGAACTGTTGTCATTCATTGATGCATATTCTGGTTTCCACCAGATACCTCTGAATCTGGATGATCAAATAAAGACTGCATTTATTACCTCGTATGGGGCTTATTGTTATCGCACCATGCCGTTTGGTTTACGTAATGCAGGGGAAACATACCAAAGATGTATGCAAAAATGTTTGCACGACCAAATAGGTCAAAATGTATAGGTGTACGTGGACGATGTGGTTATCATGACCAAGGAAAGCAAAACGCTCCTTGACGATATCAGGCAAACGTTTGCGAACCTAAGGAGGTTCCGGATGAAACTTAACCCGGAAAAATGTACCTTCGGTGTCCCGGCTGGGAAATTGCTCGGTTTTCTTGTTTCCAGCCGAGGTATCGAGGTTAACCCAACCAAAATCCGGGCCATCGAACGAATGGAACTGCCGAAGTGTCTTAACGATGTCCAGAAGTTCACAGGTTGCCTGGCCTCGTTAAGTCGGTTTGTATGTCGGTTGGGAGAAAAGGCGTTGCCTCTTTACCAACTCATGAAAAAGTCGGATAAGTTCGTTTGGACACCACAGGCCTATGAAGCCTTTACCCACCTGAAGAAAATGTTAGCCACGGCACTAGTGCTAGCCTCACCACTATCGAAGGAGCCAATGTTGCTCTATATAGCCGCAACCAACTGAGTTGTAAGTGTAGTGATAGTGGTGGAGCGCGACGAGGAAGGTAAGTCGGTGCAAAGGCCAGTATATTACTTGAGCGAGGTGTTGTCTGCCTCAAACCAGAACTATCCACATTACCAAAAGGTGGCATATGGCATGTACATGGCCGCCAAGAAACTGAAGCACTACTTTGAGGAGCATCCTATCCGAGTCATATGTGAGGCCCCCATATCCGAGATAATGAGTAACAAGGATGCGAGTGGCAGAATTGCAAAATGGGCAATTGAGCTAGCTCCTTATGCACCACAATATGACAGAAGAGAGGACATCAAATCTCAAGCTGTGGCGGACTTTTTCGTTGATTGGGCCGAGGTGCAGTACGAACCGCCACTTCCAGATCCGAACTATTGGCGAATGCACTTTGACGGATCAAAAACCAAAACCGGGCTAGGTGCCGGAGTTGTACTCACATCGGCAAAGAAGGACCAGTTGAAATATGTGCTGCAGATCCATTTCACCACATCAAACAATGTCGCTGAGTATGAAGCACTTGTGCATGGGCTTAAGGTAGCAAAAGAAATTGGGATACATCGGATCATATGCTTTGGCGACTCGGATTTGGTGGTGCAGCAAGTGTCGGGAGTGTGGGCGCCCTTGATCCAAACATGGCACTGTACAGATTTCATGTGCAGAAGATATCTGGTTACTTTGAGGGATGTGAATTTCACCATGTACCTCGGGTGGAAAATGAGGCTGCCGACATGTTGTCGAAGCTCGGGTCGACCCGACAAGCAATTCCACCGGGTGTAGCATTAGAGCACCTCATGAAACCATCCATCAGGCCATCCCCAGAATCCGAGTCAATCTATGTCCCGGAGGACACAGAATCCGGAGTTGTGCCCATGGACATTGACACAGGAAGTGGTGCCTGAACCCGGGGACTGCCTCGGCAAACCCGGGGACTACTTCGGTAAACCCGAGGACTGCTTCGCAAGACCCGGGGACTGCACAGCGTGATCCGTTTGAAGTTATGCCGGTGGATCAGATGGAGATTGATGAGGATGTGTTCCCTATGCGACCAATACCAACTTGGGCACTACCTATATTTCAGTTCCTGAAGGACGGAACGTTACCCACTGAGGAAGTGTTGTCCAGGCAAACATAGAGGAGGGCAAAGGCTTACACGATCATCAATTCCGAACTATACAAAAGGAGTGTGACCAATGTCCTCCAGAGATGTGTTGACCCGGAAGAAGGGCTTGACATCCTCCGAGATATACATCAGGGGGAATGCGGGCATCATGCCTCATCCTGAGCCTTGGTAGCAAAAGCTTTCCGGCACGGATTCTACTGGCCAAACGCCTTAGAGAAAGCAGAAGATCTGGTGAGAAAATGTAATGGCTGTCAGAGGTACGCTACCAAGACACATATGCCAATGTCGGAACTCAAGACCATACCAATCACTTGGCCATTTGCCATATGGTGCTGGGATATGGTTGGCCCGTTCAAACCAGCAAGGGGAAATATAACTCACATTCTGGTATTGGTGGACAAGTTTACGAAGTGGATTGAGGTAAAGCCTATAAGAAAATGTGATGGAGCTACGACCGTAACGTTTCTCAAGGATATCATCTTGAGGTACGGTTATCCTCACAGTATCATAAAAACAATGGCACAAATTTTGCGGAAGGAGCATTTGCTTGTTTCTGCCGGGATAAGAGGATCCGGCTAGACGTAGCCTCGGTAGCCCACCCTGCATCAAACGGGCAAGTGGAAAGATCCAATGGATTAGTATTATCTGGGATAAAACCCCGGATCATTGAGCCGCTGCAAAGATCAGCGGGGTGTTGGATAGAAGAACTACCAGCAGTACTGTGGAGTTTAAGAACAACTCTGAATCGATCAACAGGCTATACGCCGTTCTTTCTGGTATATGGGGCAGAAGCTGTATTACTAGCCGACATAGAGCATGATTCGCCTAGGGTCACCCAATACATAGAAGACGAAGTGCAAGAAGCCCGGCAAAATGATGTTGATCTGCTGGAAGAAGCGAGAGAACTGGCACTGTCCAGATCCGCCATATATCAGCAAAATCTCCGACGCTATCATAGCCGGAAAGTGTGCCCCCGGGTCTTTCGGGAAGGCGATCTGGTGCTCCGGTTGGTACAACGTACTACGGGCATGCATAAGTTATCTCCCCCATGGGAAGGGCCATTCATCATGAGCAAAGCATTGCACAATGATTCTTACTATCTTATAGATGCAAAGCCACAGGAAAAGAACAAGGCGGACAGGTCTGGAGAGGAATCCAACCGACCATGGAATATAGCTCTACTTCGTCCTTTCTACACTTAGCTAAGAAGTCTATGTATCCGAGTTATCTCATATGTCAGTATGTATGTCGGCAATGAGCTTATCAATGAAATGTTGGCACCTCGAGCAGTAACTCGGGGACTGCCTTAATAATGTTTGTTGTTTTTTGCACGTCAGCTGGAATAAGTTATTCTACTTAACCCGGATTAGTAGTGTGCGAGCACCAAAAACAAAACTCTTCGGCTTGTTGCTGTCCAACAAGAATTGGCTTCATGGCAAGCAAGAGAACAAGTTTGGAATTGCGTAGCACATGAAAAACGACTAAGGAGAAGAATTTATTCGACCCGACGTTTGTTTTTCGAACTAACCCTGCACTTATTTTCAAGTTATTATGCAGTTTTATTTTGGTGCTAAGTCTAAAAGTTTCCCAGTATTGTTAAGACAATTTTTGAAGCTCGGATTCGTAAGTCATAAAACCGAATCAAGGTAGACACGAACCGAGCCAAGAGATTGAATGAACAAGAAAAATAAACTCGGGGACTACGCCCAAGTTAATTCGGCATAAGAACTTAGTAGCAAAATATCACATGTGTTTGGAATACAACCCCACCCGGCATACCGGGGATCTGATAGATTTTTAAGTGTTTCAGCTCAAGGAGCAGCAGGAGGAGGAAGTTCGGCATCATCCTCGCTGCCCTCAATATCAGAGGCATCATCTTCTCCTTCATCATCCGAGCCATCTTCACCGTGCTCAACCTCTTCATCTCCAGCAGCTTCCAGGAAGCTCGGCCCCTCAACCCATTCATGAATGGGAGCGTATTCAATGAGTCTATAGGCACAAGCCTGGCGCCGAGCTACCCACTACGGGTAATTGGTCCATCTGGATCCTGTGCGCAGACGTGTTAGGAGGTTGAGATCAATCTTCTCGTACCACGTGAGTATGTGGTGAAGGATGGTATCAGCTGCGGCACATCCAACGGACTCTCTCCAGAGGTCAAGCTGAGTCTCGGTTTCCATTAACTTCTCAATGAGAAGTGCGGTGCTCTCCGGAGCTTCTTCGCCGGGCCAAAAAGTGTTAAAGATGCGAGCTGCAGCGCCGAGGATGTCCTTGCCGTAATTCTTGATGAGCTCCACGCGAGATGATAAGCTGACCAACAGGTCCTCCAGGTCGTAAGGAATCCCTTCACTATCAGAAGGGACCGGAGTACCCCTTTGTCGGCGGAAGTTGGCAAATGCAGCGCTTGCGATAGGAGTACCCTCTGGAAATTTGCATGGAAACGAGACAAAGGAGAAAGGTCAAGAAAAGACATATGAAGTAACCCGGAGAAGTAGGTCGGAAAAGGGAAAGAAACTTACGTGATATATGACTGAGGATCCGGGTCAACTCCTTGGTGCAGTCATCACGTTTCTTTCGGAGCTGCTCAAGCTCAGCGTTCACCGACCCAAGCTGGATGCTGGACTCCTTGAGAAGATCCTGGTCCTTGGAGATCTGGAGGTTGAGGCGCTCGCGCTCTTCTGTGAAATTTTGGCCAGCCTTTTGAAGTTCGGATTGGTGCTGGGCCTTCATCCTCTCCATCTCAGCCTTGAGCCTAGAAATCTCATCGTCCTTGGTCCGGAGGAGGGCGAGCTCGTCATCTTTCTTCTTAAGCTCGGCTTGGTGCTGCCCTGCTTGTTCGAGAAAATGCAGCATCATATCAGGCACGGGCACACTATCTTCAAGCGATGCTGAAATAGTGTGTTGGCCCGGCAGAGCCGAGGTATGAATGTTGGCCGAGCCAAGGAGAAAAGGGAATGGAAAGTACGGCAAAGTCGGACATAAATAACTTACCCTTGATCTGCTCCAGATTTTTGCGCATACTGATGTTCTCAGCTTCCACCCCAGCTGCGGAAACCAAATGATGAGGTTAGTCTAGCAAAGGAAAGTGAAGCAAAACGAAGAAGTGATAAGGAAGAAATTTACCCCTCTTCTCGTATTCTGCGATAAGTGCGGCCTGCTTGGTGCGTAGCAGCTTATGGGTATCCAGCAAGCGTTGGAATTCCGCACTCCGGCGATTGGTGGTCACCTGAAAGGGATACAGAAACACAAATTAGCTCGATGCATATTCGAAGTGTACTAAAATCCGGGCCAAGGGGAACTTAACCCGGCTCTAGGTGTGTGCATATTCGAAGTGTACTAAAATCCGGGCCAAGCGGAACTTAACCCGGCTCTAGGTGTGTGCATATTCGAAGTGTACTAAAATCCGGGCCAAGCGGAACTTAACCCGGCTCTAGGTGTGTGCATATTCGAAGTGTACTAAAATCCGGGCCAAGTGGAACTTAACCCGACTCTAGGTGTGTGCATATTCGAAGTGTACTAAAATCCGGGCCAAGTGGAACTTAACCCGGCTCTAGGTGTGTGCATATTCGAAGTGTACTAAAATCC
This sequence comes from Avena eriantha, assembly GCA_910589775.1. NCBI lineage: Eukaryota > Viridiplantae > Streptophyta > Magnoliopsida > Poales > Poaceae > Avena > Avena eriantha. The sequence goes on along the minus strand of OU342746.1, from coordinate 278,499,630 downwards.
GGGCCAAGTGGAACTTAACCCGGTTCTAGGTGTGTGCATATTCGAAGTGCACTAAAATCCGGGCCAAGTGGAACTTAACCCGGCTCTAGGTGTGTGCATATTCGAAGTGTACTAAAATCCGGGCCAAGTGGAACTTAACCCGGCTCTAGGTGTGTGCATATTCGAAGTGTACTAAAATCCGGGCCAAGTGGAACTTAACCCGGCTCTAGGTGTGTGCATGTTCGAAGTTCTCATGGAGCTACGTTAGTTTTCTAAAGAGCATCCGGCCGAGTAACGAGTTACTCCCCCGGAGGCTCGGGGACTAATGGTTACTATCTACAACTTGTAAAGGGGAAGCAACGTACCTCCATCATTCGCCCAGCGAGGTCAATTCCCTTTGCGGCTGTGTTCATCTGAGCGGAAAACTCGGCAGGGCCGAACTTCTCCGGAAGATCAGTGTCTTGAACCACCTCTGCCTTATTCCAATTCATGACGAATTCAATTAAGCTCGGAGGGTACCGTTCACCGCTGGGCATATGGGGCGCCACCAAGCCCTTCGCATGTGCTTCTTTCCTTTCGATCAAGGCAAGGGCTAGGCTGGTGTGCAGAACCATTTGCTGCGTGTTAGTTGGCTAGGCAGGCGCGTCCTTCGCTGCTGGTGCTTTCTTGGGAAGCATTGACACGAGGGTACGCTACCCGGCTTCGACGGATGGTGGCTTGGTGGTGTCCGGAGCTGTCCTTTCCTTGGCTTGCTGGGAAGAGGAAGCCGGCGCAGCGGTTTTTCCCTTAGGAGCGGCCGGAGTGGTTCCTCGCCGAGGTTGAGAAGACTCGGACAAGGCAGAGGAGCTAGGCGCCGATGCTCTTGGGGCTGGACTTGGTGCTGCTGCTGATGTTTTAGCAGCCGGGGTTGGTGCTGATGCCGGAGTTGGTGTTGATACGGGTCTGGTTGTTGGTACTGGTGCTGGAGCCGAAGTTGCTTCAGTCGATGCTGGTTGCGGCAATGCCGAAGTGGTGGATGTCATCACCTCGGCCGGGCTGGTCTCCCCCACTCCAAGGTTACCCCCCTCCTGCCGAGGTGGAGCAGAACCCGGAGCGGCCGCAGAACCCTCTTGAATAGAGCTCAGCGAACGGGACTCATCGTCACGACAGGGAGAAGGGCTGGGTCGGAGAGGTGAAGAGGTGCTCGATCCACTTTGAGGGACCTCCACCGGAGCCCTGCAAAAGAGAACAATGTTAGAAGAAAAATCACAACGATGCAAGGGAGAGCAAGTTACAGAAGGCAAAACAACTTACGCATCCGAGGTTTGGGCCTCCTTAGGTTTCCGAGCCCTTCGTGCTGGGGCCTTGCCTGCTGGCTTGGAGGCGGTCTTGTCCCCGGACTTCTTTCGCCTTTTAGCGGTCTGAGAAGGTCCGGAGGATGAACTTGAAGCAGCCCCACGCTTCTTCTTCGGAGCCACCGGAACAGGTTCGCCGTAGCGAGGGGAGAATCCTCGTGGATATGACCGCCGGGGTGAGCTGATGGCGGAAAAGCAAAAGAAAGGGGGACAGCCTCAACAGGTTCAATCACCTCGACATCCGAGTCATCTTCATCATCGGGCCAATCTCTAATGGAAGAGGATTTACCCGTGGGTCGTTTCGTGGCGTCGGTCATTGGGAGGAACATCTCCTAGTCCGGCTCCTCTTCATCCGAGTTCTCCCGGTCCGGCGCCCACTTAAGGGTCGGATCGGTGCCGTCCTCGATGGTATGCTGAAGAAATTGCTGAGGAAAAAGGAATGAACGAAAGAGTCAAAAATGCAACAATAACTAACATATAATTGGTCTAGAGTAAGTTCGCAACATGAAGCTTACCGTGGGAGGAAGCCTATTGCGGCAGTAATGCTCCATTCCCTAAGTCCACTCGGAGGAGAAGTCCTTGTGGGTGGTGAAAAGAGCCTTAACCCGACGATAGATCTCCGTGTTGCTCAGCTCGAAGGAGGAGGTCCGGTTGGGGTCGCGGCCGAAGCTCATGTGGCACACCTTGTGGGTGCGCTTCTGGAGGAGGGAAATCCGGTTGCGCACGAAAGTGATCATGGCATCCTCGTTGCGCAGCCCTAGCTTCTTCAGCTCCGTGAACATCTTGTTGACTTGATTGGCCAGGGTAGTGGGCTTCTTGGGGATCTCATCCCACAAATCCGGGTTAGGTGGACCCGGAGTATACGGGAGCAACCGGATCAAGTCTTCAGTGCCCGTATTCCGGACATAGAAGAAGGTCCGGGCCCATCCTTTGCAGGACTCTAACCCGGTGACCCAGGGGAAAACAAAAAATCTCCGAGGTGAAATGGAAGCCGCTCCGAATTGGGTGAGTTGCTTGTCCTCCAGATCAGCGTGGATGTTGGGGATGACATTGCGACGAAGGCCGAAGAACCGGATCCATAGCTCCTTCGTGGGCCACAGTCTGGCGTAGCCTTCGATCATAGAAGCAAAGGCAGAGAGAAGTGATGGCGTTGGCTGGAAGATGGTGCGGCTGGAACTGGTATGTACTGAGCCAGTCCTGGAAAAAATCGCTAACCGGCAACCCGAAGCCCCGTTGGAAGTGGGACAAAAAGACAACGAACTCACCCGGATTGGGTGAGGGGGCCAGTTCGTTAGAAGGGAGACGAGTGGCGATGCCGGCGGGGATGCGCCTGGTTCGGTAAAGCCAGTCAAGATCATCTTGACAGACCCATGACCCGGCCCACGCGCCGCGGTGTCCTCCTCCATCTCCTGCTCAGCAACAATGAGTTCTTCTTCCGTCATCTGGTCCTCGAGGCCCTCCCTGGCGCTAGAGGCGGCGGGGGACAGTGGCCGGGATTGACAAGGACCCGTGGTGAGAGAGTTGCGTCGCGGTGGCGGCGACACAAAGGTGCGACGGAGAAGCGCGGCGGCGACGCTGCTATTTGGTATCACTGGCGGCGGCGCGGTTGCGAGGAAGAGGAAGAGAAAGAGGAACGGGCAGAGGGGCGTGGAAGGAGAAAGACCCTAAGGGAAGCACCCCTTCGCTATTTAACCACTCCCACCAGCGGTGAGTGGGATCGTATCCTGCGGACCCACCACACGCAGTGGCCATGTATCACCTGTTCGGACCAATCAGCAGGGAGCCACACGGAGGGCCACAGAGCGGAGAGAATCCTATGACGTGACACTGTGATGCGAGAAACGAGGAGGCAGGCATGACGTGACCCGCGCACAGTGATAACTGACAATTACTACGGTGGTTACTGTGCAGGCCCTTAAAATAAGACGACATAATGATTACCTTTCACATGGGCTAGCGTACGAGAGAAGGAAACAAGACCCGGATGAAACTATGGTAACCCGGCCGGCAAGTGATAACTTGGAATGTGCGAAGGGAACGTAAATCCATATAATCCGAGGTAAAGAGGTAACTCGGCAATAAGGACCAGAGCACGGAATTGAACCTGATGTGGCCTTAGCGGCCAAAGCAGCTAAGACCGCACCAGCTTCGGGGACTAATGTTGGGGGGATACCCCCGGGTAGGGTCACGCCAGGGTATAAAGGCCGAGTTAGCCGAGGTTCGGCAAGGCCAAAGCAGATGCTGGCCGGGTCACCTCAAGGCCGGCCGAATCACGGAGTGACCCGGACCAGGGGGTGTTCGCGTAACTAAGTCTCAACCGACTTAAGCAGTAAGTCGGAAGTATATGTTTACTTGTATGCAGGAACAGGGGTGCCCGGATCAGCTGTGATCCGGGTCATGTTTGGCTTCTAGGAGAAGGAAGGAATCTTGCTGGTCAAAAAGAGGGCCTGGTACGCACTGCATGAGCGAAGCAGACAAGAGCAGGACCACCGGGTCATGGCCGACAGGGGTGACGACGCCCATGTCGGCTGACGCGGGCGCCGCAGAGGCTCACGTAGCTAAAGCAAGTGTGACGCGGGGGAAAAAGCACCCCGGCCGGCTTACCACTTTGGGAGGAGGCATATTCTTAGGAATATGCCTCCACGTATGCCCTAAGCAGAAACCGAGCCTCCTCTATAAAAGGGGGGCTGGGGCTTCTGTAGAAGGGGTTGGTCTTTCTACTATTCTGTTTTGGCTAGGGTTTCTGGTGTGATCTGTGGGTGAGAGTAAGAGAGCTCCTTCTTCCTCCTCTCGCCAATACAGCTCTAGGAGCACTTGTAATCTTGGAAAAAAATCAATACAAACTTCTGTGTGGAGAACCACTCCACTATCCCTCCCTGGATTCCCCTAGCGTGTATTAGTCCCCACCTTTAGCCTATCCATGGCATCTGCCGTGACACCACTACGACAAGTAGCAAAAGCAGTAAACAATGGGATTCGAGTGCGGTAGGCATAGGGATGGATGGACGGGCGTTGCATGGACAAGACAATTCACATAGCAATCAGAACATAGGGCAATTGCAGATAAATAAGATAAAGCATCCAAGTACTAGACAATCCTAGGCATGTGTTCCATATATAGTCATACGTGCTCGCAATGAGAATTTGCACAACATCTTTTGTCCGACCAGCCCGTTTGTAGCGGGGCCTCTAGGGAACTACTGGCAATTAAGGTGCTCCTTTTAATAGAGCACCGGAGTAAAGCATTAACACTCCGTGAACACATGTGATCCTCACATCAAAGCCATTCCCTTCCGGTTATCCCGATTTCTGTCACTTCGGGGCCATAGGTTCCAGACAACAACGTGTGTATACAACTTGTAGATAAGACCCAAAACAATACTATCATAATGAATCAATAACATGTTCAGATCTGAAATCATGGCACTCGGGCCCTAGTGACAAGCATTAAGCACAACAAGTTGCAACAAAGTCATAAAGCACTAATAGAAGATACTAGGCACCATGCCCTAACAATCTGATGCCATTACATGAACGATCTCATCCAATCCCTACCATCCCCATAGCCTACAGCGGGGGATTACTCACTCATAGATGGGGGAAACATGGATCGTCGATGGAGATGATGGTGGAGATCGATGGAGATGGCTCCGGGGGCACTTCCCCGTCCCGGCAGGGTGCCGGAACAGAGACTTTATGGCCCCCGAATCTCCCCTTCGGTGGCGACGGTGCAGCGGAACTTTTCGTGGAAAAACATCGAACCCACCAAAGTTTTTAGGTCAGAAGGCTTCTTATAGGCGAAGAGGGAGACCGAGGGGGTGCCTGGGGCCACCACACCATGCCCTGGCGCGGCAAGGCCCAGCCCGCGCCTGGGGGTGGTGTGGCCAGCCCTTGGCCCTCCTCCGTCTCGTATTCTGGCTCCGTGAGTCTTCTGGAAAAATAGGCACTTTGGCTTTTGTCCCGTCCAATTCCAAGAATATTCATTGTCTAACTTTCCTGGAACCAAAAACAGTAGAAAACGGGCAGCTGGCACTGTGGCTCTTGTTAATAGGTTATTCCAAGAAATCATATGAAAAGTACTCCAAAGTGTGGACAAAACACAAGAAAGTGGATAAAACCAAGCATGGAGCATCAAAAATTATAGATACATTTGCAATGTATCAACATCCCCAAGCTTAACTCCTGCTCGTCCTCGAGTAGGTAAGTGATAAAAAGAAAGAATAATTTTTGAGGTGACATGCACCATCAAAGACTTGACCAAAGTATTTGTAAACATTCAAAGCTGGGATCATAGTCTTTCAATCATAACATGAAATAAAAGTTCTAGCAATAAGACAAAGAAACTATGATGCAACATGAAAAGGCACAAACAAAAGATTCATGAATAACAATGCTTTGCAAGATGTTTGTTTGTTTCACAATAAGAAAACATAGCATAGTAGTATTCAGCTTGTCCCTCAATAGAGTAGCAAATATAAATGCATAGGACACCTTCAAAGTTCATAGGAGTGACTAGATACAATAGTTTAAAACAAGCAATAACAAGTTATGCATCAATCAACTAGTCTTGGGACAATGCACATAGAACTAAGAATGGCCACTATGCTCTCAAAGTAGTGCATAAAGATAGAAGGTGGAGACTCAATATAATGGTGGAAGAAAGGCCTTTTGTAAAAGGAAGTAGGGATTCAGGTCTCATAAAGAGCTTCCAAAAATTATGGTACTTATAGCTATCAGATCTCATTGCCCCTATGATAAGAATCTTTAAGGTGATTAAGGTTAAAGTGACACAACTAAGAGGATATGCTTGACAAGTTATAAACCGAAATCTCATGCCCCTTACTTACGAAGACTGATCCTCATGCTACTCAACTTCAGTCACAAGTAAGCTCTTGTCATTGTAAGTATATGTGTATCATTAAGAACCGCCAACGGGGTACCCCTTGCACATGATACAGGAGCTTTCCCATAATCAAAATGATAAGGCAAGCAGACAATGAGCATCTCAACGATCTTTTTATTTGCTATTTGCATAGGTTTTTATTGAGGATGCTTCATAGAGTGCTCGTTATGGTGATGCTGCAAGTTTCCACCATGATTAGGCATGGCTTAGGCTAGCGGCCCAGGCGTTTCTCTAACACACATACAAACTCCATGATCTTACAAGTTCCACTTTTATTTCACACCGCCGGGATCCGTAAGCAAAAGAACATGATATGAACGGGGTACAAAGTACAAGTGCAATGTTGAAAGCATTCCCCATGAAACATGGTTCTGCTAATTTCAACTTATAAAGTGCAAGCATATACGCAACAAAGAAGGACCCAATGGTTCAAGTTTATTAGGGGTAAAAAGTAAAGTGTGCCATCAAGTTCGTGAGAGCTTTAATCACTAGTTTTCTCATAACAAGTGAAAGGTAAACAAAAGCATGAAGATTCTCGGAATAGCATAAGCTAGTAGGTAGGTATGGTGGACTCTTTGGAAATAACTTGGTTTAGGGAGTTGGATGCATGAGTAGAACTCATACTTTGTTGTGGAGGCTAGCAAAAGACTGTGAGCGACAAACTAAGAGAGCAATAATGGCCATAATCATGCAGAGCGACAAAACATCATTGATCAAAACATAAAGTGATACTACAAGTTGAAAACTAAAGGATCATACAAGCTATGGTGACTTGAGATAGTCATAACATGGTGTGAGCATGCGCCAAGTCAACCCAAATAAAGCATCAAAGGAGAATACCACTATACTATGCTTTAATATGCTAAAACAACGCATGATTCATCCAAGGCACATTAAGAAATCTCAATTGTTTATAACAAGTCATGCTACAACAAAGAATACTAAGAATAAAGCCAAAACAATATCAAGCATGGCATGATAGAGCATAGTCCACAGTCAAAAACAAGCTCTCTTCACCACTTAAGCATGAGCTTTCCTACTCTTTTCCAAACCAAACCAAACCATTTGAACACCAATGTATGAAAGGGGAGGTCCAACCAATTTATTCAGCAAACTAAGCAAACCACGCAAACTAAAAACAAAAACAAAAACAAAAAAGAAGACGCTCTAAGAACAACACAACTATGCATGAAACAATAAAAATGAAGTGTTTGAAAGAAACCTGAGATTTTTATTGATGAAGAAGGGGATGCCTTGGGCATCCCCAAGCTTTGACGCTTGTACTTCTTGGATATTTCTTGGGGTGACACACGTGGTATCCCCAAGATTGAGCTTTAGTCCATCCTTCATCTCATTACTCATTCTTTCCATACACCTGAAATTTTTCCTTCATACAAAACTTCACACAATCTCATTAGCAACATTAGTGCACTTAAGATAAATAAGTCTTAAGGTTCAGTTCTAACACCAAATAAACTTCCATTAGAACACTATCTACTGTAGCACTTCCCGCAAAAAGCTCAATTCCCCAAAATAACTCAAGAAGGAACTAACAAGAAGCAAGTGCAGAAAATGGCAGAAATCTGTCAAAACAGACCATAAGGTAAATACGAATTTTTTCTAAGACCTTATGTTGCTCAAATAAATAAGTGTTGAACTAACTAAAGTTAGATAACAACCTGGGGTAGAAGCACAAAAAATTACAGCTCAATCCGACATACAGAGCTCTCTCACGAATTTTTACGGTGAAGCACAGAAATCTGTTTCGGGACAGCAACTTTCCCAATCATCAATTCACTCTCATTAGAGGTTACTCTTGGCACAAAAAGCAAAATAAAAAGGATAAGGAGCGGTTATTACTGAGGTAATGACTTCCAAGATTCATCTAAAACTTTTGGGTTATCTCCCAATAAGTACTTTTCTTTAATGCCTTTAAGTTAGGCATAAGCAAAAACTAGAATAAATAGAATAGAAGTAAACAGAAATAATCATAGTGAAACAATTGTTTTGTTCAATGAAATCCTTTTGTTAACAAGGTTGATCAGGTCTTGTTACCAAAACAATTTCATATAAGACAAAACTTTGTATTCCACTAATGATTATGTTACCTCAACCTTGATAGCAATGGTCCCAATCATAATAGTTTCAAATTTTTCTCTTGGTATGGGACAATATATTTCTCTAACTTGAATGCCCTCAACATGTTCAATTGAATTCAAAACCATAAGTCCTTTCAATCTTCTTGAGGAAATAGACAATGTGTTCCTTGTCATTCACATTGAAGGTCACCTTCCCTTGATTACAATTAATAACAGCTCCTGCAGTATTAAGAAAAGGTCTCCCAAGAATAATAGACATATTATCATCTTCAGGCATAAAAGTTTGAGAGGATGCTCTCATAAGAAATATGAAGTGAACTGAAAGAGAGCATCAAGAAGCAAATCCAAAACACATTTAAGTCTAACCCACTTCCTATGCATAGAAATCGTGTATGCAAATAAATTCACAAAGAACAGAGTGACAGGCATAGGAAGATAAAACAAGAGTAACTTCAAAACTTTCAGCACATAGAGAGGTGTTTCAATACCATGAAAACTTCTACAACCATATTTTCCTCTCTCATAATAATTTTCAGTAGCCTCATGAATAAACTCAACAATATAACTATCACATAAAGCATGTTTTTCATGATCTACAAGCACTAGAGCTTTATCATAACCATCTTCAAAAGAATCCTCAGGAACATAACATTCATCCTTCTTTAGTAAGCATGGGGGACAATCAAATAATGTAAGGGATAAAGAGTTACTCTCATTGGAAGGTAGGCATGGGTAGCTAATCCATTCGTCCTCCTTTTGTTCATCACTCTCCTTCTCTTTTTCATCTAATGAGATTTCAGGTTCATCAATTTCTTCTTCCATATGATCCTGCAAGGCATTAGTCTCTTCCATTTGTGGAAAGCATATATTAAAATACTCAAGAATATAGCCATTTCATCCTTGTAATTATCAAAGCAAAATTTAAGTATACCATAAACCTCATACTTATAAGGTGAATCATCAATATTTTCAAGCAAACTAGCAAGTTCAAATGCACCCTTCCAAGCAATAAATTCCTCAATTTGTTCCACATCATAAAGGTCATAATTTCCCTTAACATAGGAAGATATGGTATCATTATCATTATACTCACATTGAAAAGGGAGGTGTTTGTACCTCCTACAGCAACAAGATTTATCAAGGCAATAAGTAACATTATAAGTAGAGCACACATTTCTAGCAATGGTATACAATCTATCAATTTGTCCCCATAAGTGTTTCCCTTTTTGTGACAAGAGGTGTTCCTTATAATAATATTTTTCATCTTCCGTGAACCCACCTTGCCAATAAGATTCAGTTTCAAAGAAACCAACCATTGACAACAAGCATGATAAAGCAAGACAATAACAGACCAACAAAAACAACAACTAGAGTAGGAACCAATTTTTTTGTATTTTTGATAAAGAAACAAGCAAACAAGGGGAAAATAAACTTAGCTTGAACAATAGTGATTCCAGGTGGACTTGATAAATAAAGCTATGCTCCCCGGCAATGGCGCCAGAAAATAGTCTTGATGGCCCACAAGTATAGGGGGTGTATCGCAGTATTTTCGAGGGAAGTGAAACCCAATTTATTGATTCGACACAAGGGGAGCCAAAGAATATTTATCATCCTTAACAACTGAGTTGTCAGTTCAGCTGCACCTAGAAACAATCTTGCTCACAGCAGTTTATCAGTAGCAACAGTTTTGTAGTAGGAATAGTAAAGCAACAGCAGTAGTAGAGCAAAGACAGTAGTAGCAAAAGCAGTAAACAGTGGGATTCGAGTGCGGTAGGCATAGGGATGGATGGACGGGCGTTGCATGGACAAGACAATTCACATAGCAATCAGAACATACGGAAATTGCAGATAAATAAGATAAAGCATCCAAGTACTAGACAATCCTAGGCATGCGTTCCATATATAGTCATACGTGCTCGCAATGAGAACTTGCACAACATATTTTGTCCCGCCAGCCCGTTTGTAACGGGGACTCTAGGGAACTACTGGCAATTAAGGTGCTCCTTTTAATAGAGCACCGGAGTAAAGCATTAACACTCCGTGAACACATGTGATCATCACATCAAAGCCATTCCCTTCCGGTTATCCCGATTTCTGTCACTTCGGGGCCATAGGTTCCCGACAACAACGTGTGTATACAACTTGTAGATAAGACCCAAAACAATACTATCATAATGAATCAATAACATGTTCAGATCTGAAATCATGGCACTCAGGCCCTAGTGACAAGCATTAAGCACAACAAGTTGCAACAAAGTCATAAAGCACTAATAGAAGATACTAGGCACCATGCCCTAACAATCTGATGCCATTACATGAATGGTCTCATCCAATCCCTACCATCCCCATAGCCTACAGCGGGGGATTACTCACTCATAGATGGGGGAAACATGGATGGTCGATGGAGATGATGGTGGAGATCGATGGAGATGGCTCCGGGGGCACTTCCCCGTCCCGGCAAGGTGCCGGAACAGAGACTTTCTGTCCCCCGAATCTCCCCTTCGGTGGCGGTGGCGCAGCGGAACTTTTCGTGGAAAAACGTCGAACCCACCGAAGTTTTTAGGTCAGAAGGATTCTTATAAGCGAAGAGGGAGACCGAGGGGGTGCCTGGGGCCACCACACCATGCCCTGGCATGGCCAGGCCTAGCCCGTGCCTGGGGGTGGTGTGGCCAGCCCTTGGCCCTCCTCCGTCTCATATTCTGGCTCCGTGAGTCTTCTGGAAAAATAGGCACTTTGGCTTTTGTCCCGTCCAATTCCGAGAATATTCATTGTCTGACTTTCCTAGAACCAAAAACAGCAGAAAACAGGCAGCTGGCATTATGGCTCTTGTTAATAGGTTAGTCCAAGAAATCATATGAAAGTACTCCAAAGTGTGGACAAAACACAAGAAAGTGGATAAAACCAAGCATGGAGCATCAAAAATTATAGATACATTCGCAATGTATCAGAGGTCTTCTGAACCTTGTTGTATATCTTCTTGGCCTTGTGCACCGAGTCAATGTGGAACTCCTCAGCAGGAAGCAGGTGACGGATGAGCATCATAATGTAGGGCGCATAGGGAATGGATAGACGGTTGAACATAGCATCACACAGCTCATGGTAAATAAAGTCCATGACATCCAACCTGTACTGCACTGACTCGTCCTATATCCATGCCCACACCTAGACCAAAGAGGGATTGAGATGTACGAGTGAGTGCATGGGGAATCAAGACAAGCTCCCGGAATCAATGATATTTAACTCATTCCTCAAATAGCAGAATCTTGCTTCATCAAGTGGCTTTGTAAAAATATCTCCCAGTTGGTTCTTCGTGCTCACAAAGGATAGATCAATATCGCCGCGAGCAACATGGTCTCGAGTAAAATGATTTCGAATCTCAATATGCTTCGTCCTTGTGTGCTGAACAGGATTGTACGCAATTTTGATTGCACTTTCATTATCACATAAAAGAGGCACTTTGTCACAATTAACACCGTATTCCTTTAAAGTTTGCCTCAAACACAATAATTGAGTGCAAGCACTGGCTGCAGCAACATATTCAGCTTCGGCGGTGGAGAGAGATATACAATTCTGCTTTTTGGAGGACCAACATACAAGAGATCTTCCCAAGAATTGACACGCTCCAGAAGTGGATTTTGTTGGGAATATGTCCTAGAGGCAATCATGAATGATGACATTCCTATGTATTCATAAGGTTATGGTCCATGTATGAACTGCTGATATGTATCATCGAATATGTGATTTGATTGTGGAACTATATATTCATGTTGTTCATACTAATTGTCCTTGGTCATTGAGGTTGTGCCGGACACACAACTTAGACCAATGTGAAAGTCGGTAGATGACTAGGTTCCACTTGTCATGGGGATGGAGATACTATTCCGACTTGCAGTTTTGGTGGTCGATCTATGGGATAGATCGGTTTTGTACAAAGCTGATCGGATCAACTGTACTCGGGGAATGGATGATCTGGTTTCCGTGATCTAACGGCTAAGGTAGTGGAACGACATACCCCTACCGGTCGGTTTCCACCATCGGGGTAGACTGTGACACGTAAACACGGATGCGGTGATCGAAGATCAAAGGGTTTGATCGAATCGGAGTCCGGATCAGATTTGGGTAAAATTGTTTTATCCGATAATGAAATCCATGTCCGGAATGCAGATGAGATCTGCGTTTTTTGGAAAAATCGTCGGGCGCTGCCCGTACCCGCGAGGGGCGCTGCCCCTTCGATCCCCGCCCGCTATCCGGCAAGAGGGACCGTCGGCTTCACCCTGTCGTAGCCCCTTAGATGTCGTTGCGAGTTTCACAACGTCGGTAGATATCGTATCTGTGCATAACTTGTTTTTGCACGATGATGTTGTGAATGGTATGGCTTATGTGCATGTGATGGGTGTAATCCATACGTGATCTGCGTATCATTGTTTTTGTCAGTCGGCTGGAGCCTAGGTGCTGTCAACTTATTGTATAACGGCCTGCGTGTCGGATTCTCTGTGTAATTTGCATTACTAGCTAGTGTAGCTATTTGGAGAATCCGGATGGCATGCAAGTCGGTGTACAAGTCGGCTACATGGTGTAAGACGGCACATGACAAGAGTTGACACGAGTCGGATTACAGGCTTTATGGAGATGGAGATCACCATGAAGAGAGCCATACCATTTCACATTATAATTGCTTTATTTTGTGTTATTGTTATGTCTCTGTTTTACCGCTATTAGATAGCTGGTAGAAAGTAATCCCTCAAAGAAGGTCTAGTCGGTTTCCCCGCCAGTGCTGCACCATCACAAGTCGGACATTTTTGGTAGTGGGCTCATAAAATTGAGGTGCTATCAATTCTTTCCGACTAGGTGGGTTCGATTCGGACTCTTACAGCGGAAGCACTTGGTAATCTAAACAGGTCTATCACAACGGTTGTGGGACTTGGGGAAAAGTCGGATGGGAGCCGGGGCATGTAATGGCACCCATCCAACAGGAGTCGTATGAGATACGATTGACAAGGAGTTGTCTACCTAGATCACTTGACGGCTAGCGGTGATGCTAAAGCTCACTAGTCGACTTGCTTATTTAGGGTCCTGAATCACTAAGTAACCATAGGAGGGGTGTTGGTTCTAGTGGGAGCATAAATATTAAAGTATTTAATATGCTTGCTCTTTATGGATACATGTCTTAAGTGTTTTGCATATTTTTGGTTGTAGATCAATGGCACCTAGCAGTCTTCCTCAGATTTCCGGTTTTGCTTTGAGAACCATCTTGGAGAAAGATAATCTGAATGGAACTAATTTCACCAACTGGTATCGTAATCTGAGAATCGTTCTCAAACAAGAAAAAAGGGATCGTGTCCTAGACAACCCACTTCCAGCTGAGCCGGATGAGAATGCGACTGTCGCAGCCACCAATGCCTACCGTCGGATTTGTGATGAATCCACGGAGATTAGTTGTCTTATGCTTGCTCACATGGAACCGGACTTGCAGCAGTTCGAGAATGTTGAGGCCTACGATATGATCGAAAGCCTCAAAAGTATGTTCCAGGCTCAGGCAAAGACTGAGAGGTATCAAGTCTCTCAGGCTTTGTTGAGCTGCAAGATTAAGGATGGCGATCCACTGAGTCCGCATGTGATCAAGATGGTTGGTTACGTGCAGTCTCTCGAAAGGCTTGGCTACCCCATTAGCGAAGAGTTCGCGACGGACATAATTCTGAACTCTCTTCCTAGTGCGTATGGCCAGTTCATATCGAACTACCACATGCATGGTATGGATAAGAAGCTCACTATATAACATGGGATGCTCAAGCAGGTTGAGGCGGATCTCAAGAAAGGTGCCAGTCAAGTGTTGATGGTACAAAACAAGGCTAAGTTCAAGAAGAGTTCTTGGACTAAGAAGAAGAAGGCAAAGTCAGGAGGTAAGGCGGAGGACCCAGTCCAAAGCGCTTCCTCAGGGACTAAGCCATCTCCTACAGCCGGATACACTTGCTTCTACTGCAAGTCGGATGGCCACTGGAAGAGGAATTGCAGCAAGTATCTGGCTGATAAAGCTAAGAGCGGAGGTGTGACTTCCGGCTCAGGTATGCTTGTTTGCCATGTTATAGACATTTATCTTGCTGATGCACCTGGTAGTTCTTGGGTATATGATACCAGATCAGTCATTCACATCTGCAACTCGTTGCAGGGACTGGTAAGAACTAGGAGCATTGCAAGAGGTGAAGTTAACATTAGAGTCGGAAACAAAGCGAGAGTCGCTGCGTTGGAAATCGGCACAATGCAACTTCATTTACCTTCTGGATTCATAATGGAGCTAAATAATTGTTATTATGTTCCAGTGCTTAGTCGAAACATCATTTCTGCCTCATGTTTGATGAGACAGGGCTATGAGTCGAATATTAAGAATAATGGTTGTTCTTTATATTTGAATGATATGTTTCATGGCTTTGCGCCCGTCCGGGACGGGTTATTTAATTTGAATCTTGATAGTGAATCTGTCTATAACATAAATGTGAAAAGGTTAAAACCAAATGATCTGAATATGACTTACTTTTGGCATTGTCGGCTTGGTCATATAAGTTGGAAACGCATGAAGAAGCTCCATGATGATGGACTCCTAACTTCGTTCGACTTAGAGTTGTTCGAGACATGCGAATCCTGCCTTCTCGGCAAGATGACCAAGACACCTTTTGCAAAGAGTTGTGAAAGGGTGTCCGACTTATTGGGACTAGTACATAGTGATGTATGTGGCCCAATGAGCATGACAGCTAGAGGTGGTTATGAGTACTTCATTACCTTCACTGATGATTTGAGTAGATATGGATATATCTACTTGATGAAACATAAGTCGGAAGCCTTTGAAAAGTTCAAGGAATTCCAGAATGAGGTACAAAATCAACTTGGCAAGAAAATAAAGTTTCTTCGGTCGGACAGAGGAGGCGAGTACATGAGCCATGAGTTTTACGACCATCTAAAGAGTTGTGGAATAGTTCCCCAGCTCACTCCTCCAGGAACGCTGCAGAGAAACGGTGTGTCGGAAAGGAGGAATCGGACCTTGTTGGACATGGTACGATCAATGATGAGTCAGACAGATTTGTCTTTATCGTTTTGGGGTTATTGTCTAGAAACTGCAGTGTTCACACTAAACAGAGTACCATCAAAGTTGGTAGCAAAGACACCACATGAGATGTGGACTGGCAAGAAGCCGAGTTTGTCTTTTCTTAAGATTTGGGGTTGTGAAGCTTTTGTCAAGCGACTTCAGTCGGACAAGCTTACAACTAAGTCGGATAAGTGTATTTTCGTGGGGTATCCGAGGGAAACCTTGGGTTACTACTTCTACAACCGAGAAGAGGGCAAAGTGTTTGTCGCTCGAAACAGTGTCTTCCTTGAGAGAGAGTTTCTCGGTCGGGGAGTCAGTGGGAGTACGGTGCATCTCGAAGAAATTCGAGAGATGCCGGCTAGCAGCGAGTCGGAAAATGCCTTAGAGGTTGAGCCGGACGTGGTACCTGAGCCAAAAACGGCACCGACACTGCGAAGATCGGCCAGATTGCGAAGTGTTCGTGATGTGATGATGTTGGACAGTGATGAGCCGACAACTTATTCGGAAGCGATGGTGGGTTCTGATTCCGAGTCATGGCTTAGAGCCATGAGATCCGAGTTAAAGTCCATGGATGAAAATCAAGTTTGGAACTTGGTTGATCTGCCAGACGGTGCAAGACCCGTCGAGTGCAAATGGGTCTTTAAGAAGAAAACTGATATGGATGGAAATGTTTCTATCTATAAAGCACGGCTTGTCGCGAATGGGTTCCGACAAGTTCAAGGAGTTGACTACGATGAGACTTCTCTCCTGTAGTGATGCTTAAATCAGTTTGGATCATGTTAGCTATAGCAGCCTATTTCGACTATGAGATATGGCAGATGGATGTCAAGACGGATTTCCTCAATAGAAATTTAACCGAGGACGTGTATATGATACAGCCCGAGGGTTTTGTCGATCCGGCGAATGCTGACAAGGTATGCAAACTTCGGAAATCCATTTATGGGTTGAAGCAAGCATCTCGGAGTTGGAACATTCGCTTTGATGAGGTAGTCAAATCGTTTGGCTTCATCAAGAGTGATCATGATTCTTGTTTATACAAGAAGTTTAGTGGGAGCAAAGTAAACTTTCTGATCTTATATGTGGATGACATATTACTGATTGGAAATGATATCCAAATGTTGCAAGAGACCAAGGAATCATTGGAAAAGAGTTTTTCGATGAAAGACTTGGGTGAGGCGACTTACATACTAGGAATCCAGATCTATAGAGATAGATCAAGGCGGCTCATTGGATTGAGTCAGAGTACATATTTGGACAAAATGTTGAAGAAGTTCAACATGGAATCGTCTAAGAAGGGGTTCTTACCGATGTCCCATGGCGTAAAACTTAGCAAGACTCAGTGTCCTTCGACAACTGATGAGCGAAGTCGGATGAGTGCGATTCCGTATGCTTCTGCAATCAGATCCATCATGTACTCTATGATTTGTACTAGGCCGGATGTTTCCTATGCTCTAAGTGTTGTGAGCAGATACCAGGCTGACCCTGGAGAGATCCACTGGGCAGCGGCCAAAAATATCCTCAAGTACTTGAGAAGGACTAAGGATATGTTCCTGGTTTATGGACGTGAGGATGAACTCAGTGTAAAGGGTTACACGGATGCGAGTTATCTCACTAACTCGGATGATTCTCGTTCGGAATCCGGATATGTGTTTGTGATAAACGGAGGGGTTGTGAGCTGGAAAAGTTCCAAGCAAGAAACGGTGTCTGCGTCTACGACAGAGGCTGAGTATATTGCTGCCTCGGAGGCGTCAAAGGAAGCCATTTGGATGAGGAATTTCCTCATGGATCTTGGTGTGGTTCAGGGCTCGTCCAACCCGTTAGACGTGTATTCCGACAACAATGGTGCTATTGCACAAGCCAAGGAACCTAGACAACACCAGAAGAACAAACATATACTCATGTGGTACCACCTTATTCGCCAGTTCGTGGATCAAGGTGATATCAAGTTGTGCAAGGTACACACGGATGCAAACATTGTGGATCCGTTGACAAAGCTACTCCCACAGCCGAAGCATGAGGCGCACCTGAGAGCAATGGGCATCAGATGCCTGGACATGTGATGTCGGAAGATTGAGTCTAGTGCAAGTGGGAGACTGTTAGGAATATGCCCTAGAGGCAATCATGAATGATGATATTCCTATGTATTCATAAGGTTATGGTCCATGCATGAACTGCTGATATGTATCATCGAATATGTGATTTGATTGTGGAACTATATATTCATATTGTTCATACTAATTGTCCTTGGTCATTGAGGTTGTGCCGGACACACAACTTAGACCAATGTGAAAGTCGGTAGATGACTAGGTTCCACTTGTCATGGGCATGGAGATGCTATTCCGACTTACACGGATTCGACTAAAGAGTTTAGCGTCTCGGACTGACCCATATTGAGATGCAACGAACAAGTCATCATTTGCATGTCTCAATCAATGTAATCCTTAGACCTGAGGTTATTGCACAAGCCGAGTTGAGGATCTCCGACTTAGGTTCTGTCAAACGTTGTTCCGTCATTGGGTAGTTATAAAGGCGGAGTTCGGGTCGTCTGAGAATCAAGCTGCGTGATGTGAATAACCAAGACGGGATTTTGCCCCTCCATCCGGAGAGATATTCTCTGGGCCCTCTTGGAAGATATGATTCGGAAAGCATGGCCATGCGCGTCTCGGATGAAGTGTTAACCGAGGCAACCGACTAAGAGTTAGTCGGATGAATCACTTATCTCGGATCGAGAAAGAGAGTCGGACTATTTAAGGGATGACGATCATTCGCCTATGGTCTGACAAGGTATATCGTGAGGCAAAAGGGACTCAGACGAAAGTCGCATTGGAAGGTATGTCGTCATGACTTATTGGTACTTGGGAGTTGGCACGTTCTGCTAGGAGCCGCTACCAACTGATCGATCACGAGTGAGACTCGGAATCGTGTCCGGGTTACCATGAGCCTGTCGGGTCACACACTTAAGAGCGGGAGCAAGTTTGGGTTAGACCCAAACAGGAAACCTATTTGGGTTGGACCCAAATAGAGACATGGACTTAGTCAGCAAGTGAGACTTGTAGTGGCTAATATAGGCCTTTTTAGTGAATGGGCCACAAGTGAGTGGAGCCCACTTTCACTCCCTATATAAGCTGGGGCGCAGGTGCTTAGAGCACAAGGTTAGGTCACTCCATGTGTTGGAAACCCTAGCCCCAGTCCGTCCTGTCGCCGTCGTACCGGACCAAGCAGTCCATCGACGGCGCTCCTCCTCGTACGTGTGGATACCGGCGGAGGTGTTGTACGTTCAGCACTTCGACGATCGTGAAGAAAGTACGGATCGTGGATCGTGGAACCGGAACGGATTGCAAGGACTGCACTGCATCAAGCGACGTGCTTCATCAATTCCGCAACTGCGCGTCTAGTGGTAATCCCCGTGGCCTTCTACCTGAGCTGGATCTAGGGATCACCGCGTAGGGAAAAAGTTTTGTTTATCTCTACGTGGCCCAACAGATTTTTGATCATCCATATCACCAGCCTAATCTGAGTTAGTATAACCACATAAAGAGAAATTGGAGCCCTTGGGATACCAGAGACCAAAGTTGGGGGAATGAACCAAATATTGAAAGATCCTCTTGACCGCCACTAAGTGGCTTTCTTTAGGAGCTGCTTGATACCTTGCACACACTCCCACACTCAACACAATATCGGGTCTAGATGCGCAGAGGTAAAGAAGAGAGCCGATCATGGACCGGTATACCTTTTGGTCCACATCTTTACCATGAGGATTAAGTTCAAGATGACACTTTGTTTGCATCGGAGTGGCGACACCATTTAGATCCGTCATCTTGAATCTCTTGAGCATGTATTGGATGTACTTTGCATGATTAATAAAGGTTCCTTCTCTAAGTTGCTTGATCTCGAATCCAAGAAAGAACCGTAATTCCCCCATCATAGACATCTCAAACCTGTCAGTCATAAGCTTCGAAAATTCATCGTTAAAAGATTTGTTAGTAGAACCAAAGATGATATCGTCTACATATAGTTGGCATACGAAGAGCTCCCCCTTAACCTTCTTAGTAAAAAGAGTGGGGTCAATTTGCCCAACTTCGAAGCCACGATCTAACAAAAGCTCTTTAAGGTGCTCATACCACGCACGTGGGGCTTGTTTAAGGCCATAGAGTGCCTTATCGAGTTTGTAGACATGGCTCGGGAAGTTAGGATCCTCAAACCCCGGGGGTTGCTTTACGTATACCAACTCATGTAGAGGACCGTTAAGGAAGGCACTCTTGACGTCCATTTGCTGCAACTTAAAATTGTTATGTGCATCATAAGCAAGTAGGATACGGATGGACTCAAGGCGAGCCACTGGAGCATAGGTCTCGCCGAAGTTGATGCCCTCAACTTGGGAGTAACCTTGTGCCACAAGTCTTGCCTTGTTCCTCACAACAATGCCATTCTCATCTTGCTTGTTCTTGAAAATCCACTTGGTGCCGATAACATTTCGGCACTCTTTGGGTTTCTCCACAAGTTTCTAGACTTTGTTGCGCTCGAAATTATCCAGTTCTTCATGCATAGCAACAACCCAGTCTGGGTCTTCAAGAGCTTCAAAGACCTTAGGTTCCACCATGGAGATATGAGCTTGATGCTCACCAAAACTGGCCAATTCTCTTCTTGTAGAAACCCTTCGTTGAAGATCACCAACAACCTTGTCGAGAGTGTGACCCCTCAACTCAAGGTTATGATCAGCCCGAGCCTTGCGACGAAGTTCAATAAGTTTGTTGTCTCTTGGAGGAGGAGATTCATCACTTGAGTCTTCATTTGAAGCATTTTCTCCGCCTTGATCAGTAACTAGAACATCAGAAGCAGGTGGTGGAGACGCATGCCCTTGAGGTGAATCCGTAGCCGTAACAAGAGGTTGTAGAACTGGAGAGTCAGGGCTGTATAATCCGGCTGATGGAGAGGCCGAATACTCCGGCCTGGGAGTACTTGCAGCAGCTTCATCAAGAGGCCTAGGACTTGCTTGAACTGGTGAGGGGCCAGATAACCCGGGGCTAGCCGGAAAATCCGGCCTGGAGCTTGCGTTGAAATCTTCTCCAGCAGGAGCAACATGGTCAGTTGTAGCGGGGTGGCCGGATAATCCGGTGTCAACCGAAAAATCCGGCCTGGATCTTTCTGGAACATCTTGACCTTCAGCGGTTGATGGAGATGGTGTAGAAGTTGCCCCCGTGGTTGGAGCATGTTGAGTATGTCTAGATGAGGGCTCCATATGAGTAGAGCATTGTCCTTCCCGGTCCGCCACAAGGGGTTCCTCAATGGGGCGAAAGAATCCCACGCCCATTCTTCTTATGGCATCTTGGGGTATTTCAACATCTGCATCACAAACACCAACTTGCTCCGCACGGGAACCGTCATTTTCCTCGAACACCACACTACAGATTCTACAACAGTTCCGAAGAGCTTATTGTAGACTCTATAAGTGTGGGATTCGGCACCATAACCAACAAAAATACCTTCTAAAGCCTTAGATTCAAACTTAGATGAACGAACTCCTTTTATGAGAAAGAAACACTTACATCCGAATACCCGAATATATGAGATGTTTGGCTTGTTACCGGTAAGTATTTCATATGGAGTCTTGTCCAAGATCTTGCGGAGGTATAAACGGTTGGATGAATGACAAGCAGTAGAGATTGCTTCAGCCCAGAAGTTATATGGAGATTTAAATTCGGCTAACATTGATCTTGCCATGTCCATTAGAGTTTGATTCTTCCTCTCGGCTACACCATTTTGTTGAGGGGTGTACACAGCGGAATATTGATGTCTTATCCCCTCTTCACTTAGGAATTCATTTAAGGTGTAGTTTTTGAACTCCGAGCCGTTATCACTCCTTATAGCCAGAATGGGGACGTTGTGTTGACGTTGAACCTCGTTGGCGAAGTCGATGACAGTTTGTTGAGTTTCACTCTTCAACTTGAAGAAATAAACCCAAGTGTATCTTGAGTAATCATCAACAATCACTAGACAATATTTATTCCCACCGAGGCTTGCATGAGATGAAGGTCCGAAGAGGTCCACACGAAGGAGCTCCAAAATCCTTTTTGAAGAGATAATGGTTTTCCTTTGATGAGGTGAGTCATGCATTTTCCCTTCAACACACGCCCTGCAAACACGATCTTTGGCAAAAGAGACATTTTCTTTTAGTCCAAGAATGTGGCCACCCTTGTGGAGACTTTGCAAAGTTCTCATATTAACGTGGGCTAGTCGGCGATGCCATAGCCAACCCGCGCAAGCCTTTCCGAAAAGACACATCGGGCCTGTAGCGGTTTTCCCCGAAAAGTCCACCACGTACAGGTCGTTTTCGACATATCCCACGAAAGCGACTTTTAGAGACTTGCTCCACAAGAGTACCACCAAATCAGCATCAATGTAAACTGCAAAGCCCATCTTACCAAGGGCACGAACTGAAAGTAAGTTGTACCCGAGGGTCTCAACAAGCATGACGTCCACGAGAGAGATATCGTGAGCCACCACGACTTTGCCGATACCCAATACCTCAGATTTAGACTTGTCACCATAGGAGACGGTAATGTGATCAAGATTTGGCCACATCTCCATGATGATCTCCTTTCTTTCGGTCATATGACTCGTCCAACCGCTATCGAGTACCCATTTACAACCACCGGAAGCATAGCCCTGCAAAAAATTACTTCTTGGTTTTAGGTACCCATTTTTCAATGGGTCCTCTCATGTTAGTAACAAGGGTCCTGGGAACCCAGATAAACCAAGGAATGTAACAATCATAAGGGCCTACATAACTAGCATAAACATCACCATAATAATCACAGTATAGTTCAAAGTTAGGATTGTTGATCCCTGCAAAACCATCATAATTAGTTTTGTCATTGGTAATGTTGCTAGTCTTCGATTGAGCAGTCTTGCTCTTCTTCTCCTTTTTCTTGTTTTTCTTGCTCTTTATCTTGGGTATGTAACCAAGACCTTCTTTACTATTGTTTGTCCTTTGCCTGCTTAGTATCACATCAATAACTCCTTTACCTTTGTTTTGAGAACTTCTTGCAAGGTCTTCTTTTCCAAAGGATGAAGTGAAGGTACTTGGCACATCATACCGTTTCAATTGAGTTTGGAGCTGGCCATGAGACTCATTTAGAGTAGAATGATCACTCTTCAATGCCTTGTGAGCACTTTCAAGATTATCAAACTTCTCCAAAAGTCTAGCATGAATAACCCCAAAGTCAATCTTTTCTTTCTTTAGTTTCTTTACCTTGGCAAGAGCATGGTCACGTTCTTTAATGAGCTGAGCTACAGCTTCTTCTTGTGACTCCTCAAGGGATTCGAGTCTTTCTTCCAAAGATACTCGAGCTTCCTCTTCCTCTTCCAAGGCATTCTTCAAAGAAGCTATCTCCAAGGCATCTTCTCTTTCAATTCTGCCCTTTTCTTTAAGGAGATCTTCGACTTGAGCAAGTTGACTCATAAGAACATCAAAATGGAGTTTGTGCTCACCTTGTAGGTTAGTGAAAAAAGTATCCAAGGCAATAACTTCTTCTTTCATTTCAAGACTATCATGATCATCCATATCCAAAATTATGTTAGTCTTAGGAAATGAAGAGTTAGAAGTTGATACCTCGGATCCTCTTGCCATTAGACAAGTGGCGTTGTTGTTGATGGCGTTCTTGTTCGGTGAGTCGAAGAGAGAGGAGGGAGTCGATGTGGTGGCTATAGCAGCCACTTCGCGGGAACTATCATCATCCTCTTCATCTTCACTTGCGGAGGAGTATTCCTCTTGAGCTACAAGGACAATCTTGGGTTGCTTCTTGAAAGGGCCATTCTTCTTAATAAACAACTTCTTCTTAGGATCTTTAGATTTCTCTTTAAGAATGAGCCTTCCGCCATTGTCTTCTCTATTTTGATATGGACACTCGGCTACAAAGTGCATTCTATCTCCACAGTTGAAGCAAGTTCTCAATCTTGGGCCACTTTCTCTTCTTCCATTTGACCCGTTCTTGCGCTCAAGTTCAGACTTGGCTTTGGCAGGGTCCTTCGAAAAGTTCCTTGCATAGAATGCCATGTACTCAACATGAGCACGTTTGACCTCATCGGGGTAGTCCATGGATACCCCCTCAAAAGCTCCTTCATCTTCCTCTTGCTCAACAACATTGGCTTTGAGAGCCACATTGACACCCTTTTGCATTCCAATGGCCCGAGCACGGGCATCTTCAGCATTCTTTGCCGCCACTTTGAATGACGCCATTTCTTGCATGACTTCGTTGGATGTCATTTGATGATAGTTGTGTCTACCTTGCAGGCTCTTCAAATCTGTTGGCTCGAAAGGCATTAAGGCACTCACATACTTTCTTTTTATCCATGCATCATCAATGTGAGTGGCCCCATGAATGTTGTTGCGATGCCCTTGAGTCTTCTATACATGTCCTCATGGTTTTCACCATCCAACATGTAGAATCCCTCAGCTTCATTACTAAGGGCATCATACATGTTTCTTCTCATGCTTTCATTTCCAACGAAAAGGTCCGTAAGAGCATCCCACGCCTCTTTAGCTGTGTTGAGATGTTCAATGTGTGGCATGTCCTTGGGACCCACACCCAGCTGTATCATGTGGAGAGCGGTGGCATTCAACTGGCTATCCACAACTTCCTTTCTCGTTAGATTGGTTTGATCTCCAATATGAAGACCTTCTTCAATAATCCTCCACAATTCAATAGAAGAGCTGCAAACATGAGATTTCATTAGGAATTGCCATTGATTAAAAGCGGATGCAGTGAGCTTGGGTGGATCACCCCTATTGTTTATATGAGGATGAGGGATAGGTGGGTCGGGGGAATATACGTGGCGAACCTCACTATATTCCTCCTTACCACTTCCCTTTTTGGAGGTGGAACCATTTAGTTTTTCACCTTCCACATCATCATCCTTGAATCCGGTGTTACCCTTTTCCTTAGATGATGGTGTGGGAGCCTCAGAGGAGGATGGAGATGGGGCTATGGATGATGTGAGGCGAGCAATCATTTGATTCATCTCCTCCATCTTGGCCTCAAAGGATTTCAACAAGGTTGTTTCCAACGACTTGAGATCATCCATTGTGACCTTATCCACAACCTCATTTCCATCATCCTTGGTACCCATACTACTCTTAGGCGGTTAAGCCCGAATTAAGAGCCGAGGCTCTGATACCAATTGAAATGGATCGTATGGGCACCTAGAGGGGAGGGTGAATAAGTGCTACACCAATTTTTAATTCTTTTTCAATTTTAGGCTTAGCACAAAGGGTAAATTCTCTAGATAAACTATTGGGTGGAATTTCCCTATATGCAAACCTATCTACTAGCAAGTAAAGAGCGAGTGGAAGAGGAACGAGTAAACGAAGTGAAGCACGTGGAGACACAGGATTTGTTTGACCGCAGTTCCTTTCTTGTTAAGGGAAGTACGTCTGCGTTGGAGGGGTGTGATGTCTATGCACTTCTATTATTGTAGATAGTTGTTGGGCCTCCAAGTGCAGAGGTTTGTAGAACAGCAGCAAGTTTTTACTTAAGTGGATAACCCAAGGTTTATCGAACTCAGGGAGGAAGTGGTCAAAGGTATTCCCTCTCAAGCAACCCTGCAATCAAGATACAAGAAGTCTCTTGTGTCCCCAACACACCCAATACACTTGTCAGGTGTATAGGTGCACTAGTTCGGCGAAGAGATAGTGAAATACAAGTGGTATGGATAATTATAAGTGGTAACGGTGATAGAAAATAACTTGATGGCGTGGAAAAGACTAAAGGAAAACTGAAGTAAAGATGGAAGCAAGCAAACATGTAACAGATCTAGTAACAAACGGTGTTTTAGTGCTTAGAAACAAGGCCTAGGGATCATACTTTCACTAGTGAACACTCTCATATAAATATCTTCTCTTCATGATACTCCTCTTAACTACTCTCCGGTTGAACACTCTAATCGTTGGTAGGGCTATAACAACACTCCTCAAAGTAAGACTTTCCCATCTAGAAAACCCCACACTGTCACCTTGAGCACTAGATGGTTCCAACAAACACCACAATTTCATAAAGACATCCAACTCCAAATATAACTCATAACAAGTATTTGTAATCTCTAGCCTAAGTGCCACCATGGTGTGCACGCTGTCACTTTCACACACATGGGGAGAGCAGAGATCTATTAAAGCACTTGAGTAGCAAGGTAGATCTATAGATTACAAGCTCATGATATCAATAAGATCATGCATAGAGAGAGAGATGAACACATAGCTACCGGTAGAACCCTTAGCCTCGAGAGAGAACTACTCCCTCCTCATCATGGGAATCAGCAATGGTGATGGAGATGGTGGTGGAGATCGATGGAGATGGCTCCGGGGGCACTTCCCCGTCCCGGCAGGGTGCTGGAACAGAGACTTTCTGTCCCCCGAATCTCCCCTTCGGTGGCGGCGGCGCTGCGGCACTTTTCGTGGCTGGAGGCTTGACGATCTAGGGTTTTGGTATCAGGAGGCTTTTTATAGGCAAAGATGCGAGGTCGGTGGCCGGCCAGGGGGCCCACAGCACCTGGTGGCGCGGCCAGAGCTAGCCCGCGCCACCACATGGTGTGGCCGCCCTCTGGCCCTCCTCCGTCTCGTATTCTGGCTCCGTGAGTCTTCCAGTAAAATAGGAACTTTGGCTTTTGTCCCGTACAATTCCGAGAATATTGATTTTCTGACTTTCCTGGAACCAAAAATAGCAGAAAATAGGCAGCTGGCACTATGGCATCTTGTTAATAGGTTAGTCCAAGAAAGTGTATAAAAAGTACTCCAAAGTTGGAACAAAACATAAGAAAGTAGATAAAACCAAGCATGGAACATCAAAAATTATAGATACATTTGCAATGTATCAACATCCCCAAGCTTAACTCCTGCTCGTCCTCGAGCAGGTAAGTGATAAAAAGAAAGAACTTCAACATATCATGAAAGATAAAGTTCTAACAATAAGACATAGCAACTATGTTGTAACATGAAAAAGCACAAACAAAAGATTCATGAATAACAATGGTTTGCAAGACGTTTGTTTGTTTCACATAAAGAAAACATAGCATAATAGCATTCAGCTTGTCCCTCATAGAGTAGCAAATATAAATGCATGGGACACCTTCAAAGTTCATAAGAGTGACTAGATACAAATAGTTTAAAACAAGCAATATCAAGCTATGCATCAATCAACTAGTCTTGGGACAATGCACATAGAACTAAGAATGGCCACTATGCTCTCAAAGTAGGTGCATAAAGTTAGAAAGTGGAGACTCAATATAATGGTGGAAGAAAGGCCTTTGTATAAAAGGAAGTAGGGATTCAAGTCTCATAAAGAGCTTCCAAAAATTATGGTACTTATAGTTTTCAGCTCTCATTGCCCCTATCATAAGTATCTTGAAGTGATTAAGGTTAAAGAGAACAAACTATGGTGTACATGCTTGACGAAGTATAAGTTAGAAATCTCATGTCCCTTGTATACGAGGGCCGCTCCACATGCTACTCAAGTTTAGTCACCGGTAAGTTCTTGTCATTGTAAGTACATGTGTATCATAGAGAACCGCCAACGGGGTACCCCTTGCCCGATGATACAGAAGAATCCCCATATCAAAATGACAAGGCAAGCAGACAATAAGCATCTCAGCAATCTTCTAATTTACCATGGGAATATGGTGCTTTTTTCTCTCTTTCCTCTTTTCATAATCTCTTTTTTCTTTTTTTCTTTTCTCTTTTTTCTCAATATAGGACTCTTTTTTTTATAAGAAGAATGCTTCATAGATAGCTCATTATGGTTACGCTGCAGGTTTCCACCATGTCAGCATGGATTAGACCAGCGGCCCAGGCGTTTCTCTAACACATATACATAACTCCATGGACTTACAAGCTCCCCTTTCATTTCACACCGACGACATCCATAGAAAAAAGAGCATGATATCAACTAGGTACAAAGTACCCGTGCAATGTTGAAAGCGTTCCCCATGACAGCATAGTTCTGCTAATTCACAACAAATAAGTGCAAGCATATACAACATAGCCGACACAATGGTTCAAGTTTATTAAGGGCAAGAAAAGTTAAGTGTGCCATCAAGTTCATGAGAGCTTTAATCACTAGTTTTCTCATAACAAGTTTAATTTGGAAGGTAAACAAAACCATGAATATACTTGGAATAGCAAATGCTAATAGGTAGGTATGGTGGACTCTCTGGAATAACTTGGTTTTATTTGGAGTTGGATGCATGAGTGTAACTCATACTTGGTATGGAGGCTAGCAAAAGACTGGGAGCGACAAACTAAGAGAGCAATAATGGCCATAATCATGCAGAGCGACAAACATCATTGATCAAAGCATAAAGTAATACTACAAGTTGAAAACTAAAGGATCATAAAGGCTATGGTGACTTGAGATAGTCATAACATGGTGTGAGCATGTGCCAAGTCAACCCAAATAAAGTTCAAAAGGAGAATACCACTATATTATGCTTTAATATGCTAAAACAACGCATGATTCATCCAAGACACATTAAGCAATCTCAATTGTTTATAACAAGTCATGCTACAGCAAAGAATACTAAGCATAAAGCCAAAACAATATCAAGCATGGCATGACAAAGCATAGGCCACAGTCAAAAACAAGCTCTCTTTACCACATAAGCATGAACTTTCCTACTCTTTTTCAAACCAAACTAAACTATTTGCAAACCAATGTATGAAAGAGGGGGTCCATCCAATTTATTCAGCAAACTAAGCAAACCAAGCAAACTAAAAACCAAAATGAAAACAAAAAAGAAGACGCTCCAAGAACAACACAACTGTGCATTAAACAATAAAAATGAAGCATATGGAAGAAACCTGGGATTTTTATTGATGAAGAAGGGGATGCCTTGGGCATCCCCAAGCTTTGACGCTTGTACTTCTTGAATATTTCTTGGGGTGACACGCGTGGCATCCCCAAGCTTGAGCTTTAGTCCATCCTTCATCTCATTACTCATTCCTTCCATACACCTGAAATTTTTCCTTCATACAAAACTTCACACAATCTTTATTAGCAACATTAGTGCACTCAAGATAATAGGTCTTTAGATTTAGTTCTAACACCAATAAACTTCCATTAGAATACTAGCTACTGTAGCACTTCCCTCAAAAAGCTCAGTTCCCCAAAAGAACTCAAAAAGGAACCAACAAGAAGAAAATGCAGAAAATGGCAGAAATCTGTCAAAACATAACAGAAGGTAAAGTTTTTCGAAAACTTTATGTTGCTCAAATAAAAAAGTGTTGAACTAACGAAAGCTAGATAATATGGCAGAAGCACAAAAATCCACGCCTCAAAAGGACGTACAGAGATTTTACACGAATTTTTACGGTGAAGCACAGAAATCTATTTCGAGACAGCAACTTTCCCAATCATTACTTCTCTCTCATTGGAGGTTACTCTTGGCACAAAAAGCAAATAAAAAGGATAAGGAACGGTTATTACAGAAGTAATAACTTCCAAGACTCATCTAAAACTTTTGGGTTATCTCCCAATAAGTACTTTTCTTTAACGCCTTTAAGTTAGGCATGATAGTTTGAGAAGATGCTCACATAAGAAATATGAATTGAAATAAAAGAGAGCATCAAGAAGCAAATTCAAAGCACATTTAAGTCTAACCCACTTCCTATGCATAGGAATCTTGTAAATAAACAAGTCATGAAAGCACAAAGCAACAAACATAGTAAAGCAAAACAAGTGCAACTTCAAGACTTTCAACATAAAGAGGGGAAACTTAATATTGTTGAGATGCATAAAACCATGTTTCCCTCTCTCATAATAGCTTTCAGTAGCATCATGAATAAAATTAACTATATAACTATCACAAGAAACATTCTTATCATGAGCCACATGCATAAAAGAATTAATACTCCCCACATAAACATAGTCATTCTTATTAATTGTAGTGGGAGCAAATTCAATAAAATAGCTATCATTATTATTCTCATCACCATAATCATCAAATATAGGAGGCATATTTTAATCATAATTAATTCCTCCTCAATAGTAGGTGGACTGAAAATATCATATTCATCATTGCAATCATCATATATTGGAGGTGTAGTATCATCATAAGCAATAGAATAGTTATCTTCCAAAGTGTGTTCATCATCACTGGAAGGATCATGGATAGCACTAATAGTATAGCAATTATTAATATCATCATTTTCAGAATTGGTACCAAAGAGATTTTCAATATCAAAAGTAGTGTGTTTTTCCCAATCATGATCACTACTATAGGTAACAGGCATAGGAACATCATCGAGTTCAGACTCATCAAAAACTATAATAGGAGCAACATGCTTAGGGGAAAATACCGTTTCCTCTCTCCTTTTACTCCTCCTTTTCTTCTTCTCTTTAGGAGGGAGAGGCTTGAAGGAAAACTTCTCCATATACCCTGGTTCATTGTTAGAGACAATAGAAGAAACTTTGGAGGATTCCTCCTTTTCATTAATAAGACCAAAACACATATTAGTCATGTCATATTCTGGTAAGATCTCATCTTTTATAATATTTTGTATGTAAGTATCTGTGTGGCAATTATCAACACAATAAAGATGACAACCATGCATGACACTATTCATATCAAAAGCACCCATATCTACCAAAGAGGTTTTTCTTGATAACTCTTCACACCCCAAAAATAATGTAAGTTCATCATGCTGATTAGGAGGAATCATGTCATCACAATACAAACTTGCAGTACTCATTGGATTAGAAGGGATATTATTATGGCCTGAGCATTGAAAATTGAAATGACCCACTTCAAAGCAAAGTTCACAAATAAAAGGATAGAGGGCACACACTTTTTTACCAAGATCATTTAGAGCCCTATACCACGTTCTAGTTTTTTCATTCCTGTGGGTGATACAATATTCTTCTTCCATTTGATTATTCTCACAAGGTCTATGTATTCCACAAAATTAACATGCTTATAAGAAATAGTACTTTCAGAGGTTTGAGCATGTTCATTGCTATCCTTAATAACAATTTCATTATCCCTGCAAGTGTCTTTAAAAGGCTCATGATACATGTCCCATTTTTATTTAGGAGCATTATTATGAGAAGAAAAGGATCTAAAACAATCAATAAGAATTTGAGGATAAATACCATAATTAGCACTAAGCTCTTGAAAATCAGTAGTTTCAGCGAAAGACTTAATGCAATCATACTCATAGTTTATACCTGGTTCTTTACCTTTGTTGTTATCCCAATCTTTGGTATTGCTTTGAATTGTTTCAAGAAGATCCCACTTAGCTTTCACCTCCTTACTCGTGAAGGATCCCTCTAAACAAGTATCTAGATAGTCCTTGTAATGGCCTGAAAGCCTTGCATAGAAATTATTAATAACAATATTACGGGGGAGCTCATGAATGGGACATTTGAGAATTAGTGACTTCAATCTCCCCCATGCTTGGGCAATACTTTCTCCATCATGAGGATGAAAATTATAAATGTCATTCCTATCTTTACGAATTTCATGAGGAGGATAAAATTTAGAGTAAAAGAGAGATTCAAGTTCCTTCCACTCCAAATGATGAGGATCATCTAGTAGCTCATACCACTCCCTGGCTTTGCCCTTAAGTGAAAAAGAGAATAACTTCTTCTTGACGTGATCTGTTGTAATACATGCACACTTGAACAACCCGCATAATTCGTGTATAAAGAGCAAATGATCACCGGGATGGACAGTTCCATCTCCAAAATAGTAGTTATCCATAACACGATCAATAATTTTTATAAGTATTTAAAAAGGGATGCTTTCACTATGTGGATTTAAAATATCACAAGTATCATTAGAATTACCACATATGGGAGATAAAGTATCATCAGAGCAAATTTTCTTCCTTAAAACTGGGGAACTAAAGAGATCATTTTCATAAGAACCAACTTCCCCAAGCCTAGACGTTTCCATAGCATTAGTAACAAACGTGTTCAAAAGATTCATACTAATAACATTGCTATTAGCATGCAAAGAAAGTTCCATGGGTTTTCTAATTTTCTTTTCAGACAATTCAAGTTCTAACTTAGGAAAAATACTAAAAACTCTCTAATTTTGTTGTTGTTTTCCATTAAGCCTAACTAGT
The DNA here is from genome assembly GCA_910589775.1 of Avena eriantha. Taxonomy (NCBI): domain Eukaryota; kingdom Viridiplantae; phylum Streptophyta; class Magnoliopsida; order Poales; family Poaceae; genus Avena; species Avena eriantha. Next base: position 278,468,123 of record OU342746.1, on the reverse strand, counting down.
GAAAACAAGAATAAAAAGACAAAATTGCAGAATCTAAAGGAAATAACTTCGAGCACTCACACCGGAGGATGTGAGTACCTTTTACCTTACCTCCCCGGCAACGGCGCCAGAAAATACTTGCTGGCGCATGGTTGACGTGGGAGCTTCTTCTTCTTCAGTCCCCGGCAACGGCGCCAGAAAATAGCTTGATGTCTACGCACTTCTATTCTTGTAGACAGTTGTTGGGCCTCCAAGTGCAGAGGTTTGTAGAACAGCAACAAGTTTTCCCTTAAGTGGATCACCCAAGGTTTATCGAACTTAGGGAGGAAGTGGTCAAAGGTATTCCCTCTCAAGCAACCCTGCAATCAAGATACAAGAAGTCTCTTGTGTCCCCAACACACTCAATACACTTGTCAAGTGTATAGGTGCACTAGTTCGGTGAAGAGATAGTGAAATACAAGTGGTATGGATAATTATAAGTGGTAACGGTGAAAGAAAATAACTTGATGGCGTGGAAAAGACTAAAGGAAAACTGAAGTAAAGATGGAAGCAAGCAAACATGTAACAGATCTAGTAACAAACGGTGTTTCAGTGCTTAGAAACAAGGCCTAGGGATCATACTTTCACTAGTGAACACTCTCATATAAATATCTTCTCTTCATGATACTCCTCTTAACTACTCTCCGGTTGAACACTCTAATCGTTGGTAGGGCTATAACAACACTCCTTAAAGTAAGCCTTTCCCATCTAGAAAACCCCACACCGTCACCTTGAGCACTAGATGGTTCCAACAAACACCACAATTTCATAAAGACATCCAACTCCAAATATAACTCATAACAAGTATTTGTAATCTCTAGCCTAAGTGCCACCATGGTGTGCACGCTGTCACTTTCACACACATGGGGAGAGCAGAGATCTATTAAAGCACTTGAGTAGCAAGGTAGATCTATAGATTACAAGCTCATGATATCAATAAGATCATGCATAGAGAGAGAGATGAACACATAGCTACCGGTAGAACCCTTAGCCTCGAGAGAGAACTACTCCCTCCTCATCATGGGAATCAGCAATGGTGATGGAGATGGTGGTGGAGATTGATGGAGATGGCTCCCGGGGCACTTCCCCGTCCTGGCAGGGTGCCGGAACAGAGACTTTCTGTCCCCCGAATCTCCCCTCGGTGGCGGCGGCGCTGTGGAACTTTTCGTGGCTGGAGGTTTGACGATCTAGGGTTTTGGTATCGAGAGGCTTCTTATAGGCGAAGAGGCGAGGTCGGTGGCCGGCCAGGGGGCCCACACCACCTGGTGGCGCGGCCAGGGCTAGCCCGTGCCACCACATGGTGTGGCCGCCCTCTAGCCCTCCCCCGTCTCGTATTCTGGCTCCGTGAGTCTTCCGGTAAAATAGGAACTTTGGCTTTTGTCCCGTCCAATTCCGAGAATATTGATTTTTTGACTTTCCTGGAACCAAAAACAGCACAAAACAGGCAACTGGCACTGTGGCATCTTGTTAATAGGTTAGTCCAAGAAAGTGTATAAAAAGTACTCCAAAGTTGGAACAAAACATAAGAAAGTAGATAAAACCAAGCATGGAACATCAAAAATTATAGATACATTTGCAATGTATCAGGGTGGGCGGTACTAAGACCACCACGCCACAAAAGGCCTCACCCTGTTCTCTGTATCAGGGTGGGCGGAACAAACTTATCAAATACAATAAACAAGATCTAGGTATTGACAAGAATACTAGATCAGGGATTTCTCCAAGTGAATGGAGAGGAGTTGAAGCGCTTGATTCTTGATGATGATGATGAACTTCTCGTCCTTCAATTCCACCAAAGATCAAGACCTTCCGGTGGTTGAAGTGGGAGATCGAGAATGAGAGCTCTTGCACAATGCCTGGTCAATTTCGAATAAATCAAGAGTTCTGAACATTGGGGAAGAAGGGGTATTTATACCCCCCTTCAGAAACCAGCCGTTGCACACTTTGGGGGCCGGATTATCCGGCCCAAGTGAGGGCCGGATTATCCGGTCTGGGGAAACACCGCCCCAGACTCGGAATATCCGGCAGATAATCCGCCCCCTCACAGAGCGTCGCGCTGAGCTTGCCCTTGATCAACTTCTGGGGGCCGGATTATCCGGTCTGCGAAGGCCGGATTATCTGGCCTGGGGAAGAAAAACCGCCCCAGTTCAGATTTTCCGGGAGAAAATCCGACCGGATACCGAGCGACGCGCCTTGGCTCCTTTTGCTCAAAAACTGGGGGCCGGATAATCCGGCCCATGCGACACCTGAATTATCCGTCCTGGGAAGGAAAAACCGCCCGAGTTCGGATTTTCCAGGAGAAAATCCGACCGGGTACCGAGCGACGCGCCTTGGCTTCCTTTGAGCAATGAGGTAGGCCGGATTATCCGGCCCTTGGTGGGGCGGATTATCCGCCCCCTCAAAACTTCCTGCACACTTTGCACACATGAAAAGTCTCCATAGTATTGTTATCTAACACGCAAAACATAGGAAAACAAGAAATGTTCTTTCAGCAGCACAACTATACCTCGGGAGGAGGGTTAGTAGCATCAAATGGAGGAACAACTGGCTCACTGGGGAGCACATCCTTGAGGGTGTACTTGGTGACCAGCCAAACCCTCTTGTCCACCTCACTCACGGACATACCATCGGCAGACACGCGAGTGGCATCATCAGCGCCAGCCCACTGAAACATGGGGTGGACTCTGGCCTGCAAGGGCTGGACGCGACGACGCAGCCAAGTGCGAACGAGGGCACAACCTCCCTCCTCTTTGCCTATGCGACTCTCGAGGTCGCAAACGCACTCGTACAGCACATCTGTCTCCGCGGACTCGGCAGGCATGGCTATATTCTTTCAAGAGCGCATCCTCCTGCACGGCGTCGCGGGATCAAAGGGCGCGAGTCCGAAGTGGTCTCCGTCGGCCTTCTCGTCGCGAATGTAGAACCACTTGTCCCTCCACCCTTGGACGGACGCCGTGAGCTTGATGTCGAAGTAGGTGGCGGATGGGTCGATGTGGATTCCGCAACCACCTACATCGTAGACTAAAGAGCCAGATGCAGATTGGCGCTTCAATTTGAAGAGGCGCTTGAAGAGGCCGAAGTGCGGCTCGATTCCGAGCCAACACTCGCAGAGAGTGATGAAACAAGAGATATGGAGGATAGAGTTCGGGGACAGCTGATGGAGCTGAAGCCCGTAAAAACAAAGGAGGCCCCTAAAGAAGGGGTGAAGAGGCAAGGAGAGACCGCGAATGATGAATGCTAAAAACATCACTCGAAAACCAGCGGGAGGAGCAGGAATTGTCTCACCGCTGGGGACGCGCGCGTCGACGACTGCGGCGGACAGTACTCCGTCTTGGCGAAGAAGACGGAGATCAGATGACTTGATGATGGAGGGGCGCCACACACCATTCGTGACACGGGTGCCTGCGGCCTTCTTCTTCCCTCCGGCGGTGGTGCTGGTGCCCGCAGCGGCGGAGCCGCCCTTCTTCTTCGCCGCGGCAACGATGGCCGCGGAATCAGCTGCAACGCCTCCCTTCTTCTTCCCCATTGCGCGATGGCGATGCGAGCAAAGGAAGTAGCTCGGAAACGAGCGGAGCTGGTCCAGCGTCGTGGAAGAAACGAGCGCAGAGAAAGCAGAGGATTAGCGACAATGGCGATGGAAGCCGATGATGAATGAGAGCAGATGAGAAAATTACCGTCGCAGCGCCGCTACTTAACCCCTGGAAGATGCAATCCAACGGCTCAGAAAAACCCTACTGGACGCGTGGCAAACATCGTGTTGGACACGTGGAGGAGTGGAAGCGCGAACCGTCCCTCCAATACTCCCATTACGCACGGAAATCGAGAAGACGCAGTTAAAATAAAAGATTACGCACGCCTAGTCAAATCAAAGTCAGAGAGTGGGATCCACTTCTCGTCACGTCCCGTCAAACTCGCTCACGCGGGCAACCGAGGTCATGAAAACATCAGCACTGATGTCATCAAAGCTATGCAGCAGAGGACTTCGACTATTTTAGTCCTTGCTCGAGTCTTCGACTCCACCAAGAACTCAGGGGCTACTCCCATAGGGAGTGCTGGTCGCGCACCCTATGATTTTTCTTTTCTTTTACAGGAACATGGACAATAACAAGCAAACCCAACATCTCGGAAATACGATTCGACTATGGACATGGGTTACTCCCATAGGGAGCGCCGGAAACAAATTCGACTGAAACAAGCAAACAAAAGACGATAGCAGTCGCAAAAGTTCTTTAGTCCCTGCCTGAGTCTTCGACTCAACCAGGCACTCAGGGGCTACTCCCATAGGGAGCGCTGGTCGTGCACCCTATGATTATTTGTACGAAAAACTGTGTGTTGATAACATCCACACTCGAAGCTCATGGCGACACCGCTCATAATTTTCTCTACAAAGAGACTGCGTCTCCTGGGTCACCCGAATCGTCTCCGCGATGATAAAATTCGGATGCCGCGCTTACAGCGTGAAGGTAAGACCTAAATAAGGTCTGGCAACGCATTAGCTGCGCACTACCAGAAATATATCCGTGCCTACAGGTACGATGAATATGCCTTAACGGACGCGTCGAGTGCTCACACCCATATAACTGGAATTCGACTCCTGTAAGACCTCCGCGGCTTGAGTCGAATTACACCAGCATTTTTCCGGATTCGAGTCAGGGACTCGAGTTCGAGTAGATTGCGTTGTTTCACCCTAAGGTGGTTAACTGATACCGATACTTCGATTATATCAGGCACGTACATCAAAAATCCCTATGACACAAATAAAGCAGTCGAAAATATACTCATTCATGCACTCGAAAGACTTTAAAAAGTCCCCAGTCGAATCTGCGATTCCACTGGACACTCAGGGGCTACTGACATGGGTATACCCTACAGGTACTCGAGCTTGGTATATACGGTCTAAATACATAAAGGCCCACAGTGTCGCCAAAGGCCCAAATGAAGGACTCGAGTAACCTACGGACTCTCGATGGTTTGAAGAACAAGAAGAAGCTAAAGATAGAAAATTTAAAGGGGAAAAACCCTAACTTGCAACCGACTCGACCTGCTACCCGAGACCTAGTCTACTTATATAAAGGCTAGGAGGGGGCGGCGAGGAGGACACACGCAACCCTAGTTTTCACAACCCTTGTCAGATTGCATCCGCACCATTGTAACTTTCGGTTCCTTTGATAATTCCACGAGCAGACAAGCAGGAGTAGGGACCTCTACGAGGCCTGAACCTGGATAAATCTGTGTCTCCTGTGTGCTTGTTTGCTAGCCGACAGATGTCTCCAGCGCTCCCCCTTCTCCAAAACCCAAGTCCATAACAATGGATATTGATGAGTTAAACCCTCGTCATTTGGTTTTCAAAACTACAATATTTTTTATAGCCTAAAGTATTTTAAACTGTAATATTTTTAGGAACCAAAGTATCTTAAAAAAACGTTGAAAATACTCGGTTACCAAACGCATTTGTTTTTGCAAAACCCAGTACAACGCAGACAGTGACAAATACGAGCCCTATGAACGCATATACATACACCCTACCTTACGAACACCTACGAAAAAGTAAGCCGGAGAACTCTAAGACTATATTCGGTTAATCCACCTCTAGCATGAATTGGAGTGGATTGGATGGGATTAAAGGATATTTTAATTTAGATGGGATTTAAACCGCATCAAGCCATGCAAACCAGGTCAATCCCAGGGAAACCGAACGAAGTCAATCGCAGCCGGGTCGCTATCTACGCTGAAGGTGTAGAAATTGCCGTGCAGTTCTTTCGTCGTCGCGTTTGGTTCGCGCGGAGCTGGCAGCGAGAGGAAACTTCAGAACAAAGGCAGGACAAACGAACGCGTGCGGGGAAGCAGTCTGTACAGTTTACACTTAACCCCTCGAGATTCTTCAGCCAATCAAACTCGCCCCGCACTCCGGTCCTTTCCCCTCCCCGCTCCCCTCTTCGCCCCCAATCCCGCGCGGCACGGCGAAACCCTAGCCCCGCGATCCGCTCGCCGGCGCCGATGGAGGTGAAGCTGTGGAACGACAAGCGGGAGCGGGAGCTCCTGGAGAGCTTGGCGGACCTCTACGCGATCATCAAGGCCACGGAGAAGCTGGAGCGCGCCTACGTGCGCGACCTCGTCTCCGCCGCCGACTACGAGGCCGACTGCCTCAAGCTCATCTCCCAGTTCAACTCCCTCTCCTCCTCCCTCGCCGGGGTCGTCACCATCCCCCGCTTCGTGCAGGCCTACCGCCTCGACTGCCCCGCCGCCCTCAACCGCCTCGTCCAGTCCGGCGTCCCCGCCACCGTCGAGCTCCGCGCCGCCACCGCATCCTCCTCCGCGCCGGCCTCCACCGCGGCCTCCGCCTCCGCCATCGCCCAGTGCGTCCAGAGCTTCATCACCGCTATGGATGCCGTCAAGCTCAATATGCTCGCCAACGACCAGGTCCGCCCCCTGCTCCACGACCTCTCCACCTCTATGGGGAAGCTCGGCACTGTCCTGCCGCCGGACTTCGAGGGGAAGGTCAAGGTGAACGAGTGGCTTGCGAAGCTGCATAAGATGGGGGCCGGAGACGAGCTCACCGAGCAGCAGGCCAGGCAGCTCAACTTTGATCTGGATTCCGCGTATAGTGCTTTCATGGCCTCGCTTCCCACTGCTGGCTTGTAAGCAACTATCTGTGCGCATTTGAGTTGTTCCCTTCTTTTGGCTTTGCTGTTCTCTTGTCTTTGCATCACTAATGCAGTGTAATATGTGTAATTTTGGTCGACATATATTGCTTGTCAATAACAATGTCAATCTTGTGAAAAGTTGCCCCTATATATATTGATTGCTTCATACTGATTACAGGGACATAAGCATTCTACCATACTGATTGTGTTCCTCTGTTTTGGTAGAATGCTTATGTCCTTTCATTTGGATATGCTTCTTCACTGTCAATAATATCGAGCAATAAGTGGTAATTTGTATTGTTCTGTCATGATGGATCTTATAATTGTGTCTCAAGAATGATCCAGTTTTAATTTTAGTCCAGGTGTAACTGGTCACATTGATGTCTTCATTTTGTGCACTTGCTCATTCTGGACTGGTGCATAAATACATAGAGGTTTCTGGTATTGAAATCAAGCCATGATATTTATGCCTACTCTTGGGAATTGGGATTAACCAAATTGCATCATGGATTTGATAGTTTTATAAGAATAGTTTAGTCCAATAGATGTTGGTATACTACCCTGAGAAATGTTCCATTTGATGATTATGCCGAGAAAATAAAGGTTTAAATGCCTTAAGGCAGTTGGCTAACCTGGTTTTACATAGGATTAAGTCAATGCTATAATATGCTCAATTTAAGTTTAGGGGTTAGTCACATTTGAAGTAGGAAGTGTGCTCATCGAAATCGTTGGATCATCAAGATGTCACACCCTTAGTCAGATGTCATCATTGTGCTTTCTTGTGCTTGTTAACATCACTTCATTTTTCGAGAAAACACAAAGACTTTGCGTTTCTTTTCATTGCAAAGAGAGAGTTTGGGTTACAAGCCTCCGAAGAGGAACAATGAATTCATGATAGTGAAATTAGTGTACATCCCAGGTGGGAGGGATGATGACCCGGAGGTCAGCGGCTCCAGCACGAGCCCAAAGTGCTGCTTCAGTTCTGATCTTGTGGCACAGCTGGGCAACCGAGGGATCTTCTCTGTTGAAGACGCAGGCGTTGCGCTGCTTCCAAATAATCCAGGTCGGCATGGCCCTTGGGCATTGACTTGGGTGTGGCCTGTCGTGCACCAAGCCACCAGTCATTTTGGGAGTCGTCGTGGGCAGGTGGCCTGTATGTTAGGCGCAGCCATGAGACGTCCCGTGCCATACTTGTCTCGAGAAGGGACAGGTGATCAGCAGGTGATGCATCGTCTCCGGCTCTTGGTCGCATAGGACACATCGGGGCTGGTGGTGCAGGCGGCGCCGGCGTAGCCTGTCGGCCATCCAGTATCTGTTCTTGTTGGCAATCCAAGCGAAGAATTTGATGAGTGGTGCCGTCCAGGATTTCCAGATCAGCTTCCAGGCATTGCACCTGACGGAGCCCTGAAAGGAGGCTAGATAGCAGGAGCGTGCAGAGTAGGTTCTGCTCGAATCCCACTTCCAAATCAGTTGGTCAGGCTGATCAGAGAGGGTGACTTGCTCGAGTTTGTGCCAAATTGTCAGGTATTGCCCCAATTCGTGAATTCCAAATGTGCCCTGGATGTTGCGAGCCCAGGAGTGGCCGTGCAGTCCATCGGCGACAGTTCTGACCTTCCTTCTTCTTTTTGGGATGCAGGCGTAGAGCTGTGGCGCCAGTTCGCTGATGGAGCGGCTGTCAATCCAACGATCTTCCAAGAATTTGCAGGTCTGTCCATTGGCAACGATCAAGAAGGTGGAGGCGAAGAACACGGCCCGCTCGTTCGCGGAGAATTGCAAGTCGAGGCCGCTCCAGCCGCGGCCGGCGTCAGTCCTGCTGTACCAAAGCCATCGCATGCGGAGCGCAAGCCCAGTCCGCTCCATGTCTTGTGTGCCCAGTCCACCGTGAGAGATTGGACGGTTGACGCGCTCGATCTTCTCAAAAAGCTTGAGTACCTTCTTTGGGGGTGCGAGCACCATCATTTGGTGAATTGGGATGGCACAGAGCACGGCTTTGATCAGTGCCAGCCTGCCAGATCTGTTCATCAGCCACGATTTCCAGGTAGTGGCTGCAGCTTTGGACACCAGCGGCTGCAGTTGGGTGCTGGTAGGTCGCTTGACAGTTAGTGGTATGCCCAGGCAAGTCAAAGGCAGCTCAGCGATCTGGCAGTCGAGGAACCCCAAGACGCTCGCGGCATCATCTGGTACTCCCTTAAGCAGAGTGGCCGAGCTTTTGGCATAGTTCACTCCAGCCCAGAAGCTGTGCTGAACATGATTTGGTGTTTTGGAGATTTAATCCAAATAGTGTTTTTGATCTCTCTTTTGGAACATTTACTTATGTTCTACTCCCTCCGTTCGGAAATATAAGACGTTTTAGCTTTGTGAATCGAATGTATCTAGATGTGTTTTAGTGTATAGGTTCATAGAGGTTTGGAGTGAACCTATACACTAAAAGTTGTCTAGATACATTCGTTTCACAAAGCTAGAATGTCTTATATTTCCGAACGGAGGGAGTACCTCCGTTCCGAAATATAAGCCTTTTTAGATAACTAGTTTAGCAATCTAAAAGGGCTTACATTTTGGAACGGAGGTAGTATTTATATCATTTTGTATGCATCTTTTTGGAACCATAACAACAAAATCTTTGATATTTTGTTTGCTTGAATGAAGAGACTACTACCTATAAATTTCCATTACCCACTGCATGTGTTTTCAGTTTTCCCCATTCGATTATCTTTTTTAATCTTAAACCATCATCTTCATTCAGGCAGGTAAGGAGATGCCGGGAGGACATCTCTGACCAGGCCTAGGCTCATCTCCATTGTTTTTTTCTGGCTTTTAGGTTCCTTTATTTGAGTACTTTGTTATGGTCTTGTCTTTGGATTAGTACTTCAGTGCCATAGATAGGTGTAATCTGGATTGTGCTATACACTGTTTGTAAATGATAAAAGTGTCATTTTCTTCGAAAGATGACTCTTATCAATGGGCTATGTTGCATCATGGCTATATACAGTGCAAATGTGCAATGTTCCTCTGTGATGTCCATTCATCGTAGAATGCTCGCATATATCTGTCATTTGGTAATGTTTATTCTCTTCCAAACCCAATAGATCTTTTGATCTTTCAGTTTGCAAGAATGATCCAATTAGACTGCAGGGTGTGTCGGACGGGCTCTGTCAATGCCACCTTAGCTTTGTTGCAATCCAAAAGAAAACATGGATATGGGAAATAATAGTATTATGTGTGCAATGCAGCTTTTTTGTAACTTGAACTTGGGTGATCTTTAAAAGTTCACTGGACTAGGTTTGTAGCATGTTTGTTACAACTTTTTTCAGATAGACACTCACGGACACCAAGGCCTAAGCACAATTATGCCTCATGAACATTTATTTTCTGATCTTTTGGTGTGTTTCCTGCATTATTATGAATTTTGGAAGAAGTGTGACTGTCGGATATTACATGCAATCTGAATAATCCTCAAAGCTCGTTGAAATGTGAACCCCATATCTTCTACTGAATTATATGTACAATCCTCAAAGCTCGTTGAAATTTGTAAGCTTCTGCGAACAAGAAAACTAAATATAATTCTGAGATTGGCCCAGTCATATCCCTCCTTCCCTGTGTTTAGCATTGTCATCATCTCTCCCCATTGTCCTTTGGTCATACTACTCTTAAGGATTAACACAGAATAAGAAGTGTCTCCTTTTTAGACCACACAATTCACTGACCCAACTTGATGGAGGTCATATGACCCAGTTTGATCGAAATCATGTTACCCATTTGCAAATTTAACGTTTTCATGACTATCCTGTAGATCGAAGACCATATAGTCATAGCTTTCACAACTGAAACGATGGCTCTTGGAAAATGTGGAAGGCCAGTGATGGTGATCAAGAATAAAATAGGAGAAGCAGGTAACCTAACCCACCATTTCATCGACTCTGTTGGTTTTGATGTGCTAACAGCAGGTCTATCACAAAGAGGATAGTTCTTTGGCTCCTAAATGGTATGCAGACAGACGTGATTCTAACTGGTGAAGCTTCGGTGTTTCTGTATATATTAGTATGTTATTACTCATTGCCGAGAGATATGTATCCCTGTTGGCTTTTGGAGCCTTGTTACAGTATACAACATTATGTCAAGGTATGCTCGTTGATCGAGTAATTTCATAACAGGAATGAGCTGTCACTTGTTTTTATTCAGCTTAGGCTACTTGCATATATTTTATTGGTTAGTGTGTTATCCACTATGGTTGCTACTTAATTTTTCCAACGAGTCCAGCTTTAAGAAATGGCAACTAGCTGGATCAGATCGATGTACACTGGATCAGATCAAGGGTTGTCTTGGTGGCCTGCTGCTTGGAGAGTTCTACATCTCATTGCAATACAACACTAGCTCCGATCTGCATCTCTGGCAATCTCACAGCCATTTTCGTCACCATGCCGCTTCAATAACTCAGCTTCTGAGGTCCATCATCCGTGTAAGTTTCAGAACTCCTTTGCTGTTTTCACTTCGTAGGTTTTCCCTTCTATTTTCCTCCAAAAATACTTCTGTTGTCGCAAAAAATAAGAATGAAAAATCTGCTGTTTGGGCTGTGCTCTTGCTCGCGGTTGCAATTCGCTAACTTATCTCGTCGTTTCCCACTTCTACAGGTTTTTCATCCATGTCTGCCTTTACCGCTTGTTTGCCCCTCCAGAAGCACTTCTTTTGCTAGTTTTCCATCTCTTCACATCATTCCACACCTAAAAGAGAACAAGAAGCCAAAAGAAAGAGGGGATCAAATTTTTTGCTCCGGTTTACCGTTGTTTACCTGTCCCCCTCTGTAAACGCTTCTTCATCGCCTCATGCAACCAACTATCCAAGTAACCCCCACCATTTGGTTGTTGACGTTTTCCAAAGTTTACACCATTTCGTGTCTTTACACTACACCTGAGACCCATGCGTTCTCAAATTCTCAAAATTAGCTGAATATACCCCCCAAAGAACTGCAATTCCATGGCAGAGGTGGCGTTGGCTGGCTTACAATTGGCGGCATCGCCGATCCTAAAGAAGCTCCTCATTAATGCTTCCACCTACCTTGGTGTTGACATGGCGAGTGAGCTCCATGAACTGGAGACCACCATCATGCCACAGTTTGAGCTGATGATTGAAGCAGCTGACAAGAGCAACCACAGGGCCAAGCTGGACAAGTGGATCCAAGAACTCAAAGAAGCCTTCTACAAAGCCGAAGATCTGCTTGACATGCATGAGTACAATGTCCTCGAGCGCAAAGTAAAGAGCGGGAAGGGCACCTCCCCACCGCATGCTTCCACGGTCAGCACCATTCTGAAGCCTCTGCATGCCGTGTCCTACCAGTTGTCTACCCTGCGCTCCAAGAATAGGAAGCTACTTAGGCAGCTGAATGAACTGAAGGCCATTTTGGCAAAAGCTAAGGAGTTCCGTGAACTTCTTCGCTTACCAGTAGGCAACAGTGCAGTAGAGCCTGTCGTACAAAGAGCTGTTGTTCCTCAGGCCACATCACTGCCACCTCTGAAAGTTATCGGTCGTGACAAGGACAGGGACAATATAATAAATCTTCTTACCGAGTCGGTTGGTGTTAACGCTGACTCAGCTATATATTCAGGTTTGGCCATTGTCGGAGTTGGAGGCATGGGAAAGTCCACCCTTGTACAACATGTTTACAATGACAAGAGGGTTGAAGAACATTTTGATGGCAGGATGTGGGTGTGCATCTCACGCAGACTCGATGTTGATCGTCATACCCGAGCAATTATTGAATCCGTGTCCAAGGGGGAATGCCCACGTGTTGATAATCTTGATACTCTCCAGTGCAAATTAAGGGACATACTGCAAAAATCAAAGAAATTCCTGCTTGTATTGGATGATGTCTGGTTTGAAGAATCTGACAACGAGATGGAATGGGAGCAACTCCTGGCTCCTTTAGTTTCTCAGCAGATAGGAAGCAAAGTTTTGGTAACTTCTCGATCAAATATACTTCCCGCTTCTCTTTGCTGTAAAAAGATTGTTCCTTTGGAAAACATGGAAGATACTGAGTTCTTGACACTCCTCAAAACCCATGCCTTTTCTGGAGCAGAAATTGGAGACCAAAGGTTGCGCAAGAAGCTAGAAGAGATTGCAGAGGTGCTTGCTAAAAGATTAGGGCGATCTCCTTTGACAGCAAAAACTGTGGGTTCGCAGTTGAGCAGGAAAAAGGATGTCACTGCATGGGTAGATGCTCTAATGATGGACAACTTGAGCGATCCCATGAGAGCTCTGCTGTGGAGTTATGATAAGTTAGATCCGCACCTGCAAAGATGCTTTCTATATTGCAGCTTATTTCCAAAAGGCCATAGCTATAACATTAGGGAGTTAGTTCATCTGTGGATAGCAGAGGGACTTATTGATTTGTGCAACAAGAAGAAAAGAGTGGAAGATCTTGGAAGGGATTATTTCAGTGACATGGTCTCTGTTTCATTCTTTCAAGCAGTTGATCCGAGACACAAAGGTGCGTCCTATGTTATGCATGATCTTGTTCACGATTTGGCCCAATCACTATCTAAACAAGACTGCTTCAGATTAGAAGATGGTAAGGTGGCAGAAATACCATGCACTATTCGACACCTATCTGTTTGTCTTGAGAGTATGATGCAGCATAAGGAAAGCATTTGCAAGCTACACAATTTACGCACTGTTATCTGCATTGATCCACTAATGGATGACGTAAGTGATGTTTTTAATCAGATATTGCAGAATTTGAAGAAGTTGCGTGTACTATATTTGTCATCTTACAACCGTAGCAAGTTGCCAGAATCAGTTGGTGAGCTGAAGCATCTTCGGTATTTAAATATCATCAAAACATTGATTTCTGAATTGCCGAGATCATTGTGTACTCTTTACCACCTACAGGTACTTAAGTTCAGTGACAGAGTTAAGAGTTTGCCTGACAAAATCTCCAACTTAAGTAAATTGCAGTATCTTGAAGGGCACAGTGATACAGGCTATTTTTCTTGGAGCAACCCTTATATAGGTTATCCATCCGAGCATCCTCAGCCTGAAACACCTAACATAGGCAAGCTAACCTCGCTCCAACACCTTCAGAATTTCTCTGTGCAGAAGCAGAAGGGATACGAGTTGTGGCAGCTGAGGGAAATGAACGATCTTGGTGGCTGTTTAAATATTAAAAATCTTGAAAATGTCACTGCAAAGAATGAAGCTTTAGAGTCAAAGCTACATGAGAAAACTTACCTTAAAATCTTGCACCTTGTATGGAGTTATAAGAATGACATAAATGCAGATGATAGTTTACATTTGGAGATTCTCGAAGGCCTGATGCCACCGCCTCAACTTCAAGGCCTCACAATCGAAGGTTATGGTTCGGCAAAATATCCCAGCTGGTTTCTTGTGGATTCATATTTTAAGAATTTGGAAACTTTTAAGATTGTTAATTGCACCGGGTTAGAAGGCCTACCATCCAATGCCAAACTCTTCGGGAATTGCTACACACTTAGGCTTGAGAATGTGCCAAACCTGAAGACTTTACCTTGTCTTCCAGCAGGCCTTGAAATACTAGCAATTGAAAAGTGCCCATTGCTTGTATTTACTTCCAGTGATGAACTAGAACAACATCATGAGTGGGAGAACATCTTGAGGACAGACCTCTTGGCATCAAAACTTGCTTCGATATGGGAGGTGGATTCTGAAAACCAGATAAGGCAAGCATTATTGTCAGAACATTCATCTCTGAAGCAGTTGATGATGTCGATGGGTTCTGACATGTCACATCTTCAAACAATTGCAAATGTTGTGGAAAGGGAGAAAGATGAAGCAATGCGGAAGGATCTCATCAATGCATGGATATGGTGCCACGATAAGAGGATAAGGTTCATTTATGGAAGGAACATGAGGCAGCCTCTAGTCCCACCATCAGGACTTTGTCAACTTGATCTTTCTTCATGCAGTATTACAAATGGGGCATTAGCTGTTTGCCTTGATCATCTCACTTCACTGAAAAATTTCAGCCTAGAGGAGATCATGACTTTAACCACACTTCCGTCACAAGATGTCCTCCGACATTTGACAAAGCTTAACTTTTTGTTCATCAAATCTTGCTGGTGTCTCAGGTCATTAGGGGGGTTACGAGCTGCTACCGCTCTTTTGGACGTTAGATTGATCTCCTGCCCTTTTTTGGAATTGGCATGTGGAGCAGATTTAATTCCTTTATCTCTTGAGAATCTCATTATAAACTGGTGTGTGGTTGAAGCTAATTTCTTCAGTGCTGACTTGCCGCACCTGAGACTTCTTTTGATGTTGGACTGCAGAAGTTCTGCTTCTTTGTCGATTGGTCATTTGACCTCCCTTGAATCATTATATCTACAAGGTCTACCTGATCTGTACTTTCTTGAAGGACTGTCTTCCCTGAAACTTCACAACGTACAGATGAAAGATGTCCCGAAGCTAACTGTAGAGTGCATCAGACAGTTTCGAGTACAGAAGGCACTTTATGTTAGCAGCCCTATGATCCTCAACCTCATGCTCTCGTCTGAAGGTTTTACACTTCCACCATTTCTCTCTCTTGAACACTGCAAGGATGCATACGTTTCATTTGAAGAATCTTCAAAGTTCGCATCGGTCAAGTGGCTGAGGTTATATTCGTGTGAGATGAGGTCCTTGCCAGGAAATCTGAAGTGCCTCTCCAGTCTGACGAAACTCGAGATCCGTTATTGCCAAAACATATCATCTTTACCAGATCTGCCATCCCCCCTCCAGCACTTGTTTGTATGCCATTGTGAAACCTTGAAGAAGAGCTGCCGAGCACCTGATGGAGAAAGCTGGCTGAAGATTGCGCATATCCGCTGGAAAGAATTCAGATGAACCGTGATTCAGATGCACAACTAAAAAGAAATGGAAAGGTAAAGGTTCCACCATTGCCTTTGCAAAGATAACCTTTTGCAATATTTATTTGAATTTCAATTCTTTGATTTTTCAGATACTTCATTTTCAATATTTTCATTCATTCCCAGGCCCATGCTCTCCCCTCGAGCGACCTTGTATCTACTGCCTGTCAAGAGTTGGAGTGCCTCTAACTCACTTACACTTTCAACTCTCTCTGCATTTTCGCTGGTGCTGGCCGCTCAGTTCCCTTCATCGGTTGCTGCATGCATCGCTCGTCCATCCTCAGCCGCTCCACGTAATGTCTTCTATTGTTGGTGGTGTCGTTGTTTGTTATCCTGTGTTGAAGAGATACTTAGGTAGTCAAATTGGCGCTGGTTGTAATTATCATCTGTTGTGTGTTGGGATGTACTTTGAGACGCAGTTGTCATCTTTGTGTGTTGAAGAGATGCACTCCAGAAGGGCTAAGATCCATGTAACTCCCTCCGTCTGGCAATAAGTGACTTGACTTTGTCTAGATTCATATGTATCTATACAGTAAAATATGTCAAGCTATGTGCGAATCAAATCCAAGTCATTTATTTCCAGACGGATGGGAGTATATATAATCTGTAGCTAAACTTCTGCATCTTATGCTGTGAATTTCCCTAGGGTGCTATGTGAAGCAGCCCTCGCACCAAGGCCTAAGAGCAACTCTAGCAGATCCCGTAACTCGCGAACTGTAAAATGCGTTTACAATCCACGGAAAATGAGTTTTATGTTTCCAAAACTGCCCTACGCCGAATAGATCTTGCAAACATGACCCGTGAAAGATAACTATTAACTCGACTCGTGAAAGGATAAGTTTCGCGTGGGGCAGTTTTGGAACTATAAAACTGGTGATTTCACAATTTTCATCAAACTTGATCAATATCCAATCCGATCCGTTGCCAATAGCGCTGCCGGTTTGGTCCGTGCTGGTCACGGCATGGATGGACACTTGTGACCATGTGTAACACCCCTAGTTTTAATAGATGCTAATTAGGGTTTGTAATATTCATGCATATTTTGTTAAGAGAAAATGCATTGAAGAAGTTTTGGAAAACAATACCCTAAAACCCTACTCTGGTCTTTCCCTCTCTAACTAATGCATTGGGAAATGCTACCAATGTTTCAAAATAAAAATGCATGGATTCTTTAATGTATTAAGGAGGGCCATGTGTGTTTCAAAATATTTTGAACATGTTTGCTATTTTAAATAATCCAAAACAGATCTAGTTTGAAAATACAAATAGAAAAGGAGAAAACGTTTGAAAAATAAAAAGTTTTTCAGAAATAAAAACCGGTTCTAACCTAACTAGGCCGCAACTCATCTCTCTCTATCTATCTCTATTTGCCGCACAACGCGCAGCTGCAACCCGCTTCCCTTACGTCGCCGCAGCCCAGCTCGGCCCACGAGCGGCCCAACCACCAGCGCGTACCGCTTCGGCCTCCTTTCTCCTCGTCATCTTCGTCGATGATAGCAAGCAGCTACGTGTCGTCGTCCTCGCCGTCGATCGCCCGCCGCGATGCTTGTCACCGCCCACCGTTAGATGGAGGGGATAAGACCCTCGCGTTGATGCCCTTGCTCACCCTTATCCTCTCTTTCCTCTCCCTGGCTCTCTTCCTCTTTTTCCTGAGCAGGCCAAACCCTAGCCCCGACTAGAGCTGTCCGCTACCGTCGTTCCCGACCATCCCGAGCCTCGCTGAGAAGTCCAGGAGCATCGCCATGATCTCCTCTATCACCTCGCAGAAGGAATCAAGTCTGGGAGATATGAATCGATGGCATCGAGCCATCTTCTCCGACTCCGACCGCCATTGTTTGACTTGATTCTGGCCGCGTCCGAGCTCGCCTGGCTGAGATGACCCCTTCCCTACAAACGTGGCGAGCCAGTCGTTCTTAAGAACCTCTCCACCTCCTTCCTCATGCCCTCTTTCATGCTTGAGCCATATGACACCGTCCGCCGCCGCAGTCACCTGTCGCCGCCATGCTCTAGTGACCCTCCCGTAGCGGCGTTGCCACTGTATGGTTCAGCGTGACGTGCTGGTTCTAGCGCGCATAAACATGCTTGCTAGCGCGCTCTCTAGCGCCACCCACGACCGTCGTCTGCCGTGTCGGCTGGCGAGCCGACGTGGTTCCTGCGTGGCTCCGGCGTGGTTGCCGCGTGGAGCCGACGTGTCGCTTGCATCAGCGCCGCGCAAGGTTTGCCAGCATGGCAAGCCTACGTGGCCTGGGCCCTGTTGTTAGTGACTGAGGTTGGGACAGCCTTGCCGTGCTGATGACATCATAAACTTTTACATATTTTTAGAAAGTGATTTAATCTTGTAAATAACTAATTATTTATAAGTCACGAGAATATGTATAATATATCAAAATGTTCAGAAAAATGAGATATACCCTTTAGCATCAAAATCATGCATTGTTAAGCAATTTTGATGTCAAGTTTAATTAGAAGAACAAAGCGAACCCCCGAGGGTGATTCCAAGGTCTCTCTTGTATTAGGGTTTGCACCCCTCGGACTCCGTTTAAATTGTCAAGCATGTATTAGGGGTTCATTCAAATGCTATTTGACTTGTCATATCATCATCCTCGCTTGAGCAGTGCATCGATGCCATGTGTTGATTGTTTCCCTTTTATTTCTGGCGTTTTGCTTCTTCCTGGTAGAATTCGATAAGGAGATCGAGATTAGCACCATCGAAGATCAAAGATCAATACTTGTCCAACTGTACTCAAGTCAAGTACCAGATGTCCGAAAATCTTCTTATTGGTTATCGATGGGCAAAGGCAAGCATAGCCTCATGATTATACGATCCTATGATTTCGAAAGCATTTCAATTCTTGCCATGGTGCAGACGATTCCACTGTGGTCTTTTCGATAGATAGAGTATCCTATATATTGCATTACTCCCTTTGAGATTATATTACCTAATCCAATGCTCATAGAATAACTAGGTTTTGGCTTGTGTGCACTGCTAGAGCTTATATATGTGTCCTGCTTAGCCATGCTTAGCTGCCAGTGCTGATTCATCCAAATGATGTATCAGATGCGCAGAGAATCTAGTATGACAGGAGAACGAGGTATACTGATGAGGTGAGATCAATGGTAAACGTTAAACATGTTAAGGCTTGTATGGGGGGCTGTTGGGTTTGCATCATAGAAAACAATTTTTTTCCTATGATGGGAACTATTATACACCAAGATCTATCTACTAGATACAAGCAACGGGTGGATATACATCCATAGAGAACATACCCTCTTAGACCGACAAAGCTTTGTTAACGAGATGGAACTCGTGGATGATGTAGTCGAACGCTTGTCGGTCTCAAGATCGTGTGGACGTCCTAGCATCGCAAATCAGCAGCGCATCCGTCCTCGCACACACGTTCAGGCCACCGAACAACCTCCACCTCCTCGCTCCAGCGATGCAGCGGAAGCAACAACTCCTTCCAGACGAAATGCCACCGGGAACATGTATCTCGCTAATTCGAGACTATGAGGGAATAATTCTAGAGGGGGAGAGAGATCCTTCACAAGGAGGTGTGAGTGTGAAGGAGTGAGATGTGGCCTTTTATAGGAGGAGGGGGTGCCCCTCCCCATGGCCGGCACCCCATGGGGGTACCCCTTCACCTCCCTCATTCATGTGGTGGTAACCCCTCCACATAAATATGCCCCTTCACATTCTCTATCAAAGTCTCCACTTTAAATGCATTGAATTTCTCCAAATTTAATGCTCTCTCATTTAATAACATTCTTTTATTAATTTTATTCATAATTTTGTTGATTACTTTAATTAACAAACATTCACATAAAACCCCCTGCAACATTTCAATATCACATCAGAACCAGTTTCTGCAATTTCACCCAAAACAGTTCCGATGTCCATTGAAATAATTCCAGCGCTTTGCAATTCTTTTGTCTAGAACATATTTGCTCCAAATGGTGTTTGACAATACTTAAGTGTGTCACCCTACGGTTCACGAATAATGCAGACATGATCGAGACCCCTCTTAGATCAATAATCAGAAGTGGGACATGGAGATCCATACTGACTCCCACACACTCAACGATGACTTATGTGATCGAGAGAACCTTTTAACGATAGTAACTAAATCCCTTTGTCTTACGATATATTACATGTCTGAGATTTGATCATCAGTATCTCAATACTTAGTTTGATCTCGTTATCGACATGCACTATTTTCTCGTTCCTGTGATATAACATTCTAGTGATCATATCACTTGCTTGCAAGCTACCATAATGTGATATCACGGAGAGGGCCTAGAGTATATCTATCCGTCATTGGGATTGAAAAATTCCACTCTTTATCCATGAGCCTCAGCATAACACCTTTGGAATACCCGAACCCATCTTTATAGTCATCCTGTTACGGTATGACGTTTGATGTTATCAAAGCATTCTTCCGGTGTTAGCAATTAACATGATCTCATGGTCTAAGGATAAAGATTACTTCGTATGATGCTATAGCAATATAAACATAATGAATGTCATCATAATGTTATACTTCGGATGAATGTTCATCACATCATTTCACAAATGTTGTGACCTCGTTATTAACAACATCCAATGTCTATGCTCAGGAAACCTTCATCATCTTGTTAATCAACGAGCTAGTTTATATGAGAGGCATTACTAGGAACCTTGTATTTTGATTATTAAACACACATGTATTAATGTTTCCAATTAATACAATTATAGCATATAAAATAAACTTTTATCATAAACATGGAATAAGATAATAACAACTTTTTTATTGCCTCTCGGGCATATTCCCTTCAGAGACCACAATGGGATGTGGTTTTTGTAGTCCCATGCTTGCCACCACTAGGAACCGAGTTCTTGCCTCTTGAACCAATATGAGCTTATAGCCACACGGGGCCTGGACAACCCCTCGACCAACTAACTTGCCTAGCAGATTCCATGAGTCATATAGTTCGGGCGTTCCATTCAACATATGCATTTTGGTTGTTCTCGAAGGCGGTGAAGGAGGTGCATCATAACAGGTAGGTAAGCGTGGACCAGGTTACTTGGGGTGGATAGAGCCCCTAGGAAACCAACCTCACCTCACATCTCTAGGGACCGGTGATGAGTCCAAAATTGAAGCATATTTACCTTTCGTTTTTGCATAAATAGATTAGTGATTTTGGTATTTCATAGTGTTTGCATGCACCTTTCTATCCTTGTTTCCACATGATCCCGAATTACTAAGTCTCTTATGAACATATCAATTGGAACTATCATATTATGTTGTAATATGATATTTTTAAGTGATAAAAGTCATTTTATTGATTTACCTTCGCACCAGGGAGAATACCAAACATGAGGAAGGCACATGCAGCGATAACGACCAGTGGTACATGCAGAGCCCGCCCGTACCACATGGCGGCGCGTCCGCCTCGTCAAATACTTTCTCTTGGCAAAGAGGGCAAACAAACCCGACATTCAAAGCAACCTAGAACCATGAAAAAACACATCATAAAGGGATCTGAAGGAGGAACTTGGAGAAGGGCAAATACCTGGTGCTTCACGGATCATTGGAGTACATCACATCACCCCCTTCATCAGCAACCGCTGCATCTCCATCACCATTACTACCCCCATATCTCATCTATAAGATCTTGTTGCAATTCCAGATTCAATTGTGGTTTGCACAAGATTTATCCCCGTACTTTTATACATATATTTGATTATGATGATGTCCTTGATTGCTTCCATGTGTGAGTAGTTTTTGAAGGAGATATGCCCTAGAGGCAAATAATAAATAGGTTTTTATTGTCATATCTCAATTAGTTTATAATAGTTTCATATTGTGCTATAACTGTGCCAAGTAGAAACATTGGTACAGGTGTGGTATGAAACAACAAAGTCCCTAGTAGCCTCTATTTATACTAGTTCGTTGGTCACGAAGATAATCTGGGTTTCAAGATCATGGGCATTTATGCCGACTGACAACGAGATCATATCATTGGAGAATGATGTGGTTGGACATTCCTTGAAGGATTGCAACACGATCAAGTCATATAGTTCATTGTTGCAACAGCTATACCTAGACTCCTTCACCTTAGACCGTGAGCTCATATTATTCACTATTTCCCTAGGCTGCTTTGACTGCATCAAGCGCCACTTGGTAATACAGTGGTCATAAAGGTGTATGTTGGGTATTCCGAAGAAACAGTAGATGACATGTGACTGTAAGACCGGGATTTGTTCACCCACATGACGGTTAAAGATACATATGGCCGGCTTGGTGAGATTACATCCATAAATGTTGCAACATGTGACTAGGTCACGGGGATGTAATATCACGGTAACAAGAAAATATAACTTGTTGTGAACGAGATTGAACAAGGTATGGGATACCAATGATCGGATCTCGGACAAGTTGTATCGAGAAACAAAAGGAAGAGGATGCTACATTTAGACGGTTCAAACGACATTGTCATCAGGAATGCATAGGGGTCACATGGACATCCCTGATCCCTCTGTTGATCATTGATACAAATCATGTCTAGAGCATTCCCGAGCCATGAGAGGATACACTTAAGGGTACGATGAGAGCGATCATTCGTAAGATGGAATCACAGTAGAGAAAGAGAGAAAGCCGGAATCGTTCCGCGGAGAGATCCGAAGTTGTTCGGAGAAAGAATAAAGGAAAAGACCGGAAAAGTGTTTTCGGATAAATGGGAATTTAAATATATATTTATTATATGTTAATTGTGAATTAATATTCTAAATAATATTTATATTAAGATTTATAAAGGCAACTTTTATATTAGGCCAAATTCTAGAGGGAAAAGGCCTAGAATAAAAGCTGTAGAAAAATAAATGGAAAAAGGCAAAAACAGCCAGCCCTGTGGGCGGTGGATAATCGCTACCGCACAGGGCGGCATGTAACTGGGCCTCGCCTGGCACCGGGTCGAGCCAAGCTAGGCCACCGCCGCAGCAGCCGGGCCACCCGGGCTCTGCCTCGCCAGGCCGCCGCAAAGGCGCCAGGGAGCAGGCCGCCGGGGCGAGCCGGCCCACCCGGGCCGCGGGAGCCAGCGGGCCGCCTGGGGGTGGCCAGCCCACTCGGGCTCCCCTTGCCAGGTCGCCGCCGCGGGAGAGCTAGGCGTGGGGTGGGCCGCGCCAAGGCCCACCCGACTAGCCCCTGTGTGCTGCCCCTTTTTCTTTTATTTAGCCATTTTCTGTTTTGGATATTGGGCCAGGTTTTGGCCCATCCGGCCAGGACAAAAATGCCTGATATTTTCTCTTTATTAATAGTCCCACATGGCTAACCCAATGGGGAGAGCAGACCCCCTCCGCCTATATAAAGGGGTGCCCATGGGTGGGATTAAACACCAACAATTTGAGAAGTCCTTTGGTTGACTTTCTCCTCCTCCATCTCTCTATACCTTGTTACCATGGCCCCAAGTCTGGGCTGTGCGATCAAGGAACACCTGCAGTATGCCGTTGCGCTGCAGGGATTCCTAGCCGGATATCAACTTTAGCACTCCCGGCGGGATCGGGGAGCCAGAGGTCTCATCGTGCACCGGATGTGTATGAAGACACGAGGCACAACACTTGGAGCGCTTAAATGTCGTGAGCCGAAGCTGTTGCATGATGAAGATCAAGAAGGGGCAAGGGGTGACCTGCGAGGAGCTTCGCAACGTTGAGATTGGCCTCGAGTACGACTACATCAACCACGTTCCCCGCGGAACGTGAACCACGTACGGTCTACAAGGGTATGTATTCTCTATGCTCCAGCCGTTACCGCATTACTATATAGATAGATCCTAGGCAAATTTTGGGGTTCCTTCGTAGGATTTTTTTGTTTTCCGCACCGATCCCCAACAGTGGTATCAGAGCCGATCTATGCGTAGGAGTGTTGTATGGCCAGTACGCACAAGTTTTGTGCGGGCATTGATCCCTTAATTTTTACCCTCTAACGTGTACTTGTTTATATCGCGGTATTGTTTGATGAAGCGGCCCTGACCAACCTTACGCGTGTTCGTACGCAGGACTGGTTCCACGCTTAACATACGGCTTGTACCGTATAAGTGGCTAGCGGGTGTCTGTCTCTCATTCAGTAGTTGATATAGCATTTACAACGGAAGGCCCCGAAAGGGGTGTTGTGACAACTGTCGGATCCATGTTGTGGTTGGAAAGTTCGTAGTTTAGAAACGGTTCTAGTGCGAAAGCCCTAACAACCACGTAAAACTTACAATAGATAAAGTAGAGGCGTCTAACTTTATTTTGCAGGGGGCATGTGATTATGATATGGTATTAGTCGTTACAAAGGTAAAGTAATTTACTTTTCTGTTGCTAAGTAGTATAGTAATAGTCATCGTTCTGATAAACGACCTGGTGACAGCGTCGTGGACTTGGCGTCAAACCAAGGGCACGATGGAGATCATGCCGGAGCGCTCGATGGAGATCAAGGCGCAAGAAAGACCATATCATATCACATTATACGTATGATGTTGATACCAGTTTTTACATTGTGTGCTAGTATTTAGATACTCAACGGTAGCAAATAAGATAATCCCTATTTAATTCCAATGTTCCGTGTTCCCCTTGTGTGTGCACCACCAAGAAAGTTCTTCGGTACGAGGTCAGCCGTGATGATTGGGGGTCAGACATATCTATGTTCGCATACAGTGGGTGTAAGCCATGTTGCATAGCGAATACACACAAGTTAGATTTGGTGAGCCTAGCATGTACAGACATGGCCTCGGAACACAAGAGATCGAAAGATCGAGCATGAGTCACATGGATGATGTGATTGACATTAGTGAATGTCTACCTTTGATAATGCACTGATGGCTGTGATGATCGGGGGAGGTGTAGAGGATAGGGATCATGTGATCACTAAAATCGTCCAAGGGATGACAATTTTAGTGGAGACCAATTACAAATTGATCTCTTATTATAAACTTAGTCTAGATGTCTGTTTGCAAATATCTTATTAGATCTTAGCCTATAACATTGAGGTCCTTTGCAACCATGGGAATATATTGCTTAATTTAGAACTTAGCAAAAGGTTCCAACTTCATAGATTAATACCCACGCCTGAAGGATAACCTCGTAAAAGGTGATCTTCTCTTCTTGATACAATAACCATTAGGAGATAATTGGATGACTCCGGGATGTTTGGAGAAACACTTAGCAATCTTGCATTAGAGTTAAGAACTCTTAGAAGGGCTTGATTGCAAAAGGAGCTCATGGATGAAAAGGTATATGTAAGATATACAAATTATAAATGTGGTTCTTACAAAACTCGTTGCAGTTTGCAAAGTATTTGATACTTGTCCCGTTTTGTGAAAACAGGATGATCTGCTTGAGAATTGCTGGTTTTGAGGCAACATGACTTGATGACGGCAAGCAAATCAGTTGATGGCCGACATCACCTCTTTCCTCAAAGTTTGTCATTTGGATTAGTGGACTTGAATATAAATTTGTAACCCCTGTTTGTGTGTCTTGGTTTTGGCGAGACGATTATTCATATGAACAAGTTACAAGCCAGTTTGTACTATTCTTATGAACAATACCTTATGGTCACATTACGATTACAAACAATTTATTCTCATCACTATGTTAATGATAATAGTTTAAACATTTATAAAGGATTAGAATGCTAATAGATATCCAAAGTTCAATAATGAAATGACACTACAGTTTAAGTCATTTTGGTTATTGCAGGTTCTTTATGAAAGATCGAGGTCCTAGATGCTTAATCTAGAGACTTTGCAAAACCATGCCTCTTGGGCAGAATGACTAAAACTCCGCATTCTGGTAAAGCAGTAATATGCGAAGAAATGTTGAATCTTATACATAGTGATGTATCACATTTTCAACAAGTAGTGGAAATCATTTATTGTGGACTTAAGTGAATAAATGTATTTACTTAATAAAACATGAAGTTTTAAATTATTTGAATTGTTCAAATGATTTCACAACAAAGAGGATATTGAAATTAACAAGAATACGAAGTCTCTTTGATATGATAGACATGACTAAAGTATTCAAGTTAAATTTAGCATAAAAGGAACTTGTGAAAGATGTTTCACAAATTATGATAATTGGATGAATTCAAACTGTATTAAAATATCTAAACATCATAATCATTATGTATTAGATACATATGGTATAGTATTATCTCTTATAGGGGTTATAGTTATCGTTTAGAGTTAAAGATCAAAATAAGCAAACACTCATTTGAAATATAAAGGAACATCTAAAGATTCGTGGAAACAACACCATAAGTGTTATGGCACGTTCGAGTTTCTGGAGATTTCGATAAGTCGAAATCGTGGCGAATAAACAAGTCTTTGTAGAAGCATTCTTAGGAAGCTATGAATGCATATTCCGCAAAGGGGCAAAACTGTTATTGTCCTAAGTTGACGTGTCTTGATGAAGATACAGGTGGAAGAAAGTAAAAGATCAAAACAAGGTATTTTACCTTACCTCCGGATTGTTGAGTGGCGCAGCGGAATTTGTTTCGTGAAACCAAACTCTACAAATAGAGGAGAAACTAATGATAATGATCATAAAGTTTCAGTGAATACTTTTACTAAAGTAAGTAGGATTCAACTATATATTCTACAAGTTTGTGGAATTATATTATTGATTCACTTGTCATGTTTTGAACAAGACATACCTACGAAATACAAAGAAGCGTGATGGACCTAAGTACGAGAAATGAATGGTCATTGAAATCTCGTTAGTGGAATTCTCGATTTGATGGTGATCAAGGAATTTTGGAATCTCCAAGATTATCGAGAGGACCTAGATTTGAGTGGGAGCAAATTAGCTTGGTTAATTCATAATATGTAGCTGACATATTTTGAGTGGGAGCTAAGTGAAATCCCTGAATCTCAAACATGAATGTCATATTTGAGTGGGAGCGTGAAATCATTCTATGATATGTGGACAACATATATGAATGATGTGATTGGTGTTAATAACATTTAAGTTAGATAAATAAGGATGAAGTTGAAGTTAGTAAACAATAAGATCTATTGAGATAGATTTGTGAGTTTTAATAAACACTGAATGTCGAATGCTTCCTGGACTTGATTCTGAAAGATGTTCAGGATGTCCTAAGCAAGATTCTGAAGAAGTTCAGAATGGAACAAGGTTAGAAAGAAGTTCTTACTATATGAAGCATTGAGTATTGCAACTATGGTTGAAAGAAAGAGATGCGTTGCATCTCCTATGCCTCAGTCATAGGTTCTTCCATATAACCATGTTGTATACTCGACAGAATGTGACCCGAGGTTCTGATTGGTAGGACAAAGTCTTAACTGTAAGAACATGTCTTTAAGTGATTCCTGAGTTGATCACTGAACCAGAATTGAGTTTGTGCATAAATGGCAAGAAGCAATGTAAGTGGCATAGATGCATTTCATGCACTAGGATCTACATAGATATAGAAGTATAAAAGCTCTATCTGATGTGATATATAATATTGTGGCGAGTCTAGTTAACGTAGAATGATGTGTCCCAGGGCCCAGTGCCCATGAGAAAGCCCTTGAGGTTGATCTAACGTCACTGTAAGCTCCTGGAATCCGGCATCGTTCTGTTGCCATGACTATAGTATATACACAAAGGGTAGCAAAGTGTGTTTCGAAGTTTAGATGACAACGGTGAAAACGACCGTCATCATAAACACTAGAAACAAAAGTCTCGCTTTGTTGCCAAACAAATGCTTCGACCCATTATACGATAATGGTGTGAATGTCAAAATTAGGAAGACATTAATAATTTGCAAAAGACATAATGATCTGGTAAAACAGAACATGGACATGACGTTTCCCATAAGCATGCATGATCTGTAA
Source organism: Avena eriantha (assembly GCA_910589775.1). Lineage (NCBI taxonomy): Eukaryota > Viridiplantae > Streptophyta > Magnoliopsida > Poales > Poaceae > Avena > Avena eriantha. Next base: position 278,440,741 of record OU342746.1, on the reverse strand, counting down.
ACGCATATGGTATATGGTTTATACGAGTAAAATGCAAGCTAGGTTATTTGTACTCTAGTGCAAGTGGGAGACTGAAGGAGATATGCCCTAGAGGCAAATAATAAATAGGTTTTTATTGTCATATCTCAATTAGTTTATAATAGTTTCATATTGTGCTATAACTGTGCCAAGTAGAAACATTGGTACATGTGTGGTATGAAACAACAAAGTCCCTAGTAGCCTCTATTTATACTAGTTCGTTGGTCACGAAGATGATCTGGGTTTCAAGATCATGGGCATTTATGCCGACTGACAACAAGATCATATCATTGGAGAATGATGTGGTTGGACATTCCTCGAAGGATTACAACATGATCAAGTCATATAGTTCATTGTTGCAACAGTTATACCTAGACTCCTTCTCCTTAGACCGTGAGCTCATATTATTCACTGTTTCCCTAGGCTACTTTGACTGCATCAAGCGCCACTTGGTAATAAAGTGGTCATAAAGGTGTACGTTGGGTATTCCGAAGGAACAGTAGATGACATGTGACTGCAAGACCAGGATTTGTTCACCCACATGACAGGTAAAGATACATACGGCCGGCTTGGTGAGATTACATCCATAAATGTTGCAACATGTGACTAGGTCACGGGGATGTAATATCACGGTAACAAGAAAACAGAACTTGTTGTGAACGAGATTGAACAAGGTATGGGATACCAATGATCGGATCTCGGACAAGTTGTATCGAGAAACAAAAGGAAGAGGATGCTACATTTAGACGGTTCAAACGACATTATCATCAGGAATGCATAGGGGTCACATGGACATCCCTGGTCCCTCTGTTGATCATTGATACAGATCATGTCTAGAGCATTCCCGAGCCGTGAGAGGATACACTTAAGGGTACGATGAGAGCGATCATTCGTAAGATGGAATCATAGTAGAGAAAGAGAGAAAGCCAGAATCGTTTTGCGGAGAGATCCGAAGTTGTTCGGAGAAAGAATAAAGGAAAAGACCGGAAAAGTGTTTTCGGATAAATGGGAATTTAAATATATATTTATTATATGTTAATTGTGAATTAATATATTCTAAATAATATTTATATTAAGATTTATAAAGGCAACTTTTATATTAGGCCAAATTCTAGAGGGAAAAGGCCTAGAATAAAAGCTGCAAAAAATAAATGGAAAAAGGCAAAAACAGCCACCCCTGTGGGCGGCGGATAATCGCCACCGCACAGGGTGGCATGTAACTGGGCCTTGCCTGGCACCGGGTCGAGCCGAGCTGGGCCATCGCCGCAGCAGCTGGCCCACCTGGGCTCTACCTCGCCAGGTCGTTGCAAAGGCGCCAGGGAGCAGGTCGCCGGGGGCGAGCCGGCCCACCCGGGCCGCGGGAGCTAGCAGGCCGCCGGGGGGTGGCCAGTCCACCCGGGCTCCCCTTGCCAGGTCGCCACCGTGGGAGAGGTGGGCGCGGGGTGGGCCGCACCAAGGCCCACCCAGCCAACCCCTGTCTGCTACCCCTTTTTCTTTTATTTAGCCATTTTCTGTTTTGGATATTGGGCCAGGTTTTGGCCCATCCGGCCAGGACGAAAATGCCTAATATTTTCTCTTTATCAATAGTCCCACATGGCTAACCCAATGGGGAGGGCACACCCCCTCCGCCTAGATAAAGGGGTGCCCATGGGTGGGATTAAACACCAACAATTTGAGAAGTCCGTTGGTTGACATTCTCCTCCTCCCTCTCTCTATACCTTGTGACTATGCCCCAAGTATAGGCTGTGCGATCAAGGAACACCTGAAGTATGCCGTTGCGTTGCATGGATTCCTAGCCGGATATCAACTTCCGCACTCCCGGCGGGATCGGTGAGCCAGAGGTCTCATCGTGCACCGGATGTGTACGAAGACACGAGGCGCAACACTTGGGGCGCTTAAATGTCGTGAGCCGGAGCTGTTGCACGATGAAGATCAAGAAGGAGCAAGGGGTGACCTGCGAGGAGCTTCGCAACCTTGAGGTCGGCTTCAAGTACGACTACATAAACCATGTTCCCCACGGAATGTTAACCGCGTATGGTCTACAAGGGTATGTATTCTCTATGCTCTGACCGTTACCGCGTTATTATATAGATAGATCCTAGGCAAGTTTTGGGGTTCCTTCGTAGGAAATTTTTTGTTTTCCGCACCGATCCTCAACAGTTTTCCCTTGTTCTTGGGAGATGGAGAAACCCTAGCACTATTATGAAATTGCAATAAAGATGATCTACTCTTGTGTCCATATGACTTACTGGTCTATGATAGATTTATGATTTGTGTTTGATCTGTCTCTTTAGATGATATGTGTAGTTGGCCATATATCATTTTCCTTCGGGACTAAAGATGATGGATAAATCCTTTGGACGTGTTTGGAAGTGTGCCCGGAAAGCTTCATGACAATTCGCACCTGCTAGCAACTTGCACGGTCAAATGAGGATAAAGAGAGACTCCCTAAGCTAATTACGATATCCACAGGGAGACCCTTAATTGCGGTGGTATGTATGGGTGATTGCTCTCAGACATCGTGGTGGTTATTTATAGGTGACCTCATCCTTGGCCTAACAAAGTGGCTTCCTACGAGCCTTGTAGTGAACATCGTATTATGGAGCTCTCTCCACACATATCATGACACAAGAAGTAGATTATACTAATTATGATTAATAATATCATGCTAGTGGTGTATCCTACACCGTTGAGAACGCTTTAGCCCTATTGAGTTCAACCACGCTTCCAAACGCTCTTGTTACTTTTTTTACTTGTTTTTATTACTTTTCTGCACTCAATCAAAAACCTTTCATACACCCTTTATTTGAGATCAAAGGTAGCTTATAAGTATCATTTTGGTAGACAGTGACGAGGGACATAAAGACCTTAACCAAATAGCTCTCTGTGAGTACGCTACTCGTATTTCAAAACTACATACAATTGATCTGTGCACTTGCAGCCATCAACCGGCTTCGGGATTTGACCCGTTATGGCGGAACCCTCCTTAGGGCGTGACTCATGGTCTAGGCAAAATCAAGGTAAAGGTCGTGGTCAACCACCCTCTGCCGGCCTTCCAAAGAAGAGGGTTAATCATGTGGCATAGAGAAAATTGGTACGTGTGGGTAGAGCTGTACACCCCTGTAGGGTTAAATATTTTCAAAAGCCGTGTTCACGGTTATGAACGACTTGGGAACGAACGTGATGATCATAGAGAACTATAACCTAATCGTAAAACTTGGTAGATCAACGTGTGTTTAACGATGCTTTCCCAAGGTACAAGGGGGTGATCCTAGTTGAGAGTTCTAGTGATGATTTGGTGGATATTGAAAGATGATGATCAATACTTTGCAGATGTCGCTCTCTTGTCCCCTTTTAAAATGTTCTGATTATACGAGATTCTTCCCCCTCTTGTTTTATAAACAATGATAGCTTTATGCAAAATAACCACACCAACCATAAGTCTTGCGGAGTACACCCAGTACTCACCCTTGATTTGTTGATACTTTTATAGCAGAGTAAGTGTTCTCCTAAGGAAAAGTTTGGTACAACATCAACAACGACGAGTAGCTTGGGGTTCCCGGCCAGCAGCCTGGAATCTATGGGCTGGGACATCATCGTTATGCTTCACGCCTCTTAGTCCATTTGTTAAACTTTCTATACTTCATAGCATAATTTGCCTTTCGTTGTTTGATGTTTGTGGTAGTGACCTATGCTTGTAATATTCTGGTTCTCTGCTCGGTTATGAGCTTGCTGTAATATTTTTTGTGTCGTAGGGTCACTGTTATGTTATCGATTTTTCACTGGATATCCTGGAGCTCTAGGTTAAGCTTATGTCAGACTAAGGTCTAGAATTTGTTTAACCCTGATCTCAGGGGTGTCACACCATCCTCGGACCAAGCAAGTGTCCTCGATCTTAGTGTAGTTCATCGCTTGTTTTTTTCTTAGTTGTCTTTGATTGGGCTTCATTGAACACTCTGATACGTCGTAAACGTATCTATAATTTTTCATGCTCCATGCTTGTTTTATATTAACTTTCTTATGTTTTTTACACTTTGAAGTATTTTTATACATTTTCTATAACTAACCTATTAACAAGATGCCGCAGTGCTAGTTGCCTGTTTTATGTTGTTTTTGGTTTTAGAAAATCTAGTAAATAAATATTCTCGGAATTGGACGAAACAAAAGCCTAAGTTCCTATTTTTCCCGACACAAGACGAAGTCCAAAGCAGAGACGGAGGAGGGCACCAAGGCGGCCACACCCTATGGTGGTGCGGGTACCCCCCAGGCGCGCCACCAGGTGGTATGGGCCCCTCAGGCCTCCACCGACCTTGCTCCTTCGCCTATATATTCCCCCCGAGATAAAAACCCTAGAGGGAAGATCAGAATTCCACGAAAAAAGTTTTGCAGCGCTGCCACCATCAAAGAGGAGATTCGGGGGGACAGAACTCTCTGTTCTGGCACCCTCCAGGACGGGGAAGTTCCCTTGGAGCCATCTCCATCGCCATTGCTGACTCCCATGATGAGGAGGGAGTAGTTCTCTCTCGAGGCTAAGGTCTCTAGCGGTAGCTATGTGTTCATCTCTCTCTCTATGCGTGATCTTATTGAGATCATGAGCTTTGTAATCTAGTTGAATAAGTAGATCTATTCTGCTACTCAAGTGCTTTAATTAATTGCTGGTTATCCCCATGTGTGTCAAGTTGAGAGTGTGCACAGCGTGTGGCACTTAGGCTAAGGTTATAGAAATAATTATCATGAGTATAATTTGAGTTGGATGTCTCTATGAGATTGTGGTGTTTGTTGGAACCTGATGTCTACACACGCTTCTATTCTTGTAGACAGTGTTGGGCCTCCACGTGCAGAGGTTTGTAGAACAGCAACAAGTTTCCCTTAAGTGAATCACCCAAGGTTTATCGAACTTAGGGAGGAAGTGGTCAAAGGTATCCCTCTCAAGCAATCCTGCAATCAAGATACAAGAAGTCTCTTGTGTCCCCAACACACCCAATACACTTGTCAGGTGTATATGTGCACTAGTTCGGTGAAGAGATAGTGAAATACGAGTGGTATGGATAATTATAAGTGGTAACAGTGCCAGAAAATAGCTTGATGGCATGGAAGAGACTAAAGGAAAACTGAAATAAATATGGAAACAAGCAAACATGTAACAGATCTAGTTGAAAACGGTGTGTCAATGCTTAGAAACAAGGCCTAGGGGTCATACTTTCACTAGTGAACACTCATATAAATATCTTCTCTTTATGATACTACTCTGAACTACTCTCCGGTTGGACACTCTAATCGATGGTACGGCTATAACAGCACTCCTCAAAGTTCACTTTCCCCATCTAGATAACCCCACACTGTCACCTTGAGCTCTAGATGGTTCCAACAAACACCACAATTTCATAGAAACATCCAACTCCAAAATATAACTCATAACAAGTATTTGTAATCTCTAGCCTAAGTGCCACCATGGTGTGCACGCTGTCACTTTCACACACATGGGGAGAGCCAACGATCTATTAAAGAACTTGAGTAGCAAGGTAGATCTACTTGATTACAAAGCTCATGATCACAATATGATCATGCATAGAGAGAGAGATGAACACATAGCTACTGGTAGAACCCTTAGCCCCGAGGAAGAATTACTCCCTCATCATCATGGGAATCAGCAACGACGATGGAGATGGTGGTGGAGATCGATGGAGATGGCTTCGGGGGCACTTCCCCATCCCGGCAGGGTGCCGGAACAGAGACTTTCTGTCCCCCAAATCTCCCCTTTGGTGGCGGCGGCGCTGTGAAACTTTTCATGGCTAGAGGGGGGGACCCACGCCACCCTATGGTGTGGCCATCCCCTGGCCCCTCTCCGTCTCGTCTTCTGGCTCCATGAGTCTTCCGGTAAAATATCGACTTTGGCTTTTGTCCGGTCCAAGTCCGAGAATATTTATTTTTCTAGCTTTTCTGAAACCAAAAATAGCAGAAAACAGGAAACTGACACAATGGCATCTTGTCAATAGGTTAGTTCCAGAAAATGCATAAAAGTATCTCCAAATGTAGACAAAACATAAGAAAGTAGATACTAAACAAGCATGGGACATCAAAAATTATAGATACGTTTGCAACATATCAACATCCCCAAGCTTAACTCCTGCTCATCCTCGAGTAGGTAAGTGATAAAAAGAATAATTTTTTAGGTGACATGCACCATCACAATCAAGATCAAACCATTTGCAAGCATTGAAAGCTGGGATCAAAGTACTCTATACATGAGCATGAAAGATGAAGTTCTAACAATAAGACAAAGTAACTATGCTGCAACATGAAATGATACACACAAAGGTTCTTGAATAGCAATGCATTGAAAGACGTTTGTTTGTTTCACATATAGAAAACATAGCATAGTGGCATTCAGCTTGTCCCTCATGGAGTAGCAAAACATAAATGCATAGGACACCTTCAAAGTTCATAAGGGTGACTAGATACAAATAGTTCAAGAACACACAATATCAACATTATGAATCAATCAATAAGTTTTGGCACAATGCGCATAAAACTAAGAATAACAGCTATGCTCTCTTAATTGGTGCCTAAAGATAGAAGGTGGAGACTCAATATAAAAGTGGAAGAAAGGCCTTCATAGAAGGAAGCAGGGATTCAAGTCTCATAAAGAGCTTCCAAAAATTATGGTACTTATTAGCTTTCAGCTCTCATTGCCCCTATCATAAGCATCTTGAAGTGATTAAGGTTAAAGTGAACAAACTATGGAGTATATGCTTGACAAAGTATAAGTTGGCAATCTCATGTCCCTTGAATACGAGGGCCGCTCCTCATGCTACTCAAGTATAGTTACCGGTAAGTTCTTGTCATAGTAAGTACATGTGTATCATAGAGAACCGCCAGCGGGGTACCCCTTGCCCGATGATACGGAAGAATCCCCATTTAAAATTGACAAGGCAAGCAGCCAATAAGCATCTCAGCAATCTTCTTATTTACCATGGGAAAATGGTGCTTCTTAGATTGCTCATTATGGTTACGCTACAGGTTTCCACCATGATTAGGCATGGATTAGACCAGCCGCCCAGGCATTTCTCTAACACACATACATAACTCCATGGACTTACAAGCTCCCCTTTCATTTCACACCGACGACATCCATAAACAAAAGAGCATGATATCAACTGGGTACAATGTACAAGTGCAATGTTGAAAGCGTTCCCCATGGCAGCATGGTTCTGCTAATCCCCAACGTATAAGTGCAAGCATATACAACATAGACGACACAATGGTTAAAGTTTAGTAGGGGCAAGAAAAGTAAAGTGTGCCATCAAGTTCGTGAGTGCTTTAATCACTAATTTTCACATAAAAAGTTTAATTCGGAAGGTAGATAAAAACATGAATATACCTGGAATAGCAAATGCTAATAGGTAGGTATGGTGGACTCTTTGGAATAACTTGGTTTTATTTCGAGTTGGATGCATGAGTGGAACTCATACTTGGTATGGAGGCTAGTAAAAGACTGGGAGCGACCAACTAAGAGAGCAATAATGGCCATAATCATGCAAAGCGACAAAACATTATTAATAAGCATAAAGTGATATTACAAGTCGAAAACTAAATGATCATAGAGGGTATGGTGACTTGGTATAGTCTTAACATGGTGTGAGCATGCGCCAAGTCAACCCAAATAAAGCATCATAGGAGAATACCACAATACTATGCTTTAATATGCTAAAACAACGCATGATTCTTTCAAGACTCATTAAGCAATATCAATTGTTTATAACATGTCATGATACAGCAAAAATCACTAAGCATAAAGCCAAAACAATATCAAGCATGACATGACAAAGCATAAGCCACAGTCAAAAACAAGCTCCTTTTTACCACTTAAGCATGAACTTTTCCTACTCTTTTCCAATCCAAACCAACTTATTTGAAAGAACTCACAAAGATAATAATAAATAAAGATCAGTGAGCTTGTCTCACAAATCCAAAAGGAAGAACTAAAAAGTTCTAAGCTGAAAGCACAAGAAAACTAAGTCTAAACACAGTGCTAGCAAAGGAGAACTCTCACAAAACAATAAGAATGAAAACTAGAGTGTTCTAGGCAATGAATAACGGGGTGTGTCTCTCTCCAAAAGAAGTGTGTTGGGATCCAACCAACTTATTTAAGCAAACTAAGCAAATGAAAACTAAGAACAAAAAAAAAGACGCTCCAAGAACAACACAACTATGCATGAAACAATAAAAACGAAGTGTCTAGAAAAACCTGAGATTTTATTGATGAAGAAGGGGATGCCTTAGGCATCCCCAAGCTTTGACGCTTGTACTTCTTGTATATTTCTTGGGGTGATGCTGGTGGCATCCCCAATCTTGAGCTTTACTCCATTCTTCATCTCATTACATCATTCTTTCCCTACACCTGAAAATTTCCTTCATACAAAACTTGACACAATCTTCATTAGCAACATTAGTGCACTCAAGATAATAAGTCTTTTGGTTCAGTTTCAACACAAGTAAAAACTTCCATTAAAACACAAGCTACTGTAGCACTTCCTTTAAAAAGTTCAAATGATCAAAGAGAAATCAAAGATAAAGAGATTAAGAGGCAAATGCAAATAATGGCAAAAATCTTTCAAAACAGACCAGCAGGTAAAAACCAATTTTTTAGAAGACCTTATGTTGCTCAAATCGAAAAGTGTTGAACTAACTAAAGTTGGATAAAAAATTGGGGCAGAAGCACAAAAAATGACAGCTCAAACCGACGTACATAGATTTTTCGCGAATTTTTACAGACAAGCACAAAAATCTGTTTCGAGACAACAACTTTCCTAAGCATTACTTCTCTCTCATTAGAGGTTACTCTTGGCACAAAAACCACACACAAATGATAAGGACAGGTTATTACTGAAGCAATAACTTCCAAGACTCAACTAAAACTTTTGGGTTATCTCCCAATAAGTACTTTTATTTAACGCCTTTATGTTAGGCATGATAGATTGAGAAGATGCTCACATAGGAAATATGAATTGAAGTAAAAGAGAGCATCAAGAAGCAAATTCAAAACACATTTAAGTCTAACCCACTTCCTATGCATAAGAATCTTGTAAAGAAACAAGTCTTGAAAGCATAAGCATAGGAAAGCAAAACAAGTGCAAATTCAAAATTTTCAACATAAAGAGGGGAAACTTAATATCGTTGAGATACATAAAACCATGTTTCCCTCTCTCATAATAACTTTCAGTAGCATCATTAATAAAATTAACAATATAACTATCACATAAAACATTCTTATGATGAGCCACATGCATAAAATAATTATTACTCTCCCTATAAGCATAGTCATTCTTATTAATCATAGTAGGAGCAAATTCAAAAAAATATCTATCATTATTATTCTCATCACCATAATCATCAAATATAGGAGGCATATTGTAATCATAATTAATTTTATCCTCAATAGTAGGTGGACTGAAAATATCATATTCATCATTGTAATCATCATATATTATATGTGTAGTATCATCATAAGCAATAGAATATTATCTTCTAAAGTGTGTTCATTTGGAAACATATCATCATTGGAAGGAACATGGATAGTACTAATAGTACAACAATTATTAACATCTTCATTTTCAGAATTGGTACCAAAGAGATTTTCAATATCAAAAGTAGTGTGCTTTTCCCAATCATGATCACTACAATAGGTAACAGGCATAGGAACATCATCGAGTTCAGACTCATCAGAAACTATAATAGGAGCAACATGCTTAGGGGAAAAAAACCGTTTCCTCTCTCTTTTTACTCCTCCTTTTCTTCCTTTTCTTCTTCTCTTTAGGAGGGAGAGGCTTGAAAGGAGCTTATCCATATACCCTGGTTTATTGTTAGAGACAATAGAAGAAACTTTGGAGGATTCCTCCTTTTCATTAATAAGATCATAACACATACTAGTCCTGTCATATTTTGGTAAAACCTCATCTTTTATAGTATTTTGTATGTAAGTATTTCTGTGGAAATTATCAACACAATAAAGATGACAACCATGCAGGACACTATTCATATCAAAAGCACCCATATCTACCAAATAGGTTTTTCTTGATAACTCTTCACACCCCCAAAATAATGTGAGTTCACCATGCTAATTAGGAGTGATCATGTCATCACAATACAAACTTGCAGTACTCATTGGATTAGAAGGGCTATTATTATGGGCTGAGCATTGAAAATTAAAATGACCCACTTCAAAGAAAAGTTCACAAATAAAAGGATAGAGGGCACAAACTTTTTTACCAAGATCATTTAGAGCCCTATACCACGTTCTAGTTTTTTCATTCCTATGGGTGATACTATATTCTTCTTCAATTTGATTATTCTCACAAGGTCTATGTATTCCACAAAAATTAACATGCTTATAAGAAATAGTACTTTTAGAGGTTTGAGCATGTTTATTGCTATCATTAATAACAATTTCATTTTCCATGCAAGTGTCTTTAAAAGGCTCATGATACATGTCCCATTTTTATTTAGGAGCATTAATATGAGAAGCAAAGACTCTAAAACAATCAATAAGAATTTGAGGATCATGACCATATTTAGCACTAAGCTCTTGAAAATTAGCAGTTTCAGAGAAAGACTTAATGCAATCATACTCATAGTTTATACCTGGTTCTTTACCTTTGTCATTATCCCAATATTCGGTATTGCTTTGAATTGTTTCAAGAAGATCCCACTTAGCTTTGACCTCCTTACTTGTGAAGGATCGCTCTAAACAAGTATCTAGATAGTCCTTGTAATGTCCTGAAAGCCTTGCATAGAAATTATTAATAACAATATTACTGGGGAGCTGATGAATGGGACATTTGAGCATTAGTGACTTCAATCTCCCCCATGCTTGGGCAATACTATCTCCATCATGTGGATGAAAATTATAAATGTAATTCCTATCTTTATGAATTTCACGAGGAGGATAAAATTTGGAGTAAAAGAGAGATTCAAGTTCCTTCCACTCTAAATGATGAGGATCATCTAGTAGATCATACCACTCCCTTGCTTTGCCCTTAAGTGAAAAAGGGAATAGCTTCCTCTTAACTTGGTTCATTGAAATACCTGCACACTTGAACAACTCGCATAATTCGTGTATAAAGAGTAAATGATCACGAGGATGGACAGTTCCATCTCCAAAATAATAGTTATTCAAAACACGTTCAACAATTTTTATCGGTATTTTAAAAGGGATGCTTTCAGTATGTGGATTTAAAATATCACAAGTATCATTAGAATTACCACATATGGGAGATAAAGTATCATCAGAGCAAATTTTCTTCTTTAAAGCTGTGGAACTAAAAAGATCATTTTCATAAATACTAACTTCCCCAAGCTTAGACGTTTCCATAGCATTAGTAACAAAGGTGTTCAAAAGATTCATACTAATAACATTTCTCTTGGCATGCAAAGAAAGTTCCATGGGTTTTTTATTTTTCTCTTCAAACACTTCATGTCCTAACTCAAGATAAATACTATAAAGCTCTCTAATTTTGTTGTTGTTTTCCATTAAGCCTAACTAGTGAAAACAAGAAACAAAAAAGACAAAATTGCAGAATCTAAAGGAAATAACTTCGAGCACTCACACCGGAGGATGTGAGTACCTTTTACCTTACCTCCCCGGCAACGGCGCCAAAAAATGGCTTGATGTCTACACATGCTTCTATTCTTGTAGACAGTGTTGGGCCTCCAAGTGCAGAGGTTTGTAGAACAGCAGTAAGTTTCCCTTAAGTGGATCACCCAAGGTTTATCGAACTCAGGGAGGAAGTGGTCAAAGGTATCCCTCTCAAGCAACCCTGCAATCAAGATACAGGAAGTCTTTTGTGTCCCCAACACACCCAATACACTTGTTAGGTGTATAGGTGCAATAGTTCGGCGAAGAGATAGTGAAATACAAGTGGTATGGATAATTATAAGTATTAACGGTGCCAGAAAATAGCCTGATGGCATGGAAGAGACTAAAGGAAAACTGAAATAAAGATGGAGGCAAGCAAACATGTAACAGATCTAGTTGAAAATGGTATGTCAATGCTTAGAAACAAGGCCTAGGGATCATACTTTCACTAGTGAACACTCTCATATAAATATCTTCTCTTTATGATACTACTCTGAACTACTCTCCGGTTGGACACTCTAATCCATGGTAGGGCTATAACAGCACTCCTCAAAGTTCACTTTCCCCATCTAGATAACCCCACACTGTCACCTTGAGCTCTAGATGGTTCCAACAAACACCACAATTTCATAGAAACATCCAACTCCAAATATAACTCATAACAAGTATTTGTAATCTCTAGCCTAAGTGCCACCATGGTGTGCGCGCTGTCACTTTCACACACATGGGGAGAGCCAAAGATCTATTAAAGCACTTGAGTAGAAAGGTAGATGTACTTGATTACAATCATGGATAGAGAGAGAGATGAACACATTGCTACCGGTAGAACCCTTAGCCTCGAGGAAGAACTACTCCCTCATCATCATGGGAATCATCAACGGCGACGGAGATGGTGGTGGAGATCGATGGATATGGATCCGAGGGCACTTTCCCGTCCCGACAGGGTGCCGGAACAGAGACTTTCTGTCCCCTGAATCTCCCCTTCGGTGGCGACGGTGCTGCGGAACTTTTCGTGGCTGGAGGCTGGATTCTTTAGGGGTTCTGCATCGGAGGCTTCTTATAGGTGAAAGGGGAGACCGAGGGGCCCACACCACCTGATGGCGCAACCAGGGGGGCCCGCGCCACCCTATGGTGTGGCCAGCCCCTGGCCCCTCTCCGTCTTGTCTTCTGGCTCCGTGAGTCTTCCGGTAAAATATCGACTTTGGCTTTTGTCTGATCCAATTCCGAGAATATTTATTTTCTAGCTTTTTTGAAACCAAAAACAACAGACACTGTGGCATCTTGTCAATAGGTTAGTTCCAGAAAATGCATAAAACTATCTCCAAATGTAGACAAAACATAAGAAAGTAGATACTAAACAAGCATGGAACATCAAAAATTATAGATACGTTTGCAACATATCAGAACCATCTAGCGCTCAAGGTGATAGTGAGGGGTTATCTAGATGGGTGATGACCCACAAGTATAGGGGGTGTATCGCAGTATTTTCGAGGGAAGTGAAACCCAATTTATTGATTCGACACAAGGGGAGCCAAAGAATATTTATAAGCCTTAACAACTGAGTTGTCAATTCAGCTGTACCTGGAAACAATCTTGCTCACAACAGTTTATCAGTAGCAACAGTTTTATAGTAGCAATAGTAAAGTAATAGCAGTAGTAAAAGTAAATACAGTAGTAACAATTGCAGTAAACAGTAGGATTCGAGCGTGGTAGGCACATGGATGGATGGACGGGCGTTGCATGGACAAGACAATTCACATGGCAATCAGAACATAGGGATTTGCAGATAAATGAGATAAAGCATCCAAGTACTAAATAATCATAGGCATGTGTTCCATATATAGTCATACGTGCTCGCAATGAGAACTTGCACAACATCTTTTGTCCTGCCAGACCGTTTGCAGCGGGGCCTCAAGGGAACTACTGGCAATTAAGGTGCTCCTTTTAATAGAGCACCGGAGCAAAGCATTAACACTCCGTGAACACATGTGATCCTCACATCAAAGCCATTCCCTCTGGTTATCCTGATTTATGTCACTTCGGGGCCATTGGTTCTAGACAACAACGTGTGTATACAACTTGCAGGTAAGACCATAAACAATACTATCATAATGTATCAATAACATGTTCAGATCTGAAATCATGGCACTCGGGCCATAGTGACAAGCATTAAGCATAACAAGTCGCAACAAAGTCAAAAATCACTAATAGTAGATACTAGGCACCATGCCTTAACAATCCGATGCCTTTAAATGAACCATCTCATCCAATCCCTACCATCCCCATAGCCTACAGCGGGGATTACTCACTCATAGATGGGGGAAACATGGATGGTATGATAGAGTGGTATCTCGCTTGCCTTTGATTGTGAATGCCAAAGCACCTCTTAAGTTCAGGTGAAGACTAGAAGTAAAGATATCAAAGATACAAGCATCAAAGTCATAACAGAAATAATCAAGTTTTGAGACAAGCACATTATACTAAGAATGACAACTATGCTCTCAATAAAGTGCTCATAGAATGGGTGATGACTCAACAAGGAAATGAAAAATATTTTGAATAGTTTGAAAGGCTTCCAAATGCTGAAAGTATGGTATTCGTTAGCTTTGAGCTCTCATTGACCCTATCATAAGCATCTTTTAAGTGGTTAAGGTTAAAGTGACACAACTAAGAGGATATGCTTGACAAGTTATAAGTTGAAATCTCACGCCCTTACTTATGAGTACCGAACCTCATGCTACTCAACTTCAGTCACAAGTAAGCTCTTGTCATTGTAAGTACATATGTATCATAGAGAACCACCAACGTGGTACCCCTTGCACATGATACAGGAGCTATCCTATAATCAAAATGACAAGGCAAGCAGACAATGAGCATCTCAGCAATCTTTTTATTTACTATGTGCATAGATTTTTATTGAGGATGCTTCATAGAATGCTCATTATGGTTATGCTGCAAGTTTCCACCATGATTAGGCATGGCTTAGGCTAGCGGCCCAGGTGTTTCTCTAACACATATACAAACTCCATGATCTTACAAGTTCCCCTTTTATTTCACACCGCCGGGATCCATAAGCAAAAGAATCATGATATCAACGGGGTACAAAGTGCCTGTGAAATGTTGAAAGCGTTCCCCATGATACATGGTTCTGCTAACTTCAACTTATAAAGTGCAAGCATATACGCAGCAAAGATGGATGCAATGGTTCAGGTTTATTAAGTGCAATAAAATAAAGTGTGCCATCAAGTTCGTGAGAGCTTTACTAACTAACTTTCCCATAAAAAACAAACATTTTATTTGGAAGAAAACACGGCATACTTAATATGCACGGAATAGCAAATGATGCTAATGGGTAGGTATGGTGGACACTTTTGGCAATATTGGTTTTAGGGAGTTGGAAACATGAGTAAAGGTTATACTCAGTGCGAGTGGAGGCTAGCAATAGTAAGGGAGCGACAAACGAGAGAGAGCAATAACTGTCATAATCATGCTTGCAACAAAACAGGACTAAACATGGCATGAAAGTGATTCAAGACCCCTGAGGCAAAATAATTCATCGAGGCTTAACTGATATGTTTCAGTCATATTAATGCATGAGCATGTGCCAAGTCATTTCAAATGAAACATTCAGAGGGAGATACCACAGTGTCATACCAAGTTATGAATAGAGCAATGCAAGCAAACATTCATATGACATGCTACAAACTATTAGCGAGCTGGAGCTAATCATAAGAAAGCAAGAACTACTAAGCATACATAAATAACATACACCCTACATGAACAGACTAAGCATGCCCACAATGATGAGTATATGTACAAAAATGCAAACAAATAGAGTTCGTTACCAGCCTCTCACCACGCCTCAAGTGGTCATTAATCCTCATTATTGCCCTTCACTTGTGTGGCTTGAATAATAACATGAAACCAAATTCCACCGAGGACTGCTGAACCCTGCAACAAACTCACAAAACCAAAGAAGAACGACAAATATTTTTGGTGTTTTCGATTTTTTTAAACAAGAACCGAAAAGAAGAACAGGCAAAGCAAAATCTTTTTGGGTTTTTTTGAATAGTTCAAACAAAGCAAAAAGAAAACCAAGGCAAAAAAGAAAAATAAGCAAACAAAGAGAAACAACAGAAATATTTTTGGTCTTTTTGTGTTTTAGAAAGCAAAAACAAAAAAAGAACGATAACTAAAAAGAGAACAAAACATGAATACACAAAGTACCGACGCAAAATGATATGGAGATGAGTGCGATGTCGGTGTACCTCCCCCCAAAGCTTAGGCTTTTGGCCTAAGTGGGTATCAATCCCAAGCTGGCCAGGATGGAGCGCCTCCGTAGTACGGTGAGGAGGTACCCTCGTCCTGGTGGGAGCTCGAAGACGCCCCACCATAGTGCGCATAGTAATCGTAGGAGGGCACATCCTCCTGGTGCTGCCTGTGGAAACCAAGCAAACAGAGCTTCTCGTCCACCTCCTCCTTGGAGCGCGACCACGGCCTCCTATGAACACTAAACAAAGTAGATTGCGGCAAAAGGATCTCCCTCTCATCCCTGTCAGTAAACAACATCCTATATACAAAACTGTCCATATCAGAATCAGTAGTCACGAAGTAATGTGTTTTCATGGCAGCAAGGTCTGGCCTTTGTGGTGCCAATATAGTATCATTGGGATCCACCAAAAGGTCTAATGCATTGACCATACGTGAAGCGATGATGCCCCCATAAATAGGCCCCCTAGCAGCTAGGTGGCGAGCAATAAGAGAGCCAAGATTGTACCGAGTATCATTGTTAAGTGCAACAGCAAGAAAGGCTAAATGATAGTTGGAGATATTACTCATATTCTCCCTACCAAGAACGCTAGTAGCAAGATAATATGCAAAGTATCTAAGAGCAGGGAGTTGGATGTTTCTTATCTTCCCGCGCTGAGCTACGCAGTCATCGTCATTTGTCACCCCTCGATAGAGCTCCAGCAAATCAGCCGGTCGCCCTTGAATATTCTTCATGGTCCCTGTCATGCCTACACCTACAATACTGCAAAATCTTTCCAATGGCATGGTAAAGGGCAGATTATAAATTCTGAAAGAGACAGTTGACTGATAGGGGGTGTTGGTGAAAACAAAACTCTCCACAAAAGTTTTGGTGAGCATAGCGTATTGCTCACTCTCATCTTGCATGTATGAGGTCAAATCAACCTTCTGAATCATTAGCAAGAAATCATCAAGAATCCCTATAGCTTGTAAGAAAGTAAAACAAGGAAAAGTAGATGGGTGAGCATCCCCATCATCTACTTCATTACCAATGCGAGGTGCAATGAGATCTTCGTTGTATGATGGCCTAAACTGAGAGGCTGATCTTGAGGGCCTTGACCTCCTAGGTGTATCCCTCTCAAATATTTCTCCAAAGATATGGTTGTTCATGTTTGATATTCTGAAATTTAAACATCTATTAAACAAGTGATTGCAAAGTGAATATATAATGAAGGGCATTACTCATAGGTACTTGTAAGAGGCCTAAACATGCATCAAAACTATATCTCTAAGCATCAAACAAGATCACAAGCTCTCATAACCTGTCACCTACAGCAGCAAAATACTCAAGATATAAACTACTAAACACAAATCTACTTGGACAAGCGGAGGAGTCACATACCGGAGAACAGATGCTCCAAATTTTAGCAGCAAAGATGGGCTGAGCAAGGAGATCGAAAAATCGAGGGCAAGCACAGCAAGAACGCAATTTTGAGCAATGAACTGGTGTTTACTTGGGAGAGAGAAGAAAGTGGCAAGTGAGAGAGTGAGTGGAGGGCCAGGGTGGCCCACACCATGGCCAGGCGCGCCCCTAAAATTTCATGTAAAAGTTTAATATGAATTTTCTGGAATTTTTTGAGACACTTTATTTTTGAGAAATTTTCAGGTATAGATGAATGATTTTCTGACAGAAAAAGATTTTTGTAATCATGCAATGAAAAAACAAGGCTAGAACTACAAAAGTTCTAAAACACTCAAACATGCAAGCAACTAAGAACAGAAAAGTAAACTAAACGAAAGAAAAAACTAAAATGGATAGAATAGAAGTAAGCGGAGATAATCATGGTGAAAACATTGTTTTGTTCAATGAAATCCTTTTGTTAACAAGGTTGATCAGGTCTTGTTACCAAAAAAATTTATATGAAACAAAACTTTGTATTCCGCTAATGATTATGTTACCTCAACCTTGATAGAAATGGTCCCAATCATAATAGTTTCAAATTTTTCTCTTGGTATGGGACAATATATTTCGCCAACTTGAATGCCCTCAACATGTTTAATCGAATTTAAACCATAAGTCCTATCAATCTTCTTGGGGAAATAGACAGTATTTTCCTTGTCATTAACACTGAAGGTCACCTTTCCTTGATTACAATTAATAACAGCTCCTGTAGTATTAAGAAAAGGTCTCCCAAGAATAATAGACATATTATCATCTTCAGGAATTTCAAGCACAACAAAATCAGTTAATATCACACAATTATGATCCACTTGAACAGGTACATCCTCACATATACCAACATGAATAGTGGTAGATTTATAAGCCATTTGCAAAGATATATTAGTTGGTATCAGTTTTTCCAGTTGAAGTCTCTTATAGAGAGAAGAAGGTATGACACTAATTCCTGCTCCCAAATCACACAAAACAGTTCTAACATAACTATTTTTAATAGAGCAAGGAATAGTTGGAATCCCCGGGTCTCCAAGTTTCTTTGGAACCTTACCATTAAAGGAATAATCAGCAAGAAAAGTAGAAATTTCTTCGTTAGGGATCTTCCTTTTATTCGAGACAATATCCTTCATATACTTTGAGTAAGGAGGCAATTTAATAGCACCAGTCAAAGGAATTTGCAGGAATAAAGGTTTCATCCACTCACAAAACTTATTATAGTGTTCATCTTCCTTTGACTTGTGTTTCTTATCAGGGAAAGGCATAGGTTTTTGGACCCAAGGCTCTCTTTCACTACCATGTTTCTTAGCAACAAAATCTTCTTTAGTGTATTTAGTATTCTTAGTGTGCCCTTCAGGTTCTTCTTCAACTTTTTCTTTATCAGGAACATCATTTTCTTCATTACCACTTTCAGTTTTAGCATTAGAAATAGATATACTATTAGGATCTTTAGCAGGTTCAGAGGGTTCTACAATAGTTTTATGTTTCTTTTTTCTTTTCTTATGAGTAGTACCACTATTTTCAGCTTGTTGAGAATCCTGCTCAATTCTTTTTGGATGCCCCTTAGGATATAGAGGATCCTGGGTAGCAGCACCACTTCTAGTTCTAATCTCATAAGCGTGTTCTTCCTTGGCAGCATTAATTAGCAAGTATTTTTGGACTTTAATAAGTTGATCTATTTGAGTTTGAACCATTTGAAAATGTTTAGCAATCATTTTAACATCATTAGAGGTTCTTTCCACAATATATTTTAACTCAACAATAGCTCTAGTGTTTTCCATTAGATCATTTTGCACCCTTTTATTAAAATTATCTTGCTTAGCAATAAAAATATCGAATTCTTCTAAGCATTGATCAGGAGGTTTAGAGTAAGGAATATCACCTTCATCAAAGTGTTGGAGAGAGTGTACCTCAATAGTGGATGAATGGGGAATTGGCTTACATAATTCTTCTATAGGAGGTAAATTCTTGACATCTACAACTTTAATTCCCTTCTCCTTAAGACATTTCTTAGCTTCCTTCACCACTTCATCATTTAGTTCAATAACTCCCCTCTTCTTAGATGATGGTATAGGCGCCGGTATAGCTGGTTCAGGTATAATTGTTTCAGGTATAGCTGGTTCATGAGGAGTCCAGTCTTCATAATTCTTGCTTATTTTAGCCATTAATTCCTCAGCTTTCTTGGGAGTCCTATTCCTGAAAACACAATCAGCACAACTATCTAGGTATGTCCTAGATTCTTCAGTTAGTCCATTATAAAATATATCAAGAAGCTAATTCTTAGGTAATGGACATCCAGCCAGTGCATGAATCAAAGCACAAAACCTTGCCCATGATTCAGGCAATATCTCTTGTTCTCCCTGTTTAAAATCAAAATTTCGTGCAGAACAGCATGTCTAGCACTAGGAGGAAAATAGTTTTGCAGGAAAGTACTAATCAAGCAATCAGGGCTATCAATAGATTCAGGAGGTAAATTATTAAACCAAGTTTTAGCTTCTCCTTTCAGTGAAAAAGGGAAAATTTAGCAACAAAGTAGGTGCGCGTCTTAACATCATCAGAAAACAAGCCACTCATGGTAGAAAGCTCAGTCATATGTGCTACCGCACTTTCATTCTTAGTCCCACAAAAAGGTTCTTTCTCAACAATAGTTATGTAGGATAGACCAAGAGAGAAATCATAATCTTTATCTTTAATGTTTATGGGAGAAGTAGCAAATTTAGCATTAGGAGACAATTTGGGTTTAATAGTACGCCTCTCAAGGAGACTCTTAGCAGCACTCCTATCATGGGTGTTTTGACATTCTTTAATAAATTCATCGGTCATTGTCGTGGTGGTGTCACGGCAGATGCCATGTATAGGCTAAAGGTGGGGACTAATACACGCTAGGGGAATCCAGGGAGGGATAGTGAAGTGATTCTCCACACAGAAGTTTGTATTGATTTGCTTCCAAGGTTACAATTGCTCCTAGAGCTGTATTGGCGAGAGGAGGAAGAAGGAGCTCTCTTACTCTCACCCACAGATCTCACCTGAAACCCTAGACCACAACAGAATCGTAGAAAGACCAACCAACCAACCCCTTCTACAGAAGCCCTAGCCCCCCTTTTATAGGGGAGGCTCGATTTCTGCCTAGGGCATACGTGGAATATGCCTCCTCCCAAAGTGGTAAGCCGACCGGGGTGCTTTTTCTCCCGCGTCACACATGCTTTAGCTACGTGAGCCTCTGACGGTGCCCTCGTCAGCCGACACGGGCGTCGTCACGCTTGTCGGCCACGCCCCGGTGGTCCTGTCCTTGCTCGCTTCGCTCAGGCAGTGCGTACCGGGGCTCCTTTTGACCAGCGAGATTCCTTCCTTCTCCTAGAAGCTTGCTGTGACCCGGATGATGGTTCATCCGGCCACACCCTTTCCTGCATACAGGTAAAACATACACTTCCGACTTACCACTTAAGTCGGATGAGGCCTAGTTAGGCGAACGCCCCCAGGTCCGGATTACCCCGTGATTCGGCCTGCCTTGAGGTGACCCGGCCAGCATCTGCTTTGGCCTTGCCGAACCTCGGCTAACTCGGCCTATATACCCCGGCGTGACCCTACCCGGGGGTATCCCCCCAACATTAGTCCCCGAAGCTGGTGCGGTCTTAGCCGCCTTGGCCGCTAAGGCCACACCAGGTTCCATTTTGTGCCCCTGTCGTTGTTGCCGAGTTACCTCTGTACCTCGGACAGCTTGGATTTACGTTCCCTTCGCACATTGCAAGTTTTCACTTGCCGGCCGGGTTACCATAGTTCCATCCGGGTCTTACTTCCTTCTCTCGTACGCTAGCCCATGTGAAGGGTAATCATTATGTCGTCTTATTTTAAGGGACGGTACAGTAACCGCCGCAGTAATTGTCAGTTATCGCTGTGCGCGGGTCACGTCACGCCTGCCTCCTCGTTTACCGCATCAGCGCGTCATGTCACAGGACTCTCTCCGCCCTATGGCCTTCCGTGTGGCTCCTCACTGATTGGTCCGGACAGGTAATACACGGCTACAGCGTGTGGCCGGTCCACAGGGCGCGATCCCACTCACCCCTGATGGGAGTGGTTAAATAGCGGAGGGGAGCGTCCCTTAGGATTTTTCCCCCGCCGCACCCCTCTACCCGCTGCTATTCCTCTTCGTCTTCCTCGCGACCGCGTCGCCGCCAGCACTGCCAAAAAGCCGCGTCGCCGCCGCACTTCTCCATTGCGACGCAAATCTCCCGCTATGGGTCCTCGTCAATCCAGGCCACTGTCCCCTGCCGCCTCTAGCGCCAGCGAGGGCTTCGAGGAGCAGATGACGGAAGAAGAACTCGCCATTGCTGAACAAGAGATGGAGGAGGACGCCGCTGCTGCGGACCGCGGCGCGTGGGCCGGCTCCTGGGTCTGCCAGGACGATCTGGACTGGCTCTACCGGACCAGACGCATCCCCGCCGGCGTCGCCGCTCGCCTCGCCTCCGCCGAGCTAGCTCCTTCACCCAATCCCGGGGAGTTCGTTGTGTTCTTGTCTCACTTTCAACGGGGCTTCGGACTGCCGGTGAGTGATTTCTTCCATGATTGGCTCAGTACCTACCATCTCCAGCCGCACCATCTTCTAGCCAATGCCATTACTTCTCTCTCTGCCTTTGCTTCTACAATCGAAGGCTACGCCGGATTATGGCCCACGAAGGAGCTGTGGATCTGGTTTTTCGCCCTTCGTCGCAACGTTATTCCCGACATCCACACTGATCCGGAGGACAAGCGGCTCACTCAGTTCAGAGCGGCTTCCATCTCACCCCGGAGGTTCTCTGTTTTCCCCCGGGTCACAGGGCTAGAATCCTACAAAGGGTGGGCCCGGACGTTCTTTTACATCCGGAACACGGGCACCGAAGATTTGATCTGGTTGCTCCCCTATACACCGGGTCCGCCGAACCCGGATCTGTGGGACGCCGTTCCCAGGAAACCTACGGCCCTGGCCAACCAAGTGAACAAAAGGTTCGCGGAGCTGAAGGAGCTCGGGTTGCGCAACGAGGATGCAATGATCACTTTCGTGCGCAACCGAATCTCCCCTCTCCATAAGCGCACCCACAATATGAGCTACGGCCGCGATCCCAACCGGACTTCATCCTTCGAACTGAACAACACGGAGATTTATCGCCGGGTTAAGGCTCTCTTCACCACTCACAAGGACTTCTCCTCTGAGTGGACTTGGGGGATTGAACATTTCTGCCCTGACCGGCTTCCTCCCGTGGTAAGTTTCATGTTGCAAACTTACCCCGGACTAATCACATGTCTGATATTGTTGCATTTTTGACTCGTTTGTTTACTCTTTTCCTCAGCTATTCCTTCAGCAGACACTCGAGGACGGCACCGATCCGACCCTTAAGTGGGCACCGGACCGGGTGACTTCGGATGAGGAGGAGCCAGACCAAGAGATGTTTCTCCCCATGACCGACGCCACGAAACGACCCACGGGTAACTTCTCTTCTGCTAGAGATTGGCCCGATGATGAAGATTACTCGGATATCGAGATAATTGAACCCTTTGAGGCTGTCCCCCTTTCTTTTGCTTTTCCGCCATCAGCTCACCCCGATAGTCATATCCACGAGGATCCTCCCCTCGCTACGGACGAGCCAGTTCCGGTGGCGTCGAAGAGAAAGCGCGGGGCTTCCTCAAGCTCTTCCCCCGGACCTTCCCAGCCCGTTAAAAGGCGAAAGAAGGCCCCAGCACGAAGGGCTCGGAAACCCAGAGCAGCCGAAACCTCGGATGCGTAAGTCCTTCTTTCTTCTGTAACTCGTTCTTCCTTACTTCGTCTTAATTTTTCTTCTGACGTTATTTGATTTCACAGTGCTCCAGTGGAGGTCCCTAAAAGTGGATCCAGCATCTCTTCACCTCTCCGGCCTAGCCCCTCACCCCGTCGTGACGACGAGTCACGTCCGCTGAGCCCTATTCCAGAGGGCTCTGCGGCCGCTCCGGGTCATCCTGGAGCGGGGGGAACCGGCCCAGCCGGAGCAACGGCCCCCACCACCTCGGCAATGCCACAACCAGCAGCCACTAAGTCTACTTCGGCCCCAAAACCAATTCCCGTACCAGCAAGAAGACCAGCACCAACTCCAACCTCGGTAGCAACATCAACTCTGGCAGCGAAAACTTCAGCGCCGGCACCAAGCCCAGCCGCGAGAGTACCAGCGCCCAGTTCCTCTGCATCTTCCGAGTCCTCTCAACCTCGGCAGGGAAAAACCGCTGCTACGGCTTCTTCCCAGCAAGCCAAGGGCAAGAAGATTCAAGACGCTGCCAAGCCCAGTGCTGCCGAGCCTAGGGAACGCACCCTTGAGTCAATGCTCCCCAAGAAGACATCAGCGGCAAAGGACACGCCTACCGAGCCAACCGAAGCCCAGCAGTTGGTTCTGCACACCAGCCCCGCCCTTGCCTTGGTGGAGAGGAAGGAAGCACATGCAAAGGGCTTGGTGACGCCCCATATGCCCACGGGAGAACGTTATCCTCCGAGCCTGATGGAGTTTGTCATGAACTGGAATAAGGCCGAGGTAGTCCAGGAATCTGATCTCCCGGAAAAGTTCGGTCCTGCCGAGTTTTCCGCTCAGATGAACACCGCCGCAAAGGCCATTAACCTCACCGGACGAATGATGGAGGTACGTTGCTCTCTCCTTTGCAAATTGTAGATAATAACCATTAGTCCCCGAGCCTCCGGGGGAGTAACTTGTTACTCGGCTGGATGCTCTTTTATAGAACTAATGTAGCTCCATGATAACTTCAAACATGCACACTCCTAGAGCCGGGTTAAGTTCCACTTGGCCCGGATTTTAATACGCTTCGAACATGCACACACCTAGAGCCGGGTTAAGTTCCACTTGGCCCAGATTTTAGTACACTTCGAACATGCAACACACCTAGAGCCGGGTTAAGTTCCACTTGGCCTTGATTTTAGTACACTTCGAACATGCACACACCTAGAGCCGGGTTAAGTTCCACTTGGCCCGAATTTTAGTACACTTCGAACATGCACACACCTAGAGCCGGGTTAAGGTCCACTTGGCCCGGATTTTAGTACACTTCGAACATGCACACACCTAGAGCCGGGTTAAGTTCCACTTGGCCCGGATTTTAGTACACTTCGAACATGCACACAACTAGAGCCGGGTTAAGTTCCACTTGGCCCGGATTTTAGTACACTTCGAACATGCACACACCTAGAGCTGGGTTAAGTTCCACTTGGCCCGGATTTTAGTATACTTCGAAAATTGACTTAAGTTTATGTATCTCTTTTAGGTGACCACCAACCGCCGAAGTGCTAAATTCCAGCGCTTGTTGGATACGCACAAAAATCTTCGCACGAAACAGGCTGCACTCATTGCGGAGTACGAGAAAAGGGGTAAATTTCTTCCTAATACTTTCCTCAATTTTCTTCAACTTCGCTTGCCGAACTAATCTGATTGTTCGGTTTCCGCAGCTGGAGTGGAAGCTAAAAACAAGATAATGCGGAAAAACTTGGAGCAGATCAAGGGTACGTCCTTCTTGTCTGTTTTTTCCGTGGTTTTCATCAGCTTTCCTCCTTGGCTCGGCAAACATTCATACCTCGGCTCTGCCGGGCCAACACACGATTTCAGCATTGCTTGAAGAAAGTGTGCATGTGCCTGACATGATGCTGCATTTTCTCGAACAAGCAGGGCAGCACCAAGCCGAACTAAAGAAGAAAGATGATGAGCTCGCCCTCCTCCGGACCAAAGACGATGAAATAGCCAAGCTCAAAGCTGAAATGGCTAAGATGAAGGCGCATCACCAAACCGAGCTAAAAAGGGCTGGCCAGGATTATACTGAAGAACGTGAGCGCCTCAAGCTCCAAAATGCTAAGGACCGTGAACTTCTTCAGGAAGTCGAGGTCAAACTTGAGTCGGCAAATGCTGAGCTCGAGCAACTTCGGAAGAGGCGAGATGCTTGCACCAAGGAATTGACCCGGATTCACAGTCACATCTCACGTAGTTTCTTTTCCTTTATCTGCCTTATTTCTCCGGGTTATTTCATATGCTTTGTTTTCTCAACTTTGTCCTTTGCCTTGTTTCCCAGGCCACTTTCCAGAGGGTACTGCTATTGCCAGTGCTGTTGTCGCCAATTTCCGCCGAGAAAGGGGTACTCCGGTCGCTCGTGAGGGTGAGAGCATTCCCTTTGACATGGAGGACCTGTTGGTCAGCCTGTCATCTCGCGTGGAAATCATCAAGAACTACGGCAGGGACCTCCTCGATGTTGCAGTCCGGGTCTTCAACGCCTTCTGGCCCACCGATGATGCTCTGGAAAGAGTCACACAGCTCGCTGAAAGGCTTTCGGAAATCGATACCCAGCTCGACCTCTGGCGAGAGTCCGCTAGACATGCTGCAGCCGATACCATCCTTCACCACGTTTTGACGTGGTATGAGAAGATAGATCTCAGCCTCCTCACACGCCTGCGCACCGGATCCAAATGGACAGATGACCCGGAGTGGGTATCTCGGCTCCAGGCTTGTGCCCACAGCCTCATCGAATATGCCCCCATTCACGAATGGACCGAGGGGCCGAGCTTCCTGGAAGTCCCAGGCGAAGAGGAAGTTGAGAACGTTGAAGATGACTCGGGTGAAGACGAAGAGGACACTGCCTCGGATATCGAAGAGGGCGACGATGATGCCGAACTTCCTCCCGCTGCTCCTTAAGTAAAAACACTTGAAAATTATGAGATCCCCGGTATGTCGGGTGGAATTGTATTCCAAACACATGTGATATTTTGCTACTGAGTACTTATGCCGGATTAACTTGGGCGTAGTCCCCGAGTTTCTTTTTCTTGTTCGTTCAATCTTTTGGCTCGGATCGTGTCTACCTTGATTCGGTTTTACAACTTACAAATCCGAGCTTAAAAATTGTCTTAACAATACTGGGAAACTTTTAGACTTAGCTCAAAAATAAAACTATATAACAATTGGAAAATGAATACGGGGTTAGTCCGAAAAACAAACGTCGGCTCGAATAAATTCTTTTCCTTAGTCGTTTTTCATGTGCTACGCAATTCCAAACTTGTTCTCTTGAATGCCATGAAGCCAATTCTTGTTGGACAGCAGCAAGTTGAAGAGTTGGGTTTTTGGTGCTCACACACTACTAATCCGAGCTAAGTAGAATAACTTACTCCAGCTGACGTGCAGAAAATAACAAACATTATTAAGGCAGTCCCCGAGTTACTGCTCGAGGTGCCAACATTTCATTGATAAGCTCATTGCCGACATACATACCGACATATGAGAAGACTCGGATACATACACTTCTTAGCTAAGTGTAGAAAGGACGAAGTAGAGCTATATTCCATGGTCGCTTAGATTCCTCGCCGGACCTGTCCGCCTTGTTCTTTTCATGTGGCTTTGCATCTATAAGATAGTAAGAATCGTTGTGCAATGCTTTGCTCACGATGAACGGCCCTTCCCATGGGGGGATAATTTATGCATTCCAGTAGTACGTTGTACCAACCGGAGCACCATATCGCCTTCCCGAAAGACTCGGGGGCACACTTTCCGACTATGATAGCGTCGGAGATTTTGCTGATATATGGCAGATCTGGACAGTGCCAGTTCTCTCGCTTCTTCTAGCAGATCAACATCATTTTGTTGGGCTTCTTGCACTTCGGCTTCTGTGTATTGGGTGACCCTAGGCGAATCATGCTCTATGTCGGCTGGTAATACAGCTTCTGCCCCATATACCAGAAAAAACGGCGTATAGCCTGTTGATCAATTCGGAGTTGTTCTTAAACTCTACAGTACCGCTGGTAGTTCTTCTATCCAGCACCCCGCTGATCTTTGCAGCGGCTCAATGAGCCGGGGTTTTATCCTGGATAATACTAATCCGTTGGATCTTTCCACTTGTCTGTTCGATGCGGGGTGGGCTACCGAAGCTACGTCTATCCGGATCCTCTTATCCCGGCAGAAACGAGCAAAAGCTCCTTCCGCAAAATTTGTGCCATTATCAGTTGTGATACTGTGTGGATAACCGTACCTCAAGATGATATCTTTGAGAAACGTTACGGCCGTAGCTCCATCACATTTTCTTATATGTTTTACCTCAATCCACTTCGTAAACTTGTCCACCATTACCAGAATGTGAGTCATATTTCCCCTTGCTGGTTTGAACGGGCCCACCATATCCAAGCACCATACGGCAAATGGCCAAGTGATTGGGATGGTCTTGAGTTCCGACATTGGCATATGTGTCTTGGTAGCGTACCTCTGACAACCATTACATTTTCTCACCAGATCTTCTGCTTGCTCTAAGGCATTTGGCCAGTAGAATCCGTGTCAGAAAGCTTTTGCTACCAAGGCTCGGGATGAGGCGTGATGCCCGCATTCCCCCTGATGTATATCTCGGATGATTTCAAGCCCTTCTTCCGGGTCAACACACCGCTGGAGGACATTGGTCACACTTCTTTTGTATAACTCGGAATTGATGATCGTGTAGGCCTTTGCCCTCCTCTGTGTTTGCCTGGACAGCACCTCCTCAGTGGGGAACGTTCCATCCTTTAGGAATTGAAATATAGGCAGTGCCCAAGCCGGTATTGGCCGCACGGGGAACATGTCCTCGTCTATCTCCATCTGATCCACCGGCATAACTTCAACCGGACCATGTTGAGCAGTCCCCGGGTCTTGCGAAGCAGTCCCCGGGTTTTTTCAAAACAGTCCCCGGGTTTTGCGAAGCAGTCCCCGGGTTTTGCGCACCACTTCCTGTGTCAACGTCCATGGGCACAGCTCCGGATTCTGTGTCCTCCGGGACGTAGATTGACTCGGACTCCGGGGATGGCCTGATGGATGGTTTCTTGAGGTGCTCTAATGCTACACCCGGTGGAATTGCTTGTCTGGTTGACTCGAGCTTCGACAGCATGTCGGCAGCCTCATTTTCCACCCGGGGTACATGATGAAATTCGCATCCCTCAAAGTAACCAGAAATCTTCTGCACATGAAATCTGTATAGTGCCATGTTTGGATCAAGGGCGTCCCACACTCCGGACACTTGCTGCACCACCAAATCCGAGTCGCCAAAGCATATAATCCGACGTATACCAGTTTCTTTTGCTACCTTGAGCCCATGCACAAGTGCTTCATACTCAGCGACATTGTTTGATGCGGTGAAGTGGATCTGCAGCACATATCTCAGCTGGTCCTTCTTTGGCGACGTGAGCACAACTCCAGCACCTAGCCCGGTTTTGGTTTTTGATCCGTCAAAGTGCATTCGCCAATAGTTCGGATCAGGAAGCGGTGGTTCGTACTGTACCTCGGCCCAGTCCACGAAAAAGTCCGCCACAGCCTGAGACTTGATGGCTTCTCGTCTATCATATTGCGGAGCATAAGGAGCTAGCTCAATTGCCCATTTTGCAATTCTGCCGCTTGCATCCTTGTTACTCATTATCTCGGATATAGGGGCCTCACATATGACCCGGATGGGATGCTCCTCAAAGTAGTGCTTCAGTTTCTTGGCGGCCATGTACACGCCATACGCCACTTTTTGATAATGTGGGTATTTCTGCTTTGAGGTTAACAACACTTCGCTCAAATAATACACCGGCCTTTGCACCAACTTACCTTCCTCATCGTGCTCCACCACTACCACTGCACTTACAACTCGGTTGGTTGCGGCTATATAGAGTAACATTGGCTCCTTTGATAGTGGTGAGGCTAGCACTGGTGCCGTGGCTAACATTTTCTTTAGGTGGGCAAAGGCTTCATCGGCCTGTGGTGTCCAAATGAACTTATCCGACTTTTTCATGAGTTGGTAAAGAGGCAAAGCTTCTCTCCCAACCGACATACAAACCGACTTAACGAGGCCAGGCAACCTGTGAACTTATGGACATTGTTAATACACTTCGGCAGTTCCATTCGTTCGATGGCCCGGATTTTGGTTGGATTAACCTCAATACCTCGGCTGGAAACGAGAAAACCGAGCAATTTTCCAGCCGGGACACCGAAGGTGCATTTTTCCGGGTTAAGTTTCATCCGGAACCTTCTTAGGTTTGCAAACGTTTGCCTGATATCTTCAAGGAGCGTTTTGCTTTCCTTGGTCTTGATAACCACATCATCCACGTACACCTGTACATTTTGACCTATTTGGTCGTGCAAACATTTTTGCATACACCTCTGGTACGTTGCCCCTGCATTACGTAAACCAAACGGCATGGTGCGATAGCAATAAGCCCCATACGGGGTAATAAACGCAGTCTTTATTTGATCATCCGGATTCATAGGTATCTGGTGGAAACCAAAATAAGCATCAATGAATGACAATAGTTCGCATCCAGCAATTGAGTCTATGACCTGATCTATTCTTGGCAGTGGAAATGGGCCTTTTGGACACACCTTGTTCAGGTTCGTGTAATCGATACACGTACGCCAAACCACTGCCACGTTCGGGTCATCCTTCTTCTTTTCCACCAGCACCGGATTAGACAGCCAATCCGGGTAAAGAACTTCCATGATAAATCCTGTAGCTAGCAACCGAGCTATCTCATCCCCAATGACTTTCCTCCTATCTTCGGCGAAGCGGCGGAGAGGTTGCTTCACCGGCTTGGCTCCGGGTCTCACATTCAAAGAGTGCTCGGCCAACTCCCTCGAAACACCTTGCAAGTCCTGTGTGGACCAAGCAAAAATGTCTCGATTCTCACGGAGGAAGCTGACGAGCTCGCTTTCCTATTTATCACTTAACCCGGCACCAATTGTTATGGTGCGCTCTGGGAACATGTCATCAACGGGAACCTTCTTGGTATCTTTCGTAGCCTGGAAGGAGACAGTTCCATGCGGGTTACTCAGTGCCGGCATATACTGCTGCGCGGACTGAGCCAATGCCGCTACCTCTTGAATTTTTCTTTTTTCCCGCGCGATCACAAGTGACTCGGCTAAGTTTGATCCGGCCGACGCACACTCCATCGAACGTCGGAAGGCCCCAGCAATGGTAATCACTCCGTTTGGTCCGGGCAATTTCATCTTCAAGTAGCTGATATGACAACTTGCCATGAACTTGTTCAGCGCTGGCCTTCCGAGCAATGCATGATACGCGCTTTCTAAGTTCACCACTTCGAACTCCAGATTTTCAGTTCGGCAATTGTCCCTTGTGCCGAACAAGACGTCGACCCGGACCTTGCCTATGGGCTCGCAAGAAATGTCGGGCACAATGCCATGGAAAGTTGTCCTCGTGGCCTAGAGCATGTTCTCTGAGATACCCAATTTGCGCATTGTGTCCGCATACATGATATTTATGCTACTGCCGTTATCGATCAGTACCTTGGAGAACCTTACATTAATGCTAGGTCCAATGAACGTGGGATCCAGCACCAACGCATACGAACCAGGGCTCGGCATGAGCTTAGGATGATCCCTAATGCTCCAGGTGATTTCCTGATCGGACCAAGGCATGTACCTCGTCACCGCATGCATTACTGCATTCACCTCCATATGCCTACGCTGCAAGCTTTTTCTATCAGTTTCCTCTGTGGTGAATACACAGTAGCTCTGGTGATGCTCCCTGTACTCGTTTCTCCCCTCATTTCCGGGGTGCCTCTGATCCGGCTGATGTTGATTTTCTACCTGATGCACTGCATCCCTCCTTTCATTGTTATCATACCTCAGCGGAGGGGAGGCAACATTAGTTGTTGCGTGTTCGCTCCGGAGAGCAATTGCTGCCGGGGTAACTCCTGCCGAGGCTGATCATTCCGGGGTGCCTGAGCATTCCCCGAACCACCTTGCTCGATCTTGCGCATCCACTCGCATTGCCTCGTCGTATGACCCGTTGGGTTGTTCGGATTTGGCGTGTGAAACTTACACGGCTGGTCCAACATCGACTCGTAAGTATACCTCGGACGGTCTTTCCTTTCTTGCCACTGCTTCTTTTGCTCCGGTGTCCAAGTTTTCTTCCCATCGTTCCTTGGAGTCCATTGACCTCCAGTTTTCTGGCGCTGGCTACCCCTGCTCCGGGTTGATCTTGATTCACAGCTGCAACTTGGTGCGAACCGTACCGGTAGTCCGGTCTATCATCTCTCTTTTTTCCTCTGTAATCATTCCTCCGGGATGATCCCGATCCATCCTTCTGATAGTACTCATCGCTTGACTCGTTTGACGCGAGCCTTGGTTGGGTCGGGTCACCCAACGCATACGAATCTGCAATTCGGATCATTTCTGCCAACGTAGCCGGCATTTTCCGTTGCAACTTCATCCACAGCTCGCTTCCATATCTGCACCCCTGTGCAAACCATGCTATGGCATGTGATTCTATCACGCCCTCGCATGAGTTTCTCACGGTACACCACCGGGTCAAAAACTCCCGGTCTGTCTCATTGGGTCTTTGCTTGCACATAGCTAGGGTCTGTGGCCTATTTGGCCTTTGATACGTACTCAAAAAATTGTTGATGAACATCTCCTCGAAATCTATCTAGCAGTTGATGCTTCCTGGTGGCAAATTGTTCAACCACACCCTTGCCGGGCCTTCCAACATCTGGGGTACATACCGTACGGCCCATCTCAGGTTGCCTGTGGCAATTTTTACAACCGTAGCATAGTTTATCAGCCAATCCTCTGGCTTGGTACTACCGTCATAGGTCTTGGTGCCCCTGGGCAGCTGAAAGTTCGGGACTAGTGGCTCTTTCATGGTCCGGGGTCCAAAACATGCTGGACCCGGTGGACCTTGACATTCAATCTGTTCCGACCTATATAGTCGATCCAGTTTCAACCTTGCATCATCCGACATCAAATCCCTACTTCCCAATCTCGACCCTATCACATGATAGTCCGGTCTCGGGTATCCCGCATTTGCCATCTCCGAATCACCGTCGTTGTACCGGTTTTGCTCTTGCGGCGCACCTTTCTGTTGCACACCTTGGCCGGCACTGTGCTCTTGCCTAGGTATGTTCCGCTGCTGCGGTTGTCTTGCTCCAGGTGGGTTTTGCTGTCCGGCATTGCCGTTGACAACGTTCCCTTGACCGGCATTGCCTTGGTCACGGTTACCTTGGCCAGCTTCACCTCGGCTCACACTCCGTCGATCATCATTTTTCTGTGCTTCTTTTTCTTTCCCTGCCCGTGTCGGGTCATACGGGACAATCTGTTTGTTCCGTCTGGCCGAGGTTACCACCTCCTCTCTCCTTGGACCACCATGAGGGGACGATGCGGCTCCAGTGGATTTCTCCGGGTTACCCACCGCCGAATGGACGATCTTGGAGACTCCATCTCTCTCCGGGTTTGCCCTGAGTAGTTCCTCGTTTTGCCTATTTGCAATCCGAACCAGCTCGTTAACCCGATCTTGCTCCCTTTGTCGGGCTTCACCCATCAGTCCCTCTAACTCGGACGCAGCTGCATCCGCTGCTCTGAGGTTCTTGGCTGGGGTACTATACCTCGGCAGCCCCACGGACAAACAGTTTTCTGATTCCTCGATTCCAGCATCACCTTCTCTGTTCACCTCGCTCATGAGATTCTCCCTTTAACTTTTACATTATCAACCTTGTTCGCCTTAGCGTACTCACGCAGTGTCATGTTCAACGACTGCTGGGCCGCGGCTATTTTCTTTGCGCCCTCTAGTATTTTCTGCCTAGTTTCTTCCAGCTCGGCCTGTGCACGAGCCGGATCTACCGCTGCTACTACAGGGTTTGCCAAGCTATCCATTGCCTCTCTCAACACGTTTTCCGGCCTCTCTAGCGTAGGACCTCTACCTTTCCTTGGTGCCTTGGGCGTCACCTCCGGATCTGGCGCTGGATCTTTGCTCGCACCCGCACCTGGCGTTGTCATCATTATCTCTTCATGGTCCGGGGAACGAGCAATACGCTCCCCGCGAGCCACAGTGAGGGGCGGTTCGCCCGCTTCGACGACGTCGCGCGGATGAACGCTAGACACGTCCACCGCAACATAGACCTTGTGCGCGCCGAGCTTGACGAAGATGCCGTTGCGCGGGAGAGGGCGCGTGCCGAAGCAACCTGCGTTGTCACTGACGAAGTCCGGCGCTCCAAAGCGCTGAACGAGCCCGGAGACGATGCGCTCGCCGGTGGCAATGAAGTTTCCCGTCCGGATTTTGACCCCTGCTAGCGCCGCTAGCCCCACGGTGGGCGCCAACTGTCGTGGTGGTGTCACGGCACATGCCATGTATGGGCTAAAGGTGGGGACTAATACACGCTAGGGGAATCCAGGGAGGGATAATGAAGTGATTCTCCACACAGAAGTTTGTATTGATTTGCTTCCAAGGTTACAAGTGCTCCTAGAGCTGTATTGGCGAGAGGAGGAAGAAGGAGCTCTCTTACTCTCACCCACAGATCTCACCTGAAACCCTAGACCACAACAGAATCATAGAGAGACCAACCAACCAACCCCTTCTACAGAAGCCCTAGCCCCCCTTTTATAGGGGAGGCTCGGTTTCTGTCTAAGGCATACGTGGAGGCATATTCCTAAGAATATGCCTCCTCCCAAAGTGGTAAGCCGACCGGGGTGCTTTTTCTCCCGCGTCACACATGCTTTAGCTATGTGAGCCTCTGACGGTGCCCTCGTCAGCCGACACAGGCATCGTCACGCTTGTCGGCCACGCCCCGGTGGTCCTGTCCTTGCTCGCTTCGCTCAGGAAGTGCGTACCGGGGCTCCTTTTGACCAGCGAGATTCCTTCCTTCTCCTAGAAGCTTGCTGTGACCCGGATGATGGTTCATCCGGCCACACCCTTTCCCGCATATAGGTAAAACATACACTTCCGACTTACTACTTAAGTCGGATGAGGCCTAGTTAGGCGAACGCCCCCAGGGCCGGATTACCCTGTGATTCGGCCTGCCTTGAGGTGACCTGGCCAGCATCTGCTTTGGCCTTGCCGAACCTCGGCTAACTCGGCCTATATACCCCGGCGTGACCCTACCAGGGGGTATCCCCCCAACAGTCATCTCAATATAACCGTCTTCAATATCATAGCTCTCTCTAGACTCAGGTGAACTAATAGGCGTAGCAGTGTTTTCATTAGGAGTTTCAGTATTTCCAGCTATAGTTCTAGCAATCGTAGCATCTAGGAAAGGACCTAATGAACCACTCTTATAAAGCATACTAGAAGCAGCATCATAAGTATCAGAAGTTTCAGATCCAATAGTAGTAGTAGTGTGTGTAGCATGTGTATGTGGTGGTGTAAGAAACTTACTCATAACAGATGGTGAATCAAGAGAAACAGAGGTGTTCAGAACCGTACCTCTTCTTGTAGTGGATGGTAAAATAGGAACCTTACCATCACGAGATTTACCCATGATGGATGGATGGCAGCGAAAAATAATGATTCCAAGTGGACTTGATAAATAAAGCTATGCTCCCCGGCAACGGCACCAGAAAATAGTCTTGATGGCAGGAAATATGCCCTGAGAGGTAATAATAAAGTTGTTATTATGTATTCCTTGTATATGATAGATGTTTATTTTGCATGCTATAATTGTATTGATAGGAAACATCAATACATGTGTGTTTAATAAACAAAAAGGGTTCCTAGTTATGCCTCTCTTATAGACTAGCTTGTTGATTAACAAGATGATCAAGGTTTCCTGATCATGGACATTGGATGTTGTTAATAACAAGGTCACAACATTTGTGAAATGATGTGATGAACATTCATCCAAATTATAGCATTACGATCAAGTCATTATGTTTATATTGCTATAACATCATATGAAGTAGTCTTAGTCCTTAGACCATGAGATCATGTTAATTTCTAACACCGGAAGAGTATATTGATAACATCAAACGTCACACCGTAACAGGGTGACTATAAAGGTGGGTTCAGTGCTATGAAGGTGTTATGTTGAGGCTCATGGATCAAGAGTGGAATTTTTCAATCCCGATGACGGATAGATATACTCTGGGCCCTCTAGGTGATATCACATTAAGATAGCTTCCAAGCAAGTGATGTGATCACTAGAATATTATATCACAGGACCGAGAAAAGACTGCATGTCCGTAACGAGATCAAAATAGGTATTTGGATACCGATGATCGAATCTCGGACATGTATTATATCATGAGACAAAGGGATTAAATTACTAGCGTTAAAGGTTCTCACGATCACAAAAGTCATCGTTGAATATGCAGGAGTCTGTATGGATCTCCAGGTCCCGCTTCTGATTATTGATCTGAGAGGAGTCTCAATCATGTCTGCATTATTCGCGAACCGTAGGGTGACACACTTAAGGGTTACCGGACACCATTTAGGAGCACATATGTTTCAGACAAAAGGTTTGCAAAGCACAGGAAATGTTTCGATAGAAACAGGAATTGTTTCGATAGAAACCGGAATTGTTTCGGGTGAAATTGCAGAAAGTGGTTCTCCATGTGATATTGAAATGTTGCAAGGGGTTTTCTGTGAATGTTTGTTAATTAAAGTAATTAACAAAATTCTGAATAAAATAAATAAAAGAGTTTTATTAATTGAGAGTGGCATTAAATTTGGCGGAAATTTAATGCATGTGAGTGGAACTTTGGGTGGAGCTTGAATTGATGTGAGTGGAGCTTCCACCACATGAATGAGGAAGAGGAGGGGACTCCCTCCTAGGCCACCGGCCATGGTAGGGGAGGAGTCCCCCTCTCCTATAAAGGCCCGCCTCTCCTCCCTCACAAAGCACACCTCCTCGTGAAGGATCTCTCTCCCCCTCTAGATAATCCCCCATGGTCTCGGATTAGCGAGATACATGTTCCCGGTGGCCTTGCGTCTGGAAGGAGTTGCTACTTCCGCTGATTCGCTAGAGCGAGGAGGTGGAGGTTGTCTAGTAGCTTGAACGTGTGTGTGAGAATGGATGCGCTGCTGATTTGCGGCGCTCGGACTTCTACACGATCTTGAGATCGGTGATGCGCTCGACTTTCGACGTAGAGCTCGTTGGGAACCCCAAGAGGAATGTATGATGAGCACATCAGTAAGTTTTCCCTTAGTTATGAAACCAAGGTTTAATCGAACCAGTAGGAGCAAGGAAACACCCCAAAGGTGTTACTAGCTGAGATTTGGCAGGGCGCACTACCGATGCTAGTAGCAACGTGGAGACCTGCACAACACAACCACAGAACTTTGTCCCCAACTTGTGATGAGGTTGTCAATCTCACCGTTTTTTGCGGAAAACAAAGGATTAAACGTATCGAATGGAAAGAAGTAAAAGTTTGTAGAAAGTAAACACAAAGCAGTAAAATATTGTAGATTGTATGTAAAAGACAAGGACCGGGATCCATAGTTCACTAGAGGTGGCTCTCCTTAGATAGATAACATGCTGGGTGAACAAATTACAGCGGGGAAATTGACAAACACCGAGAAAGCAATACATGCATATACTAATCATCTTAACTCCTCTGAGACTTGATTGGGCATTGCAACATAATACATAGACCGCCATCCAACTACATCTATGACTAATAATCCACCTTCAGGTTATCATCCGAACCCCCTCCAGTATTAAGTTGCAAGCAACAGATTATTGCTTTACGAACTGCGTGTAAAGTAAACAATACGATTGTTCTATGAACAAAGTATTGTTGTTTTCTCCCTAGTAGCAACAACACATCTAGTACCTTAGAGATTTCTGTCACTTCCCCAGATTACCAGAGGCATGAACCCACTATCGAGCATAAATACTAACTCTTGGAGTTGCTAGCATCTACTTGGCCAAGATAGCTACTAACAACGGAAAGCATGCAAGATCTCAAATAACAAAGACATGATAGAATCAATAATCAATCTGAAATAGCATCTCAATATCCATCGGATCCCCGCAAACACAACATGTATGAATTACAAATAGATGATCTTGATCATGAACGGAGCTCACAAGATCTAAACATGAAAGCACAAAGGAGGTGAAACTAGCCATCTAGCTACTACATGGATCCGTAGTCCAAGGATGAACTACTCACGCATCACACCGGAGGCTCGCGTGGTGATGAAGAAGGCCTCCAGGGTGAATTCCCCTCTCCGGCAGGGTGCCGGGAAGAGCTTCAGATCCCTCCTGATCTAGGGATGGAGATGACGGCGGCTACAGACTCTTTCGTGGATTTTTGATCGGGTACTTAGGGTTTTCATCCCGAGGGCAATATATAGGCGGAAGGAGAGGCCGAGGGGGTGCCGGGAGCGGCCACACCACCCCCTGGCACGGGCCAGGCCTGGCCACGCGGCCAGGTGGTGTTGTGTCTCCCTGGCCCTTCTCCGTCTCGTATTCTGGCACTTGATCACTTCCGGAAAAATAGGCACTTTGGCTTTTGTCCCGTCCAATTCCGAGAATATTCATTTTCTGACTTTCCTGGAACCAAAAACAGCAGAAAACAGGCAGCTGGCACTGTGGCTCTTGTTAATAGGTTAGTCCAAGAAATCATATGAAAAGTACTCCAAAGTTGGAACAAAACACAAGAAAGTGGATAAAACCAAGCATGGAACATAAAAAATTATAGATACATGTGCAATGTATCAACATCCCCAAGCTTAACTCTTGCTCGTCGTCGAGTAGGTAAGTGATAAAAAGAAAGAATAATTTTTGAGGTGACATGCACCATCAAAGACTTGATCAAAGTATTTGCAAAACATTCAAAGCTGGGATCATAGTTCTTCAATCATAACATGAAAGACAAAGTTCTAGCAATAAGCAAAGAAACTATTATGCAACATGAAAAGGCACAAACAAAAGATTCATGAATAATAATGCTTTGCAAGACGTTTGTTTGTTTCACATAAAGAAAACATAGAATACTAGTATTCAACTTGTCCCTCAATAGAGTAGCAAATATAAATGCATAGGACACCTTCAAAGTTCATAAGAGTGACTAGATACAATAGTTTAAATCAAGCAATATCAAAGTATGCATGAATCAACTAGTCTTGGGACAATGCACATAGAACTAAGAATGGCCACTATGCTCTCAAAGTAGGTGCATAAAGATAGAAGGTGGAGACTCAATATATTGGTGGAAGAAAGGCCTTCTGTAAAAGGAAGTAGGGATTCAAGTCTCATAAAGAGCTTCCAAAAATTATGGCACTTATAGCTTTCAGCTCTCATTGCCCCTATCATAAGCATCTTGAAGTGATTAAGGTTAAAGTGAATAAACTGTGGTGTACATGCTTGACGAAGGATAAGTCGGAAATCTCATGTCCCTTGTATACGAGTGCCGCTCCTCATGATACTCAAGTTTAGTCATCGGTAAGTTCTTGTCATCGTAAGTACATGTGTATCATTGAGAACCGCCAACGGGGTACCCCTTGCCCGATGATACGGAAGAATCCCCATATCAAAATGACAAGGCAAGCAGACAACGAGCATCTCAGCATTCTTCTTATTTTCCATGGGAATATGGTGCTTTTTTCTCTCTTTCCTCTTTTCATAGTATCTCTTTTTTTTCTCTTTTTTTCTCAATATAGAACTCTTTTTTTATAAGAAGAATGCTTCATAGAAAGCTCATTATGGTTACGCTGCAGGTTTCCACCATGTCAGCATGGATTAGACCAGCGGCCTAGGCGTTTCTCTAACACATATACATAACTCCATGGACTTACAAGCTCCCCTTTCATTTCACACCGACGACATCCATATACAAAAGAGCATGATATCAACTAGGTACAAGTACCAAGTGCAATGTTGAAAGCGTTCCCCATGAAAGCATGGTTCTGCTAATTCCCGACCAATAAGTGAAAGCATATACAACATAGAAGACACAATGGTTCAAGTTTATTAAGGGCAAGTAAAGTAAAGTGTGCCATCAAGTTTGTGAGAGCTTTAATCACTAGTTTTCTCATAACAAGTGGAAGGTAAAAAAAGCATGAATATACTTGGAATAGCATAAGCTAATAGGTAGGTATGGTGGACTCTTTGGAATAACTTGGTTTAGGGAGTTGGATGCATGAGTGGAACTCATACTTTGTTGTGGAGGCTAGCAAAAGACTGGGAGCGACAAACTAAGAGAGTAATAATGGCCATAATCATGCAGAGCGACAAAACATCATTGATCAAAGCATAAAGTGATACTACAAGTTGAAAACTAAAGGATCATAAAGGCTATGGTGACTTTGGATAGTCATAACAGGGTGTGAGCATGTACCAAGTCAACCCAAATAAAGCATCAAAGGAGAATACCACTATACTATGCTTTAATATGCTAAACAACGCATGATTCATCCAAGGCACATTAAGTAATATCAATTGTTTATAACAATTCATGCTACAGCAAAGAATACTAAGCATAAAGCCAAAACAATATCAAGCATGGCATGACAAAGCATAGGCCACAGTCAAAAACGAGCTCTTTTTACCACATAAGCATTAACTTTCCTACTCTTTTCCAAACCAAACCAAACTATTTGCAAACCAAAGTATGAAAGAGGGGGTACAACCAATTTATTCAGCAAACTAAGTAAACCAAAGCGAACGAAAAACCAAAACGAAAACGAAAAAGAAGACGCTCCAAGAAAAACACAACTGTGCATGAAACAATAAAAATGAAGCGTTTGGAAGAAACCTGAGATTTTTATTGATGAAGAAGGGATGCCTTGGGAATCCCCAAGCTTTGACGCTTGTACTTCTTGGATATTTCTTGGGGTGACACGCGTGGCATCCCCAAGTTTGAGCTTTAGTCCATAGTTCATCTCATTACTCAATCCTTCCATACACCTGAAAATTTTCCTTCATATAAAACTTCACACAATCTCATTAGCAACATTAGTGCACTTAAGATAAATAAGTCTTAAGGTTGAGTTCTAACACCAAATAAACTTCCATTAGAACACTAGCTACTGTAACACTTCCCTCAAAAAGCTGAATTCCCCAAGAGAACTCAAGAAGGAACTAACAAGAAGCAAATGCAGAAAATGGCAGAAATCTGTCAAAACAGACCAGCAGGTAAAGACAAATTTTTTCGAAGACCTTATGTTGCTCAAATAAAAAAGTTTTGAACTAACGAAAGTTATATAACAACCTGGGGCAGAAGCAGAAAAAATCACAGCTCAATCCGACATACAGAGCTCTCTCACGAATTTTTACGGTGAAGCAAAAAAATCTGTTTCGGGACAGCAACTTTTCCAATCATTACTTCTCTCTCATTAGAGGTTACTCTTGGCACAAAAAGCAAATAAGAAGGATAAGGAGCGGTTATTACAGAGGTAATAACTTCCAAGACTCATCTAAAACTCTTGGATTATCTCCCAACAAGTACTTTTCTTTAACGCCTTTAAATTAGGCATAAGAACCAAAGAAAGAATCAAGTGTTCTAAAATGAAGAAGCATTAAGACCAAATTTTGTTTCCATAGGAGAAGCAAAAGAAATATTTTCTCTCTTTTTAGGGAAGTGTTCTATACCTTTCTTGAGTAGGAGTTGATATTTCATGGTGCCTTCTTTCATATCTATGATGGCACCAACTGTTCTAAGAAAAGGTCTTCCCAAAGTAATAGGACAAGAAGCATTGTATTCAACATCCAAAAAAAAGATATCAACGGGGACATAGGAATCGTAAACCATAATAATAACATCATTAAGACTCCCCATGAGTTTCTTTTTAGCATTAGCATCAAGTGGGACATTCAAATAACAATCTTCAAGAGGAGGCAAATCATGCATATCATAAATCCTTCTAGGCATAATAGAAACACTACTATCAAGATCACACAAAGCTTTGAAATCAAAGACATTCAATTTCATATTAATGATGGATTCCCAACCATCTTCTTGTTTTATAGGAATAGAAGCTTTATGTTTCATCTTTTATTTTTTAATCATTATGAGAGCATCGGTAATGTGTTTTGTAAAAGCCATGTTAATAGCACTAGCATTAGGACTTTTAGCTAGCTTTTGTAGGAACTTAATAACTTCAGAGATATTGCAACCATCAAGATCAAAATCAACTTTATCATCCAAAGTAGTAGAACTATTACTAGCCTCAACGCTAGTGGTGGTAATAGTAGAAACACTAATGTTTCTAGCAATTTCATCTTCTCTTTCCCACTTAGCATGTAATTCAGCTAATAGTCTAACATTTTCATCAATTCTTACTTGTATGGCATTAGTGGCTTCAAAGGGATTCTCATTAGTTTCAGGTTTAGCAACCATTTTATTCAAAGTAGATTGAGCTTTAGCCAAAGATGCTATATTTCTTTCAGCATTAGAGAGTTTTTCCTCAATAGTTTTATTGAAAGCAGTTTGTTTACTAATAAACTCTTTAAGCATAACTTCAAGTTGAGAGGGAGCACTCCTATTATTGTTGTAAGAATTTCCATAAGCATTACCATTGTTGGGAGGATATGGCTTATAATTGTTGTTCCTATAAGCATTACTACCATAAGCATTGTTGCCAAAATTGTTATTTCTTATGAAGTTCACATCAACTTGCTCTTCTTGAGCAACCAAAGAGGCTAAAGGAACATTATTTGGATCAATATGGGCTTTCCCATTAACAAGCCTAGACATAATAATATCAATCTTATCACTCAAGGAGGAGGTTTCCTCAACAGAATTTACCTTCTTACCTTGTGGAGCTCTCTCAGTGTGCCATTCAGAATAATTAACCATCATATTGTCCAGAAGTTTTGTTGCAACACCCAAAGTGATGGTCATAAAGGTACCTCCAGCAGCAGAATCCAATAGGTTCCTTGAGGAATAGTTCAATCCTGCATAAAAAGTTTGGA
This sequence comes from Avena eriantha, assembly GCA_910589775.1. Lineage (NCBI taxonomy): Eukaryota > Viridiplantae > Streptophyta > Magnoliopsida > Poales > Poaceae > Avena > Avena eriantha. The sequence continues at coordinate 278,398,765 of OU342746.1, read as the reverse complement.
TGATCATCCAAGCAGCCAGTCCATGAGTGGGACAATTCTTTACCAAAGATTTCATTCTTTCCCAAGCTTGAGCAACATGCTCATTATCAAGTTGTTTAAACTTCATTATTTCACTTCTCATGGATATAATCTTAGCAGGAGGATAGTATTTCCCAATAAAAGCATCTTTGCACTTAGTCCAAGAATCAATACTATTCCTAGTTAAGGAATTCAACCACTCTTTAGCTTTTCCTCTCAAAGAGAAAGGAAACAATTTCAGCTTAATAATATCACCATCTATATCCCTATGCTTTTGCATCTCACAAAGTTCAACAAAGTAATTTAGATGGGAAGTAGCATCTTCATTACCAATACCAGAAAATTGTTCTCTCATAACAAGATTGAGCAAAGCAGGTTTTATCTCAAAGAAAGTATTTTCAGCCACAGGTGGAGCAATATGTGTGCTCATAAAATCATTGTTGTTGGTGCTAGTGAAGTCACACAACTTAGTGTTTTCAAGAGTAGTCATTTTTTGGGTTTTCAAATAAGAAAGCAAACTTGCAAAACTAATTTTTTTGTGTTTTTTTGAATAACAAAACAAGCAAACAAAGCAAAAAGGAAACTAAGCAAAACAAAAACAACAAAGTAAAGAGATTGGTTATGAGGGACTCCCCTTGTGAAGATGTCCTTGACTCCCCGACAACGGCGCTAGAAAAGAACTTGATGCGCTCGACTTTCGACGTAGAGCTCGTTGGGAACCCCAAGAGGAAGGTATGATGAGCACAGCAGTAAGTTTTCCCTCAGTTATGAAACCAAGGTTTAATTGAACCAGTAGGAGGAAGGAAACACCCCAAAGGTGTTACTAGCTGAGCTTTGGCAGGGCACACTACCGGTGCTAGTAGCAACATGGAGACCTACACAACACAACCATAGAACTTTGTCCCCAACTTGCGATGAGGTTGTCAATCTCACCGTGTTTTGCGGAAAACAAAGGATTAAACGTATCGAATGGAAAGAAGTAAAAGTTTGTAGAAAGTAAACACAAAGCAGTAAAAGATTGTAGATTGTATGTAAAAGACAAGGACCGGGATCCATAGTTCACTAGAGGTGGCTCTCCTTAGATAGATAACATGCTGGGTGAACAAATTACAGCGGGGAAATTGACAAACACCGAGAAAGCAATACATGCATTAACTCCTCTGAGACTTGATTGGGCATTGCAACATAATACATAGACCGCCATCCAACTACATCTATGACTAATAATCCACCTTCAGGTTATCATCCGAACCCCCTCCAGTATTAAGTTGCAAGCAACAGATTATTGCTTTACGAACTGCGTGTAAAGTAAACAATACGATTGTTCTATGAACAAAGGATTGTTGTTTTCTCCCTAGTAGCAACAGCACATCTAGTACCTTAGAGATTTCTGTCACTTCCCCAGATTACCAGAGGCATGAACCCACTATCGAGCATAAATACTAACTCTTGGAGTTGCTAGCATCTACTTGGACAAGATAGCTACTAACAACGGAAAGCATGCAAGATCTCAAATAACAAAGACATGATAGAATCAATAATCAATCTGAAATAGCATCTCAATATCCATCGGATCCCCGCAAACACAACATGCAGAATTATAAATAGATGATCTTGATCATGAACGGAGCTCACAAGATCTAAACATGAAAGCACAAAGGAGGAGAAACCAGCCATCTAGCTACTACATGGATCCGTAGTCCAAGGATGAACTACTCACGCATCACACCGGAGGCTTGCATGGTGATGAAGAAGGCCTCCAGGGTAAATTCCCCTCTCCGGCAGGGTGCCGGGAAGAGCTTCAGATCCCTCCCGATCTAGGGATTGAGATGACGGCGGCTACAGACTCTTTCGTGGATTTTTGATCGGGTACTTAGGGTTTTCGTCCTGAGGGCAATATATAGGCGGAAGGAGAGGCCGAGGGGGTGCCCGGAGGGGCCACACCACCCCCTGGCGTGGGCCAGGCCTGGCCGCGCGGCCAAGTGGTGTGTTGGCTCCTTGGCCCTTCTCCGTCTTGTATTCTGGCACTTGATCACTTTCGGAAAAATAGGCACTTTGGCTTTTGTCCCGTCCAATTCCGAGAATATTCATTTTCTGACTTTCCTGGAACCAAAAACAGCAGAAAACAGGCAGCTGGCACTGTGGCTCTTGTTAATAGGTTAGTCCAAGAAATCATATGAAAAGTACTCCAAAGTTGGAACAAAACACAAGAAAGTGGATAAAACCAAGCATGGAACATCAAAAATTATAGATACATTTGCAATGTATCAATCGGCAAGCGTACGACTACATCAACCACGAGTTCCTACTCGTTAACAAAACTCGTTGTCTTCGAGGGTAAGTTCTCCATGGATGTATGTCCACCCGTTGCTCTGTATCTGGTAGATAGATCTTGGCGTATAGTTCTCATCGTAGGAATTTTTTTGTTTTCTATGCTGCGGACCCAATAGTGGTATCAGAGCCTGATCTATGCGTAGGTGCTTTTCACGGGTATTACACATATGTTTATATGTGGGCGATGATGATCATGTTATTGCATCGTCTATGTATTTTGGATATGGGAGGCATAGAGGGATGAAGCGGCCCGGACCAACCTTACATGTCATCGTACATGAGACCGGTTCCACGACTGACATGCAACTAGTTTTGCATAAGTGGCTAACGGGTGTCTGTCTCTCCTACTATAGTCAATATCTGATTTACAACGAGTTGCTAATAACTTGGTTATCCTCATTGTGGTTCATGTTCGTAGGTAAGACCGATTCTATCTCCGAAAGCCCTAAGCCACGTAAAACTTGCAATTGATAAATTAGAGGCGTCTAGTTTAGATCGTTGCTGGGCTAGTGTCTTGATATGGTATTGTTGTAAGTAGATGTATGATAGATACTCTTACAACACACTTAACGTGTAAGTTCCATAGACCTTGGCCTTACACACAAAGGAATGATAGAGATCATACCACGATGCAAATGATAGAGATCAAATGCATGGACCGTATCATCTCACTTTACACATTAGATGTTAGCATCTTATATTGCTAGTTTGGCACTTTTGGTAGCATTATAAGATGATCCCTCATTTAGATATCAAGATAAAATGTGTTCTTCCTTAAGTATGCACCATTTTATGGATCTTGTTTTGAGGCATCACGTGACGATCGGGTGTTCTCGAGTCTACGCTCTCATACAACGGGTGTAAGACAGTTTTACACACATGAATACTAAGGTTCTTACTTGGCGAGCCTAGCATGTACAGACATGGCCTCGGAACACGGACCGAAAGGTTAAGCATGAGTCATATAGTTGATATGATGCCCATGTAGATGCTCGCCTTTGAAGCTACACCGACTCACGTGATGATCGGACTTGGTGTAGTGGATTTGGTTCATGTAATCACCAAAAGGACACGAGGGATGTCGTTTTTGAGTGGGAGTTCATTAGTAATTTGGATTAGTTGAACTCAATCTATCATAAACTTAGTCTAAATATACTTTACAAATTATGTTGTAGATGGCACCACCTATTTTAATTTCAATGTGTTCATGGAGAAAGGGAAGCTTGCTGCGAATGGTAGCAACTTCACCAACTGGGCTATGAATTTGAGGATTCTCCTCACTGCTGCACAAAAGCAATATGTGCTGGAGGCGCCGCTAGGCCCCTACCAGCTCCTGATGCCCCTGACGAGGAAAAGAACGTCTATATAACTCGTCAGGAGGACCACAACTTAGTTCATTGCGGCATACTGTATGGGCTAGAGCCAGAACTTCAAAAGCGTTTCAAAAATGGCAATGCCTTTGATACCATGGGAGAATTGAAAATGATTTTCGATACCCATGCTGCCGTAGAGAGTTATAATGCTTCTGAAAAGTTCTTTAGCTGCATGATGGAGGAGAACAGCTCCGTTAGTGAGCACGTACTCAAAATGTCTGGGTACACCGATAAGCTTGTGTCCTTGGGAATAACGATTCCCATTGACTTAGGCATACATCGTGTTCTCCAATCTCTGCCACCTAGCTATAAGAGCTTCGTGCTGAACTATAACATGCAGGGCATGAAGAAGTCTCTTCCCGAGCTTCTGTCAATGCTTAAGACTGCAAAAGTGGAGATTAGGAAAGAACATCAAGTGTTGATGATCAATAAGACCACCGGTTTCAAGAAGGACAAGAAAGGCAAGCAGAAGGGAAAGAAGGGCGGCAAATCTGTTGCCGCACCTGAAAAGAAACCCCGAGCTGGCCCTAAGTCTGATACCGAGTGCTACTATTGCAAGGGGACTGGCCATTGCCCCAAGTATTTGGCAGACAAGAAGGCCGGCAAGGCAAACAAAGGTATATGTGATATACATGTTATTGATGTGTACTTGACTAGTACTCGCAGTAGCACCTGGGTATTTGATACGGGATCAATTGCTAATATATGTAACTTGGTTCAGGGGCTACGGAACAAGCGACAACTAGCAAGGGATGAGGTCACGATGCGGGTCGGCAATGGATCAATAGTTGATGTGATCACCGTCGGAACGCTGCCTCTCCATATGCAGTCGGGATTAGTTATAAACCTGAATAATTGTTATTTGGTGCATGCACTGAGCATGAACATTGTATCCGGATCATGTTTGATGCAAAGTGGTTATTCGTTTAAGTCTGAAAACAATGGTTATTCGATTTATATGAATAATATCTTTTATGGTCATGCACCTGTGTTGAATGGTTTATTTATGTTGGATCTCGATAGTAGTATTACGCATATCTATAATGTTGATGCTAAAAGGATTAAACTTGATAATGATATGTCTACATATATGTGGCACTGCCGTCTAGGTCATATTGGCGTTAAACACATGAAGAAACCCCATTCTGATGGACTTTTGGAATCACTTGATTTTGAATCATTTGATACATGTGAGCCATGTCTTATGGGCAAGATGACAAGAACGCCGTTTTCTGGTTCAATGGAACGGGCGACAGATTTATTGGAAATCATACATACTAATGTGTGTGGACCGATGAGTGTGTCGGCGCGAGGTGGATATTGTTATTTTGTTACTTTCACGGATGATTTGAGTAGATACGGGTATATTTATTTGATGAAACACAAGTCTGAAACTTTTGTAAAGTTTAAGGAATTTCAGAATGAAGTGGAAAATCATCATGACAGAAAGATCAAATTTCTACGGTCCGACCGTGGAGGAGAGTATCTTAGTTATGAGTTTAGCACACATATGAAAGACTGTGGAATAGTTTCACAACTCACGCCTGCCGAAACACCACAACATAATCGTGTGTCGGAACGTCGTAATCGTACTTTATTGGATATGGTTCGATCTATGATGTCTCTGACTGACTTGCCACTGTCATTTTGGGGTTATGCACTGGAAACCGCTGCATTCACTTTAAATAGGGCAACATCTAAATCCGTTGAAAAGACACCGTATGAATTATGGTTTGGAAACAAACCTAAGCTATCATTTCTTAAAGTTTGGGGATGCGATGTTTATGTGAAGAAACTTCAACCGGATAAACTCGAACCCAAAGCGGAAAAATGCGTCTTCATAGGATACCCTAAGGAAACGATTGGGTATACCTTCTATCACAGATCCGAGGGCAAGGTTTTTGTTGCCAAGAATGGATCCTTTCTCGAGAAGGAGTTTCTCGCGAAAGGTGTGAGTAGTCGGAAGGTACAACTCGAAGAGGTTATTGAACCTTCTCTTCATGAAATGGCGAGTAGCGCAGCACCAGAAGTTGTTTCGGAGTTGACTTCACCTAATGAAGAGAGCGCTAATGATATTGATCACGAAACTCCGAAAGAGGACACTATCGAACCTCGCAGGTCAAGCAGGACACGTGCAGCTCCTGAACTGTACGATAATCATGTTATGAATTTCATGATTGATGAAATAGATGACCCTGCAACGTATGAAGAAGCGATGATGAGCCCTGATTCCAACAAATGGCTAGAAGCCATGAAATCCGAGATGGAATCCATGTACAAAAACCAGGTTTGAACCTTGGTAGACTTACCTCACGATCGAAAGGCCATTGAGAATAAATGGATTTTTAAAAGAAAAACTGATGCTGATGGTAATGTGACCATCTATAAGGCTCGACTTGTCGCAAAGGGGTTTCGACAAATTCAAGGAGTTGACTACGATGAGACATTCTCTACCGTAGCGATGCTTAAGTCGGTTAGGATTATGTTAGCAATTGTTGCATATTTCGATTATGAAATATGGCAGATGGATGTCAAAACTGCGTTCCTCAATGATAATATTGAAGCAGAGTTGTATATGATATAACCTAAGGGTTTTGTCGATCCTAAGGATGCTGAAAAGGTATGCAAGCTTCAGTGATCCATCTATGGACTGAAGCAAGCATCCCGGAGTTGGAATCTCCGCTTTGATGAGGTGATCAAAGAGTTTGGATTTGTCCAAACTTATGGAGAGGCTTGTATTTACAAGAAAGTGAGTGGGAGAAATGTGGCATTTCTAATATTATATGTGGATGACATACTATTTATTGGAAATGATATAGATCTTTTAAACAGTGTTAAAAGTTATCTAAACAGCAAATTTTCAATGAAAGACCTTGGTGAAGCTTCATATATATTAGGCATTAAAATCTATAGAGATAGATCAAGACGCCTAATTGGGCTATCGTAGAGTACATACCCTGATAAGATATTAAAGAAGTTTAATATGGACGGAAGTAAGAAGGGGTTCTTACCTATGTTGCAAGGCAAGACATTGAGTAAGACGCAAAGTCCGGCTACGGCGGAAGAAAGAGAGATAATGGATAAGATCCCCTATGCCTCAGCCATAGGCTCTATAATGTATGCCATGCTATGTACAAGACCGGATGTGGCACATGCTATTAGTTTGACTAGTAGGTACCAATCTGATCCAGGTTCGGAACACTGGATAGCAGTCAAGAATATCCTTAAGTACTTGAGAAGAACTAAGGATAAGTTTCTTGTATACGGTGGTGAAGAAGAGCTAGTCGCTAAGTGTTATGTCGATGCTAGCTTTGACACTGATCCGGATGACTCTAAGTCTCAATCCGGATACGTATTTCTCTTGAACGGAGCAGCAGTTAGTTGGACGAGTTCCAAACAACCTGTGGTGGCTGGATCAACGACGGAGGCGGAATATGTTGTTGCTTCAGAAGCGACACAGGAAGCGGTTTGGATGAAGGAGTTCATAACGGAAATAGGTGTGGTTCCTAGTGCGTTGGACCCAATGGTGATCTATTGTGACAACAATGGAGCCATAACCAACGCCAAAGAACCAGGTCTCACAAGAATTCTAAGCATATTAAGCGTCGGTTTCACTCCATCCGCGAGCATGTCAAGGATGGAGATATAAAGATTTGTAAAGAGCACACGGACTTGAATGTAGCGGATCTGTTGACTAAAGTTCTCCCTAGGGCAAAACATGATCAACACCAGAACTCCATGGGTGTTAGATTTATCACTATGTAAACTAGATTATTGTCTCTAGTGCAAGTGGAAGACTGAAGGAAATATGCCCTGAGAGGCAATAATAAAGTTGTTATTATGTATTCCTTGTATATGATAGATGTTTATTTTGCATGCTATAATTGTATTGATAGGAAACGTCAATACATGTGTGTTTAATAAATAAAAAGGGTTCCTAGTTATGCCTCTCTTATAGACTAGCTTGTTGATTAACAAGATGATCAAGGCTTCCTGATCATGGACATTAGATGTTGTTAATAACAAGGTCACAGCATTTGTGAAATGATGTGATGAACATTCATCCGAAGTATAGCATTACGATCAAGTCATTATCTTTATATTTCTATAACATCATACGAAGTAGTCTTAGTCCTTAGACCATGAGATCATGTTAATTGCTAACACCGGAAGAGTATCTTGATAACATCAAACGTCACACCGTAACAGGGTGAGTATAAAGGTGGGTTCAGTGCTATGAAGGTGTTATGTTGAGGCTCATGGATCAAGAGTGGAATTTTCAATCCCGATGACGGATAGATATACTCTGGGCCCTCTCGGTGATATCACATTAAGATAGCTTGCAAGCAAGTGATGTGATCACTAGAATGTTATATCACGGGAACGAGAAAAGAGTGCATGTCGGTAACAAGATCAAACTAGGTATTTGGATACCGATGATCGAATCTCGGACATGTATTATATCATGAGACAAAGGGATTAAATTACTAGCGTTAAAGGTTCTCACGATCACAGAAGTCATCGTTGAATGTGCAGGAGTCAGCATGGATCTCCAGGTCCCACTTCTGATTATTGATCTGATTGGAGTCTCAATCATGTCTGCATTATTCACGAACCGTAGGGTGACACACTTAAGGGTTCCCGGACACCATTTAGGAGCACATATGTTTCAGACAAAATGTTTGCAAAGCGCAGGAAATGTTTCGGTAGAAACAAGAATTGTTTCGATAGATACCGGAATTGTTTCGGGTGAAATTGCAGAAAGTGGTTCTGCATGTGATATTGAAATGTTGCAAGGGGTTTTATGTGAATGTTTGTTAATTAAAGTAATTAACAAAATTCTGAATAAAATAAATAAAAGATTTTTATTAATTGAGACTGGCATTAAATTTGGTGGAAATTTAATGCATGTGAGTGGAACTTTGGGTGGAGCTTGAATTGATGTGAGTGGAGCTTCCACCACATGAATGAGGAAGAGGAGGGGAATCCCTCCTTGGCCGCCGGCCATGGTAGGGGAGGAGTCCCCCTCTCCTATAAAGGCCTCCCTCTCCTCCCTCACAAAGCACACCTCCTCGTGAAGGATCTCTCTCCCCTCTAGATATTCCCCCATGGTCTCGGATTAGCGAGATACATGTTCCTGGTGGCCTTGCGTCTGGAAGGACTTGCTGCTTCCGCTGATTCACTCGAGCGAGGAGGTGGAGGTTGTCCGGTAGCTTGAACGTGTGTGCGAGAACGGATGCGCTGCTGATTTGCGGCGCTTGGACTTCTACACGATCTTGAGATCGGCAAGCGTATGACTACATCAACCACGAGTTCCTACTCGTTAACAAAACTCGTTGTCTTCGAGGGTAAGTTCTCCATGGATGTATGTCCACATGTTGCTCTGTATCGCGTAGATAGATCTTGGCGTATAGTTCTCATCGTAGGAAATTTTTTGTTTTCTATGCTACGGACCCAACATTGATGACCCACAAGTATAGGGGGTGTATCGCAGTATTTTCGAGGGAAGTGAAACCCAATTTATTGATTCGACACAAGGGGAGCCAAAGAATATTTATAAGCCTTAATAACTGAGTTGTCAATTCAGCTGCACCTGGAAACAATCTTGCTCACAGCAGTTTATCAGTAGCAATAGTAAAGTAATAGCAGTAGTAAAAGTAAAGAAAGTAGTAACAATTGCAGTAAATAGTAGGATTTGAGCGCAATAGGCACATGGATGGATGGACGGGCGTTGCATGGACAAGACAATTCACATGGCAATCAGAACATAGGGCATTTGTAGATAAATGAGATAAAGCATCCAAGTACTAAATAATCATATGCATGTGTTCCATATATAGTCATACGTGCTCACAATAAGAACTTGCACAACATCTTTTGTCCTGCCAGCCTGTTTGCAGCGGGGCCTCAAGGGAACTACTGGCAATTAAGGTGCTCCTTTTAATAGAGCACCGGAGCAAAGCATTAACACTCCGTGAACACATGTGATCCTCACATCAAAGCCATTCCCTCTGGTTATCCCGATTTCTGTCACTTTGGGGCCATTGGTTCCGACAACAACGTGTGTATACAACTTGCAGGTAAGACCATAAACAATACTATCATAATGAACCAATAACATGTTCAGATCTGAAATCATGGCACTCGGGCCCTAGTGACAAGCATTAAGCATAACAAGTCGCAACAAAGTCAAAAAGCACTAATAGTAGATACTAGGCACCATGCCCTAACAATTCGATGCCTTTACATGAACGATCTCATCCAATCCCTACCATCCCCATAGCCTATAGCGGAGGATTACTCACTCATAGATGGGGGAAACATGGATGGTCGATGGAGAACAGATGGTGATGATGATGGTGATGATCTCCTCCAATTCCCCATCTTGGCAGGGTGCCATAACGGATTTTCTCGTTCTGAATCGTGAAATCTGGTGGTGGCGGCGGAGCGGAACTCTTTCTGGAAAAAAGTCAAAACCCCTGAGTTTTTAGGTCAGAAGGCAACTTATAGGCAAAGAGGGAGACCGAGGGGGTGTCTGGGGCGGCCAGACCACCCCTTGGCACGGCCAGGCCTAGCCCGCGCGGCCAGGTGGTGTGGCCAGGCCCCAGCCCCACTCCGTCTCGTATTCTGGCTCCGGGAGTCTTTTGGTGAAATAGGATTTTTGGCATATTTTCCGAGATTTTTCCTGATAGTTGATTTTCTGCACAAAAACTAGACACCAAGGTAATTCTCCTCAAAACAACGTCAGTCTGTGTTAGTTGCATCCAATTCACACAAGTTTAGAGGAGAAACAATAGCAAAAGTGTTCGGGAAAGTAGATACGTTTTAGATGTATCAATGGGGAATGCGAACTTTAAGGTGTGCTGTTATAGCCATACATCGTCCAACCGGAGAGTAGTTCAGGGTAGCATAATTAAGAGAAGATATTTATATGAGAGTGTCCACTAGTGAAAGTATGATCCCTAGGCCTTGTTTCTAAGCATTGAAACACCATTTAAAATTAGTCCTGTTACATGTTTGCTTGCCGCCACTCTTATTTCAGATTGCAATTACCACTTATAATCATCCATATTACTTGTATTTCACTATCTCTTCGCCGAACTAGTGCACCTATACACCTGACAAGTGTATTGGGTGTGTTGGGGATACAAGAGAATCCTTGTATCTTGATTGCAGGGTTGCTTGAGAGGGATACCTTTGACCACTTCCTCCCTGAGTTCGATAAACCTTGGGTGATCCACTTAAGGGAAACTTGTTGCTGTTCTACAAACCCCTACACTTGGAGGCCCAACACTGTCTACAAGAATAGAAGCGTGCATAGACATCCAGCTATTTTCTAGCACCGTTGTCGAGGAGGTAAGGTAAAAGCTACTCACATCCTCTGGCTACTAAGCTATCTTCTAGTACTGTTGCTGGTGTGTGAGTGCTCAAAGTTATTTTCTTTAGATTCTGCAATTATATCTTTTTGTTTCTTGTTTTTATTTTCACTAGTTAGGCTTAATGGAAAATAACAAAAAAATTAGAGAGCTTTATAGTATTTATCTTGAGTTAGGACATGAAGTGTTTGAAGAGAAAATTTAAAAACCTATGGAACTTTATTTGCATGATAATAGCAATGTTATTAGTATGAATTCTTTGAACACCATTATTGCTAATGCTATGGAAAAGTCTAAGCTTGGGGAAGCTGGTTTTGATGAGCATGATATTTTTAGTCCCCCGAGTATGGAGGAGAAAATTTACTTTGATGATACTATACCTCCAATATATGATGATTACAATATTGAATATGATATTTTCAGTTCACCTACTATTGAGGAGAAAATTAATTATGATTACAATATGCCTCCTATATTTGATGATTATGGTGATGAGAATAATAATGATAGCTAGTTTGTTAAATTTTCTCCCACTATGATTAATATGAATGATTATGCTTATAAGGAGAGTAATAATTATTTATGCATGTGGCTCATGATAAGAATGTTTTATGTGATATTTATATTGTAGATTTTATTATTGATGCTACTGAAAGTTATTATGAGAGAGGGAAACATGGTTTTATGTATCTCAATAATATTAAGTTTCCCCTCTTTATGTTCAAAATTTTGAAGTTGCATTTGTTTTGCTTTCCTATGCTTGTTGCTTTGTGCTTTCATGACTTATTTCTTTACAAGATTATTTTTTATAGAAAGTGAGTTAGACTTAAATTTGTTCCATATTTTCTTCTTAATTCTCTCTTTTACTTCAATTCATATTTCTTATGTGAGCACTATCGAAATTATCATGCCTATCTTAATGGCTATAAAGAAAGAGCTTTTGGGAGACAACCCATTATATTTTTACTTTCAGTTTATTTTTGTTTTGTTGAGTCTTGGAAGTTATTGCCTCTGTAATAGCATCTCCTTATCCTTTTTGTTTGATTTTTGTGCCAAGAATAACCTCTAATGAGAGGGAAGTAAGATATGGGGAAGTTGCTATCCTGAAACAAATTTCTATGCGTCACTGTAAAAAATCGTGAAAAATCTCAGTACGTCGGATTGAGCTGTATTTTTTTGTGCTTAGAGCATCTCCAACAGACGCTCTATAATTTGGTGCTCTAAAAGTCATATGCAAAGCGCTGTAATCGGTTATAGCGCGTGGCAACGATGCGACCTCCACCGAAGGCTCTATTTTGTAGAAGAGGCTGTAAATTAGAACTCCACAAACTTGTATCTTCAACATATGTGTCACAATTAGGTCCCTATATTTTACAAGACCCTATAATTGATTTGGGAAGAGCAATCAAGTCCCCAACCACTTCGTTTCTACTGTGCTAGCTAACGGCGGGCGGTAATGGCCACGGCTGACGGAATTCCGTGCAGGCGCGGTGATGGGCAGCCACAGGCGTGCATGGTGGTGTGATTCCGCCAAAAACGCGACGATGGGTGGCCATGGCTGGCGTGATTCCGTGCGGGCGCAGCGACAGGCAGCCACGGACGGGCGGCCATGGCGCGGCGACGGGCGACCACAGCTGGCGCGATGGTCGGCCACATGCGAGCGATTCTAGGCGGCGACGGGTGGCCACAGCTGGCGCGACGGTCGGCCATAGGCGAGCGATTCTGGGCGGCGACGGGTGGCCATGGCACGACGACAGGTGGCCACAGCTAGCGCGACGGTCGGCCACATGAAAGTGATTCTAGGTGGCAGCAGGCACACGGACGCGCGATTCCGGGCGGCGTTTGTCTGGAGGGAGGCGGGCATCGCGATTCCGGGTGGTGACAGGTGGACGGCTGCCAGCAAGCGGTGGCCAGGGCACCGGCAAGGGCGGTTCCATGCGTGGGTGAACTTTCGGGATGGCAGTTGGAGCTTCGCAAATGGAATCGGTTTTGCAGTGCGCTAGTGCAAACGCACCAGATATGCCACTTTGGATAGCGCAATATGCCGCACGCATAAAAAGATTTTCAGCACACTCTAGTTTAGAGCGGCTGCTAGAGTGTGAAAAAACGTGTCCGACGCACTATATTAGCGGTTATTATAGCACATGTGCATTTTAGAGCATTTGTTGGAGATGCTCTTAGGCCCTAGGTTATTACCCAACTTTCTTTAGTTTTGCACTTTTCGATTTGAGCAACAAAAGATTTTCGAAAAAATCGGTCTTTACCTGCTTGTCTGTTTTGACAGATTTCTGCCATTATTTGCATTTGCCTCTTAATCAGTTTATTTTTTGAGTTCTCTTGGATCACTCGAGCTTTTAAAAGAAATTATTACAGTAGCTTATATTTTAATGGATGATTTACTTGAGTTGAAATTGAACCCAAAGGATTATTATTTTGAATACACTAATGTTGCTAATGAAGATTGTGTCAAGTTTTGTATGAAGGAAGTTTTCAAGTGTGGGGAGAGAATGATGTGATGAGATGAAGTATGGACAAAAGCTCAAGATTGGGGATGCCACCCATGTCACCGCAAGAAATATTCAAGAAGTACAAGCGTCAAAGCTTGGGGATGCCCAAGGCATCCCCTTCTTCATCAATAATCTCATATCTTCTTTCAAGACACTTTATTTTTATTACCTTATGCACTATATGTTGTTCTTGGAGCGTCTTTGTTTTTAGTTTTCTTTTGCTTTGTTTGCCCCAATAAGTTGGTTAGATCTCAACACACTTCTTTTGGAGAGAGACACACCCCGTTATTCATTGCCTAGAACACTCTAGTTTTCACTCTTATTGTTCTGTGAGTGTTCTCCTTTGCTAGCACTGCGTTTAGCTTTAGTTTTCTTATTATTTTGGCTTACAACTTTTTAGTTCTTCTTTGTAGATGGGTGAGACATTCTCTTTGGTCTTTATTTATTATTATCTTTAAGAGTTGTTTCAAATAAGTTGATTGGAGTCGGAAAAGATTAGGAAGCTTCATGCTTATAAGTGGTACAAAAGGAGCTTGTTTTGACTGTGGCCTAGACTTTATCATGTCATGTTTGATGTTGCTTTGCCTTTATGCTTAGTGATTATTGCTGTAGCATGACTTGTTCCAAACAATTGAGATTGCTTAATGTGCCTTGAAAGAATCATGCATTGTTTTAGCGTACAAAAGCATAATATTGTGTTATTCTCCTTTGATGCTTTATTTGGGTTGACTTGGCACATGCTTACACCATGTTAAGACTATGAACCAGCCACCTTAGCCTCTATGATCATTTAGTTTTTGACTTGTAATATCACTTTATGCTTTAATTAATAATGTTTGTCGCTTTGCATGATTATGGCCATTATTGCTCTCTTAGTTGGTCGCTCCTAGTCTTTTGCTAGCCTCCACTTGTACCAAGTGTGAGCTCCACTCATCCATACAACCTACAAGAAAACCAAGTTATTCCAAAGAGTCCACTATAAATTCCTATGCATTGTGTGTTACACCATTCCAAGTATATTCATGTTTTTATCTATCTTCCAAATTAAACTTTTGTTATGTGAAAATTAGTGATTAAAGCTCTGACAAACTTGATGGCATACTTTATTTTCTTGCACTTAATAAACTTGAACCATTGTGTCCATCTATGTTGCTTATATGCTTGCACTTTATAAGTTCTGAATTAGCAGAACCATGATACCATGGGGAACGCTTTCAACATTGCACTTATTATTCAGTTGATATCATGTTATTTTGTTTATGGATCCCGGCGGTGTGAAATAAAAGGGGAGCTTGTAAGCTCATGGAGTTTGTATGTGTGTTAGAGAAATGCCTGTGCGGCTAGCCTAAGCCATGCCTAATCATGGTGGAAACTTGCAACATAACCATAGCGAGCATTCTGTGAAGCATCCTCAATAAAACCCTATGCAAATAGTAAACAAAAAGATCGCTGAGATGCTCATTATCTATTGCCTTATCATTTTGATATGGGAAAGCTCCTGTGTCATGGGGCAAGGGGTACCCTGTTGGCGGTTCTCCATGATACACATGTACTTACAATGACAAGAACTTACTTCTGACTAAAGTTGAGTAGCATGAGGTTCGGTACTCATAAGCAAGGGGCATGAGATTTTCAACTTGTAACTTGTCAAGCATATCCTCATATTTGTGTCACTTTAACCCTAATCAATTCAATATGACAATGATAGGGGCAATGAGAGCTCAAAGCTAGTAAGTACCATAATTTTTGGAAGCTCTTTATGAAACTTGAAATCCCTACTTCCTTTTGTGACGGGCTTTCTTTTTATCTTTTTATGTTGAGTCTCCATCTTCTATATTTATGCATCAATTAAGAGAGCATAGTTGTCATTCTTAGTTCAATGTGCATTGTCCCAAAACTTGTTGATTGATTCATAACTTTGATATTGTTTGTTCTTAAATTATTTGTATCTAGTCACCCTTATTAACTTTGAAGGTGTCCTATGCATTTATGTTTTGCTATACCATGAGAGACAAGCTGAATACCACTCTCATTATGTTTTCTATATGTGAAACAAACAAACGTCTTTCAATTCATTGTTATTCATGATCTTTTGTTTGTACCTTTTCATGTTACAACATAGTTGCTATGTCTTATTGTTAGAACTCTATCTTTCATGCTCATGTTTAGAGTACTTTGATCCCAGCTATCAATGCTTTACAAATACCTTGATCAAGATTTTGATGGTGCATGTCACCTAAAAAATTATTCTTTTTACCACTTACCTACTCGAGTACGAGCAGGAGTTAAGCTTGGGGATGCTTGATACGTCGTAAATGTATCTATAATTTTTGATGCTCCATGCTTGTTTTATATTAACTTTCTTATGTTTTGTTTACACTTTGAGGAATTTTTATACATTTTCTGGAACTAACCTATTAACAAGATGCTGCAATAATCACTAATTTTTGGTTTCAGAAAAGCTAGTAAAGAAATATTCTCGGAATTGGATGAAACAAAAGCCTAAGTTCCTATTTTTCCCGACACAAGACGGAGTCCAAACTAGAGACGGAGGAGGGCACTGAGGCGACCACACCCTATGGTGGCGCGGGTACCCCCAGGCGCGCCACCAGGTGGTGTGGGCCCCTCGGGCCTCCACCGACCTTGCTCCTTCTCCTATATATTCCCCCTGAGATAAAAACTCTAGAGGTAAGATTAGAATTCCACGAGAAAGTTCCGTAGCGCCGCCGCCACCGAAGAGGAGATTCGGGGGACAGAAGTCTCTGTTTTGGCACCCTGCCGGGATGAGGAAGTGCCCCCGGAGCCATCTCCATCAACTCCACCGCCATCTCCATCGTTGTTGCTGACTCCCATGATAAGGAGGGAGTAGTTCTGTCTCGAGGCTAAGGGCTCTATCGGTAGCTATGTGTTCATCTCTCTCTCTATACGTGATCTTATTGAGATCATGAGCTTTGTAATCTAGTTGAATAAGTAGATCTATTCTGCTACTCAAGTGCTTTAATTAATCTCTACTTATCCCCACGTGTGTGAAGTTGATAGTGTGCACACCATGTGGCACTTAGGCTAAGGTTATATAAATACTTATCATGAGTATAATTTGTGTTGGATGTGTCTATGAGATTGTGGTGTTTGTTGGAACCATCTAGCGCTAAAGGTGATAGTGAGGGGTTATCTAGATGGGGAATGCGAACTTTAAGGTGTTTTGTTATATCCCTACATCGTCCAACCAGAGAGTAGTTCAGGGTAGCATAATGAAGAGAAGATATTTATATGAGAGTGTACAGTAGTGAAAGTATGATCCCTAGGCCTTGTTTCTAAGCATTGAAACACTGTTTACAATCAGTCATGTTACATGTTTGCTTGCTGTCACTCTTATTTCAGATTGCAATTACCACTTATAATCATGCATATTACTTGTATTTCACTATCTCTTCGCCAAACTAGTGCACCTATACACCTGACAAGTGTATTGGGTGTGTTGGGGACACAAGAGACTTCTTGTATCTTGATTGCAGGGTTGCTTGAGAGGGATACCTTTGACCACTTCCTCCCCGAGTTCGATAAACCTTGGGTGATCCACTTAAGGGAAACTTGCTGCTGTTCTACAAACCTCTGCACTTGGAGGCCCAACACTGTCTACAAGAATAGAAGCGTGCGTAGACATCACACTCCTCTTCGATCTCTTCCAATCCAGCTTCCGTGTCATCGACTTTGTCATCGTCATCGCTCGATAATGTCGACCACGCTCGTGTTAAGAAGGTTAACATACGACATAGTGGCCTCGTGAGCATCGTAGTTACATCGCATTACAGCTTGCGTATAATAAAAAGCAACCAATTCTGTGCACGGCAACATGAGAGAGACGGAGTTCATACCTTGTACATCCATTGTGGATGGTGCCATCCGAGATGTGGGGACGGGTGGAGGCTGAGCGACGAAGCAAGAAGCCGTAGCAGCGATGGGCGGGGGTTGAACGACATGTGGGGCCTGAGCGTCGGGCGAAAGGGAGCCGCAATGCACCACCTGCTTTGTCTTCTTCACCGACAGTGCGAGCTTTTGTGGTTTGGGCGCGGGGGCAATGTCGGTTGCTTCTTGCAATTGGGCCACCAACGGGACAACATGGTTGCCCAAAGGCTTCCGCTCCGCCTTGCCGATGTCGTCAATCATGTGGGCAACTGTTCCAGCGGTTGGAAACCGGCGGTAGTTCCGGCGACGGCCATTGTGGGTACAGTTTGTGCGACCACAATGGCGGCGGTCGGAGGCTGGTGGAGGTCCATGGCTTCGGATCTGGTGGGTGGAGGCACCGAAAAGCAAGTGGGAGGGGGGATCGGCGGTGGTGGTGGCGCGGAAGAGGGAAAGAGGGGAGGTGAAATGTCCCTCCCGTGCTAACAGCTCTCCGCACTCGGGTCACCCGCACAACCCTTCTATCTAGGGGTCGAGACGAGGGTTTCTCCACAGACTATAAAAAAATATGGGTCGGGTGTTTTTACGGGATCTGCTCGAGAACATTTTTTCGTGGCAAACTAAAACCTAGCAGTTATTAAAAAGAAATAGAACGCAACCAGAAAGGTGCAGTAGCTTACACCAAGTCTGTTACCCCACGGGAGCCAGCTGCCGCCTCCTCTCTTGACCTAGCCACAACATCTCTGCCTCCTCCGTAGATCGGTTCCCCTTCTCTGGCCGGTCTTACCGCCATCGAAGGGGTGAGGAACTCGATCTATGGGTGGAGTTTTCAGTAAAAGTAGTGCTTTCAAGATTAGATTAGTGTTTTGGTTGTCATCTTCTTTACCTCTATGTTAATGGAGATGTCATCATCTATAATAAGTGATCTTCGACATATCGTTCGACAACGAGATCTCTTTTCCGGATTCAATGGTGGTGTTGAAAGATTAAGTTTTTATAGGTATAGTCTTTCAGATCTTCCTTCACCAGATCGATTTTGGACTTTTTCTCATGGTTGTCACGAGGAGGATTGTCCTTGCAATATTTGTCCCGGCTGCTACATCCTCGACAATGGTGATTCGTACTCTCTGTTCGCCAGCGACATCGATCAGGCTGTTCAGTTAATTTTCCCTGGAATACTTGTTTGGATCTCTTGCCGATGTTGATTGATTACCCTAATAGTTGCGCGCGTGCACGTAGCCTTGGCACTGCGGCTCAAAAAATTATGGAGAACCTTTATTGATATTTACAGGTTATGGTTTGATATTTGTTAGTGTTTGGCTACCTTTAGAAAAGTGTAAGATTATGTCTTGGAAGAAGAAAGAGATTGAAGACCTCGAAGATTTGCTAGTTTCTTTTAGACTTTATTTTGTAATCGATGGAGTCAGCTTATGTATCTCATGTACTATTTTCTACTTTGAATATAACGTGGTATTGACCGTCAAAAAAAACCTAGCACTTATTATATGGGATGTACTACTAGAGTTGCTCCAAGTTCTCATCAGGCTACGTACGGAGAATCAACATTGCGTCCGTCCGCTCTCGTGACGGTCCGTGCCGCTTCTAGCGAGTTCGTGCGCGAATCTGTCGCACCTTCGTTGGCAACTCTTGCCGCTTGATTCCTGTCCAAATCCAAATTCCAGTGTTTAATCCAGACCAAAAAACCCCAAATCCACTAGATCCCTTTGAACCCATTCCCATCTTGGTGAGTCTTGTCTAGAGTTTGGGGTGATGATCCTCGTTTCTCCGCCACTGCCGCCTCTCCCTGAGCTCCGACGAGGTCCATCCTCCGCTCGTTCTCCTCTCCTGTCTCCCCCACCCCCACCCCCCGCCTCCCACCCCGCCATCCCCCACCCATAATCCTTTCCTTGTACAGTTTTCTCAATCTCTGAGCAGAGCTTGAGGCGTTGTCAACCAGACTAGTACCTGAGGTAGGCAGTAGGAGGAGCCCTGCCTAATTAAAGGGCAGGTGCCATGGAGAAAGTTGAAGGCCTGTTGAAGAATCTGAAGCTTTCGGAAGTAGAGAAGAGGGGACTAAAGATTGGGAGTACCAGCAAGGGGAAAGCTTCTGCGTCGGATCCAAAAGCAATGGGGAAGGTTTTCTCTGAGAAGCCAGCCAATGCAGATGGAATTGCAAATGCACTGGGAAGAATTTGGTGTCCTCTACAGGGCATCCATTGCAAGAAAGTAGGTGAGAACATCTTCCTCTTCACTTTCTATCAGCAAGTGGCAAACATAAAGCTTTAGAAGATGGTCCATGATATTTGGTAATGACATGTTAATCCTAGAAGATTATGATGAATATAAAGAGCCAGAAGAATATGAATTTACTAACTTTTTGATCTGGGTGCGTGTCTTCAAGCTCCCTCTGGGTATGATGAGTAGAGACACAACCTCAGCCTTAGGTGCAGAGATAGGGAAATTCATTGATGTTGAAACTGATGAGGATGGTATGGCATATGGGCAATATCTGCGCATAAAGGTTAGACTTGATGTTACAAAACCCTTGATGAGAGGTAAAATGGTACAAATAGGTGACGAAGGAAAAATGAGATGGTGCCCCTTTGAGTATGAATTTCTCCCAGACTTTTGTTTCACCTGTGGTATGATTGGACACACAGACAAAGGGTGTTCAATTAAACCGAAGGAAGGAGAAACTCAACAATTTGGTAAATGGCTGAAGCGAACCCCTAATCAAAAGGGGGCAGGAAATTTTGACAAATCTCAAGGAAGTAACAGTAAAAATGGGGATAAAAAAATCATGGAAGTTTTGAAAGCAGAGGAACTGGATCAGGAAGTGATAATCGGTCCTAGCGAAAGGAGGATCTATCTCTAGTGAAGGAAATTGATAAGAAAGCAGATGAAAAAGAGGTTACTAGCCCAAGACAAAATTTGGCTATAATGCCCTCTAAGGCTGACAAGAACAAATCAAGAGGGAATCTTTTAGTCATAGAAACAGGGAAGATAAAGAAGGTTGAAATGAAGCTGGTGGATGTTGAGCTCTATGAACAAACAAAAGCTAATGAAGACAAGACACAAAGAACGAATGAAAAGACAACTGAAGAAGGGAAAAATAAGATGACAATAATGAATGAAGAAGACCTGGTATCTACACCAGTGAAAATAGGTTCGTTATAGTGAAGGATGGAGAGAGGAAGGATCATAAAAATTCCACCTTCAGAAGAAGAGCTAAGAAAAAATGGGAACGAGTATGGAAAAAACAGATGAGGCTACTGCATGTATTGGTCTAAAAATAACAAGTACATGGGAAGATATGGAAGTGGATACTGAAACAGCGGTGAAGAAATTCAAGAAGATTGAGGTCCAAGAAGATGATCAAACCAGTTTTGCGGGGCTGTCGGAACATCCATGCGGGAACCAATGAGAATAGGGAGCTTGAATTGCCGGGGTTTGGGGAATGGCCCAGCAATTCGTAGTCTTCTGGAATTCCAGAAGAGGGAGGACCCCGACATTTTGTTCCTTTCAGAAACAAAATTGGATGAAAAAAAGGTTGCAATGCTTGATGGCTCAATGCATGGCGCCCAGAAAAATGCTTGATGGCGGTGTTGATGTAGAGCTCGTTGGGAACCCCAAGAGGAAGGTATGATGAGCACATCAGCAAGTTTCCCTCAGTTATGAAACCAAGGTTTAATCGAACCAGTAGGAGCAAGGAAACACCCCAAAGGTGTTACTAGCTGAGCTTTGGCAGAGCGCGCTACCGGTGCTAGTAGCAACGTGGAGACCTGCACAACACAACCACAGAACTTTGTCCCCAACTTGCGATGAGGTTGTCAATCTCACCGTGTTTTGCGGAAAACAAAGGATTAAATGTATCGAATGGAAAGAAGTAAAAGTTTGCAGAAAGTAAACACAAAGCAGTAAAAGATTGTAGATTGAATGTAAAAGACAAGGACCGGGATCCATAGTTCACTAGAGGTGGCTCTCCTTAAGATAGATAACATGTTGGGTGAACAAATTACAGCGGGGCAATTGACAAACATCGAGAAAGCAATAAATGCATATACTAATCATCTTGACTCCTTTGAGATTTGATTGGGCATTACAACATTATACATACACCGCCATCCAACTGCATCTATGACTAATAGTCCACCTTCAGGTTATCATCCGAACCCCCTCTAGTATTAAGTTGCAAGCAATAGATTATTGCTTTACGAACTGCGTGTAAAGTAAACAATACGATTGTTCTATGAACAAAGGATTGTTGTTTTCTCCCTAGTAGCAACAACACATCTAGTACCTTAGAGATTTCTGTCACTTCCCCAGATTACCAGAGGCATGAACCCACTATCGAGCATAAATACTAACTCTTGGAGTTGCTAGCATCTACTTGGCCAAGATAGCTACTAACAACGGAAAGCATGCAAGATCACAAATAACAAAGACATGATAGAATCAATAATCAATCTGAAATAGCATCTTAATATCCATCGGATCCCCGCAAACACAACATGCAGAATTATAAATACATGATCTTGATCATGAACGAAGCTCACAAGATCTAAACATGAAAGAACAAGGGAGGAGAACCAGCCATCTAGCTACTACATGGATCCGTAGTCCAAGGATAAACTGCTCACGCATCACACCGGAGGCTTGCATGGTGATGAAGAAGGCCTCTAGGGTGAATTCCCCTCTCTGGCAGGGTGCCAGGAAGAGCTTCAGATCCCTCCCGATCTTGGGATGGAGATGACGGCGGCTACAGACTCTTTCGTGGATTTTTGATCGGGTACTTAGGGTTTCCGTCCCGAGGGCATCTTATAGGCGGAAGGGGAGGCCGAGGGGGTACCTGGGCTAGCCACACCACCCCCTAGCGCGGGCCAGGCCTGGCCGCATGGCCAGGTGGTGTGCCGCCCTCTGGCCCCTCTCCATCTCGTATTCTGGCACTTGATGACTTCCAGAAAAATAGGCACTTTGGCTTTTGTCCCGTCCAATTCCGAGAATATTCATTTTCTGACTTTCCTGGAACCAAAAACAGCAGAAAACAGGCAGCTGGCACTTTGGCTCTTATTAATAGGTTAGTCCAAGAAATCATAAGAAAAGTACTCCAAAGTTGGAACAAAACACAAGAAAGTGGATAAAACTAAGCATGGAACATCAAAAATTATAGATACATTTGCAATGTATCAACATCCCCAAGCTTAACTCCTGCTCGTCCTCGAGTAGGTAAGTGATAAAAAGAAAGAATAATTTTTGAGGTGACATGCACCATCAAAGACTTGATCAAAGTATTTGTAAAACATTCAAAGCTGGGATCATAGTACTTCAATCATAACATGAAAGATAAAGTTCTAGCAATAAGCAAAGAAACTATGTTGCAACATGAAAAGGCATAAACAAAAGATTCATGAATAACAATGCTTTGCAAGACGTTTGTTTGTTTCACATAAAGAAAACATAGCATAATAGTATTCAGCTTGTCCCTCAATGGAGTAGCAAATATAAATGCATATGACATCTTCAAAGTTCATAAGAGTGACTAGATACAATAGTTTAAATCAAGCAATATCAAAGTATGCATGAATCAACTAGTCTTGGGACAATGCACATAGAACTAAGAATGGCCACTATGCTCTCAAAGTAGGTGCATAAAGATAGAAGGTGGAGACTCAATATATTGGTGGAAGAAAGGCCTTCTGTAAAAGGAAGTAGGGATTCAAGTCTCATAAAGAGCTTCCAAAAATTATGGCACTTATAGCTTTCAGCTCTCATTGCCCCTATCATAAGCATCTTGAAGTGATTAAGGTTAAAGTGAATAAACTATGGTGTACATGCTTGACGAAGGATAAGTCAGAAATCTCATGTCCCTTGTATACGAGGGTCGCTCCTCATGCTACTCAAGTTTAGTCACCGGTAAGTTCTTGTCATCGTAAGTACATGTGTATCATCGAGAACCACCAACGGGGTACCCCTTGCCCGATGATACGGAAGAATCCCCATATCAAAATGACAAGGCAAGCAGACAACGAGCATCTCAGCATTCTTCTTATTTACCATGGGAATATGGTGCTTTTTTCTCTCTTTCCTCTTTTCATAGTATCTTTTTTTCTTTTCTCTTTTTTCTCAATATGGGACTCTTTTTTTTAATAATAAGAATGCTTCATAGACAGCTCATTATGGTTACGCTGCAGGTTTCCACCATGTCAGCATGGATTAGACCAGCGGCCCAGGCGTTTCTCTAACACATATACATAACTCCATGGACTTACAAGCTCCCCTTTACTTTCACACCGACGACATCCATATACAAAAGAGCATGATATCAACTAGGTACAAGTACCAAGTGCAATGTTGAAAGCGTTCCCCATGAAATCATGGTTCTGCTAATTCTCAACAAATAAGTGCCAGCATATACAACATAGAAGACACAATGGTTCAAGTTTATTAAGGGCAAAAAGTAAAGTGTGCCATCAAGTTCGTGAGAGCTTTAATCACTAGTTTTCTCATAACAAGTTTAATTTGGAAGGTAAACAAAAGCATGAATATACTTGGAATACAATAAGCTAGTAGGTAGGTATGGTGGACTCTTCGGAATAACTTGGTTTAAGGAGTTGGATACATGAGTGGAACTCATACTTTGTTGTGGAGGCTAGCAAAGACTGGGAGCGACAAACTAAGAGAGCAATAATGGCCATAATCATGTAGAGCGACAAAACATCATTGATCAAAGCATAAAGTGATACTACAAGTTGAAAACTAAAGGATCATAAAGGCTATGGTGACTTGAGATAGTCATAACATGGTGTGAGCATGTGCCAAGTCAACCCAAATAAAACATCAAAGGAGAATACCACTATACTATGCTTTAATATGCTAAAACAACGCATGATTCATCCAAGGCACATTAAGTAATCTCAATTGTTTATAACAAGTCATGATACAGCAAAGAATAATAAGCATAAAGCCAAAACAACATCAAGCATGGCATGACAAAGCATAGGCCACAGTCAAAAACAAGCTCTTTTTACCACATAAACATGAACTTTCCTACTCTTTTCCAAACCAAACCAAACTATTTGCAAACCAATGTATGAAAGAGGGGGGTCCAACCAATTTATTTCAGAAAACTAAGCAAACCAAGAAAACTAAAAACCAAAACGAAAACAAAAAAGAAGACGCTCCAAGAAAAACACAACTGTGCATGAAACAATAAAAATGAAGCGTTTAGAAGAAACCTGGGATTTTTATTGATGAAGAAGGGGATGCCTTGGGCTTCCCCAAGCTTTGATGCTTGTACTTCTTGGATATTTCTTGAGGTGACACGCGTGGCATCCCCCAAGCTTGATCTTTAGTCCATCCTTCATCTCATTACTCATTCCTTCCATACACCTGAAAATTTTCCTTCATACAAAACTTCATACAATCTTTATTAGCAACATTAGTGCACTGAAGATAAATAAGTCTTAAGGTTCAATTATAACACCAAATAAACTTCCATTAGAAAACTAGCTACTATAGCACTTCCCTCAAAAATCTCAATTCCCCAAAATAACTCAAAAACGAACCAACAAGAAGCAAATGCAGAAAATGGCAGAAATCTGTCAAAACATACCAGCAGGTAAAGACGAATTTTTTCGAAGACCTTCTGTTGCTCAAATAAAAAAGTGTTGAACTAACGAAAGTTAGATAACAACCTGGGGCAAAAGCAAAAAAATTCATGCCTCAAAAATACGTTCAGAGATTTTACATGAATATTTACGGTGAAGCACAAAAATCTGTTTCAGGACAGCAACTTTCCCAATCATTACTTCTCTCTCTAATTAGAGGTTACTCTTGGCACAAAAAGCAAATAAAAAGGATAAGGAGAGGTTATTATAGAGGTAATAACTTCCAAGACTCATCCAAAACTTTTGGGTTATCTCCCAAAAAGTACTTTTTCTTTAACGCCTTTAAGTTAGGCATAAGAAGCAAGAAAAAGAATCAAGTGTTCTCAAATGAAGAAGCATTAAGACCAAATTTTGTTTTCATAGAATAAGCAAAAGAAATCTTTTCTCTCTTTTTAGGGAAGTGTTCTATACCTTTCTTCAGTGGGAGTTGATATTTAATGGTGCCTTCTTTCATATCAATGATGGCACCAACATTTCTAAGAAAAGGTCTTCCCAAAGTAATAGGACAAAAAGCATTGCATTTAACATCCAAAACATAGAAATCAACGGGGACATAGGAATTGTTAACCATAATAAGAACATCATTAAGACTCCCCATGAGTTTATTTTTAGCATTATCATCAAGGGGGACATTCAAATAACAAACTTCAAGTGGAGGCAAATCAAGCATATCATAAATCCTTCTAGGCATAATAGAAACACTACTATCAAGATCACATAAAGCTTTGAAATCACAGTCATTCACTTTCATATTGATGATGGGTTCCCAACCATCTTCTTGTTTTATAGGAATAGAAGCTTTATGTTTCATCTTTTCTTCTTTAATCTTTATGAGAGCATCAGTAATGTGTTTTGTAAAGGCCATGTTCATAGCACTAGCA
The DNA here is from genome assembly GCA_910589775.1 of Avena eriantha. Taxonomy (NCBI): domain Eukaryota; kingdom Viridiplantae; phylum Streptophyta; class Magnoliopsida; order Poales; family Poaceae; genus Avena; species Avena eriantha. Next base: position 278,372,706 of record OU342746.1, on the reverse strand, counting down.
TTAGGACTTTTAGCAAGATTTTGTAGTAACTTAATAACTTCAGAGATGTTGCAACCATCAAGATCAAAATCAACTTTATCATCTAAAGTGGTAGAACTATTACTAGCCTCAACACTAGTGGTGGTGATAGTAGAAACACTAATGTTTCTAGCAATTTCATCTTCTCTTTCCCACTTAGCATGTAATTTAGCTAATAGTCTAACATTTTCATCAATTCTTACTTGTATAGCATTAGTAGCTGCAAAGGGATTATCATTAGTTTCAGGTTTAGCAGCCATTTTATTCAAAGAAGATTGAGCTTCGGCCAAAGATGCTATATTTCTTTCAGCATTAGAGAGTTTTTCCTCAATAGTTTTATTGAAAGCAGTTTGTTAGCTAATAAACTCTTTAAGCATAACTTCAAGTTCAGAGGGAGCACTCTTATTATTGTTGTAAGAATTTCCATAAGCATTACCATTGTTGGGAGGATATGGCTTATAATTGTTGTTACCAAAGTTGTTCCTATAAGCATTATTACCATAAGCATTGTTGCCAAAATTGTTATTTCTTATGAAGTTCACATCAACTTGCTCTTCTTGAGCAACCAAAGAGGCTAAAGGAACATTTTTTGGATCAATATGGGCTTTCCCATTAACAAGCATAGACATAATAATATCAAATTTATCACTCAAGGAGGAGGTTTCCTCAACAGAATTTACCTTCTTACCTTGTGGAGCTCTCTCAGTATGCCATTCAAAATAATTAACCATCATATTGTCCAGAAGTTTTGTTGTAGCACCCAAAGTGATGGTCATAAATGTACCTCAAGCGGCAGAATCCAATAGGTTCCTTGAAGAATAGTTCAATCCTGCATAAAAAGTTTGGATGATCATCTAAGCAGTCAGTCCATGAGTGGGACAATTCTTTACCAAAGATTTCATTCTTTCCCAAGCTTGAGCAACATGTTCATTATCAAGTTGTTTAAACTTCATTATTTCACTTCTCATAGATATAACCTTAGCAGGAGGATAGTATTTTCCAATGGAAGCATCTTTGCACTTAGTCCAAGAATCAATACTATTCCTAGTTAAGGAATTCAACCATTCTTTAGCTTTTCCTCTCAAAGAGAAAGGAAACAATTTCAGTTTAATAATATCACCATCTATATCCCTATGCTTTTGCATCTCACAAAGTTCAACAAAGTTATTTAGATGGGAAGCAGCATCTTCATTACCAATACCAGAAAATTGTTCTCTCATAACAAGATTGAGCAAAGCAGATTTTATCTCAAATAAAGTATTTCCAGCCACAGGTGGAGCAATAGGTGTGCTCATAAAATCATTGTTGTTGGTGCTAGTGAAGTCACACAACTTAGTGTTTTCAAGAGTAGTCATTTTTTAGGTTTTCAAATAAGAAAGCAAACTTGTAAAACTAATTTTTTGTGTGTTTTTGAATAAATAAAACAAGCAAACAAAGCAAAAAAGAAAACTAAGCAAAACAAAAATAGCAAAGTAAAGAGATTGGTTATGAGGGACTCCCCTCGTGAAGATGTCCTTGACTCCCCGGCAACGGCGCCAGAAAAATGCTTGATGGCTCAATGCACGGCGCCCAGAAAAATGCTTGATGGCGGTGTTGATGTAGAGCTCGTTGGGAACCCCAAGAGTAAGGTATGATGAGCACAGCAGCAAGTTTCCCTCAGTTATGAACCAAGGTTTAATAGAACCAGTAGGAGCAAGGAAACACCCCAAAGGTGTTACTAGCTGAGCTTTGGCAAGGCGCACTACCGGTGCTAGTAGCAACGTGGAGACCTGCACAACACAACCACAGAACTTTGTCCCTAACTTGTGATGAGGTTGTCAATCTCACCGTGTTTTGCGGAAAACAAAGGATTAAATGTATCGAATGGAAAGAAGTAAAAGTTTGCAGAAAGTAAACACAAAGCAGTAAAAGATTATAGATTGAATATAAAAGACAAGGACCGGGATCCATAGGTCACTAGAGGTGGCTCTCCTTAAGATAGATAACATGTTGGGTGAACAAATTACAGCGGGGCAATTGACAAACATCGAGAAAGCAATACATGCATATCTAATCATCTTGGCTCCTTTGAGACTTGATTGGGCATTACAACATTATACATAGACCGCCATCCAACTGCATCTATGACTAATAATCCACCTTCAGGTTATCATCCGAACCCCCTCCAGTATTAAGTTGCAAGCAACAGATTATTGCTTTACGAACTGCGTGTAAAGTAAACAATACGATTGTTCTATGAACAAAGGATTGTTGTTTTCTCCCTAGTAGCAACAGCACATCTAGTACCTTAGAGATTTCTGTCACTTCCCCAGATTACCAGAGGCATGAACCCACTATCGAGCATAAATACTAACTCTTGGAGTTGCTAGCATCTACTTGACCAAGATAGCTACTAACAACGGAAAGCATGCAAGATCACAAATAACAAAGACATAATAGAATCAATAATCAATCTGAAATAGCATCTCAATATCCATCGGATCCCCGCAAACACAACATGCAGAATTACAAATAGATGATATTGATCATGAACGGAGCTCACAAGATCTAAACATGAAAGCACAAGGGAGGAGAACCAGCCATCTAGCTACTACATGGATCCGTAGTCCAAGGATGAACTACTCACGCATCACACCGGAGGCTTGCATGGTGATGAAGAAGGCCTCCAGGGTGAATTCCCCTCTCTGGCAGGGTGCCGGGAAGAGCTTCAGATCCCTCCTGATCTAGGGATGGAGATGACAGCGGCTACAAACTCTTTCGTAGATTTTTGATCGGGTACTTAGGGTTTTTGTCCCGAGGGCATCTTATAGGCGGAAGGGGAGGCCGAGGGGGTGCTTGGGCTGGCCACACCACCCCCTAGCGCGGGCTAGGCCTGGCCGCGCGACCAGGTGGTGTGGCTGCCCTCTGGCCCCTCTCCGTCTCGTTATCTAGCACTTGATGACTTCTGGAAAAATAGGCACTTTGGCTTTTGTCCCGTCCAATTCCGAGAATATTCATTTTCTTACTTTCCTGGAATCAAAAACAGCAGAAAACAGGCAACTGCCACTATGGATAAAACTAAGCATGGAACAACAAAAATTATAGATACATTTGCAATGTATCAATGGTTTAGGTGGAAACTGGGCTTAACTAATATGGTTGCTAAAGATTGTGAAGGACGGAGTGGAGGGCTGGCTCTATTCTGGAGGAAAGAAATAAATCTAACAGCTGGTCTAAAATCTAGATATCACATCGATGCAACCATAACATAGTCAGATGGCTTCAAGTGGAGGTTCACTGGTATATATGGTGATCCAAAGACTAAAAATAGAGAAAAAACATGGAAGCTTCTTCGAACAATTAAACACCATAGTAAGCTGCCCTGGATCTATGCAGGTGATTTCAATGAAATCTTGTTTGACTTTGAAAAGGAAGGTGGTGGGGCTCGATCACAAAGCCAAATGGATCGTTTTAAGAATGTTTTGGAAGATTGTGGACTTCATGACTTGGGGTTCTTGGGAGATCCATTCACCTGGAGAAATAACAACCACTCTAGTGAAAATTACATAAAAGAAAGACTAGATAGGGCAGTTGCAACAAAAGATTGGTGCCAGCACTTCCCAGACTACAAGGTTGTGAATGGGGATTCAGGACATTCAGATCATAGGCCATTAATTATCCATATAGAAGAGGAAAAATACCGAAGACCAGCTAATTGGGATCCATGTCATTTTCGTTTTGAAGCACGATGGTTAGAAGAAGAAAACTGTGATGCTGTAGTGCATAATGCCTGGTGTAATTCTGAAAATTGGGGAGTCTCACAGTAGCAGAAAGATTAAATAGTGTGGCTGGAGAATTGAAATCCTGGAACAAGGATTCAATAGGAGATCTAGAGAAACATATAGCAAGCACCAAGAAAGAACTTGAAAAATGCAAAAGAAGTTCCATCTCCCAGAATCAAGTAAATCGAGAACACATCCTGAGATACAAATTAGAAAAGTTGGAGACTCAGAGAGATATCTATTGGAGGCAACGAGCACATGTCAACTGGCTTCAAAAAGGTGATAAAAATACAAAATATTTTCATTCCTTTGCTTCTGAAAGAAGGAAGAATAATAGAATCAAAAAGTTGGTGAAAGAAAATGGGAATGTGGTTGAGAATGAAACTGAGATGGTAGCGGTGATCACCCAATACTATAACAAATTATTTACTTCTACTGCAGGAAAAAATCTAGATGAAATGCTCGAGCAGGTGGCTCACCGCATTACACCAGCTATGAATGAAGCATTATTACAAGAATTCACAAGAGAAGAAATAAGAGCAGCTCTGGACAGCATTGGAGACCTCAAGGCCCCAGGCCCGGATGGCATGCCGACAATTTTTTACAAGCGTTATTGGGATCTTGTCGGTGATCAAGTTGTAGCGGAGGTTCTCCAAGTGCTAAATGGTGGTGACATCCCTCCAGGCTGGAATGACACTTGTGTCGCACTTATACCAAAGGTAAAAAATCCTCAAAGTATGAAAGATTTACGCCCCATTAGTTTATGCAATGTTGTCTACAAATTGATATCTAAAGTTTTAGCCAATAGACTTAAAATTATCCTTGATTCTATCATTGCGCCAAATCAGACTGCTTTTGTTCCGGGTCGCTTAATCACATATAATGTCTTACTAGCTTATGAAGTAAATCATTTTATGCAAAATAAAAGAAGTGGCCCAATTGGATATGCTGCCCTAAAATTAGACATGAGTAAAGCCTATGATAGGGTAGAATGGTACTTTCTGGAAAAAAATAATAAGGAGAGGGCGGCGCCATAGGCACGCCGGTGTAGCTGAGCTCAAAGTCGGCCGGAAGCCTCGCACGCGGCAGCGCGAGGATGTCGTAGTGGGCGAACATCACAGCCTCGTAGAAATTGAGTTTGGGCCTCTCCATGGCGACGGTGGCGGGAGGTGGAGAAAGAGAGGGAGGGGCGCCTACATATAGCTAGGAAAAGGGCGGGAAGATGGAGCGGGAAGATGGCGAAAAGGGCGGGAAGGCCCCCGAGTGGAGATGCTCTAACAATGCCAATCTTGTGGAAAGTTGCCCCCCTCCTACAAACTATATTTTATACTGATTATAGGGATTAGGGACCCTTGATTGTGCAAAATATTTTGTTCCTCTATTATGCCTATTCATGGTCGAATCCTCGCGTATATGAATAAATTAGTGTGCGTTACATTGGTGTCTCCTATAAGGTATTTGGATCTTTGGATTGACAAATGCCGTGTGTGATACCGTCATGGCAATGCCCTATTTACTGATCACACTGACGGGGCAGTAGTTACCCTATCATCAGTTAGGATGTAATCCAATTATTTATATCTGTTACATGTAAATTTGGTGATTTCTCTTATGCTTATCAAATTAGTTTTGATTACTAGGATTGGCAGTGCATTGCAGCCATCTTCCTGGATCCATTACAGAATCTCTCTTGTAAATTTGGTGATTTAAATCTGTTCCAGGTAGTTACTCTTATCCACATGTACACATTGTGCAGTCTTTTGCTGGTTAACATCACTGCATGATTGGCAGTGCATTGCAGCCATCTTCCTGGATCCATTACAGGATTTCCCTTGGATGGTAAGGAGATCGCTACTTATGACTCCGTAGTAATGAACACTGCCTGTGTTTGGACCATTCAAATAAGAGAAAAGAAGCATTTTACCTGAAATAATCACTGTTATTCAGATAGATTAGGAGGGAGTTCAGTCTCATTTCCTATTCGTAGTTACATTTTTTTCAGTGTCGGTCTCTTGACTGTTCTTCTTTGGCCATCAAACTTTCCTAGAATATAATACGAGAAGCACCTTCATTTTGACCATGTAATATATTGACCCAGTCTGTGTTTTTTCGATTTCCTGTAAATAGAAGACCCGTCAGGCCATAGTTTATTCTGGGCCACAGATTTCTGACATCAAAGGCCTTACAATCGTGATGTAGAATGTGAAGGTGACTACCTGCTTCCAGTGCACCAGTGGATCAGATATTTTGATGTCTCATGTCTTGCTATTTGGACACCTTTGCCCCTGATTTCTCTTTTACTACAAGTCTACAACACTTGCTCCAGTCCACCTCTCCAGCAACCTCGAATTCCTGCCATCGCCGTGCTTGTGCCAGCGACGCTGCTTTCGTCGTTCTTCACTCCTTCATCTCTGTAAGCATTCCAACCTCCTTTTGATGTGTTAACTTCTTCTCCTGTATATATACTTTCGTCCACACTAAAGAATACACAAACTGTTTGCTGGGATATATTTTATATTTTATTTTTTGATATATTGCAATTGACTAATTTATCTCATCATTCCCCACTCCAGCAGCTACTTTATCCATGGCTGTCTTCACCGGTTGATTCCCACCTCAGGAAGTTCTCTTCCATTGCTTGCCTACATTTATTCGGGTCATTCTATGCCAAAAAATAAAAAAGGAAAAAGCAAAGGCAAGTCGTTGAGCAGGGCTTTAGAGTTCTCACTCCGTTACCATTGTTTACTTGTTCATCTTTGTAGGTTTCTACCATTTAGTATCTTCATCCCTTTGATTTTGTTCCCATTTTACCTTCAGATCCACCTACTTCTTCTCTTTATTTCCCCGTTGTTATTTCCAACCCCAAATCCCCACCAAAGAAAAAGAGATTTTGGAAAAGGAACAACAAAGGAAAGTATGCCATTAGAGAGTTCTTCAACCTGCGTCCCATAATTTTCCTCTTAAATTCTTCCTAATTTCTAGCTTTACACAACAACCAAGATCTTGTTCGCTGAACAAAAGCCCTTTCCCACTAGCCAACAAAAAGTATCCTGCAATTCCATGACAGGGGTAGCACTGGCTGGCTTACGGTTGGCAGTATCGCCAATATTGAAGAAGCTACTCGCTGATGCTTCACTGTACCTTGGTGTGGACATGGTGCGTGAGCTCCATGAACTAGAGACCACCATCATGCCACAATTTGCCCTGGTGATTGAAGCAGCTGACAGAGGCAACCATAGGGTCACGCTGGACATATGGCTTCAGGAGCTCAAAGAATCCTTGTACAAGGCTGATGACCTGCTGGATGAGCATGAGTACAACCTCCTCAGGTCCAAAGCAAAAGGTTGGAAGAATTCCTTGCCAGCAATGAGTATTCTGAAGCTTCTATGTGCTGCCTCAAGCAGACTGTCTAATCTGCGCCCAAAGAACAGAAAGCTACTGTGCCAGCTGAATGAACTGAAGGTCATCCTGACGAAAGCGAAGGACTTCCGTGAACTACTTCGCTTACCAGCTGGTAACAGTGTAGAGGGCTCCATGGTACCAACATCTGTTGTTCCTCAGGCCACATCAATACCACCTCTGGAGGTGATTGGTCGTGACAAGGATCGTGATCATATAATAGAACTTCTTACCAAGACGGCTGCTGCCGAGTCTAGCACGGCTAGGTACTCGGGTCTGGCCATTGTTGGAGTTGGAGGCATGGGAAAAACCACCTTGGCACAACATGTTTACAATGACAAGAGGATAGAAGAACATTTTGATGCCAGAATTTGGGTGTGCATCTCACGCAGACTTGATGTCCACCGTCATACACGGGAGATTATCGAGTCTACCACCAAGGGAGAATGCCCACGCATTGATAGCCTTGATATTCTCCAGTGCAAACTGAGGGACATACTGCAAAAATCCAAGAAATTCCTACTTGTGTTGGATGATGTTTGGTTCGATAATTCCAACAATGAGATGGAATGGGACCAACTATTTGCTCCTCTAGTTTGTCAGCAGACAGGAAGCAAAGTTTTGGCAACTTCACGAAGGGATACACTTCCAGCTGCTCTTTGCTGTGAAGAAGTGTTTCATCTGGAAAACATGGAAGAGACTCACTTCTTAGCACTATTCAAACACCATGCCTTTTCTGGACCTGAAATTAGAAATGCTCAGTTGCGTGAAAGGCTAGAAGACATGTCAGAAAAAATTGCTAACATGCTTGGACAATCTCCTTTGGCTGCAAAAGTTGTGGGTTCCCAGTTGAAAGGAAAAACAAGTATCACTACATGGAAAGATGCTGGAACTATAAACATTGACAACTTGAGTGAACCTAGGAGAGCTCTGTTGTGGAGTTATGAGAAGTTAGACCCACGTTTGCAGAGATGCTTTCTATATTGCAGCTTATTTCCAAAAGGTCACAAGTATATCATGACAGAGTTGATTCACCTGTGGATAGCAGAGGGACTTGTTGATTCGGGTGACGTGAACAAGAGAATTGAAGATATTGGAAGGGATTGCTTCAATGAGATGGTCTCTGTTTCATTCTTTCAACCAGTATGCCAGAGATACATTGGTACACACTATGTTATGCATGATCTCCTTCACGATCTGGCAGAATCTCTTTCCAAAGAAGACTGCTTCAGATTAGAAGATGACAAGGTGACAGAAATACCATGCACTGTTCGACACTTGTCTGTCCGTGTTCAAAGCATAAAACAACATAAGCAAAGTATATGCAAGCTACATCATTTACGCACTGTATTGAGCCATTAATGGATGATGTACGTGATGTTTTTAACCAGATGCTGCAGAATTTGAAGAGATTGCGTGTGCTATACTTGTCTGCTTACAACAGTAGCAAGTTGCCAGAATCTGTTGGTCGGTTAAAGCACCTTCGGTATCTGAACATCATCAAAACATCGATTTATGAATTGCCGAGATCATTGTGTAGTCTTTATCACCTACAGATACTTCAGTTAAATCACAAAGTTATGGGTTTTCCTGTGAAACTGTGCAACTTAACTAAGTTACGCCATCTTGAAGGGTATGATGATAGGATATTTATGTCACACAAAGTAGCTTTGCCTCAAATTCCTAACATAGGCAAGCTAACTTCACTCCAGCAACTTGATGAATTTGCCGTGATAAAGCAGAAAGGATATGAGTTGCGACAGCTGAGGGACATGAACGAGCTTTCTAGGAGTATAAATGTTAGATATCTCAATAATGTCACTGGGAAGGAGGAAGCTTTATCGTCCAAGCTACACAGGAAAAGTCATCTTGAAAGCTTGAGCCTTATCTGGAGTTCCGAGAATGATATGATAGCAAATGTTAACTCACATCTGGAGATTCTAGAAGGTTTAATGCCACCGCCCCAACTTCGGCACCTTACACTCGAAGGTTACAAAGCTGCTAAATATCCAGGGTGGTTACTAGGTGGTTCATGTTTTGAGAATATGGAGACTTTTAGGCTTGTTGATTGCGGTGGGTTAGAGGGTTTACCATCCAATAGCGAGCGCTTTCGTAATTGCTCTGTACTTAGCCTCGAGAATATCCCAAACATAAAGACATTACCTTGTCTTCCATCAAGACTTGAAGAGTTAACAATTGATAAATGCCCTCTGCTTATATTCATTTCTGATGATGAGCTGGAACAGCATGATCAGAGAGAGGGCATCCTGAGGACAGACCACTTGGCATCACAACTTGCTTTGATCTGCGAGGTGTATCCAGAATCCGATATTAGGAGCATACTATTGTCAGAATGTTCGTCTATGAAGCATTTGATTACATTTATGGATGCTGATATGTCGCATCTTCAAACCATTGAAAGTGCTCTAAATAGAGATAAGGTATCAGTGAAAGAGGATATCATCAAGGCATGGATATGTTGCCACGAACAGAGGGTAAGACTCATTTATGGAAGGAACATCGGGCTGCCTCTGGTCCCACCATCTGGACTTTGTGGACTTCATCTTTCTTCATGCAGTATTACAGACGGGGCATTAGCTGTTTGCCTTGATGGTCTAACTTCACTAAGATCGTTGTCCTTAGTGGAGATCATGACTTTAACTACACTTCCGTCACAGGAGGTCTTCCAAAATTTGACAAAGCTTGACTTCTTGTTCATCAAATCTTGCTGGTGTCTCAGGTCATTAGGGGGCTTACGAGCTGTTACCTCAATTTCAGATGTTAGATTGATTTCCTGCCCTTCTTTAGACTTGGCATGCGGAGCAGATTTAATGCCGTTATCTCTTGAGGAGCTCTGTATATACGGGTGTGTGGTTGCAGCGGATTTCTTCAATAGTGACTTGCCGCACCTGAAAGATCTTTCCATGTATGGCTGCAGAAGCTCTGCATCTTTGTCCATCGGTCATCTAACCTCCCTCAAATCATTATCACTAGGAGGTTTCCCGGATCTGTGCTTTCTTGAAGGCTTGTCTTCCCTGCAGCTTCAGCATGTACATTTGATCGATGTTCCGAAGCTAACTGTGAAGTGCATCGCACAGTTTAGAGTCCAGGTATCACTCTACGTTAGCAGCCCTGTGATGCTGAACCACATGCTCTCGGCTGAAGGTTTTACAGTTCCACCATTTCTCTCTCTTGAACGATGCAAGGAGCCATTTGTGTCGTTTGAAGAATCTGCAAATTTCACATCTGTCAAGCGCCTGAGATTATGCAAGTGTGAAATGAGGTCCCTGCCAGGAAATCTGAAGTGCTTCTCTAGTCTGACGAAACTCGATATTTATGATTGCCCCAACATATCATTGTTATCAGATCTGCCATCCTCCCTCCAACATATATGTGTTTGGAATTGTGAGCTCTTGGAGGAGAGCTGCCGAGCACCTGATGGAGAAAGCTGGCCAAAGATTGCGCATATCCGCTGGAAGGAATTCAGATGAACCGTGATTCACATTCACAGCTACAAAGAAAGGGGAAGGTAAAAAGGTCCCACCAATGCCTTTGCAAAGATACACTTTTGCAATATTTATTTCTTTGACTTTTCAAATACTTCTTTATTTCAGAAATTTCATTCATTGCCAGGCCAATGCTCTCCCTTCCAGCGACCTCGTTTCCACTGCTTGTCAAGAGTTGGAGTGCCTCAAGCTCACTTATACTTCAACTCTGTCCACACTGTCGCTGATGATGGCCCCTTGGTTGACTTCCTCATCGATTGATTCATGCATATGGTCATTCCATCTTGACAGCTTCACCGCATGTGTTGGCACTTGGGACACGCTGTGTGTGAATTGGAATCTTGTAGTTGCTGTCATTGTTTTCTTATATCCTGTGTTGAAGAGATACTTAGATTGGTGCCGGTTGTAATTGTTATCTGTTGTGTGCTGAGAGATTATATCCCATGTACGGAATATATTCTGTAGCTGAACCTCCGCAGTTCATGTTTGGAGTTCCCTCAGCTGAAGGTTATCTTTGTAGAGGTTCAGGATAGCCACCGCTCACTTCTTCTGCTGAGTAAGGCAGCGGCTTGGATTGGCTCAGATTGGAACTGAAACCGAAACAAGGCGTCCGGTGCCAACTGCCTCAAGCCCATCTCCCAGTTCACCGGCCTATCCTTCGGCGTCACCGCCTTGTCCAGTCCGGCGTCCCGGCCACCGTCGAGCTATGCGCCGCCACCGCGTACTCCTCCGCGCCGGCCTCGGGCTCTGCCATCGCCCAGTGCGTGCAGAGCTTCATCACCGCCATGGACGCCGTCAAGCTCAATATGCCCGCCAACGAACATGTCTGCCCCCTGCTCCACGACCTCTCCACCTCTATGGGGAAGCTCGGCACTGTCCTGCCGCCGGACTTCGAGGGGAAGGTCAAGGTGAACGAGTGGCTTGCCAAGCTGCATAAGATGGGGGCCAGGGACGAGCTCACCGAGCAGCAGGCCAGGCAGCTCAACTTTGATCTGGATTCGGCCTACAGTGTGTTCATGGCCTCGCTGCCCCCACTGCTGGTTTGTGAGCAACGATCAGCTTGGTTCTGACTTGTTCCTTTCTGTTTTGTTATTGTTTTCTGTTTGCATCACAAATGCAGTGTTATAGATCTGTAGTTTGGTTTGCAACTATTATTTGTCAATAACAATGCCAATCTTGTGGAAAGTTGTCCCCTATAAATTGATTGTTTCATACTGATTATGGGGAACCCTGGTATATACATCTACTATGTCCATTCATGATAGAGTCCTTGCATATGCTCTGCTTATTCGTATATGCAATTTTGGGGACAATTTGGATAAGTCTCTTCTCTGTGAATTATATGAGGAATGAAGAAATTAGTGTGAGTTGTATATATTGTTGTCTCCTAGTAGGCATTTTGATCTTTCGGATGGGAAGAATGATCCAATTTGAATTTGACTTGCGCTATACTGTTTGTCAATGGCAATGCTATTCTTGTTGAAAAGTTGCCCCCTATAAATTGATTGTTTCATACTGATTGTAGGGACACATGATATATACATCATTATGTTCATGTATTATGTCCATTAAGGGTAAAGGCCTTGCATATGCCCTTCTTATTCGGATGTGTACTTTTAGGGAACATTTCGATAGTGTTATCTCCTGTTAGGTAATTTGATCTTTCTGTTGGGAAGAATGATCCTATTTGAATTTAGGGCAGGTGGAACTGATTCTGTTGATGTTGTAAGTCTGTGTGTTTGCTTGATCCTGGACTGGGACAAAAATATGCAGGGTTTGGATCAAAAAACCCAGGACTTGATATGCTTTCATTTTTATTGTGCTCTTGTCTTTGGATCACGACTGTGGTGTTATGGGTCTGTATAATTTGCATTGTATTATATTGAGTATCGACAACTGTACCGTTTTGGTGAAATGTTACCCCTTGTAAGTGGATTCTATTGCACGAATATTATGTACATGGTAGAATGCTTGCAGAGGCGCTGCTTATCTTCATATGTTTCTGTCTGGATGATATTAAGCAATAAGTGTTAATTATCTCGTGTAGATGGTGTAGTGGATCAATTTTTCCATTTTCTAACACAGACTGATTGTATTGATGTTTTAACTGTGCACGAGCTTACCTTGAACTGGTGCACACATATGCGAAAATTGCAACGTGGATTGATAGTTTTGTCTGCACTTGGGGCTAACAAAATTGCAACATGGATAGATAGTTTTGTGAAGACGTGTTCCACTATTATAGTATACCACCCTGATAAATGCCCCCCTTTTACTGATATGCAGAGAGAAATAAAACTCAAATTCCCTGGAGGCAGTTATCTAATCAATTTACATATGAAGTAGGCAGTATGCTTATAAAAAAAATCTCATTCATGATTTGTCTCTCAATATTTGAGAAAATTCCTGTATTTTGGAGGCATCATTTCGCGTGTGCTGCCTTATCAGTTTATTCTACAGTATTAGTTTTATATACATACTAATTACTTAAAAGCGAAGTTTAAGTATAGCTGGAGAAACATTCTTACTCATGTGAGGTTGGAACCATAACACAATATGTTTGATATTTCGTTTGCATGGGTCAAAAGCCGTATGAACTATAGTTGCACATGACCACTTCCTATGTTTTCACTATTCGAATATGCCTTTCATCTGAAATCTTCATTGTATTCAGGCAGGTGAGGAGAGTTTTGATGACCATGTAATATATGAACTCGATTTGATCGAAATCATGTTACCTGTTTGCAGTTATATATTTCAAGGGCTTCCTGTAGATCAAACACCAATGATGTCATATTTGATTCTTAACCATTACTTTCTGATGTTAATGGATGGTAGCCCGTAAAGCACAAAATGCATGTGATGATGGAGGGGGAAAGAGATGGGAGTATAGGGTAATTTCGCTGACATTTGTAAAGCTTCTACAAACAAAAGAACTAATTGTAATTCTGAGATTATGATTGGAAGGACATTGTTGTGACTGAGCCCAGTCTTATATCTCCTTCCCCTGTGTTTAGCATTGGCATTGACTCATCGTCTCTCTTCATTGTTCTTTGGCCATCTTCCTCTCCAGGATTAACGCCACAAAGGTGTCTTCATTTTGTCCATGTAATACACAGACCCAAATTGATGGAGCTCATATGACCCCAGTTTGATGGAAATCATGCTATCCATTTCCAAATTATACTTTTTCATGAATATTCTGTAGATTGAAGACCAATATATAGTCATATTTTATACTGACTCGATGACCCTTGGGAAGTGTGGAGGGCCAGTGATGGTGATGGAGAATAAAATAGGAGCATGTAACCTAACCCACCATTTCATTGACTTTGTTGGTTTGATGTGCTAACAGGAGGCATATCACGATCAGAGGATAGTTATTGAGTTCTTTGACTCCTAAATGGTATGCATACGGATGTGATTCCATCTGGTGAAGCTTCAACGATTAGCATGGACAAGGTCTGTTCTCGTTTTTGTAGAGCCCAAGTTTTGCTACCTGCCAAGAGATATGTATTCCCTGTTGGATCTTGGAGCCTTGTTACAGTATACTCCATTATGTCAACATATGCTCGTTAATTGAGTAATTTCATAACAGGAATGAAATGCCACTTGTTTTTATTCGGCTTAGGCTACTTGCATATATTTTATTGATTAGTGTGCTATCATAGTGGTTACTGGTTAATTTTTTTCAATGGTACAGCTCAGCTGAATTAAGAAAAGGCAACTAGCTGGGTCAGTGGGGTACATTGGATGATATCAGCTAGTTGTCATGTTGATGTGCTCTTGGAGAGTTCTGCATCTCATTCCTCTTGCAATCCCACACTAGCTCCCATCTGCATCAGGGGCAACCTTGCATCCTTCGTCGTCGCTGTGCCGTTCCATTAACTCTGATTCTGAGGTTCATTATCTGTGTAAGCTTTCTGACCATTCCTTTGCTTTCTTAACTTGTTAGGTTTCCTCATCTATTTTCCTCTAGAAATAACTCTATTTTCCCCCTTTTCTGTGTTTCTTCTCAAATTACTAATTTACCTCGTCGCTTCCTACTTCTGCAGGTTTTTCATCCATTGCTACATTTGTCGCTTGTTTGCGCTCCACAAGCACTTCGATTGCTCACCTTTCATTTCCTGTGGTCGTTCCATACCCAAAAAGGGAGCAAAAAGGCAGAAAAAAGAGGGACAATGTTTTTGCTCCTGTTTACCGTGATTTAGCTGCTAATATTTGGCCCTTGCCCCCTCAATAAACGCTTCTTCAATCTTGGAGTTCTTTTGTGCCTTTGGAGTTATTTTGCCTCTTTCCCATCGTTTGCCCATTAAAATCTTCATAAGTTTCCATGGCGGAGTTAGCACTGGCTGGCTTACGATTGGCGGCATCGCCGATTCTAAAGAAGCTCCTTGCTGATGCTTCCACGTACCTTGGTGTTGACATGGCGAGTGAGCTCCGTGAATTGGAGATCACCATCATGCCGCAGTTCGAGCTGATGATTGAAGCAGCTGACAAGGGGAACCACAGGGTCAAGTTGGACAAATGGGTCCAAGAGCTCAAAGAAACCTTATACAAAGCCGAAGACCTGCTCGACATGCATGAGTACAACCTCTTAGAGCGCCAAGCAAAGAGCGGGAAGGGTCCGTCGCCACCACATGCCTCCTCCATCAGCACTTCCAGTCCTGCCTCTAACTGGTTGTCTAATCTCCGCTCTAATAACAGGAAGCTACTTGGCCAGCTTAAGGAACTGAAGGCTGTTTTGGAGAAAGGCAAAGAGTTCCGTGAACTTCTTTGCTTACCAGCTGGTAGCATTGCTCAATTTCGCGCTGTACCAGCAACCATTGTTCCTCAGGTCACATCACTACCACCTCTGGAGATATTTGGCCGTGACAAAGATTGTGATGGTATAGGAGATTTTCTTACCAAGATGGACTCTCACTAGTAGAAACCGGGCAATTTGCCTCGGTTCGTAAGGGCCTAAAGGTTCAAGCTTTAGCCCCCGTTCACTTACGAACCGGGGCTAGAGGTCCAACCACGTGGCCTGCTAGGCGCGCTGGGCGGCAGGACATTTAGCCCCGGTAACACGACCCGGGGCTAAGGTTCCCTGCCGCGGCAGCATTTTGGGCCATTTGGCTGCCGCGGCAGGGGATGGGGTTTTAGGGTTTTGTGTTTTTCTTTTCGTTTTGTGTTTTGTGTTTAATTATTTTTTATTCTGTGTTTTTATTAGAAACAAGTTTTCGTATACATACAGAACGCTACTACACAGTACTTGGCCACATTGACGCAATATATAATATAATTACTCTTACAAGCATATATGGAGTCCCAACAAGGTCCAGAGCATGTCTATTTGATTACATGGAGATCATTACATGGATGCTTTAGGGTCTACTTATACAGTATTCCGCGTGGGTCTATGACCTCGTCGAGAAAAAATGCAGTAAATTCCTCTTGGATTGCTATTAGGCGGTCCTCTGGTAGGAGCTTGTCCCGCATCGCGTCCAACTATGTAAAAAGGAGATCGTATGGATTAGACTCAACACGATTTTTTGTAATAAAAATAAAGGGTGAATATATTGTTTACTTACTCGAACATTTTTCGAGGCTTCTCAATACTGATGCGAATGAACTCGCACACGTAGAATCCACATAGATTAGTTCCCTGTGGCTGCCTCGCGCACTTTACAAGAATAGAATTCAATCAAATAATAACGCTAGCATGATAAATGCACATAAACTAGAATTAAATAGATGCGCGGACTTAGCTCGTACTACTTACCGAGAGTGATTTAAAAAATAGCTCCTCACGCCATTGACCGCGGACATGTTTCTTGAACTGTGCCCAAATCCTACCCAACAAAGAAAATTAATGTATGAGTTAATAACTACTTGATATCCCAAAAAATGAATAAAAGAAACCGATATAGTGCGATAATGGTTGAAATTACCTCTGGAGCGCATCGATAATGATGCGGTAGTTTTCAATGTCTTTGTTTAGTGAGTCCATGATGTGAACTCTTCCCATGTCAAGTGAAATGCTTAGAAGAATCCAGTGGTACCTACGCAAGGTTTACATACGTCAGTAACTCATCATTTACACTGAACATCGAGTAAGCAAAAGTTAATGTGTACAAAAACTCACTTGCCGTCGTGGTAAGGAAATAGTATTTCGTTACAGAAATGCTATTTCATGAGAAACCGCAACAAGTTGTGCTCGGTCTCTAGTGGTTTATCCTTTAGTATAGCTCCCTGAACTCGATGTGGGTCAATATACCCAAATCCGTTGATAGCCTTTCTTTTACAATCGAGCATCTTCATTCTGCATTATTATATATAGCGTACAAAAGAATATAGTGAGTATACTTACCGGCAATGAATTGAAAAAGCTGAGATAGAGACATAATTACATAAATAAAGTAATCACTTACAAACAATACGAACTGAGGATAGTTTTGTCGAGTTCCTTTAGATTGAATAACTGAAATAATTCTGTAAATTCAATAGGGACCTCGTCTTCAATGAAGTAATGCGATTTTCGAACTTTCAGTATGAGCCAATTTCGCTGTTCTTTTGATGCTTTCATGTACCATTCATGGAATCGTCGCATTTGTGTTGGGATATCCCGAAGCCTCTCAGAACTGACCAGAGGCTCCCCGTTAACAAATTTGGGTGCTACCTCAGCCTTGGGCATAACGCCGTGAATAATTTCATGAATAGGCATACCACATTGCTCGGCCAATATCCTAGCCGTTTCCGGATCCATAGGTTCTTCCTCATATAGTTGAGGTTTGGGTATGTTCACCTGGAGTGGGGGGGGCGATTGGTTTGCTTGTTTCCCCAGCTGGGGAACATCTCTTTTGGTTCTTCGGCTACCACTCGATTGTTTTGCTTGTTTCCCCAGCTGAGGGACGTCTGTTCTGATGCTTCCGCTACCACTCGATTGTTTTGCTTGTTCCCCCTGCTGGGGAACCTCTTTTTTGCTTCTTCCTCTATCGCTTGATCTCTTTTGTTTCAATGTCTTCTGAAGACATCGTGTATAGTCATCTGGCGCATTTAACTGAGCTTGGGATGGCTGTGTCAGTAATTTCCTAAAGTGCTCCTTGGTTTCCGGTTTTATTTGGACCTCTGGCTCAGGTTGTTTCTTTTTAAAATGAGCATCCACTTCGGCACGTACGACCGCATCGGTCTCCTCATCGGTCAGGTCGTACGCCCTCTTGGGAGGAACCGGCGGTACTCTTGGGAGGGGCGACAACTGTCGCTTCGGGCGTTGGTTATCGCTCGACGGAGCGGTGGTATTCTTCCGCTTTTGCCCCTTAGTGGGTGGAGGCGGCTGCGTAGATTGAGATGGACTCGTGTTGGGGTCATGGATTGGACTATTACTGGGAGGTGACGGTGCACTTGGAGGTGGACTTGGAGGAGACGGTGCACTGATGGGAGGAGACGGTTGCCTTGGTGTCGAGCATGGAAACTTGATGTATTCTTTTTTCCAAAGAATGAAGCCACTCGTGACTTCTCCCAGTGTCGTCTCCCCTTCACCTCCAGGGATGTCAAGCTGTAGTGACTGACACATAGGTAGAATTTCATCCACACCGACACAAGCATAGCCAGCTGGAATCGGATTGCAATGGTAGGTCGCTCCCGGTGCAGAAGGTAAAGCAAAGCCGACTGCCACCTTCATGGATATATTCTTCAGTTCAACATGCAGCTCACAACTAGTCTTCTCCTTAATTGCATCCACGGGGTACACATCCATCGTTGCATCATTACCGTGGCCATCCATGGAAGCCACGCTGCTTTTCCGTTGCGATGGGCCAACTGTACTGTCCGGTGTAGGATCTTGCTGTCGGAGTCCTTTAAGTTCATTAAGCTCTTGGCGATACTCCTGCAGCGCGGCTTCAAACCTCGCGAACCGCTCCATATCCTCCTCTTTTTGCCGCTTTGTTCTTCTCGATCGGATTCTGTATGTGTCACGGTGCTCGGGACACCCGATAACCCATGGACAAGAAGGTCCGAACCCTCTTGTTTGTCCAGCCTTTTCAGGATTCCCGAGAGCCTTTGTCAGCTCATCATTCTCTCTGTCGGGAACAAACGTTCCCTCTTCAACCTCTTTGATCACTTTAACAAGTTCTTTCTTGGGTGTAGAAATTTCTTCGGCTGCAACAATCTTGCCTGTTTCTGGGTCTAATGATGCCTCATGTCCGAGTACCCAATTTCTTAACCTCAAGGGCCAACTAGACGTAGCTGGAGTGACCCCTTTAGCCTCTAGGTCAGCCTCAGCTTTATCCCACTTAGGCATGGCACTCCTGTAGTCACCTGTGCCCATATGATGGTGATATTTCTTTTTGGCTGCATTTTCCTTATTTTTTGCTAATATTGCCTTAGCTGGTGCTGAGGTCTTATATTCCACAAATGCGGCCCAGTTATCCTGCTGCAACTCTAGTGGGTCAACGAATGGAGGAGTTGTTTCCTTCAAGACATACTTGTGGTACAATCCTTTTTTCCATTCCTTGAATAGTTCGGCCATCTCCTTAAGAGCAAAGTGCTTGACTTTCCTCGTCATTTGCTGTGTGAGCTCATCAATCTCCAAGACAGGTAGGGTGAAATGTGTCATGAGAGAATTCCACATTGTATCTTCCGCTCTGTCATCTACAAAACTAGCCCCAGTTGGATCCTTTTTCTTTCCTGGCTTGTTCCAGTTTCGCGTGGTGATCGGGACTTTGTCTCTAACAATCACTCCGCATTGACTTGCAAATGCATTCGCAGCTTCTTTGGGCTCCAGCGGTTGACCCTGCGGAGAGACTAAGTCAATGCTGAAACGGACATCAGCGGGCAACTTGTGTATCGGGCCTCTTGTATTTGTAGAAGATTGGCCGGAAGCGGAGGTCTAAGAGAAGAAACATTCGTCAGTACATATATACGAATCAATTAGTGCATCTATACTAGTGAACCATCGATAGAGGCTTTATATACCTTGACAGAGTTTGTCATTATTATGGTGTCTTCACCATGGTCTCCACGATGGTCAGCACCATCGTCTCTACTATTTGGTCCACTATCGTCTCCTCCAGACAAATTAAGATATTCGGAGCTATCATAATAAGACCCCCCAGTACCCTCATCTATCATGTTGAGAAGGTCATCTTCATTCTGTCTACCGTCCATAGCTTAACTAATAAAGAAAAAGAATATTGCATTAAGTAAAAGAATATTACAACTGCGACAACTCAGATACAGTACTTAGTGATTAAGATAAATTACAATAATATAAGATAAAGTACATTATTAATACATCACCGGAGAATAGCTCGGGTGCATTATAAGATAAAGTATAAGATAAAGTACATTATTAATACATCACCAGAGAATAGCTCGGGTGCATTATAGGATAAAGTACATTATTAAGATAAACTAGCGAACGGGGCTGCCGCGTTCTATGTTACGGAAGCTCTGCAGCCACAGAAGAGGAACCATCACCGGAGAATAGCTCGGGTGAGATCCGTGAACCTGCCAGATATTGGAGAACCTAGTCCCCAAAAGATACATGTATCGCCGTACATGCTCGTCCTCCTCCCTGATACGACGACGTACCACCTCCTCGGGGGCTGGCTCCCTCTGCACCGCTCCTGGACCTCGTGGACGCCACCAAAGAAGCTCCGGGTCGACAATGATACCCGGATTCCTCACCAAGGTACGAGTCCCGACAGGTAGCACCTCCCAGTGCCAACCCGGCGGAGCCCAGACTCGGACATCCCCGGCGGAGTCCAGTAGGCTCGGACGAGATGGACGCGGCATAAATAAATAATAGCAATAACTTACAATCATAAAACATAATTAACTAAGTAACCCTAACTAACCCTAGATAATAATAACATATACAATTAACCTAATACTAATACTAAGCTAATACTAATACTAATACTAATACTAATAGTAATTAATACTAATACTAATACTAATTAATACTAATACTAATACAAAAATACTAATACCAAATACTAATACTAATAGTAATAGTAATACTAATACTAACCTAATTAATACTAACCTAATTACTAGTAACCAAAATTAAAACATAATTAAACCTAATACTAATACTAACCTAATTAATACTAATCTAATTACTACTAACCAAATTAAAACATAATTAACCTAATACTAACGGCGAGGCAGCGATCACCGTACCTGACGGCGAGGCGGTGCGGGCGGCGCGGAGACGTACGGAACGGCACGAGCGGTGCGGAGGGATGGCGCGGGCGGCGGCGCGGGGCTTCTCACGGGCGCGGGCGGCGGTGCGGCGGACGGCGTGGGCGCGGAGGACAAACTGGCAAGGATCTCCTGGGCGTGAAATACCACCCCCTTGACCTTTAGCCCTGGTTTGGGCTAAAGGTGTTTTCGGCCCGCCGATATGTATTACAAACCGGGGCTAAAGGTTATTTTTGGCGCCAAACCCAAAAATGGTTTATAGTTTTCAGAAAATTATGTATTATATATCAAAAAAATTAGAAAAAAAAGATCTATAATTTAAATCTACTATCATACTTTATTATACAACTTAAATGAAATTATCTATTATCTAAAAGTATTATATTTAGTAGAAATGTTCACAAAAAATAATAAAAATATAGTTTATTATTTAAAAATGGAAAAATACATATAATATAGCAAAATATTCACAAAAATATAGTAGAAATGTTCTCCGCCATTTCCCCCGCTTCCCGCCTATTCCCCCGCTTCCCGCCATGTTCTCCCGCCATTTCCCCCGCTTCCCGCCATATTCTCCCGCCATTTCCCTTTATATCTAGGCCGACCGCAATTTCCATCGACACATCCACACCTTCTCTCTCACAACAATGGACACTGCTTACTGGGCTTTTCTGATGCTCGAGGAGACCGAGGCGCTGTGCGCCTCCAGCTACCCATGCCCGCTGGGGTACCGGCTGCTCGCTGGCTGGATGCTGAGCGCTGGAGGGGTTCTTGTTCCTCTAATGTCTCAAGGTTTGGCCTGCCAGGCGGCCATCACGAACCACTTCTATCTCGAGCTCACGCCAGAGCAGCGGATGGATCCCCATTGGGATCCTGACAACCTCGACACCTGGAATGCCTTCTTCGCAAACCGGCGGGAAAGGGAGCTCGCCAGGTACGCAGGTGACGGCCCGCCCCCAGTGAACCACAACGAGGCTGGTCGCCGCCTGTGGTGGGCGAACCGGACTATCGCCGGTGTGATGCGCTACATCGCCATGGGAGACCATCCTTGCCTGAGGTACCCGCACTTTCACCAGCAGCATAGCCACAAGAATGGTGGTGGTGGTGAAGGCCTAGGACGTACTGGGGTCGTCATCCGGGAGCCTCCTCCCCTGCGCGTCGTGAATCTGAGGCCGGAGGATCCATCCGCGTGCTACGAGGAAGGGCTGAGGATCCATCCGCGTGCTACGAGCGACGACGATGACGATGATGATTCCGAAGACGACCCAGAAGCTGTGTGCTACGGGGCTAGATATGATTATGACTATTTTTTACGTTTTAATATTAATAAATTTCTGGCCACAACAAGTTGCAATACTACCTATTGAGATCGAGAAAGTTCATATCCATATACATATAAGAAGATTATTAAAATAAAGGATTAATAATATTGTACATCACCAACATCCACACATGTTAGGGTTTTCTTTGGTAAGAGCGTAGCTAGCAGTACCTTCAAACAGCTCTGGATACATGCCGTCTCGATCTTTTATACGTTGTTGGTCCTGACGTGCTTCAGGTGTATCTTTGCTCTTCCCATACATGCCCAGGAAGCCTAGCAGTGTCACGCAAAGATTCTTCGTCAGGTGCATCACATCAATTGCAGAGCGGACCTCTAGGACTTTCCAATAGGGTAGCTCCCAAAATATAGATTTCTTTTTCCACATGGGTGCATGTCTGACATCGTCCTTCGGAACAGATTGTCTACCAGGACCCTTTCCAAAGATTACTTTTAAATCCTTCACCATGTCAAATACATCATCACCAGTACGGCGGATAGGCTTACACCGGCTGTCTGCCTCACCATTGAAATGTTTACCTTTCTTTCTTAGGATGTGCGATGGTGGAAGAAAACAATGATTCCCCGGGTACACATTCTTCTTACATTTATCCAAATATATACTTTCAGTATCGTTTAAACAGTGTGTGCATACATTGTATCCCTTGTTTGTCTGTCCTGAAATGTTACTAAGAGCAGGCCAATAATTGATTGTTATGAACAACAACGCTCGTAGGTCAAATTCCACCTGTTTGTTCTCATCCCACACACATACACCTTGTCCGTGCCACAACTATAAGAGTTCTTCAACTAATGGCCTTAGGTACACATCAATGTCGTTGCCGGGTTGCTTCGGGCCTTGGATGAGCACTGGCATCATAATAAACTTCCGCTTCATGCACAACCAAGGAGGAAGGTTATAAATACACAGAGTCATAGGCCAGGTGCTATGACTGCAGCTCTGCTCCCCAAAAGGATTTATGCCATCTGTACTTAGACTAAACCATAAGTTCCTTGCATCACCTGCAAAGTCCGGAAACTCTCTCTCGATTTTTCTCCACTGCGACCCATCAGCAGGGTGTCTCAACATCTCGTCTTTCTTACGGTCTTCCATGTGCCATCGCAACAACTTGGCATGCTCTTTGTTCCTGAATAAACGTTTCAACCGTGGTATTATAGGAGCATACCACATCACCTTGGCAGGAACCCTCTTCATGTGGCGCTCGCCCTCAACATCACCAGAGTCATCTCGTCTTATCTTATACCGCAGTGCAGTGCATACTGGGCATGCATACAAATTCTCGTACTCACCACGGTAGAGGATGCAGTCATTAATGCATGCATGTATCTTCTGCACCTCTAATCCTAGAGGGCAGACAACCTTCTTTGCTTCGTAGGTACTGGCGGGCAGTTCGTTATCCTTTGGAAGCAACTTCTTCATTATTCTCAGCAACTTTTCAAATCCTTTGTCAGTCACACCGTTCTCTGCCTTCCATTGTAGCAATTCCAGTGTGCTACCCAGTTTTTTGTGCCCATCTTCACAATTTGGGTACAACAATTTTTTGTGATCCTCTAACATCTTTTTGAACTTCAACCTCTCCCTTTCAGTTATGCATTCTTCCTGGGCATCAACAATGGCCCGACTAAGATCACTATCGGGCAGATCTGATGCCCGCTCTTCATCTTTTTCTTCATCAATGTCTTCCATTGTAGTACTATCGTATTCAGGGTAGTCGTTGTCATTCTCTTCTTCTTCGTTGTCTTCCATCATAACCCCTCTTTCTTCGTGCTTGGTCCAACAATTGTAGCCGGTCATGAAACCGGACCGAAACAGGTGGCTGTGAAGGACTCTTGAGGAAGTGTATTCTTTATGATTCCGACAGACACCACATGGACAAGACATAAAACCACTCCGCTTGTTTGCCTCTGCCACAAGAAGAAAAGAATGCACGCCTTTAATGAACTCGTTAGAGAGTCGGTCAGCATACATCCATTGCCGGCTCATCTACAATATATAATTAATTAAGTACATCAAACATAATCATAATTAATTAGTACTAATCTAAAACCAGCAACCGGGACTAAAGATATGATGAACCTTTAGTCCCGGTTGGAGGCACCAACCAGGACTAAATGTGGATGTGGAGACAACATGTCGACACTATGTCCTTAGTGGGCAGCACTAAGCCAGTAAATTAAATGCCGACACTATTTTGGGTGGGTGGCAGCACTATGCCAGCATGAGTGTGTCGACATTATGTCATCAGTGCCTGACACTATGTTGTGCTGCTTAATCTATAAATAGGTATGCATTCTTGTGAAGAACTGCAAGATGGTGTGTGAGACCAGGGACACCACTACGGCGGAGCTTCTCGAAGATATATAATTAATTAAGTACATCAAACATAATCATAATTAATTAGTACTAATCTAAAACCAGCAATCGGGACTAAAGATATGATAAACCTTTAGTCCCGGTTAGAGGCACCAACCGGGACTAAATGTGGATGTGGAGACAACATGTCGACACTATGTCCTCAGTGGGCAGCACTAAGCCAGTAAATTAAATGCCGACACTATTTTGGGTGGGTGGCAGCACTATGCCAGCGTGGGTGTGTCGACATTATGTCATCAGCGCCCGACACTATGTTGTGCTGCTTAATCTATAAATAGGTATGCATTCTTGTGAAGAACTGCAAGATGGTGTGTGAGACCAGAGACACCATTACGGCGGAGCTTCTCGAAGATATATAATTAATTAAGTACATCAAACATAATCATAATTAATTAGTACTGATCTAAAACCAGCAACCGGGACTAAAGATATGATGAACCTTTAGTCCTGGTTGGAGGCACCAACCGGGACTAAATGTGGATGTGGAGACAACATGTCGACACTATGTCCTCAGTGGGCAGCACTAAGCCAGTAAATTAAATGCCGACACTATTTTGGGTGGGTGGCAGCACTATGCCAGCGTGAGTGTGTCGACATTATGTCATCAGTGCCTGACACTATGTTGTGCTGCTTAATCTATAAATAGATATGCATTCTTGTGAAGAACTGCAAGATGGTGTGTGAGACCAGGGACACCACTACGGCGGAGCTTCTCGAAGATATATAATTAATTAAGTACATCAAACATAATCATAATTAATTAGTACTAATCTAAAACCAGCAACCGGGACTAAAGATATGATGAACCTTTAGTCCCGGTTGGAGGCACCAACCGGGACTAAATGTGGATGTGGAGACAACATGTCGACACTATGTCCTCAGTGGGCAGCACTAAGCCAGTAAATTAAATGCCGACACTATTTTGGATGGGTGGCAACACTATGCCAGCGTGAGTGTGTCGACATTATGTCATCAGTGCCCGACACTATGTTGTGCTGCTTAATCTATAAATAGGTATGCATTCTTGTGAAGAACTGCAAGATGGTGTGTGAGACCAGGGACACCACTACGGCGGAGCTTCTCGAAGATGTCTTAGGACCTCGTCCTCAGACATCTTCGAGGAGCTCGCCGTAGAGGTACTCTCTAATATGTGAAATTAGTTAGCTCCACCAGCATACTGATTTTGCTAGAGAAGATATAAACCGAAAGATGGTGTGGGAGAGCAGGGACACCACTACGGCAGAGCTTCTCGAAGATGTCTTAGGATCCCGTCCTCAGACATCTTCGAGGAGCTCGCCATAGAGGCACTCTCTAATATGTGAATTGTGATGTCTTCTTATCAAGCTTTTATGAATTAACCTATCTTTGTTACAAATTTTTCAGTTTGTTGAACGCAGGTAGACGAAGAAGGATATTTTGCCCAGCTAGCTAGTTAGAATGATGAACTCACGCATGTGTGTGCTTCTAAAATCAATTTTCGAGACTCTACGTACCAAAACAAGATATATATTGATAGAATAATCCACATATTGTGATATTTATCTTAGAGTTTCTTACATTAATACAAGATAGATAGAATCTAAACATTGATATCGTGCTATCACTGCAAAAAAACTAAATCCATCTATAAGATAGAGCATGAAATGAGCTAATATAGCAATGAGAGTTCAAATGATGAAGTTGCTCACCTTTTAGAACCTTTGGATAGATGAGGCACCACAAAATCTAGACAAATCTTGAGAAAAAAAAGAGCATGAACTCGAGCTTGAAGCAAGAAAGAGAGAGAGAGAGAGAGGAGAGCCACCAGCTTGAATGGTGGCTCGGGCAGGGGAAGAACAAGATATAGCCAGACCTTTAGCCCCGGGTCGTGTCTAGACCCGAGGCTAAAGGTCCACCTTTAGCCCCGGGTCGTGTAACAAACCGGGACTAAAGGGTCTGACGCTCGACCCAGCCTGCCTGAAACCCTTTAGCCCCGGTTTATTACATGATCCGGGGCTAAAGGTCCCGTTCGAACCGGGGCTAGTGTCTGTCACCCCTCTAGGACCAGTTCTAGCCGTTGGACCGGGGCATTAGTCCAGGTTTGTAGCAAAACCGGGGCTAATACCCCTGGACCAAAGGTCTGTTTTCTACTAGTGTCTGCTGAGTCTAGTACAACTAGGTACTCAAGTTTGGCCATTGTTGGAGTTGGAGGCATGGGAAATCAACTTTGGCACAGCATGTTTACAATGACAAGAGGGTAGAAGAACATTTTGATGTCAGGATGTGGGTGTGCATCTCACATAAACTTGATATCCACCGTCATACACGGGAAATTATCGAATCAGCAGCATATGGGGAGTGCCCACGTATTGATAATCTTGATACTCTACAGTGCAAATTAAGAGACTTACTGATAAAATCAAAGAGATTTCTGCTTGTGTTGGATGATGTCTGGTTTGAAGAATCCGATGGCGAGTTGGAATGGGAAAGATTGCTAGCTCCTCTTGTCTCTAAGCAAGCGGGAAGCACAATTTTGGTAACTTCTCGAGCGAATATACTTCCAGCTGCTCTTTGTTGTAATAAAATTGTTCCTCTAGTGAACATAGAAGATACTGAGTTCTTATTGCTCTTCAAAAGCCATGCCTTTTCTGGCGTAGGAGTTGGAGATCAGTGGTTGCGTGAGAAGCTAGAAGAGATTGCAGAGAAGCTTCCCAAACGACTTGGGCGATCTCCTTTGACAGCGAAAACAGTGGGTTCACAGTTGAGTAGGAAAAAGGATATTGCTGCATGGAAAGATGCTTTGAAGATTGAGGATTTGAGCGAGCCCATCAAAGCCTTGTTGTGGAGTTATGAGAAGTTAGATCCAAGTCTGCAGAGGTGCTTTCTTTATTGCAGCTTATTTCCTAAAGGACACAGGTATACCATTAATGAACTGGTTCACTTGTGGATGGCAGAGAGACTTATTGATTCGGGCAACGTGAAGAAGAGAATGGAAGATATCGGAAGGGATTGCTTTAATGAGATGGTCTCTGTTTCATTTTTTCAACCAGTTTACAGACGGTACCGTGTTAGCCACTATGCTATGCATGATCTTATTCATGATTTGGCACAGTCACTCTCTAAAGAAGACTGCTTCAGATTAGAAGATGATACGGTGGCAGAAATACCATGCACTGTTCGACACTTATCTGTTCGTGTTGAGAGTATGATACAGCATAAGTTAAGCATATGCAAGCTACATCATTTACGGACTGTTATCAGCATTGAACCACTAATGGATGACGTAAGTGATGTTTTTAATCAAATATTTCAGAATTTTAAGAAGTTGCGTGTGCTGCATTTATCATTTTACAACAGTAGCAAATTGCCAGAATCTATTGGTGAGCTAAAGCATCTTCGGTATCTAAACATAGTGCAAACATGGATTTCTGAATTGCCGAGATCATTGTGTACTCTTTACCACATGCAATTACTGCAGTTCAATGAGAAAGTTAAGAGTCTGCCTGACAAACTTTGCAATTTAAGTAAGTTGCGGTATCTTGAAGAGCACAATAACGGATTAGATTATCCTAACATAGGCAAGCTAACTTCGCTCCAACAACTTCAGAATTTCTGTGTGCACAAGCAGAAGGGATATGAGTTGTGGCAGCTGAGGGACATGAACGATCTTGGTGGCTGTTTGAATATTACAAATCTTGAAAATGTCACTTCAAAAAATGAAGCTTTAGAGTCAAAGCTACATCACAAAACTCATCTTGAAAGCTTGCGCCTTGTATGGAGTTATAAGAATGACATAAATGCAGCTGATAGTTTACATTTGGAGATTCTGGAAGGCCTGATGCCACCGCCTCAACTTCAAGGCCTCACAATCGAAGGTTATACTTCGGCAAAATATCCCAGCTGGTTTCTTGTGGATTCATATTTTGAGAATTTGAAAACTTTTCAGATTGTCAATTGCACCGGGTTAGAAGGCCTACCATCCAATTCGGAACTCTTTGGGAATTGCTGCTCACTTAGTCTCGAGAATGTGCCGAACCTGAAGACATTACCTTGTCTTCCAGCAGGCCTTAAAATGCTAGCAATTGACAAGTGCCCACTGCTTGTATTTGTTTCCAGTGATGAACTAGAACATCATCATCAGTGGGAGAACATCGTGAGGACAGACCACTTGGCATCACAACTTGATTCGATATGGGAGGTGGATTCTCGAAAGGAAATTAGGCAAGTATTGTTGTCAGAACATTCATCTCTGAAGCAGTTGATGATGACCATGGGTTCTGACATGACACATCTTCAAACCATTGCAAATGTTGTGGAAAGGGAGAAAGATGAAGTAATGCTAAAAGAGGATATCATCAATGCATGGATATGTTGCCACGAGAATAGGATAAGATTCATCTATAGAAGGAACATCGGGCTGCCCCTTGTTCCACCATCAGGACTTTGTCAACTTCATCTTTCTTCATGCAGTATTACAGATGGGGCATTAGCTGTTTGCCTTGATGGTCTAACTTCACTGAGACGTTTGTCCTTAGAGGAGATCATGACTTTAACTGCACTTCCATCGCAAGATGTCCTCCAACATTTGAGAAAGCTTGACTTCTTGTTCATCAAATCTTGTTGGTATCTCAGGTCATTAGGGGGCTTACAAGCTGCTACCTCTCTTTTGGAGGTTAGATTGATTTCCTGCCCTTCTTTAGACTTCTCAAGCGGAACAAATTTGATGCCATTATCTCTTGAGAAGCTCTGTATACACGAGTGTGTGATTGCAGCTAAATTTTTCAGTAGTGACTTTCTGCACCTGATCGATATTTCCATGTTTGGCTGCAGAAGCTCTGCATCCTTGTCAATTGGCCATCTGACCTGCCTTGAATCATTAATAGTAGGAGGTTTTCCAGATCTGTGTTTTCTCGAAGGCTTGTCTTCCCTGCAACTTCACAGCGTACACTTGACAGATATTCCGAAGCTAACTGTAGAGTGCATCACACAGTTTCGAGTACAGAAGTCACTCTGTGTTAGCAGCCCTGTGATGCTCAACCACATGCTCTCGGCTGAAGGTTTTACAGTTCCACCATATCTCTCTCTTGAAAACTGCAAGGACCCATCCGTTTCATTTGAGGAATCTCCAAATTTCTCATCTGTCAAGGGCCTGAAATTTTGGGGGTGTGAAATGAGATCCCTGCCAGGAAATCTTAAGTGCTTCTCCAGTCTGACGAGACTTGAGATTTATGACTGTCCAAACATATCATCGTTACCAGATCTGCCATCCTCCATCCAACACATACATGTTCGGAATTGTGAACGCTTGAATCAGAGCTGCCGAGCACCTGATGGAGAAAGCTGGCCAAAGATTGCGCATATCCGCTGGAAGGAATTCAGTTGAACTGTGATTCACATGCACAACTACAAAGAGAGGGGAAGGTAAAAGGTCCCACTAAAGCCTTTGCAAAGACGACCTTTTGTGAGATACTTAGATTGGTGCCTGTTGTAATTGTTAGCTGTTGGGTTCTGAGAGATATACCATGTAATGTGCGGATTACTCCTGAAGGGTAAGCTCCATAAATCTGTAGCTGAACTTTGGCAGTTCCTGAAGGTTATGTTTGTAGAGGTTCAGGATAGCCACCGCTCACTTCCTCCGCTGAGTACGACAGCTGCTTGGAGTGGCTCAGATTGGTACTGAAACTGAAACAAGGCGTCCGGTGCCGACTGCCTCAAGCCCATCTCCCAGTTCACCGTCCTATCCTCCTCCCTCGCCGGCGGCCGGGGCCGCTTCGTCCAGGCCTGCCGCATCGACTGATTCGCCCTCAACCACTTCGTCCAGTCCGGCGTCCCCCACACCGTCGAACTTCGCGCCGCCACCACGTCCTCCTCCGCGCCGGCCTTCGGCTCTGCCATCGCCCAGTGCGTGCAGAGCTTCATCACCGCCATGGACGCCGTCAAGCTCAATATGCTCGCCAATGACCAGGTCCGCCCCCAGCTCCACGACCTCTCTGCCTCTATGGAGAAGCTCGGCACTGTCCTGCCCCCAGACTTCGAGGGGAAGGTCAAGGTGAACGAGTGGCTCGCCAAGCTGCACAAGATGGGGCCGGGGACGAGCTCACCGAGCAGGAGGCCAGGCAGCTCAACTTCGACCTGGATTCAGCCTACAGTGCGGTCGGCTTGGTTCTGAGTTGTTCCTTTCTATTTTGTTATTGTCTTGTGTTTGCATCACCAATGCAGTGTTATAGATATGTATAACTTGTTTTTCACTATATTTTTTGTCGATAACAATGTCAGTCTTGTGGAAAGTTGCCACTATAAATTGATTGTTTCATACTGATTGTAGTTCTAGGGGCCCTGATATATACAGTATCATGTTCCTCTGTTAGGTCCATTCATGGTAGTGTCATTGTATATGCCATGCTTGGTCCGGTATGTATCTTAAGAGAACATTTGGATATGTTTCTTCTCTGTAGATTATATGAGGAAATTAGTGTGAATGTTTGGTGGAACGTTACCCTTGTACTGTAAGTGCATTCTGTTGCATAACCAAATTGTAACAATAGTGTTATCCAACATTATAGTATGATAGCATACCACCCTGGTAAATGCCCCCTTCACTTATTCTTCTGAAAAACAAAACATAAATGCCTTGGAGGCGGTAATTTAACCAATTTACATGTGAAAGTAGGAAGTATTCTACAAAAAGCTAGTCTGGTTCATCAAGATAATATTTTTTATCAGATGTCATCAGTGTGCCCTTTTGTGCTGGCTAACATCACTTCATGATTGGTCTGTCTGAAGGTTTGAGAAAAATAATACTGTGGAGGTATAGTTTGAAATGTGCTGCCTTATCAGTTTGAGGTCAGGCGAGCCATTCACAGTGGTTGGGGTTTCAGCAAGTCCAGCTCATGTAAACTTAAAATAAGGCGACTAGCCACCCAAGTCGTATTTTCATAACTTGATAAACTGCTGCTTTGTTTTTGTTCAGTATAGCTTACACCAATTAATGTAGTTTTTAATCATTGGTTAGGTGAGTCATTCCATAGGGTAGGTTTTCAGTGACTCCAGCTCAGCTAAACTTAAAAAAATAGAGGCAACTAGCTGCTTTACTCTTTATGTATCTATATGCGTCTTCATCTTGTTCGCCGGCAGTTTGGACTTTAATCTGTTCTGTGTCTTGCAAAAAACACTTGCTCCTTTCTGCCTCTCCCAGCTCCGGCGATCTACCAATCCCTTTCATCAATTGTCTCGTCGCCCCCGAGCTCCGTCGACTCCCGAAGCGTTGTCCTTCAATTGTTTTCTGTGTAAGCTTTCCAAGTTTGCTCTCTTTACTTGTTAGTTTCCCTTGTTCTTCTGTGCAAGCTTCAAGTTTTCTGTTTACTTGTTAGTTCCCTGGCTCACCCCTTTAATTTCCTCCTCAAATATTTCATGTACATAGAGAAAGAAATAAAATTATGCTTGCAGGTGTCTGTTTCTTATCTCCGTTCAAGCACTAATTATCTCACTGTTTCCCATTTCAACAGGGTTTTTATCCATTGCTGTCTGTGCAAGTAGCCTCCCCTTCTAAAAGCTGCTCTATTGCTTGTTGTTCATTTAATCAGATCATAAGTAGTTTCAACAAAAACTATGAAGAGAAAGACTGGGGAATATACCAGGATTTAGAGTTCTTTCGCCTAAATTTCCTATATCCCCCACCTACTCCACCCAAAAAGTCTATTGTCCCAAAAGACAGAGGAGTTCCCTGAGAAACAAAATCAAAGAAAAGGAAAACAAGAATCCTTGTCTTTGTTCTTCTACATATCCCATCCTTTGCCTGTGCAAACAATCCTAATTTCCACCATTTTGCGAATTTACACCACATACAAGATCTGTGCATTCACAACACAAAAGCAATCCCCTCCCCTCCCCTCCTCTACCCCCAAGTCAAATAGAAATAAATTGCAATCCCATGGCGGAGGCGGCGTTCGCTATTGCTGGCTTGCGATTGGTGGTATCGCCGATCTTGAAGAAACTCCTCGCTAATTCTTTGACGTGCCTTGGGGTGGACATGGCGAGTGAGCTCCATGAACTAGAGACCACCATCATGCCCCAGTTCGAGCTGGTAATTGAAGCAGCAGACAAGAGGAACCGCAGGGCCAAGCTGGACAAATGGCTGCAAGAGCTCAAGGAAGCTTTCTGCAAGGCCGAAGACCTGCTAGACGAGCATGAGTACAACCTCCTTGAGCGCAGGGCAAAGAGCGGGAAGGGTCAGGATGCGTCCACCATGAGCACTATTCTGAAGCCTCTGCATGCTGCATCTAATAGGTTGTCCAATCTTCGTCCGAAGAACAAGAAGCTACTTCGCCAGCTGAATGAACTGAAGGCCATTTTGGCGAAGGCCAAGGATTTCTGTGAACATCTATTCCCAGCTGGCACTAGCGCAGAGGGCCCCATTGTACAAGAAACCGTTGTTCCTCAGGTCACATCATTACCACTTCTGAAAGTAATAGGTCGTGACATGGATCGTGATCATATAATAAACCTTCTTACCAAGCCGGATGGTGTTGAGACTAATGCAGCTATATATTCGGGTTTGGCCATTGTTGGACCAGGAGGGATGGGCAAATCCACCTTGGCACAACATGTTTACAATGACAAGAGGGTACAAGAACATTTTGATGTCCGTATGTGGGTGTGCATCTCACGCAGACTTGATGTTCATCGTCATACACGGGAGATTATTGAATCCGCAAGTAAGATGGAGTGCCCACGTTTTGATAATCTGGATACTCTCCAATGCCGATTAAGGGACATACTGCAAAAATCAGAGAAATTCTTGCTTGTGTTGGATGATGTCTGGTTCGATGATTCGAGTAGTCAGATGGAATGGGATCAACTGTTAGCTCCTCTAGTTTCTCAGCACAAGGGAAGCAAAGTCTTGGTAACTTCTCGAAGGGATACATTTCCTGCTGCTCTTTCCTGTGCAAAGATGCTTCGTCTGGAAAACATGCAAGATGCTCATTTCTTGGCACTCTTAAAACACTATGCCTTTACTGGAGCGGAAATCAGTAACCCGCCGTTGCATCAAAGGCTAGAAGCGATTGCAGAGAAGGGATACATTTCCTGCTGCTCTTTCCTGTGCAAAGATGCTTCGTCTGGAAAACATGCAAGATGCTCATTTCTTGGCACTCTTAAAACACTATGCCTTTACTGGAGCGGAAATCAGTAACCCGCCGTTGCATCAAAGGCTAGAAGCGATTGCAGAGAAGATAGCTAAAAGGCTTGGACAATCTCCTTTGGCTGCAAAAGTTGTGGGTTCCCAGTTGAAAGGGAAAATGAATATCTCTGCCTGGAAAGATGCTCTAACTTTAAGGATTGACAACTTAAGCGAGCCAAGGACAGCCCTGTTGTGGAGTTATCAGAAGTTAGATCCACGTCTGCAGAGGTGCTTTGTATATTGCAGCTTGTTTCCAAAAGGGTACAAGTATAACACTGATGAGTTGGTTCACCTGCTGATAGCGGAGGGACTTGTTGATCCAGGCAACCAGAACAAGAGAATGGTAGATGTTGGAAAGCATTACCTCAATGAGATGGTTTCTGGGTCTTTCTTGCAACCATTTCATGATAAATATAGTCAGCCAGGCTACATTATGCATGATCTTCTTCATGATTTGGCAGAGTCGCTCTCTAAAGAAGACTACTTCAGATTAGAGGATGATAAGGTGACAGAAATACCGTGCACCGTTCGGCATCTATCTGTTCGTGTTGAGAGTATGACACAACATAAGCACAGTATCTGCAAGCTACATAATTTACGTACCGTTATCTGCATTGACCCACTTACAGATGATGTTACTGATATGTTCCATCAGGTAATGCAAAATTTGAAGAAGTTACGCGTACTCTATCTGTGCTTTTACAACAGTAGCAAGCTACCTGAATCTGTTAGTGAGCTGAAGCACCTTCGGTACTTGAATCTCGTTAACACTTCAATTGCCGAATTACCTGGATCGTTATGTGCTCTTTACCACTTACAATTACTTCATTTGAATCATAAAGTTGAGAGTTTACCTGACAAACTCTGCAATTTAAGTAAATTACAGTATCTTGAATGGTGTATTGATAGAAAAAGTGACTCAGAAGAAAGACCTCTGCCTCAAATACCTTTCATAGGCAAGTTAACATCACTCCAATCTCTTCAAGAATTTCGCGTGCAAAAGCAGAAGGGATACGAGTTGCTACAGCTGAGGGACATGAACGAGCTTGGTGGCAGCTTAAACGTCATAAATCTCGAGAATGTGACTGGAAAGGATGAAGCCTTAGAGTTGAAGCTATATCAGAAAAGTCATCTTGAAACGTTGGGCCTTGTCTGGACTTGCAATAATGGCATGAATGCAGAGGATAGTTTACAGTTGGAGATTCTACAAGGTTTATTGCCACCGCCTCAGCTTAGGGGCCTCAGAATCAAGGGTTACAAATCTGCCACGTACCCAAGTTGGTTATTTGAGGGTTCATATTTTGAGAATTTGGAATCTTTCTCGCTTGTTAATTGCAGTGCGCTAGAAAGCCTGCCAGTCAATACCGAGCTCTTTAGACATTGCTGTAGCCTGGTGCTCAAGAATATCTCAGCTTTGAAAACATTATCTTGTCTTCCATCATCCCTTACATCTTTATCAATTATCGATTGCCCACTGCTAATGTTTAGTATCAGTGATGAACTACAGCATGATCAGAGGGAGATAATCATAAGGAGAGATTACTTGGAATCGCAACTTTCTTTGATGTGGGAGCGAATTAGACGAACTTTAGCATCAGAACATTCATCGCTGAAGCAGTTGATGACATTGACGGGTACTGACATGCCCCATCTTCAGACAATTGCAAATGCTGTGGAAAGAGAGAATGACACGATAATGCTAAAAATGGATATCATTAAGGCATGGGTTTGTTGCCACGAGCAGAGAATGAGACTCATTCAGGAAATGGGCTTAGGGCAGTCGCTGGTTGCACCGTCAGGACTTTGCAGACTTGCTCTTTTTGCATGCAATATTACAGATGGAGCTTTGGCTGCTTGCCTTGATGGCCTTTCTTCACTAAGATCATTGGCATTAAGGGAAATTATGACTTTAACTACACTTCCATCACAATTGGTTCTCCAACGTTTGACAAAGCTGAAGGACCTTTCCATTACCTCCTGCTGGTGTCTTAGATCATTAGGGGGCTTACGAGCTGCCACCTCTCTGTCAGATTTTTCATTGTATAGCTGCCCTTCTCTGGAGCAAGCACATGGAGCAGATTTTATGCCATCATCCCTTAAGGAAATCACTATAAATGAGTGTGTGGTTGCAGCAAATTTCTTCAGTGGCGACTTGCGGCACCTGAGACAGCTTTCCATGTATGGCTGCAAAAGCTCAGCATCCTTGTCGATTGGTCATCTGACCTCCCTCAGATCATTATCAGTAGGAAGCCTCCCGGATCTGTGCTTTCTTGAAGGCTTGTCTTCCCTGCAACTTCTCTCCGTACATTTGACAGGTGTACCAAAGCTTGACGCGAAGTGCATTTCGCAGTTTCGAGTCCAGAAAACACTCTCTGTTAGCAGCCCTGCATTGCTCAACCACATGCTCTGGGCTGAAGGTTTTATGGTTCCACAATTTCTCAGTCTTGAAAGATTCAAGGAGCCATTCTTGTCATTTGAATTATCTC
Organism: Avena eriantha; assembly: GCA_910589775.1. NCBI lineage: Eukaryota > Viridiplantae > Streptophyta > Magnoliopsida > Poales > Poaceae > Avena > Avena eriantha. The sequence goes on along the minus strand of OU342746.1, from coordinate 278,336,478 downwards.
CAAATTTCACATCTCTCAAGTCCCTGAGATTTTTTGGGTCTGAAATGAGGGCCCTGCCAGGAAATCTGAAGTGCCTGTCCAGTCTGACAAAACTTAGTATCTGCTCCTGCCCCAACATATCATCTTTGCCAGATTTGCCATCCTCCCTTCAGCACATAACCATTTGGGGTTGTGAACTCTTAAAGCAGAGCTGCCGAGCACCCGATGGTGAAAGCTGGCCAAAGATTGCGCATATCCGCTGGAAGGAATTCAAATGAATTGTGATTTTCACATTCACAACCACGAAGAAATAGAAAGGTAAAGGTTCCACCAATGCCTTTGCAAAGATAACCTTGTGCAATATTTATTTCGTTTCTCCGATTTTTTAATGTACATCATTATTCATTCGTTCCAGGACCATGATCTTCCCATCGACCTTGTCTCCACTGCCTGTCAATCATTGGAGTGTTGGAGTGCCTCAACCTCACTTATACTTCAACTATGTCCGCACTGCCGCTGATGGCGACCCCTCTGTTGGCTTCTTCATCGATTGCTTCATGCATGGGTCTTCCACTCACAACAGCTTCACCGCATGTGTTGGGACAAGGGCGTCCAAATTTGAGTCTTCTATATACTAGTTGTTGTCATTGTTTTGTTATCCTATGTCGAAGAGAGAACTCCATTGGAGAGATACTTATATTGGCGCTGGCTGTAATTATTATCGGTTGTGTGATGAGATGTACAGTGCTTTGAGATCCCATGTACGGAGTATTCCTGAAGGGCCAAGCTCCGTAATTCTGCAGCTCGTGTTTGGAGTATCCTGAAGGTTTCAAACGAAGCAGCTCTGAATCACTTGTAGAGGTTCAGGATAGCCACCGGTCACTTCCTCCGCCACAGCAGTTTGGGTTCGCTCAGCTTGGAACTGAAACCGGAACAATGCTCACTTTGATCCGGCCATACAGATATTCTTCTTCCCAGTTCAGTTTGGATCGCCGTGCTGCCAGGATGAGTACTTTCTCTTTGGTTTAAATCTTTTACAGTATATAGTTGTTGTCATTGTTTTGTAATCCCCTGTCGAAGAGATACTTTAAGTTGGTGCCGGTTGTAATAGTTATCGGTTGTGTGCTGAACTGCTGACTTCTGAGTTGTACTTTGAGATCCCATGCACGGAGTACTCCTGAAGGGCTGAGCTCCATAACTGCATTGCATATAATCTGTAGCTGAACTTCTGCTGTTCATGTTTGGAGTATCCTGAAGGTCTCATATGAAGCAGCTCTGAATCACTTTTAGAGGTTCAGGATAGGCACAGCTCGCTTCCTCCGCCGAGTACGGCAGCAGTTTGGGTTGGATAAGATTGGAAATGAAGCAATTTTATTGTCCAAGTTTGAAAAGTAGGGGGGACACCGAAGCAATCCTCCGCTCAGTTTGGATTGACGTGCGGCCAGGATGAGTATTTTCTCTTTGGTTTCGTCACCATATACCGTTCAGTTTGGATTGCCGTGCGCAGACAGGATTAGAGTATTTTCTCTTTGGTTTTGTCACCGTATCTATGACCCGATTTGTTTCCGTCTAAAAGTACCAAACAAAAATCGAGTGTAGTGCTCTAGATCTGTAAGAAAGAAATCAGTCAAATGACGTCCCTCTTCGTGAGCAAGTACGAAGTGAAGGATGTGCCAAATAAAAACGGAGTGTAGTGCTCTAGATCTGTTACTCAAAGAAATCAATCACATGACATCCCTCTTCTTGAGCAAAGTGGAGCAGGTATGACTGCTGACATATGCAGTGATGTGATGGCATGTACTGTATGCCATTGCCCCTAGTGTATAAATTATGTATAGCCACCCGCGATTGTTGAATTGGTCACTCGACTCAAAGGGGCCGGCTTCCAAATTCCAATTCCAAGAAGGTGAAGCTGCGGTGCAGTATCTGAAAGCCTTAAAACTTGGAACGCGGAGGCGGAGCTCACAAGAAGCACCAGAATAGTTCATGCAATGGAAGCATCCACGGAGGCAGCTCGGGGCAGCGGAGCCAAGCACATCATCCTCGTCCATGGCGCGTGCCATGGAGGCTGGAGCTGGTACAAGGTGGCGTCTCGGCTGCGATCAGCGGTGGCAGGGCTCAGCTACCACGTCTCAGCCCCGGACCTCGCTGCGTCGGGGATCGATGGCCGCCGGCTGTCGGAGGTGCCGACGTTCCGCGACTACACGGGGCCGCTGCTCGACGTGCTACGGTCGCTACCGGCGGGTGAGAAGGCCGTGCTCGTCGGCCACAGCCTCGGGGGCCTGAGTGTCGCGCTCGCAGCGGAGCTGTTCCCTGAGAAGGTCGCCGCCGCGGTGTTCCTCGCCGCCTTCATGCCGGACTGCGTGTCGCCGCCATCGGACGTGCTTTTGAAGGTAAATTCTTGGATTTACGGTGGCAACCCTACTTCATATATACTTAAAGAGGCACATGCTTTTTTCTTCCTTTCCCTTCATGTAGAATGGTGCGCGCGACAACTACAACCCGTCGGACAACGAGATGAAACCCCAAGATGCAGATGGAAAACTCCCATCTTCCTTCATGTTCGGGCCACAAGCTACGGAACAAATGTTGTATCAGTTGTGCTCACCCGAGGTACGTGCGCAAGCTGGGCTATTTTTGGCCGACGGTCCCGAGTTGGTCATTAGAAGGACTGCAATTATATTGTGATCTAAAAACAGGACTGCAAATTGAATCTTGGTAAATGAGAATCTGGTTTACGTAGGTCTCATGATTAAGAACTTGGCTAATTTGGCAGGACCTCACACTTGGGAAATCTCTCATGCGAATCAGCTCGCTCTTCCTGGAAGACCTGCAAATCCAGCCGCCATTCTCCAAGGATCACTATGGATCAGTGCGTAAGGTCTATGTTGTCTGCAAGCAAGATGAGACCATTCCTGAGGAGTACCAGAGATGGATGGTGGCGAACAATCCGGTGGATGAGGTCATGGAGATCGACGGCGCGGATCACATGGCAATGCTCTCTACGCCCGACCAAGTTGTGAAGTGCATCATTGACATTGCTAAAAGATACAGTTGAGTTAAATAGCGTCAGTGGCTATGTGCCGAGAGGATAGCCATAGTTACCATGCTGCGGAATAAATAAAGATACAGAAGTACATTTTGATCCAATCTAATGGTTGGTGGGGTTTTCTTCTGTACAACCCCGCCTCTGAAAAGCTTTGAAAATGGTGCATTTGTACTTTAGAACCGTAGCCCTAATCAAAGTTTGGTGCTAATCAGTCCCTTCTATGCGATGATCTTACTCCATGGGAGCCCAATCTAACAGCGGAGTAGCCGCTCACTTAAACTCCTTAAATGTGTCGGTTGCAAGCTATCCTCCCTCCACCATTCAACAAAGCTAGACTATTTTTTTTGAACGATAACTGGGTCGAGAAGACCCCAGAAGCTGCATGTTAAAACTCGTGGCAGGTACAAATTACAGAAAGGCCCTTGGCATAAAGCACCCTAATAAAACTAGATAAAATTGAAAAGGGCATCTCTCTTACAAAAAGCACCCTAGGACTAGAAAATAAAAAGAAATCAAGTCCCCGAGTGCCTCCACCACCAATCTCCGGCGACCTCCAGCCGACAGCGAGGTCAAGGGAGTCTCTTGCTCGTGACCAGTAACCGGAGAAGAAGCTACACCGCCGGCCACCTTGCAATCAACAGGGACGCACCACTTGTTGACGGCGAGGTGTCGAGCACCGACGCTGCACTTCCAAAGAGGGCCTCCGATGGAGGTTTGATCCCACAGTCGCCATTCGACAAGGCAGTCCAACAGGATCGTCGCCGCCATCAGACCAGTGCGAAGAAGCTCCAGAAGCAACACCACCTACCTTCCATTGGAGCTTGAGGAGGAAGAAGACCATCTCACCATCCTTAGCCTCATCGCCACCATGGCAACTTGGAGAAGGAGGAGGAAAGGTTTTCCCATCCCACAACACCAAATCCGTCCCCTCCGTAGGGAACCAGAGCCACCTTCTCCGTATCGACAAGATGTGCACGGACCGGCTCCTCCCCCGCCTCCACGGCCGTCCAGGAGCGTAGCAGCCTCGCCGAGCTTCGTGCAAATGCACCCTTCCCCCTCGCCTCCACGGCTAGCCGAGATAGAGCACCCTCCACCACCACCTTTCGAATGGAAACCCGCGACACCGAATTTATTGGATGGCGCGGTTGTCCTTCTTTTCATCATCAACTCCGGCCATCGGAGTAAGAGAGAATCAAGGAGGAACCCTAAAATCTCCAGGATCTGGCCGCCAAGATCCGAAGCACCGCAACCTCTACCAGGAAAAAAAGCCCACTACTGGCACAAGGCCAATCAACCCAGCAACTACAACTACTCCGGCGACCCCCCGCCGCCACCTCCCGCCGGCTATTCCGGTGAGAGGGCCACGGGCGAGCCCCGATCTCTCACAGGCGACTCTCAAAGCTATAGAGGAGGTGGAGGAAGAGGGTAGCCCCGAGAGGGTAGCCCCCTAGACTACTTGGTCGGGTCATTTGGAGGCCTACGAGACACTACCTCTCTTTCAGAAGTTGATATGAGTTCCTGTCGTTCTTCACTTGGCACGCAGAGCCAATTTGAAGTTTTTTACTTCTGAGAAACTCTCTATAACACAATTTGTGGTTACAACTAGTTTATTTAGTGGCGATTTGCTGCACCAGATGGAACTTTTCATGATTCGATACAAAATGGGTGCATCTTATACCTCGACACTACTCCCTGCCTCCCCCTCGCGTCGCCCCCTCCCAGCGACCGAGGGGGGAAAACCCTAGCCCCATCGCCACCTCCTCCCCCTCCATCCCTCTCCCTCCTCATCACCCTCGGAGGGATGCCGGCCTAAGTGTGCAACGCCGCTGATGGGGGCGATGGGGATCTGGCCTCCCGACCCCAGCGCGGTGGTAGGGAGGAGAACACCAGCGCTGGATGGGGCCCGCTCGCCATCGACGTCTCTATGGCTCTGGCCGGCGGTGGCTTCGTGGGAGCTCGGATCTGGAGGCGGCGGCCTCTACCAGAGTGGGAGGCATCGACCCGGCGGCAGGGGACGCCCGCCGGTGCTATTGGTCCCCCTTCTCGGTCGTAGGGGCGATGAGAGGGAGGTGGTCTAGGGTCATGGCATGGGGGCCCCGTCGATCTCCTTTGCCGATGTCGTAGCCTTCTGCTGTCTTGCTACTCGAACTAGGGTGGCCCAGGATTTTTGTCTCACCGGATCTGGTGCTATGGAGGTTGGGTGTGGGGATTTGGCTGGGGGAAACCTTTGATTGTACGATGGTGGTCACGACATCGACGACGCTCCGACGCTGTGTCCCTTCTTGGAGGCGATGTGGAGGTCCATCCCCACCCCCTCCCCTTTGAGCCTGGGTGAAAACCCTAAATCCGTCAGATTGGGCGATGGCGGCGTTGTGGCGTCGTTCCCTCCATGGAGGCGTCGTCTTGGGACTCAGTGGAGGCGGTCGAGTATTGTCAGAGCAGTGGGTTCATCTGGTGACTTCATCCTGAAGCTTGCGCCTTGATGGGATGTGGCTACTGTGGGTGGAGAGGTTTGTGGGTGGCTCGTGCGAAGAGGTGATCATGTGCGAGGTTCCCCTCTCGGCTGCCTTGTCGTGGGTAGTCATGTGTACTCATGGGGAGGTGCTCTGCCTGCCTACGGTACGGTGCCCTTTGAACCAGGGCGAGAAGATAGGGGTCTTCTTCGGAGGTGGAGGCATATGGCATGTTTTCGACGGAGTGTCGGGAGTTGGCAAAGACAGGATCTTCTCTAGTGGCGTGTACTTCCCATGATGTCTCCTCTTGAGCTACGAGCGCGGATGGATGAAGGCCTCGCTTATCAAGATATGTTCTCCTGTTGTATTTTCTTTCTTGTGTCTGTTGCATGTAAGCTGTCTTTCAGCACCTTGTATCTGCCGTTTCGGCGTTATTAATTTAACGCGGGGCTACGGCCTCCAGTTTAATCTTATACTTGGACATCACATAAAAGGTTCCGTCTCGACTCAGAGTTCAAGCGTGCAATGGAGATGGCCCCCGCTGTTTGCCGCAGAATCTTCGACGAAATAGAGCTCTAGAAGATCTCCGGCTATAGGGATGGGCGCTCTTTGGAGATAGGTGTATGGGTTCGTAGGGCTTTGTTTCTCTTTCCTCCCGCGTGTGATTACCCAATCTTTAGCCATACATGAGTGTGTGACCGCATCCAAAGATTCCAGAATCGCCGTATTTCTAACTTTGTTATCCGAGGTGAAACACTAGATTATCCTCGTTACATGACATGTACTCTTTTACTCATTTCCGATAAAACATTGGCATACTATCCGGTATGAGCGAAGGTTGACTTTATAGTTACCCAGTAGCGAAGTAATGTTTGAAGATCCCACTATATCTATATCGTATCCAAGTCTACATAAGTATCATGGTAGAACGATCTTAGTAGCAGTAATACATTTTGGTTGAGAAACTACCGACGACAATAGTGAGGATGCGTTTCATGGTATATCTATTGGGGTCTATCCATTGTCATTGTTCCACTAATAATTTTGCTCATATGTCATCACAAACTCTGCAACACTTTGCATTTTTCCTATTGACAGGAAACAAAACTAGGGATATCTTATATGGTGTTTATAATTCCACACATGTATTAGAGTTTTTCCAAATACTTATTATTTGGAACTAATACAATTATAGCATAGAGCAACAAACTTAATTATGGAATGCAAAATATAAATAATAACTCTTTTATTATAGCATCTAGGGCATATTTCGAACAGCAGATCTATCGATGAAGGTTCCAAGGAGGAAAGGGGGTACAACATGGTAGACAAGATGCGACGACTTTGTCCGGTCATCAGTGCCAGAGCAGGATAGAAAGAGAAGCGGATTTGATTAGTGTTGACGCTGATATTTCCTATCCGATGTGGTTGCTCGCTTGCGCGTTGGATTCGTTGACCACCAAGGACCTAAGGCTTGTGACCTAAAAAATTAGGTGCTCCATCCCCTTTAGGTGTTTTGGTGAAGCATTTTTTTTGCTCATAACCTCTATATCAGTAGTTTTTTTGGTTATCTGGTATTTTAGGTGCTCTGCAGGAGATGCTGTTATTCCCAGTTTCTGATTGGTGGATATTTCCATGAATGAGGGATTGGCAAGAAATCCTTGTTATCACTGCAAACCCCCTCAAAGTGTGAATATGCTCTTATTGTTGCTTTACTCCTAATTTATATGTTTTTTCCTGTAAATTTCCTTTTTTGTGCTTACTTTTTCTTGTTCTTCCTTTTTGGCAATTTTTGTTCATGATAATTTTTTGTGTTCACCATAAAGAATATTACAAACTAAAGTAACTCCAATGTTTTTGTGGTCCTTGAATGAACAAGTAATTTGATTATAGTGAAAACAATATGTATGTGGGGTATCATACACTGATTTATTATGAGCAAAATACTATTTAAGTGTGGTTTTGAGTAAAAATAGGATTGCAGTAAACTATAGTATTTGTCCACAACAGACCAAAACATCAAAATATGGAAAAAAAAATTACTAGAGTGAATTAAATATTTTAAATGCATTGAATGAAAAATCTGGTTGTGGCGTTAGTATTTTTAGCATGAAGTTGTTTTTTGCTTCATGGAGAAAGATCAAGAAAACTAGCTACACATGAGTCTGAAAGAGTAGCAAGACGAAGTATCTTTGAGTTAAATCCGTGGGTGTTGAGCTTTCCATATAGCCGCCACTAGTCCCCTTAGACTTGGCCACTTCAAATTGTGATCAAATTATATATACTCCATATAGCCGTCACTAGTATCATTGGCCAGTTGAAATGTTAGTTTGGAAAGGCATTGCCGCCCTAGTGGATAAACTATGAGTAGCCACTCGCGATTGTCGAGTTGGTCACCCAGAATAAATACGACTCAATGGGGCCTAGAGCCTTATAACTTGAAAGGCGCGCGGGACCTCACAAAGAATTAATAGAATAGTTCATGCAATGGAAGCATCCATGGACGCAGCTCGGGGCAGTGGACCCAAGCACATCATCCTCGTCCATGGCGCGTGCCACGGAGGATGGTGCTGGTACAAGGTGGCGTCTCGGCTGCGAGCAGCGGCGGCAGGGCTCAGATACCACGTCGCAGCCCCGGACCTCGCTGCGTCGGGGGTCGATGGCCGCCGGCTGCCGGAGGTGTTGACATTCCGCGACTACACGGGGCCGCTACTCGACGTGCTACGGTCGCTACCGGAGGGTGAGAAGGCAGTGCTCGTCGGCCACAGCTTGGGGGGCCTAAGCGTCGCGGTCGCAGCGGAGCTATTCCCCCAGAAGGTTGCTGCCGCGGTTTTCCTCACCGGTTTCATGCCGGACTGCGTGTCACCGCCATCGGACGTGCTCTTTAAGGTAAATTATTGGATTGACGGTGTCAAGTCTACTTCATATAAAAGTTCATATCCTTACTTATATACATCGTGGCTTACATGCTTTTTTGTTCTTCCTTTCCCTTCGTGTAGAATGCTGCGCGCAGTGATTATAACCCGTTGGACAACGAGCTGAAACCCCAAGATGCAGATGGAAAACTCCCAGCTTCCTTCATGCTGGGGCCACAGTTTATAGAACAAAATATGTATCAGTTGTGCTCACCTGAGGTACGTGCGCGAACTGTGGGCTATTTTGCAAAGACAAAAATGCAATCGAATTTTGGTAGTCCCCGGTCTATATTAATATTCTCAACTTTATCTAGATTCTTACGTATCTAGTTAAGTATTTAGTCTAGATGTATTTATATCTAGACAAAGTTGAGTACCCGTAAAAAAAAATTTAGACAAAGTTAAGAACAATAATATAGACCGAAGGGAGTAAATTATACCCTCCGTTCGGAAATATAAGACATTTTAGCTTTGTGAATCGAATGTACCTAGACATCTTTTAGTGTGTAGGTTCATAGAGGTTCGGAGTGAACCTATACACTAAAACATGTCTATATACATTCATTTCATAAAGATAGAATGTCGTATATTTTCGAACGGAGGGAGTACTGGTTTTAGCGTAGGTCTTATAATTAAGAACTTCGGTAATTTGGCAGGACCTCACACTTGGGAAATCTCTCGTACGAATCTGCTCGCTCTTTCTGGAAGACCTGCAAATCCAGCCGCCATTCACCAAGGATCTCTACGGCTCGGTGCGCAAGGTCTATATAGTCTGCAAGCAAGACAAGTCCCTTGCTGAGGAGATCCAGAGATGGATGGTGGAGAAGAATCCGGTGGATGAGGTCATGGAGATCGACGATGCGGGTCACATGGCAATGCTCTCTACGCCTGACCAGGTTGTGAAGTGCATCATTGACATTGCTGAAAGATACAATTGATCGTTAAATGTTGTCGATGGCTATGTACCGAGGATAGCCAGAGTTATGGTATTGCGGATAAATAAAGATAGTACATTTTGATCCAATCTAATGGTTTGTGGGGTTTGCTTATGTACTTACTACAGCAAATGGGTTGAATGCCGACGGCCGATTATCGGGGCCATCGGCATATGGGTCTACATGCTTGCAGCTTAGACAAAACCGTCATCACAAGAAAGCCGTCGACGTAGCTGGGTGAATTACTTATGTACACCCACTATAGAAAATGAGCTAACTGTCGTCGACGGCCGATTATCGGGGCCTTCGGCATATGGGCCTATATGCCTACAACAAGAAAGTAGTCGGAGTAGCTGAGTGAATGCCGACGGCGCCGTAGGCAAAGTTTGGCCGTCGAGACATGGATAGGTATGGTGACGGCAACCATCGGGTTAAATGACGTTGTCGGCAACCACCGAAACCATGTGGCGTTGGCGACCCACCGGCCCGCAGACACCTGACGGGTTTAGATGTACACCAAAGGCCTGATGAGGAGCGGTTGGCATATACCCCTTTTCCACATTAATGCTTCTATTTCCTATGTTTTAGTTATGTTTGCATTTGATTTTTTCCTGTTGCATGATACTTTTATTCCCTAGTAATATATCACACAAAATGACACATATATATGTAGTAATACACCTACGGTGCCCACGGGATAGGGTTTCGCCCAAAAGCGCACTTCAGAGAGTAGGAATCCTCCTAAATCTTGCATGTTCCCCTAATATATGTAGTTAAGTGTGTTAGGAGGTTTAGAGAGGCAATCTCTAGCTCCCAAGTGTGGTCATGTTCACATGTATGCGATAACACTTAGAAGGATTTTGGACTTATAGCTCGAAACTTCCACATCAAGTCAACCGAAGGGAATCTTATGGTAAAATGGGATCCAAACTTGTTTTCTATGTTGTTATAACCTAAAATGACAAAAATAAAGATAAAAGTCTATTGGTCAACCACTGTGAGAAGCCGATCAAAGGGGTAGATCTGTAGGGCCATGGTTTAAAGTTTCACTAGAAATCAAGGATCGGAGCATGGAAATCCCTCCAAAACTTGCATGTGAACCTAGCATAGGTATACAAGTGTGGTGAAACATTGAAATAGCCAAAACTTACATCATCCCAGGGGTGGGTCGCTTCACATACATGTGATAACACTTAGGAAAGTCCTAGACTTATAGCTGGAAACTTTTGAGTCGGGTAAATCAGAGGGAATCTTGTGAGAAAATGGGCTCAAACTTAGTTCTCCATGTTTCTATGACCTAACCTAACTAAAGATAAAAGTCTAGTTGTAGGACCACATGTTGTCGTATGGAGAATTCTAGAGGGGTAAATCTGCGGGGGGCACGGGTTAGGTTTCACTATAAACTAAGGACCGAAGCGTTGGAATCCCTCCAAAACTTACATGAAACCATAGCATATGTATAAAAGTATGGTGGAATGTTGAAATATCCAAAAACCACATCCCAAGTGAGGGCCCTTCACATAAATGTGATAACACTTAGGAAAGTTCTAGGCTTATAGCTAGGAACTCCTAGGTCAGGTCAACCGGAGAGAATCTTGTGGTAACATGAGTTCAACCTTGGGTTTTCATGTTGCTATGACCTAACCTAACAAAAATAATGATACAAGTCCATTGGTCAATCGTCGTATGGATAATTCTAGAGGGATAGATATACGAGGGCCACTGGCTAGGGTTTCATAGAAAATTGAGGGTTGGAGCGTCAAAATCACTCCAAAACTTGCATGTGGACCTACCCTGTGAAAAATTTGAAAATGGTACATTTGTACGTTGTGATAATCAAAGTTCGATGCTAATTAGTTCCATTTTTGCCATCATCTCACTCCGTGGGAGCCCAATCTTACCACGAAGTTGCCACTCACTTAAACTACTCCAGGCGCAAGTTATCCTCCAACATTTAACAAAGCTAGACTACTTGATCGGATCCTTAGGGGGGTCTACAAGCCACTACCTCTCTTTCAGCGGTTGATATGAGTTCTTGCGCTTCTTTACACTTGGCATGCGAAGCCAATATAAAGTTTTTATTTCTGAGAAGGTCTCTATAACACAATTCGTGGTTACAACTAGTTCCTTTAGTGGCGGATTGCCACACCGGATGGTTGTTTTCATGATTCGGTACAAAATGGGTGTGTCTTATACCTCAACATCACATAAAAGGTTTCGACACCCTGGTACGGTATGGATGTTGTGGAAGGAGCGGAACTCCAGGGTGGATATGGCCCCCACTATTTGTCGCAGAACCTTCGACGAAATAAAGCTCCAGAAGATCTATATTGCCGTAGGGCTTGGCACTCTTTAGAGATAGTTGTATGGGCTCATAGGGTGTTGTTCCTCTTTCCTCCCGGGTGTGATCACCCAATCTTTAGCCATGCATGGGTGTAACTGCATCCCAAGATGCCAGAATCTTTGTATTTCGAAATTTGTTCTTCTTTTTCTTCTATGCAATCTACACACAAAGATTTTTGCGTGTTCACAAAAAAAAGATGTATCTTTGTCGATTGGTCATATGACCTCCCGTAAAGCCTATCACTAGGAGATATATCTCATTTGTGCTTTCTTAAAGGCTTGCCTACACTGGAACTTCACTACATACTTTTTGCATATGTTTCAAAGTTAATTTCCGATTGCAAAATAGAATTTAGAGTCCAGAATTTTTTCCTATATGGAGTAACAAACTCCAGGTTCCACTATCAACCGATAATGCAACATAGTAGCATTGCAAAATAAAAGAGGAAAAAGAAGCAAAAAAAGAGGTATCCACGTGCTAAAGAATCCAACCTAAGAAGCTAACTACAATCACCCAGATCAAGCTAGTCTACTCTTCCACATGCTCCATGAGCACCCAACTCCATGCACATCAAAATATTACAGCAGCCACTACAGGAGAACAACAAACTCCTAAGAACTTTTTGCAACTAAAGCTATAACATTTATACATCCATATCTCAGCACTTCCCGCTCCTTCCATTTCTTATCCATCAGAAGAGACCTCCCGTGGCTCAATCTACAGAGTTCTTGGCGATTCATAACACATTCCTCTGCAAAGTGCAAGCTCCTTCCAAGATAATTGATTTACTTTGTCTCTTTCTGGAGTCTTACTCAATATTTCAAAAGCGAACTAGCATAAAAAATTATTTTTGCTGGTGTTTTTATCATTTTTTTTCAAAACAAGCTCTATTTCTCAGTTTCCATAAAGCCCACCGTGCCAACCCCACCACATTAATATTTACTAGACCTCTTGCATACTTCCCCACCCAAAAGAATTTTTGTAAGTAATTCCCTGTTCTATCTCTAGCCCCCGTTGAAATAATCACTATACTCCATGTATACTTTGTTGCAGGGCAAGAAAAAACAAATGATGGATCATTTCCAACGCATCACAAAACATGCATTTAAGATCACCTACCCATACTCTCCTACTCATGTTATCTTTTGTGCCTATCAAACTATGATAGATAAGCCACAACATATTTTAACTTTAGGAGGAATTATAGATTTTCGTAAGTTCTTACAAGTCCTATTCACATCATTTTCTAATATTTTTCTATAAATATATTTAACAGTGTAAACCATGGAAAGCCCACTTTTATTCAACATCCATAATGGTTCATTTCTTCCCTCACCCAAAGGACAAGTCATCAGCTGTCTTTCAATATCTTGAATATTGTTCTTGACCAACTTTCTTCCCCAGCCTCAACCAAAAACAATTCTTCTTATACACATTGTAGAAAAACAAGGAAGTTTTTCTTTAAACACTGGGTTGTGCACCAAGCATCATCTCAAAAACTTGTTTGTTCTCCACTACCAACTCTCATATTTCTATTCTCTTTGTAAATCTCTTTAATTTTAATCAAAATTTCCCAATAAGAAGAATCACTTTGCTTATGCATTGCAAAAGCTATTGGTTTATTATGCACATATTTAGCATTTACAATGTATTGGCAAAGCCCTTTCCCATATTCGAATTTCCACCACCACTTACACAAGTATTCATTTTCCTAGAATTTTTGTTCTCGGGCCCCCTTTACTTTTTGGCTTTAAAGATAAATTTCCATTTCATAAATTTATATTTTCTTACTGTACTATCACCTTGCTAGAAAAACATACTCTAAAAAGAAACCAACTTCTCTAGAGTAGTCTCACATAACCTATATGAAGACATAGGATAACTGACAATCTTATTAGGAGAAGCATCGATCAACACTTCTCTCCATTCAAATGACATTGATCCTCCTTGCCAACAAGGAGTTGTTTCCTATATTTTGCTACGTGTTAGATTTCATGTATAGAAAGCATGGTCAAATTTCATAGCTAGCACTTTGGAGAAAAAATTAAGTAGAACATTTATTGAACCTTTAAGTAGTACGTTTAAAAGAAAAATGGGCTTAAATTATTTAAAAGACAAATGGGCTTAAATTGTTGACTTTATCTATCCTTGGTTTTTTAGGGATCAAAGTAATCACTCCAAAATTAAATCTAGTAAAATCAAGCTTTCTATTAGAAAACTCCCCAAAAAGCATCTCCAAATCACTTTTAATTATCAACCAATATTACCGATGTAGTTCTACTGGCCACCCATTTGAACTAGCAACCTTTTTTCATTTGTATGAAAATTCTTCCTCACTAAATCTTCACATATCCCTATTAACTTCACCCTTGACTCTTTCCTCTCTAGGCCATAGAGATTGATCTAAGTAAAAGGAGTTGTTATTGGCATTTCAAAAACAACTATTTATAATATAAGGTTGCATGTTCTAAAATTTCTACTACAAATTTGATCTCTATGTTTCCATCCATCATCCTGAGAAGAGTATTTTCTTTTCTTACCATTAGCTACTCTACGAAAGGATTTAGTGTTATTATCCCCTTTTAGCAATATATATCCACTCAATCTGCTAAACCAATAAGATATAAATCTAACAATTCTTTATACAACTTAGCCCTAAGAGCTAATTGAACTGCATATAAGACCTAAATTTCCTCTAAGATCTCCAAATCTTGAAGGAGAACTAAAATTCTTTCTTTATTTTTAACGTATCACCTGTCAAATTAACCCCCAACCTTTAAGGAATTTTTTTAACATTTTCCATTCTCAAGAAAAAGAAGTTTAATGCATGTTTTCCTGTGACTAGTTCTTTCCAAGCTTGCTCTACTTGCAAAACATGTTGTTTCAACCAAAGCAGCTCAAACCTAAAATATCTATTAAGTTCAAAATGTTCATTATTAAGAATAATAATCAAAGGGTTGTGATCAAAATTGTGCCCAGGAATCTTTTGAACCAAAGCGAGGGAAAAAATAACTACCCGCTCCTTAGTCACCAAGACCCTATCTATATCTTCCAAAGCAGGACCCTTATGGTTATGTTTCTAAGTAAATATTTCTCCATTCATTACTATCTCTCTTAATTCGTACAGATTAATAACTGAATTAAACATGCCATTAAACCCAGAGGAAAATATTAACAAATTAAGATCTCCTCCCACTAAGATAGGGATAGATTGATCAGAACAAATAACGGCTAGCTCAGTTAAAAACTTATATTTATCTTGTTCATGTGTTATCCCATAAATAATGGCTAGAGCCCACTGATAGTTTACCTTTTGTTCAACTACCTAGCTTTCAAAAAGAGCTTACCAGACAAAATTAGTTATATCAAATCTATCCAGATTGAAACACCCAAAGATCCCTCCATATTTACCATTAGAAGGAACCCAAGTGCATTTAAAATTTCCAAAACTACCCAATTTTATCAAAAAGCTATCTGAAAATTTTGTCATCACGGTTTCTTGTATACCAATAAAATCCACACCATATTCCTGAACTATATCTTTGATAGATCCTAACATGCCTTTCTTCTAAACACACCTACTATTCCATAAACAAGTTGACAAGATAAATTATTTTATGGTTTTCCGCCCGACTTCTAGTTGTACCAATCTATGAATTACCCTTAGAACTTGAAGTCTCAATAGCACCCAGTTGTTGTTTTTGTAACTAAAGAGTCACCTTTCTCCCTCTTTTCTTATTCACAATAGTAGTAAAACCATCATCTTTTGAATTTTTCCATTCCAAATAAACAATATCAGGAGCCATCTCAGCTTCTTCATTTTTTAAGATTCATAACATTTTCTTTATTTTTATTATCAATAGCTTGTATAACTTTCTATAAATATTTCATTAAAGCAGTTTTATAGAAATCCTTGTCATTAATCAAACTCCCATTTATAAATCCTTATTAACCACGTCATCATCTTGTCAAGAAGAAAAGAAGAATGATGTTTTTAAAGGATTACCTTCTAGATTCCTCTTACTTTTTCTCTCCTTTGCAATTTCTTCAAGTTTGCCTTGCCTCCCTTGAACCCCATGATATTTCATTATGTGTTCCTTCTCTTTCATCTTCATTTATTTGTCATCAACTTTATGCTCCTCTTTCTTCATCTGATCCTCGAAATGTGAAGACGACATGAGAGCTTTACTTTCATCCTTACTCATAACTTTCTCTTCATCATCAGAAATTTAGAAAGTTCCCAAAAGATTCTGGATAATGTTTTTAGGGAATTCTCTTTATCAATCATAGCATGCATAATAATTGTATTATTGACATAATATGCTTTCACTAACATCCCAGGCACCCAAAACTCATGAGTATGGTCCACAATTGAAAATTGACTTGCCCTTGCTTTGGCTGCATGAGAATGTTATCAATCCCCACTAAAGGAACTTGATTCCTAGAATTGGAAAGGAAACAATATTTTTTAGTTTTTCCTTCTAATTGCTTCATCTCTGACGTGACTCACAATCCGCATACTTTGAACATTAATATTCCACCCAGTCTGCTTGTTTGCTCTAATCATCTTCCCCATTAGCCTCATCTCTTCCCTCTAAATGAATCTATTATGTACCCATAATAGTGTCCCCATTGTGATCCACCACCTTTGTCCCAACTGACACACAATTTATTAACAGGTCATTCGCATAATATTTTCATTCTTATATGACTTTTGAGCATCTCCCATAAACTTAGATGGAGCATATCCTGGAGCATTTCCATATTTTCCCACACCTTTCTTAAATTGTCCAGTGAACTGATCAAAATTATTGTCTATTCCTTTCCCCTTAGAACCAACATCATATTTATCTCCTTTGGTCACCTTGTTATTATTTTCCTCAACATCAACTACATACTTTTTTTTAAATACAAGGCATGCATACAATTTCCTAGCACCCATGGTGCTACTGGGGGAACGTATTCAACATCCAACAACATTATATTTGCTCTAACATGCTCATGCTTGTCAATATTATCATCATCAATCTCTTGAGTGACTCCCACTAAATACCCCACATAAGCCACAACCTCCATGGAATCCCTCTGATTTGGAACCACTCACAGGGCAACACCCTTTTGGATCATGCAGAAGGTTTCCGATGTTCCACTTTAACTATCACATTATCCACGGTGCTTAAAGGAAACCCTTTCTGAAATGAGAAATTTCATCAATCTTCCTTAGGCTTTGAAACCTCATAATGAACCGATTCTCCCTCTGTGCCCTAGCATTCCAACCCTGTTTAGGTATAGTGCCTATCCAAGCAATTCACTCTCTTTTTGCTTAGATGACACCTTCCTTTCAATCACAGTAATAGTTGCCAAATTATGCTTCTCTTTCTACTATAAATCAACATCCTCAGCATCTAACTAAAATACCCATTGTCCCTCTTTTAAATTATAGATCCCACGGACTAAACAATGAATTTTGACGGTTTACGCATACTACACTTCTTTTTAAAATGCTTAATTAACACACATTTTTCACAATTTGTTTGAACCTCACAGTCTACTAACTTGTGATCAGGTTGACCACACATCTATAGCATTTTTGAGAACTTACATCATCAACTTCCAATTTCTCTCTAGGCTTTGTTGTCTTTGGAGGTTATATTCTCTTCCAGGTAACATTCACCTGTGGAGGGCGACCATCACTGCCACCTCCATTGGTTATTGGCCCATTATGCAAATTGATCCAAACTCTGCCTTTGAACATAGTGGCATTGCCCTTGTGTTGGCGGAAATTGTTCCTTCCTTTGTTTCTCCATTCCCCGCACGGATACTCCACCCCTAGCTAGCCTTCCTCTATGACGAAAACCAGCAAATCTGTCACCCCCAAAGCCTCCTCCTTTTCTTGGAAACATCGCCCCCTCTCTATTTGAGCAACACTACATGAATCTAGTCTTCCACCGCCACTCCCCACTAAGGAAGACCAACTTGAAATCCTAATCGAAACGGAATTGCACGAGCCAGCCGATGTTGTCCCTGTCCATATATGTCCTAAACGGGCTTTTAACATTGTTGGGCCAAATGGGCCTCCTTCACCTACAATCGAATTCTCTTCATCTTCTCCATTGTTTCCTTCTTCCTCAACTCCCAATTTCCTATCATCTAAGAAGATCCTAACTGAACTTCTGAAACCAACTTCCCACATTTTCATCTCCCTTTTTTTGATCATCATTGTTTCTCAATTCCCCAATGTTGAAACACCATGCTCATTCCCTTTTGTCCCACTACCACTTCGCATGACCAATTTGGGATTAATATTGTTTTTGCTCCCAGAATCACCTAGATTCCGAGCTAAACTTTCATTTTTCCTGTTATAAAATTTATTATTTTGAATCAATCTCCTACCCACCACAATCGTGCAACAAGTAAATTCGAAGATAGAACCCTCTGAAACATCAACCGGAAAGTCTATCTGCTTCAAATCAAATCGTATTCCCATGATCATCCTGCAGAACAAACTTCCCATGAGAACCTAACAAAAGGCACCCTCTACGCTTGAACACTTATTTACTAAAATTTGTAGCATATGTCGTCTCTCATCTTCCCGAATCATCTCTAAGAGCTTCTCTACGATCTCCCACAACTACTTGATACATCGACATAAAAATCGCTCTTAATTCAACTTTCATCTGTGGCTCGAAACTTAGCAAATCAATGATAATATCCTCCTCGTCCAACAAAAAATATTCGCTAAGGCAGTACTGTGCACAACAAAAATCTCTCGGCAGTTTTGCTCACAGGTGCTAGCTTAATATTTTACAGATGGTGTTCATACAATATAAAACACCGTCTAGAAAAATCCTCCAGAATGTCTGTAGAAATACAGATATGCTCTTCCATTAATTTGGAGTCTATATTTGGACTTACCTCAAGGTATCATGTGAAGCACCTCTGAATCATTGGCAGTTCAGAATAGCCACCGCACTGTCCAGCTGTGAAGGCAGCGCCAGACCGCCGCCCAGTCATATCCTCCGTGGAATATGACAAAACCTAAACTCTGAACTGGAGACATTGCTAGCGATTACCAGGCCAGGACATGCCCTAGCTCCCATGAAGCTACAGCTGTGAAAAGCCTTACAACAATGGTGCTCGCAACACGACTCAGCGAAGTGCTGGGGAAGTGGGGTCGGCAGCAGTTTGGGTTGGCTCACATTGATTCTGGAACTAAAACTGAAACAAGAGGAGTTGCTTTGACGTGGCACGTCCGATGCTCATCGCGCAGAGACGTTATGCACAAATGTGCGACCTTTTACTCTACTAATCTTGCTTTGAACACAGATAGATTACTATGAAATTACGAACAAAGAAATAAAGCAATTTACTAAGATGTACAATCTCTGGAGATGGAAGGAGAAAATGATCATTTGGGGCAATATACAGTGGCCAAGCCTTGGTGCACGGTGAGCTGAAGAGAAGGGCCATAAGCCATCAAATCTTGATGCTGGTTTCTGCCATACGTTGCTTCTCCTCTGGCAATCACCTCGCCGTCCACGTCTATGATGCCACCCCTTCTGGGATTCTCCACAAGCTGTCCTGGTGATAACCGAAAGGATTTCACCTGCAAAAGGAGAATTAACGATGTTTTCTTCTTCAGAAAAACTACTTTACAGAAGGACATACACTATTCTGAATCATTGTAAGTTCATCGGGTTGCATCCATAATTGGCTAACGTTCTTTTGCTGACCGAGGGAAAAAACTAACCTTGAGATATGTAACATATGGCGACTTCACATAGCTCCCATCGCTCATCTTCAGCAGCAGGGCTACAAGATCAGCCTTTGGGCAATCTCTGATCAAGACCGCATCCATATAGCCATCTGAGAACTGCATCACACCCACATCGTGCATTTTCGCAAGAGTCAAGCAAGGTACACTAGCACTCAACAGACAGATGTTTTAGAAGAAAATATAGCCGGATGCAGTTATCATTCGAAAAAAATTACCTTGGCTTCAGGAGCTGCCATGACAGTCTCCGCAGCCCATGGTACGTTGTTGATGCACACAGCCACAAAGGGGCCATCCATGGATCTCCAGTCTGAACCTTGAAAATCAGCTGGAGGACCTTGATAAGAACACACCCGAGACTCCCCATTCTGCTCCAGAGGTTCCACGATCGAACTCCCGATTTGCTTGACAGCCTCCCCGTACGCCTCGTAGCCCGAGGCAGGCACGAAATGGATGCTTCCACGGTATCGTCGCAGGTTCATTATGCGAACAAGAGCCTGAAATAAATCGAGAAGAACTCGTTACAATGGGAGGCAAGATTCCACGATGGTTTGAAGTTACTGAAGATATAATAAGAACACACACATAGAAGTCGAAGCGCGCGCTCCCCATCCACCTGTATTTCTCCGACTCGATGTCGATATCGGCCACCAGACCTGAATTTATCCGAAAGAGTCAGATCCAGCAAGCACGGTTGTTCCATTGCTGGACTAGACTTTGTTGTTTTCGTAGTTGCATACATACCCCAGGTAACCGACAGCACGCTGAAAATTCTCTTCTCCCCTTGCACTATTGTGCAGACATCCAAGGCCTGCTTGTGACCTCTGATAATGGCGAATAAAGCGTCTGAGATTGAGCACGTCTCGCTTGCAGCGTGCAGAAGTGATTTGGCCATGCCATTCCCTGTGCCTGCACAGATTTGCAAGCCCAGATATCTGTCTGAGTGTTTCCAAGATCATCTTCTGTACCTGTGTCTTCCCTACAAGATGAATTGTTCATACCAGCTGGAACTATCCCGATCGGCATTTTTATTGCTTCCTCCCAGTCCGTTCGGTGTAGAATTCCGTTCACTACCTGTTGCCATGCCAGAGAAGGACGGTATGAGAAACAAGTTACTAGAACCTCGAGAATATCCACAAGCAGCGGGTAGTTTCAGCAACCTCGACGAGGACACCGTCGCCGCTGACGCAGACGATCCCGTCGTATCTGGCCAGGTCAAGGGAAGATGCCACCTCCCGAGCGTGCCCTCGGTACTGGGTCTCTACAACGAGAAAACACGACCCGAACGGATCAATATAACTGCAACGACCAAGATTTTAGGGTGTGTGGGTGGGTGGGGGAGGGAAACCTTGCATTGTGATTTCGACGCCGGCAGCTTGGAGCATGGGCTTGATCTCTGCATCGTAGATCTTGTTCGCGCATCTCTTTCCTCCGAATGGGTTGACGAGGACGAACAATCTCTTCGGCCGGCCTATCACATGTTCATGATAAGAATTATTTAGGTTGTCGTTGAGCTAAACAGCTGATGGAAACAGAGGCTGAGAAACAGAGGAGGAACAGCGCGTTCCCATCGAGGTTGAAGCACCAATCTCCGTCGGGGAATATCTGGACTTTTCGCGCACAGGTGGTCATGATCAGGACGGCGGAGGCGCCAAAGAGACACGTACCGAACGAGTCCAGGCAGCGCCGTAGGCTGTCGCCCCACACCGCTGCCGCGGCTTCGCCGTCAGCCATCTCGAACACGTAGTCTCTCCTCCTCCTCCGCCTCTTCCCTCCGGCCTTACCGGCGGCGCAGCACAGTTTGGCTGCCGCGGCGCCGTCCGCCACGAATGCCCTGACGACGACCTCCTTCCCGTTCGCCTCGACGCCAAGCACGTCGCCTTCAAGTGAGAGACTCCTGTCTGCCCCGGCGCCAGCGCTGTAGCGCCACCGGAGCTCCAGGTGGCTGCCGGTGCAGAGCGTCGCCTCGGCAGGCGCGCCGTTCACGCGGACCATCGAGGCGGCGGCGGTGGCGTGGCGGTCTTCCATGGCGTGGTCGGAGAGAGAGAAAAGGTGCGGGATTGGAGAGGCGAAGGTTTTGGCACTTGGGAACGGAGCTTGCAGCAGCGCGGATGGATGCGCCGGTGGATCGACGCTCGGCACGACTGGAAACAAAAGCGATGGATCATGGATGGGTAAAAATACAATAGTTTTTCGGCGTGCCGTCCATGGATACTGTATCAGGCTATCAGATCTGCAAAGCTACTGCTGTTCGATCTTATCTTATACTAAAAGAGTAGATAAAACAAAAAACTACGCCGTTGCCGGGGATCGAACCCGGGTCACCCGCGTGACAGGCGGGAATACTTACCACTATACTACAACGACTTGGTTGTTTAAAGGCTAAATATAAATCTTGTAATTCACGAATGGCAGAAACCAAATTGATACCAAGAGCAGAAAGCAAGGACTAAGTAGTCCAGTGCAGATAAAAGGAATTACCAGCTCGGTGGCAATGCTAGTACCCTCTTTTCCAAATTAAATTTTATAAAAGGAACGCATATAGTTTTTATCAAAGTTAATAAATTTAAATTTTGACCAACTATATAAAAAAACATTAACATCTACAATATCTAATGCACACCATATGAAGATCTATTTCATAATAGTTCTAACAATACTGATTAGGGATTATAAATCTCATCACATTTTTCTATATAGTTGGTCAAATTTTAAAAAGTTTGACTTTCACTATAAACTATACGCATCCTAATTTGAAATGGAGAGAGTAGTATGAGAATTTACTGCTAGATCGTACGCCTCTCAGACCACAGTATATTAAGATATGAGAGCCTTCTGAAGTTCTGCATACACTAAGGAACTATGTATGTGGAGAATCTCAGCATGCATACAAGATAACATATTTCTATGCAAAGCCAAAATTAGCACATCAAGTTTTCTTCGAGCAAACGGCAAAGGCTTACCTTTTCGCACCCACTCAGATTCCCACCCACCATGTTCCTCATCAATCAGGCAACTCAAAGTGGCACCATCCGGGACAGGAGTGGGAGTTTTAAGATGTAGTGGTGGTACGCCAGGGATCCAGTGATCTGCAAGCAAGCTTGTACTCATGCCATTGTCGATCCCCCAACGGACACCCTCCTTCACCAGGTCCGTGCCAAATAAAATGATTCTCCACGTAAAAGAAGAAGCTCTAGGATGAGGGGCATTCCAAAAGTTGCAGTTTGGGAAATAGCGACCTTTAAGCACACGAGCGCATAGAGAGGTAGGATCAGTGAGTAGACACCAGGCTTGGTGCCCCAACATTGCTTGATTGAAGGTGACAAAGTCTCAAAAACCTAGCCCACCAAGAGACTTAGGCACTGAAATCCACTCCCAAGACCGCCAATGCATCTTATTCCTACCATCTTTTGTACCCCACCATTGATCTACAACAGGTCGTCTCATCGAGTCATAAGTAGCCACTGGGACCTGGAAGCATCTCAATGTAAGCGGGGAGAGCCTGGATCACCGACTTCAAAACGTTTATGAAAGGGCATGTATACCCCCATGTGTGGTTTTGATAATTAATGATAATCTCTATGGACTAATGTGTGAATTGAGTTTCACTTGTAGGTTTTGTCCATTGGCATCGCTTGGGCCATGTGTTGATTTCAAGGTTGAAAATTTAAGAAGAAGAAATGTCCAAGGGCTTTGTGCCTATTGGAATCATGAAGAAGAATAAGAAGATGTGTCTTGAAAAAGAAGATAAAGTTCCTCATGGCTATCTTCAAGACATCATCAAGAAATGAAGTGCAAGCTCAAGATACGCCATCTCTAGAAGATCACGTGCTTGAAGCTTACCATCCTCGGTGATCATGGAATGATTAAAACAAGTTCAAATAAGAGGCTTCCCCATAGAGTATGAGGGAGCAGTTCACAAGTCTACGTCAAGCAAAGCACGAGCAAGAGCAATCAAGAAAGATGTTCCATCTTGAGTAAGACAAGATCGCATACATCAAGCTCAAATGGAATGCTCGAGGCGAAGGTATGATATTGATAGGTTTTTTTTACCGGTCTCTTGTAGTGTTGGGAGACTAGGTTTAGGATATATAGTCGTACTATTAAGAGGGGCTCTCGAGTGAGTAGCTTGTTTGTTTTCTTTGGTGAGAGCTCAAACCTTTGCATTCATAGCATCATGTTTCTTGGTTGTTTTTTTGGATCTTGTCCATGTGAAGATCTAGAGCTTGTGGTTATCTTCATAACAAGCTCTAGTTCATCAAAAACGGATATCCCTTAAATATCTTATTGCGCTTTTGATCTTGCAGGTTTTTCGGCTCCATACCTTGGGAGATGTATCACATATATATTTATGATATTTTGTTGGATTTTACACGTTGTTATCTTTCCAATAAAATTGGTTTCATCTTATTTGGAGTTCGAATGCAAAATTTATGGAAGTTTTGGTTCTGGAGTTTCCCTGACCGGAACTGCAACTGCTTCACCGGAAGTACCGCTAGGCCACTTTTGGCGCCAATAGTACCGGTTGAAATACCGGTCTAGTTCTGGTGAGCATGGGAATACCCCCAGCACCCGTTCTGTTTTTTATGCATATTTACCGGAACTTGGGCCGGTAGTTGAAAGGTAGAACCGCTCGGGCATATTTTGCCACCGGTACTACCGGCTCACTTCCGCTCAGCCCTGTGCACCCGCAGTAAGCTTTATGTTTGATCGCTTCTATTTGTCGGTACTTGGCCGGTAGTGGACCGGTAGTACCAGCCAGAAGTTCCAGCCCGAGTCGGGCGGAACTTTCGGACTATACAACTAGGTCTTTTCAATAGTTTTTGAGTCGTTGGAACCGGGCTGGCCGAAAATTCCGGTGGCTCATCGGTACTACCGGCCATGCGCGATTTGACCCAAACAGTCAGATCTGGGAGCCCTTTAAATGGGGCTCCTCTTCCCCTTCATGGGCACAAGTTCTTTTGGTCCATTTTTTCTATCTCTCTCCTCCGTTGTTGGCCTTGAAGAGCTTGCCCTCTCTCCTTCCCCCTCCTATGATTCTTGCATCTTTTTTAGGGATTTGAGAGAGAAGATCTAGATCTACAACCCCACCAAACCAAATCCCTTCTAAAAGATCACGGATGCTACCTAGAGGGGGTGAATAGGCGGTTAAATCTTTTACGAGATGGGCTTAACAATGGCGGAATAAAACTACCGTTTTATTTTGTCAAGCACAAAGCCTATAAAAATACTAAGGTTCACATATATGCATCGAAAACTTATTCTAAGCAAGACAAGCAACAAAGTGATAGCAAGATAGAGTACTTCAAGCACGAAGGCTATGACAATGTAAAGTGCATAAGTAAAGATATCAGGTATAGACATAATCGAGGCACGCGGGGACGAATCAAATAGATGCAAGAATCATTGGAGGGGGGAAATAAATCAAGCTCAAGAGGGGTCAAGGCAATGGGAAAAAGCATGCGGAAAAGAGGAGGAAAAGGCACTAATAAAGAGAGAGAGATGCTTATAAAGGGGCCCAAAATGAACCTATCCATTGGGGCCAAAATTGGACATGGGCCGGTAGTACCGCCGTGGGCCGGTACTACCGCCTGAGAGCAAGCAGCGCACAGCCCAAGCGCGGGCGAGCGAGCGACGAGGGAACAACGAGTGAGCGAGCGCAGGGGGCGAGGGAAGGGATCAGGGCAGCGCGAACGAGCGGGGGCAAGCGTGGGAGCGCGCGGGCAAGTGCACGTGCAAGCATCAAATGGGAGCGAGTGGCGGCGGCAGAAGCATGAAAGGCAGCTGGGCCGGCCCGGTAGTACCGGCCTAGTCGGCGGTACTGCCGCCTAGGCTTGGGCCGGTAGTACCGGCAAGCACTGTCGGGTGAGGCAGAGAGCTGAGGAGCGCTCAAGTGTGGTCGATAGTGCCAGCGGTAGTATCGCTCGGCCCAAAAGCAGAAACCATTTTTCTTTTTCTTTTAAAACAAAAACATGCAAACTTCAAAATGCAATAACTTGAGTTTAGAAACTCCGATCGACCCAAAACCAATTTTGTTGGAAAGAGGACAACAAGAGATACCTCCCTTGGTGAGAAACCGAAAAAACTCCAAGATCAAAAACACAAACAGATATAATGGGGAAATCCGTTTTGATGAACTAGAGCTTGCTATGAAGATTACCACAAGCTCTAGAGCCTCATAAGGATAAGATCCAAATAACAACCAAGAAAGATGATGCTAAGTATGTAATGGTTTGAGAACACTCCAAAAGATATAATTGAGCTACTTGAGAGCCCCTCTTGATAGTACGGTTATCTATCCTAAACCCGGTCTCCCAACTACCAGCATGAGACTGGCAAAAGGGAAAACCTATCAAGCTTATAACCTTGCCTTGAGCAATCCACTTGAGCTAGATGAGGCAATCTTGTCCTCCTCGTGATTGAACACCTTTATTGATCGCTCTTGCACGCACTCGCTTGATGAAGACTTGCAACTAGCTCCCTATACACCATGGGGAAACCTCTTCTTAGACCTTGTCTTCATCGAACCATGGTCACCGAGCATGGCAAGCATCAAACATGAGATCTTCTAGATTTGGTGCATTTTGAGCTTGCACACCATTTCTTCTAACTTCATATGATTTCAAAAGGCCCAAGGCCCTTGGACAATGCTTCTTATTCTTCATTTCTTCCACCTTGAATCCAACACATGGTCCAAGCGAAGCCAATGGACAAATCTTACAAGTGCAACTCAATGCAAACATTAGTCCGTAGAGATTGTCATTAATTACCAAAACCATACATGGGGGCCCACATGCTCTTTCACCTTATTTGTGAAGAAATCCTTGGGATCTAGATCTTGGAGAGTTTTGTGTTCTCCTCTTGTGTTCTTCCTCTCTTATTCTCCTAATAGCTTTTGTAGCTTTGGTGGAATTTGAGAGTGAAGGACTTGACTCTTGCATTTGGTGCATAGGTTTGAGTTCTCCTTGGAGATTCAGCGAGTTCAAGCTCTTGGGCTTGTTTCTCTTGGGTTCTTGGAACCCTAGAAGGTTGTGTGGAGTAGTAGTGAGTTCTTGGGGCCTACAATTAAGTTGTGGATATTCCTCAAGCTTGTGGCCTTTTTTGGAATTGTTCTTGGGGCCTCCAATTGAGTTGTGGAGATTACCAAAGCTTGAGGCCTATTGTGGCATTGTTCTTGGGAGCCTCTAATCAAGTTGTGGAGATTTCCCCAAGCCTTGTACGGGTTCGGTGACCTCCCTCAAGTGTCCCATAGTGCATCATGAGTAGGCCTTTGTGTCGAGCTCAGGAGAGAACAGGGTGAGCTTGTTATGGCGTCGTTGAGTTGCGTGCCTTTGCATCTTGAGGTGAGTCATTGTGTGGCATTGGGTGAGCATCGAGCCACCACACCTCACGGTGAGCCATTTGTGGTGTTCGGAGAGCATTGCACCATCACACATCTCTAGTAGAGATGTAGCTTCTTTGGATGTAAACTTCAGGATTAAAATCATCGTCTCTGCATCCATCGGTTATCTGTCAACCGAGCCCTTTACTTATGAAATTTACATTGTGATAGCCATCGTGCTTGAAGTATTTCATCTTGTTATCACCTTGTTGCTTGTCTTGCTTAGCATAGGTTGTTGGTGCACTTAGTTGAACCTAGTGGATATAGGTTTTGGCTTGCTAAATTAAAGGCTAGTTTTATTCCGCATTTATTAGAGCCTAAATCATAATAGTTTTAAAACTCTTATTCACCCCCTCTAGGCGACATCCATTTCCCTTTCAATTTCACTGCTAGCTCGAGATAGAGGATGATCCGAGATACCATTCATCCGCTTCCACATCCTTTCATGCAAGAAATTAAAGGATCCAGTTGGAGATTGGCCTACCACAGTAGGCATACCCAGATATGTTTCTTGGAGAGCCTCATTATGCACTCCAATCTGACCCATCACCACATTCTTCACCTCGTCACAATAGTGAGGTCCAAAGAAAGTACTAGACTTTTCCCGGTTGATTTTTTCCCAGATCCATCACAGTAAGTCTGCAACATATCACTCAGTGCTGCCACACTTCCCGGATCACATTGAGCAAAGAAAATACTATCATCCACAAACATATATGTGAAATCAGGGGACCCTGACATACGTTCTGAATGCCTTTAAACTCTCCCATCTCTTCCTTCAATTTCAGCCCAGACGATAATCCTTGAGTGCAAAGAAAAAATAGGTATGGACTAATGGGATATCCCTGCTATATGCCTCTGATTGGAATCACTTCGTTAACACTTAGTTGGTTTCTCGAATTGGTATAGTAATGGTTGTAGGGTTTCGGAGCAGAAAACAAAAAAATTCTAACTACGCGAACACTAATATCATGATCTATACTATGCAGACATAAGTAACAGAAAAGAAAGACGGTATTCATACCCTTGAAGACCGAGGAACGCCTTACGCGGAAAGGCGTATGTTGATGAAGACGATCAGCTCCAAGCACCCCAAGTGTGGTGCCTCTGAAGTACTACACACGTTCGGTGTAGGCGGCGTATCGCGAGCTCCGATCTAGCCGAGTAGGAGAAGAGGAAGATGGCATACCAAAGATCACACGACGGTAGTGTGAAAGTGGAGAACTCAAAAACCCTTGAGGTCCTCTCCAATATTACGGAGAAATCCTCAAAGGAAATGAGAGAGAAAAGAGAGAATGGATGATTCCAAGGGGGTGACCTCCTATATATAGTGGGCGGGGAGGGGCACCACCCAAGGGGTTGGCGGTGTGGGACTAAACCCCCCAGCCACCAACCACCAAGGGGGAGTGATACGTTGATAACGTATCTATAATTTTTGATGTTCTATGCTTGTTTTATATTTACTTTCTTATGTTTTGTCCACACTTTGGAGTATTTTTACACATTTTGTGGAACTAACCTATTAACAAGATGCCACAGTGCCAGTTGCCTGTTTTCTGCTGTTTTTAGTTCCAAAAAAGCCAGAAAATGAATATTCTCAGAATTGGATGGGACAAAAGCCAAAGTCAATATTTCACTGAGGGGAACACGGAGCCAGAAGACGAGACGGAGAGGGGCCAGGGGCTGGCCACACCATGTGGTGGCGCGGGTCCCCCTGGCCGCGCCACCAGGTGGTGTAGGCCCCTGGTCCACCCTCTGACATCGCCCTTCGCCTATAAGAAGCCTCCCGATGAGAAAACCCTAAATCATCCAGCCTCCAGCCACGAAAAGTTCCACAGCGCCGCCGCCACCGAAGGGGAGATTCGAGGGACAGAAAGTCTCTGTTCCGGCACCCTGCCGGGACAGGGAATTGCCCTCGGATCCATCTCCATCGATCTCCACCACGATCTCCATCATCGTTGTTGATTCCCATGATGATGAGGGAGTAGTTCTTCCTCAAGGCTAAGGGTTCTACCGGTAGCTATGTGTTCATCTCGAGGAAATGACAAAAAAACCACCACATTTGGGGCAACGGTGTCACATGACCACCAAGTGGAGGCTAAGAGACACATAACCACCACCTCAGGGGCAGGTGCTCGACAGAGAGCACTGATAGCACGATTTGCTCGGTTTAATGGGTTTTTCGACAGGTGGGGCCCATAGTCAGGTCCGACATGGCGTTGTCCTGACGGAGGGCATGGACAGCCGTTAGGTTTGCGGCTGTTGCTTATTAAGCACCCGTTCGAGCCAGCACCATCGCCCTCCCCTCCCCTGCCCCTGCCCCTTCTCCACCCTGCTTGTCGCATGCCGCCGCACCGCCATAGAGCTCAGCCGCCGCACCACCGAAATGGTTTCCTGGGGCGACGACTAGGAATCTTCCGACGATGTGAGATCCCTTGGCACCGAGGTTAGTCTTCCCCTCTGCATTCTCATATATCTAGGGTTAGGGTTCATATGAAATTTGGGAATTTGGGTTTGAGCTCGATTTTAGGCTATTTAATTAGTACATTTGGCTTCTTAGGGTCCCAATAGCATGTATGACTCAGATTACAATGGAAGAGCTGATGATGGAGAAACCCTATCCTTTGCAAATGTAATTGTGTGGCTATGAAACATGTTACTTTCGAAGGATGCTGGACTGGCAGGAGGTTCTTGGCATGTGCAGGGGAGGTCTGTTCTACTAAATTTCGATTAAATGCAATATTTTGTGATAGTGTTCTTACTAAATGTTCTTTGTTATGTCATTTATGTTTTAGGAAGGATAAACATGTTACTTTATCCACTGGGTGGATAATGTCTGGCCTGAATCCCTTTGCAAAAGCCTGGCAAAGCTATAGGACATGTATTCTACATGCAAGGATGGTAGGGTTAATGATGCCCTGAAAGCTTATGATACTAGGATGGAGGCTGAGGATGAGATTGCGAAGCTTAAGCTTGCCCTGAAGATTGCAGAAGATAATCTGAAGCAAGTGGTGGAAGAGAAGCAGCTTACACTAGCTTTGAAGGCCAAAGCTGAACAAGATTTGCTTGATGCCATGGAAGAACTAGAGCAAAAGAAGAAAGTTGATGCCTCAACTTCTAACATGCACAAGTGTTTGAGGTTGAATGCAGAGAAGCAGAGGGACATGTTGAATGAAGATAAGAGAAATCTAGAACACAACATTGCAGAACTGATGAAGCAGAAAGAAGGGGCTAGATCAAAGCTTAGGAAGATCAAACAAATCTGTGATGAGTAGTGGGCATGAATGTACTGTAATATTTAGTTTTCACTTGTATTGTTGAACTATTTAGTAATATGTGAGTTGAATTAGTAGACTGGTTTAGTTGGTGAACTATGAATCTGTGAGTGCAATAATTTGTTGGTGAATTATGTATTATGACTGATGTGTTTATCACTTGGTCCAGATCATTGTTTATTGTGAGTTGGCTCATTGTTTTACAAGGTTTTAACAAATTTTGATAGAAAGATGGCATCTGTTTCATACATTACCTGGTTTTTACCAGGTTTTGACAAAAGAGCAAATATTACAGCAAAAGAGCAAATTAATAGTAGATTTTGACAGAAACATAGCATATGTTTCACACATCACCAGGTTTTACATTGTTTTTCAGACATCAACATACCACAAAATAAGAGGTTCTAGTACATAGCAGAACACAAAATAAGGGGTTTTGGTACATTTCTTTGCTCAGTTTAGCTCACAGAACATCTGAATTTGCTGAAGAAGGACCAACATAGGATTTTCCAAGAGGGCCAACACCTGGATCTCTACCAGCACTTGCATTTGCCCCAGCTGTGAAGTATGAAAACACACCCCTGCCTTCAGTGGAAGGAGGCCTTTCTACAAATGATCTTGGAGCATCAGAAGATCTTGGTTCAACTGCTCTTGGAGGCCTTGGTGCAGCTGCTCTTGGAGCAGTAGAACCTGGACCAGCAGTAGTATATGATGTAGTAGTAGATGATGGAGCATCAGACATGCTTCTACTAGCCTGCAACATTTCATTGCAAATAGACATAAGTAAATTGTAGTAATAGTAGTTGTTGTGAGAAAATAAAGCATTACCTTGTGGTTATTTTTTCTAATGGCAAGGTCGAGCCTCAATTGTTGTGAGCAACTTGTGTACTTATGTCCTTGCAACTTGCAATTGCTACATGTTATGGTAGCCATCCTAGAGGTATCCTTAGGCTTGGGCACTTCATATTTTCCCTTCCTTCTCTTCTCTTGCCTTCTACCCAACATGTGGTCTTTAAATTTTGGTGGCATTATATCTGGAGTGCTGTTTTTGTCCAACCATGTTGTGCTGGCATGGGATAGAATATTGGCTTGTAGCTAGCCAAATACATGGGCTTTTTGAAGATATTTGAGACAAAATCTTCATGCATGCCAGCTTTATATACAGCACTAACTGCATGATTGCAAGGCAGTCCTGAGAGGTCCCATTTCCTACAAGAACAACTCATCTTCTCCAAGTTTACCTCTTCAGTATGGTTGCCACTTTGTACCTGCCATAGGCCAATATCTGACCTCCTTGGGACACAATTCCTTGAGTACTTCTTCATGAGCTCTAGCTTTTCTATGTAATGTGGAGTTATATCCCATCTAGCCATTCTTCCTCCATCTCTCTAGCAATCAAACCTCATTATTTGCCTGTCATATATGCTAACTAGCATAGTTATAATGGGTTTGTTTCTAACATCAAGTATGTACCTATTGAACACCTCACTCAAATTTTTGACAACCAAATCTGTTTTGCAATTTGTGTCCATGGCCCACCTAGCCCATGAGTGCACTGGTATCTTGGATAACCACACCCAAGCTGGCTCAGATTGTTTCTTTAATTCTTCCATTGCAACATCAAAACCATGTTTTGTGTAGGAGTATGCTGCATTGTCCATACATTTCTTCAGGTCTTCTCCTCTAAAGCCAGTAGTCTGGAAATTGGCATAGATGTGCCTCAAGTAGTATCTTTGTGGACTATTTGGGAATACAGTTGACACTGCCTTCAGCAAACCCTTCTGCCTGTCTGACATGATAGTGTACCTCCCAAATTGGCCATCTTCTCCACCAAGTGCATACTTGAGCTATTCTAAAAACCAAGCCCAATTCTCTGTATCCTCTTTAGCAACTACTGCCCAAGCAAGTGGATACATGTTGTTGTTGCCATCTCTTCCTGTAGCAGCTAGTATCTGAGCACCTGTTGTCAATTTAATGAAGCAACCATCCAAGCCAATGAATGGCCTACAACCTTCAAGAAACCCCAACCTTGTAGCATTCACACAGAAGAACAAACCATGGAATCTAGGCTCATAGCAGATATCAACAGTGTATCCCTGCTTCATTGTCTCTGTTTCTTCTTCTATTGGGCCAGTGATAGTTGTCACAATGCATCTAGAACCAGGGTTTTTATCAGTTACAGTTTGCAGATAATCCCTTATTCTAAAGTACTGCTTCTTATGATCACCAAGCATCCTCTGCCTGGCATTAGTTTTTGCCCTGTATGCCATCCTGCTAGGAACTTCAACCCCAAAATCTTTCTTTGCTTTTTCCTACAAAGAAGTGATGTTGGTATTGGGGTCAGATCTGAATTTGTCAACATACATGGTGCTCAGCCACTTTGAATTCACCCTTGTACTACTAGGATCAGTTGGACATGTGTGCTTTAGCTCCATCTTCTTAATGCAAAATGTATCCTCATTCTTTGTTTGAGAAGCTGTCATAAAAAATGGACAACCAAATTTCTCCTTCTCTTTGCAGTGCACAATGATCCTATCTTTGTAGTTTCCGTGATAGTGGAAATTTCTAACCTGCTGGATGTGCAATCTAGCAAGACCCTCTCTGAACTGATAAACATCTCTGAAACATATCTTCAACATGAACTGCTTCTCTGGATTCTCTCTATTCTCATCATACTACACCCTAGGTTTGTATTTCTTGGCTCTGCTTTTCCTCCCTTTAGGCTGCACAAAAACCTCTTCCTAATAACCATCATCATCATTCTCATTAAGAAAACCTTGGTCTTCTTCATCATCAGAAGGCACCCAGTCAGGCAACACCTTCCTTTCTTGCTGGGAATGTGATCTAGTAGTAGGTCCCTGCCTCCTCACTTTTTTCTGCACAGGCACTTCCACTTGAATTGGCTCAGTTTCTTCTTCAATAACAAATATATCCTCAATATCTGTGTCACCCTCACAATGTGTCAAAGGATCCTCCCTCTTCCTCTTCATTTCTGCAAGTGTCTCATTCAGCCACTCCTCCTCTTTTTTCTTCATCTCCTCTACATAATCAGGATCAACTAGGCCATAGTCATATTATCCATCCTCTTCTTCTCCAGCAATGTCATCCTTTGAAACTTGTGTGTGCATCTGTTGACAATAAACACTCTCTTGAGTCCGCATCTAATAAGGAATAGGATCATCCTCCTCAAGATCAATGTCAATTGGCCTACATTTGGCCCTAATAGTCTCTGCATTTTTTCTCTTCAAAGGAGACAACACAATTGCCTGGTTTCTCTTCTTATCTCTCATGTTAGTAAGTATCAATTTCTTCCTATTTTCATACTTCCTTATCATATCTTCAACCTTTAAATTACTGTCAACTATATCTAGGCCATTCAATCCCTCACCTTCTTCTTTAACATAGTACATTGAGTTACATATGCCATACCCCTCTTTCTCCATTAGTGCCAACAAATTGAGATACCTAATGTCAGACCTAGCCATTGATTTCTGCACAAACTTCACACCATCAAACTGCACAAACAGCTCCCACATCTATGTGTCTAACCTAAATATTGAAATTTAACCAATGACTCAGATCATTTGGGGCATAAGCAGTCTTTATTCAGATAACAGAGAACAATGGCAATTGGACAGAGAAGTAAAAAAATGGGTTCTTGAACACACACCCGCTGCCGGAGACATAATGGCTCATCAGGTCAAAGCTTGAGCTGCTTCCTGTAGATGTCCACGCGTTCTCCCAGGGCGCTCTAGGCGCCACCGACGCCGGCAGCGGCCTGACCTCCTCTGGATTCGGCGCCAGCGAGGATATGCCATCGGGGAAGAGCTTCGCGTGGTGGTCACGGTCGTCTCCGCCACTTTCTTCCTCGTCGACGGCTAGCCGCCAACCAGGGCCGCCGCCGCCACTACCGCCACCTCCCGTCGCCATTTGTTTCGTGTCTGCGCTGTGGAGAAGAGAGGGAGAGATATAAATGACCGAAACCTAATGGCTGTCCACGCCCTCCGTAATGACAACGCCACGTCGGACCTGACTGTGGGCCCCACCTGTCGGAAAACCCATTAAACCGAGCAAATCGTGCTATCAGTGCTCTCTGTCGAGCACCTTCCCTTGAGGTGGTGGTTATGTGTTGCTTAGCCTCCACTTGGTGGTCATGTGACACCGCCGCCCCAAATGTGGTGGTTTTTTGTCATTTCCTCGTTCATCTCTCTCTATGCATGATCATATTGTGATCATGAGCTTTGTAATCAAGTAGATCTACCTTGCTACTCAAGTGCTTTAATAGATCTCTGGCTCTCCCCATGTGTGAAAGTGATAGCATGCACACCATGGTGGCACTAAGGCTAGAGATTACAAATACTTGTTATGAGTTATATTTGGAGTTGGATGTCTCTATGAAATTGTGGTGTTTGTTAGAACCATCTAGCGCTCAAGGTGATAGTGAGGGGTTATCCAGATGGGGAAAGCGGACTTTGAGGAGTGTTGTTATACCCCTACCATGGATTAGAGTGTCCAACCGGAGAGTAGTTCAGAGTAGAATCATGAAGAGAAGATATTTATATGAGAGTGTTCACTAGCGAAAGTATGATCCCTAGGCCTTGTTTCTAAACATTAAAACACCATTTGAAACTAGATATGTTACATGTTTGCTTGCTTCCATATTTTTTCCTTTAGTCTTTTCCTCCCATCAAGCTCTTCTCTGGCACCGTTATCTTATATCCATACTAGTTGTATTTCTATCTCTTCGCCGAACTAGTGCACCTATACACCTGACAAGTGTATTGGGTGTGTTGTGGACACAAGAGACTTCTTGTATCTTGATTGCAGGGTTGCTTGAGAGGGATACCTTTGACCACTTCCTCCCTGAGTTCGATAAACCTTGGGTGATCCACTTAAGGGAAACACGCTGTTGTTCTACAAACCCTGCACTTGGAGGCCCAACAACTGTCTACAAGAATAGAAGTGCATAGACATCAAGCTATTTTCTGGCGTTGTTGCCGGGGAGGTAAGGTAAAAGGTACTCACATCTTCTAGCTACTAAGCTATCTTATAGTACTATTGCTGGTGTGTGAGTGCTCGAAGTTATTTCCTTTAGATTCCACAATTATATCTTTTTGTTTCTTGTTTTTATTTTCACTGGTTAGGCCTAATGGAAAACAACAACAAAATTAGAGAGCTTTATAGTATTTATCTTGAGTTAGGACATGAAGTGTTTGAAGAGAAACTTAAAAAACCAATGGAACTTTATTTGCATGCTAATAGCAATGTTATTAGTATGAATTCTTTGAACACCATTATTGCTAATGCTATGGAAAAGTCTAAGCTTGGGGAAGCTGGTTTTGATGAGCATGATATTTTTAGTCCCCCAAGCACGTAGGAGAAAATTTACTTTGATGATACTATGCCTCCAATATAAGATGAATACAATGATGAATATGATATTTTCAGTCCACCTACTATTGAGGAGAAAATTAATTATGATTACAATATGCCTCCTATATTATGATTATGGTGATGAGAATAATAATGATAGCTATTTTTTTGAATTTGCTCCCACTACAATTAATAAGAATGACTATGTTTATGTGGGGAGTATTAATTCTTATGCATGTGGCTCATGATAAGAATGTTTTATGTGAAAGTTATATTGTTAATTTTATTCATGATGCTACTGAAAGTTATTATGAGAGAGGGAAACATGGTTTTATGCATCTCAATAATATTAGGTTTCCCCTCTTTATGTTGAAAGTCTTGAAGTTACACTTGTTTTGCTTTACTATGCTTGTTGCTTTGTGCTTTCATGACCTGTTTCTTTACAAGATTCCTATTTATAGGAAGTGGGTTAGACTTAAATGTGCTTTGAATTTGCTTCTTGATGCTCTCTTTTACTTCAATTCATATTTCTTATGTGAGCATCTTCTCAAACTATCATGCCTAACTTAAAGGCGTTAAAGAAAAGTACTTCTTGGGAGATAACCCAATGTTTTTCTTGAGTCTTGGAAGTTATTACTTCTGTAATAATCTCTCCTTATCCTTTATTTATTTATTTTTGTGCCAAGAATAACCTCTAATGAGTGGAAAGTAAGATTTGGGGACGTGTTGTCCCGAAACAGATCTTTGTGCTTCACTGTAAAAATTCGTGAAAAATCTGTGTATGTGAGATTGAGCTGTAATTGTCTGAATAAATCCCCCAGGTTGTTAGCTAACTTTCGTTAGTTCAATACTTTTTCATTTGAGCAACATAAGGTCTTCTGAAAAATCGGTTTTCACCTGCTGGTCTGTTTTGACAGATTTCTGCCCTTATTTGCATTTGCCTCTTTATCGATTTCTTTTTGGGTTCTTTTTGGTGAATTGACATTTTTGAGGGAATTGCTACAGTAGCTTGTGTTTTTAATGAAAGTTTTTCTGTATTAAAACTAAACCCCAAAAGTTTATTATCTTTTGAATGCACTAATATTGCTAATGAAGATTGTGTGAAGTTTTGTATGAAGGAAATTTTTAGGTGTAGGGAAAGAATGATGTAATGAGATGAAGAATGGACAAAAGCTCAAGCTTGGGGATGCCACCCCGTGTCACCCATGAAATATTCAAGAGGTACAAGCGTCAAAGCTTGGGGATGCCCAAGGCATCTCCTTCTTCATCAATAAAAATCTCAGGTCTTTTTAGACACTTCGTTTTTATTGTTTCATGCACTGTTGTGTTGTTTTTGGAGCGTCTTTGTTTTCATTTTTAGTTTTATTTTGTTTGGTTTGCTTAAATAATTTGGTTGGATCCCAACACACTTATTTTGGAGAGAGATACACCCCATTATTCATTGCCTAGAACACTCTAGTTTTCACTCTTATTGTTCTCCGAGTGTTCTCCTTTGCTAGCACTACGTTTAGCTTTAGTTTTCGATTGGTGTTGGAAAAGAGTAGGAAGTTTTATGCTTATAAGTGGTATAAAAGGAGCTTTTTTTTATTGTGGCCTATACTTTATCATGTCATGCTTGATATCGCTTTGACATTATGCATAGTGATTATTGCTGTAGCATGACTTGTTTCAAACAATTGAGATTGCTTAATGTGCCTTCAAAGAATCATGCGTTGTTTTAGCATATAAAAGCATAATATTGTGGTATTCTCCTTTGATGCTTTATTTGGGTTGACTTGGCGCATGGTCACACCATGTTAAGACTATTCCGAGTCACCATAGACTCTATGATCATTTAGTTTTCGACTTGTAATATCACTTTATGCTTTAATTAATAATGTTTTGTCGCTTTGCATGATTATGGCCATTATTGCTCTCCTAGTTGGTCGCTCCCAGTTGAAATGGATCGTATGGGCACCTAGAGGGGGGTGAATAGGTGCTACTTCAAATTTTAATGCCTTTTCAATTTTAGGCTTAACACAAAAGGTAAATTATCTAGATAACTATTTAGAAGAATTTCCCTATATGCAAACCTATCTACTAGAGAGTAAGAGGCGAGTGGAAAGAGGAATGAGTGAACCGTAGTGAAGCACGCAGAGACACATGATTTGTTTTACCGCAGTTCCTTCCTTGTTAAGGGAAGTACATCTACGTTGGAGGGGTGGGCGATACTAAGACCACCACGCCACAATAGGCCTCACCCTATTCTCCGATGGATCCCGCCACCAAAGGCCTGATCCACCTTTCCACTATAGGAACCCTTTGAGGCGGGTACTGGCGCCTTTACACAACTAGCAGGGCACAACTCCACGACCAAATTGGAGGCTCCCGTAATGACAACAAGCTGCCACAAGAACAAGTTATCAATAACAATATACAAGATCTAGATATTAGTAAGAATATTAGATCGGGGATTTCTCCAAATGAATGGAGAGGAGTTGATGCGCTTGATTCGTGATGGCGATGAAGATTGTCTCCTCCTTCAATTCCCCCAAAGATCGAAGCCTTCGTGTGGTTGAAGTGGGAGATCTAGAGAGAGAGCTCTTGCAATGTATCTGGCACTTTTCGAATGAATCAAGAGTTCTGCTCGATGGGGAAGGAGGGGCTTTTATACCCTGTTTCCAAACCAAG
Organism: Avena eriantha; assembly: GCA_910589775.1. Taxonomy (NCBI): domain Eukaryota; kingdom Viridiplantae; phylum Streptophyta; class Magnoliopsida; order Poales; family Poaceae; genus Avena; species Avena eriantha. The sequence continues at coordinate 278,298,330 of OU342746.1, read as the reverse complement.
CCGTTGGAGCCTTTGGGGGCCGGATTATCCGGTCCAAGTGAGGGCCGGATTATCCGGCCTGGGGAAAACTCCGCCCCAGACTCGGATTATCCGGTAGAAAAACCTCCTTCGGACAGAAGCTCGCGCAGGCTGGCTCTTGACACCTTCTCCTAGGGACCGGATTATCCGGCCCTAGGGGAGGGCCGGATTATCCGGCCTGGGGAAAAATCCGCCCCAGCCATGGAATATCCGGGGGAAATTCCACCCCCAGACAGAAGCTCGCGCAGACGCTCTCTTGGGCGATTCCCCTGGGGCCGGATTATTCGCCCCAACATGAGGGCCGGATTATCCGGTCCAGGGAGAAAATCCGCACCAGGGCCGAACTGTCCGGGGGAAATTCCGCCCCCAGACAGAAGCTCACGCAGAGCCAGTCCTAGCCAAAATGGTCTGGCCGGATTATTCGGCCCATGATGGGGGCGGATAATCCGGTCCCCCAAAAGCACAAAACTTTCCTGCAACACTTAGTACACATTAGAACTTCCGTGGTATTGTTATCTAACACATAAAACATAGGAAATCATGAAATGTTCTTTCAATCTCCCCCTTTTTGGTGTTAGATGACAATACTAGGATTGCAAGAAAGTTCACAGGACCACCAACAATAAATACATGAAAGAGACTCCCCCTCAATGTGCATACTAGAAATTTGTACTTGAATACAAATGCACACACATAGGTGCGAGTCTATTCCATTGCAATATAAACAACATAATCATACCACCAAGATAGGGAGATGCATCCTTGATATAGCCACAATCATCAATGTGATAACAAATATAAGCGCCTTCCTCGAGATAGATGCCCAGCATAATAGGATATGATAGATGAATCCATAGGTAAAATCCACGAGATAAATCCAGAAATCCACAGACACAAAGTCTCATACACACCACAAACCACAAATTAAAGTTCAATGCTAAATGGGCACAAGCAAGAAAAAGACGAATGAGAAAGTGCAAATGCTTGTGCCCGACCCATGCAAATCCTCTCGGAGACCTAATAGAACTACTTCTCCCCCTTTGACATCGAGATGCCAAAAAGGAAGAAGAGCGATGCTAACGCCCCAAGGTATCACTCGTAGTCGTCATCCTCGTCCTCGTTGCCATCATCGTCCTAATCCTCAAGCTCCCCGGTGTCATCGTCCTCATCATCAGCAGTGGCCGCAGAAGGGAACAAGTGACACTCTAGCTCTCCATAGTTAAGCCCATAAGAAGAGTTCCACCGGGCATATGGTGTGGGAGGAGTAGGAGCCGGGGGAACACTAGAAGCACCGGACACATGGTGAAGGATGAGCTGCTGAGAGTGGGCCAACTCATGGCACTGCTTGTAAGCCTCGTACTGGCCCTTGCGTGTGTCCACGCCCATGCAAAGAATGTTCCGCTGGAACCAGTTCAGCTGCTTGATGTCACGAGCAACAGGAGGCACTGGAGGCCTGCGAGCATCCCTCATGAGACCCTCAGGAGCAGAAGAGGGATGAGAGGTCTTCCGAACCTTGGTGTAGATCTTCTTTGCCTTATGCACAACATCAATGTTGAATTCTTCAGAGGGAAGCAGGTGCTTGATGAGCATCGTAATGTAGGGAGCATAAGGAATGGACAGCCGGTTGAACATTGCATCAGTCAATTCATGGTAGATGAAGTCCATCACATCCAGCTTGTACTGCACGGACTCTCCTCGCACGAGGCAACCTCATGAGAGAAGGCTAGGAGCTGGACTAGGTGACCACGGGTGCTGTCATTGCTGCCTCCACTCAGAGTGATAGAATCGTGGAAGAGGCCCACCAAGGTAGCATAGATGGGAGAAAGACCAGCAAGGGTGCCCACAATGCCATTGTCCATCGTGCACGGAGAGAGGACTGCATCTTTATGGGGCTTCAGTTGGGTGATGATGCGGTGGCCACTAGCCCGATCCCTGCTGCGAAAAGACTACCCAAGCACCTCAGCAAACACATGAAAATCAGCACTCATAGGCCTGTCACGAGTCATCCACTTCATAGTGCGATGCTCATCGCCACAAATAACCAATGTGGAAAAGAACTGCTTCACAACTTCAGAGTCAAAGGAGCATTGGAGAGCCAAGAGATGGTGCAACCCTATCCGCTTAGCCACATACATGGCATCAACAAGGTGAGGCTTCTCCAAGGCCTCATTAAGAATCAGCGGGTGCATAGGCCTAATCTTCAGCCTGGCATACACATCTTCATATATGCCTCTCTGTTCAGCACACCAAAAGCGAGAATCACCCAGCTCAGAATCACGTGCCAACTCAGCAAACAGATCACGGTGACGAATAGAGGAATAAGTGACTGGATCCAAAGCCTTGTAGTTAATCTTGGGCTCTTTGCCCTTCCTCTTGGACACACCCCTCCTGGATCTCTCCCTCTTTTCTTGCTCAGCCATGCGATTAGCTTCTTTCTTTCTTCTTCTCAATTCAACTTCGTCCACAGTATTACCCTCACTGTTTACCCCGAAATAGAGACCACGAGGACAACGCTTGTAAGTCTTGGGAGCACTGGAACCACCTGTGAGGAGAACAAGGGCGATAGCATGGGGATAAGCATACACACAAGTCCAAGAGAAGCATAGAAAAAGTAGGCAAAAAGTTCACAGTCCAATCCTACTCAATGCACACAACAAGGCAAAACTGAACCAGTTTTTAGTCTGTCAGGCCGGATTTTCCGGCCTGGCTAGGGGCGGATAATACGGCCCTGGCAGAAATTTTCATATTCGCCTAGATTGAATGCAAAGGAGTAGATTGGGCCTAGAAATGGCAAGACCATGATTTCTACGCGAAACAACATCCTTCTAGACAACGTTCCACCCAACTAATAACACATCTAGCCAAAAAAGGGGAGAGAGGGAGTTACCCTCACTCACTGGAGGAAGAACGCGGAGGAGAAGGTACCTGGAGGCGCGAAGAAGAAGATCCGGGGAGGCCCGGAAAATCCGGTGGCCGGAGAGGCTCCGGGGAGGGTGGGGGATGGCAGGCAGCATCTGGGGAGAGGGAGAGGGTTGGGGAAGAAGTTCTACTCGTTATGAGCCCTTCCCCCTGACCCCTGCCTTTAAGGATGAAATCCGCCAGGGCCGGATTATCCGGCTAATACTTGGGCCGGATTATCCGGCCTAAACTCCGAACTTCTATTACACACAGAGTCAGGCCCACGCGTCCCCAAACAACACCCCCACAAGATGTACAAGGGACTTGTGTGCAAGAATAGATGGCTTAGGGGTAGGGAAAGGCTTAGGATTAAGAGAGCCAAACCGAGATGGTACTACACACCCAAATTTGCAAGAATCAAAGAAACTAGAAGCCAAAAGTGAGTGTGCTTGCCATAAAAACATGAGAGGAGCTAAAAACAATCAAGGAAGATCCAAATAAATCCAACTCTTCTCAAGGAAGAGGGCGGTGGCCGAAGCCACCTTGTTGGAGTGTATGGTATGACACTGCGAAGATATATCTTGGGTTCATAACCAATACTCATTAATAAGCTCACATATCACAAAATGATATTAAGAGAAATGATTTGACTTGCTTTCGGCATTATGGGGGGAGGGTTAGTCCAATCAATTAGGACCACACTCCCCGTATATCCATGCCCACATCTAGACCAAATAAGACTGAGATGTATGAGTGATTGCATGGGTAATGAAGACAAGCTCCTTGAATCAACGATATTTAGCTCATTCCTCAAGTAGCAAAACCTTGCTTCATCAAGTGGCTTTGTGAAAATATCAGCAAGTTGGTTCTTCGTGCTCACAAAAGATAGATCAATATCGCCTCGAGCAACATGGTCCCGAATAAAATGATTCTGAATCTCAATATGCTTTTTCCTTGTGTGTTGTACCGGATTGTATGCAATTTTGATTGCACTTTCATTATCGCATAAAAGAGGCACTTTGTCACAATTGACACCGTATTCCTTTAAAGTTTGCCTCATCCATAATAACTGAGTGTAGGCACTAGCCGCAACAACATATTCAGCTTCGGCGGTGGAGAGAGAAATACAATTCTACTTTTTAGATGACCAACAAACTAGAGATCTTCCCAAAAACTGACAAGCACCAGAAGTTGATTTCCGACCATCCTTAACACCGGCCCAATCTGAATCAGTATAACCACATAGAGAGAAATTGGAGCCCTTGGGATACCATAGACCAAAGTTAGGGGAATGAACCAAATATCAGAAGATCCTCTTGACCGCCACTAAGTGGCTTTCTTTAGGATCTGCTTGATACCTTGCACACACCCCCACACTCAACACAATATCGGGTCTAGACGCGCAGAGGTAAAGCAGAGAGACGATCATGGACCGGTATGACTTTTGGTCCACATCCTTACCGTGGGGGTTAAGTTCAAGGTGACATTTTGTTTGCATCGGAGTGGCGAGGCCATTAAGATCCGTAATCTTGAATCTCTTGAGCATGTATTGGATGTATTTAGCTTGATTGATGAAGGTTCCTTCTCTAAGTTGCTTGATCTCGAATCCAAGAAAGAACCGTAACTCCCCCATCATAGACATCTCAAACCTGTCAGTCATAAGCTTTGAAAAATCATCATTAAAAGCTTTATTAGTAGAACCAAAGATGATGTCGTCTACATATAGTTGGCATACAAAGAGCTCCCCTTAACCTTCTTAGTAAAAAGAGTGGGATCGATTTGCCCAACTTCGAAGCCACGGTCTAGCAAAAGCTCTTTAAGGTGCTCATACCACGCACGTGGGGCTTGTTTAAGGCCATAGAGTGCCTTATCGAGTTTGTAGACATGGTTCGGGAAGTTAGGATCCTCAAATCCCGGGGGTTGCTTTACATATACCATCTCATGTAGAGGACCATTAATAAAAGACCCTTAACATCCATTTGCTGCAATTTAAAATTATTATGGGCAGCATAAGCAAGAAGGATACGAATGGACTCAAGACGACCCACATGAGCATAGGTCTCACTGAAGTCAATGCCCTCAACTTGGGAATAGCCTTGTGCCACTAGTCTCACCTTGTTCCTTACAACACTGACATTCTCATCTTGCTTGTTTTTAAATATCCATTTAGTGCCGACAACATTGCGGCAATCCTTGGGATTCTTCACTAGTTTCCAGACCTTGTTGCGCTCAAAGTTATTCAACTCTTCATGCATAGAAACAACCCAGTCCGAATCTTCAAGAGCTTCAAAAACCTTCTTAGGTTCCACCATAGAGATGTGAGCTTGATGCTCACCAAAACTTGCCAATTCCCTTCTAGTGGAAACCCTTCGTCGAAGATCACCTACAACTTTGTCAAGAGTATGACCCCTTAACTCAAGGTTCCGATCAGCACGAGCCTTGCAACAAAGTTCAACAAGCTTGTTGTCTCTTGGTGGAATAGTTTCATCACTTGAGTCTTCGTTGGAATCATTTGCTTGGCCTTGATTAGAAGTCTGATTATCAGTAGTAGGAGATGACGAAGCATGCCCTTGAGGTGGGTCAGTAGCCGTAACAGGAGGCTATTGATCATCAGGAGTTTCAAGGCCGGATAATCTGGCCGAGGGTGAGGCCGGATAATCCGGCCTAGGAGAACTTGATGCAATTTCATCGGGTTTCCTAGAACTTGCTTGAATTTGCGAGGGGTCGGATAATCCGGGGTCAGCCGGAAAATCCGGCCTGGAGCTTGCAGCAATTTCTTCAATAGGATGCACAGTTTGGTCGTCAGGGGAGTGGTGGCCGGATAATTCGGTGTCGACCGGATAATCCGGCCTAGAGCATCCAGGAGCATGTTGACCTTCAGCAATTGGTGGAGTTGGTGTAGAAGTTACTCCCGTGGTTGGAGCATGTTGAGTATGTGTAGATGAGGGATCTTCATGAGTAGAACATTGTCCTTCCCGATCCGCCACAAGGGGTTCCTCAATGGGGTGGAAAAATCCCACGCCCATTCTTATTATGGCATCTTGGGGTATTTCAACATCTGCATCACAAACATCAACTTGCCCCGCACAGGAGCTGTCATTTTCGTCGAACACCACACTACAAGATTCTACAATAGTTCTGGAGAGCTTATTGTAGACTCTATATGTGTGGGATTCGACACCATAACCAACGAAAATACCTTCTAAAGCCTTAGAATCAAATTTATATAAATGAACTCCCTTGATGAGAAAGAAACACTTACACCCAAATACCCGAAAGTATGAGATGTTTGTCTTGTTACCGGTAAGTATTTCATACAGAGCCTTGTCCAAGATTTTATGGAGGTATAACCGGTTGGATGAATGACAAGCGATAGAGATTGCTTCAGCCCAGAAGTTATATGGAAACTTGAATTCGGCTAGCATAGACCTTGCCATATCCATTAGAGTCTGGTTCTTCCTCTCAGCAACACCATTTTGTTGAGGGGTATACACAGCGGAATATTGATGTCTTATCCCTTCTTCACTTAGGAACTCATTTAAGGTGTAGTTCTTGAACTCAGAGCCATTATCACTTCTTATTGCCAGAATAGGGACGTTGTGTTGACGTTGAACATCGTTGGCGAAGTCGATGATTGTTTGTTGAGTCTCGCTCTTCAACTTGAAGAAATAGACCCAAGTGTATCTTGAGTAATCATCAATGATCACAAGGCAGTACTTCTTCCCACCGAGGCTTGCATGAGATGGAGGTCCCAAGAGGTCCACATGAAGGATCTCTAAGATCCTTTTTGAGGAAATAATAGTCTTCCTTCGATGAGGAGAGTCATGTATTTTCCCTTCAACACAAGCCCTACAAACACGATCTTTGGTAAAGGAGACATTTTCTTTTAGTCCAAGGATGTGGCCACCCTTGTGGAGACTTTGCAAAGTTCTCATATTGACGCGGGCTAGTTGGCGAAGCCATAACCAACCCGCATCAGCCTTTCCGAAAAGACACATCGGGCCTGTAGTGGTTTTCCCCGAAAAGTCCACCACGTACAGGTCATTTTCGACATATCCCACGAAAGCGACTTTTAGAGACTTGCTCCACAAGAGTACCACCAAATCAGCATCAATAAAAACTACAAAGCCCATCTTATCAAACTGAAAGTAAATTGTAACCGAGGGTCTCAACAAGCATGACGTCCACGAGAGATATATCGTGAGCCACCACAACTTTGCCAAGACCCAACACCTCGGATTTAGATTTGTCACCATAGGAGACGGTTACATGATCATGATTGGCCGCATCTCCGTGGTGATCTCCTTGCTTCCGGTCATGTGACTTGTGCATCCGCTATCGAGTACCCATTTAGACCCACCGGAAGCATAGCCCTGCAAGAAAGTTACTTCTTGGTTTTAGGTCCCCATTTTTCAATGGGTCCTCTCATGTTAGTGACAAGGGTCTTGGGGACCCAAATAGACCAAGGAATGTAACAATCATAAGGACCTACATAACTAGTATAAACATCACCATAATGATCGCAATATAACTCAAAGTTAGGATTGTTAGCCCCTGCAAAACCATCATAATTAGACTTGTCATTGGTGGTGGTGCTAGTCTTTGGTTGAGTAGTCTTGCTCTTCTTCTTCTTGTTCTTTGTCTTGGGAATATAACCAATACCCTCTATTCCATTGTTTGTTCTTTGCTTGCTAAGTATCTCATCTAGAACTTCTTTACCTTTGTGTTGAGATCCTTTTGCAAGTTCTTCTTTTTCATAAGATGATGTGGAGGTGTTGGGAACATCATACTTCCTCAATTGATTTTGGAGATGTTCATGAGACTCATTTAGAGTAGAGTGTTCACTCTCCAATGCCTTGTGAGCAATGTCAAGTTTCTCAAACTTCTCTGAGAGTCTGGCATGAGCAGCCCCAAATTCAATCTTTTCCTTCTTTAGTTTCTTTACCTTGGCAAGCGCGTTGTCACGTTCTTTGATGAGCTGAGCCACAACTTCTTCATGTGACTCCTCAATGGATTCGAGTCTCTCTTCCAGAGATACTCGAGCTTCCTCTTCTTCTTCCAAGGCATTCTTCAAAGAAGTTATCTCTAAGGCATCTTCTCTTTCAATTCTGCCCTTTTCTTCAAGGAGATCTTCGGCTTGGGCAAGTTGACTCATAAGAGCATCAAAATGAAGTTTGTGCTCACCTTGCAAGTTAGTGAAAAAGTTGTCCAAAGCAATAACTTCTTCTTTCATTTTAAGACTAGTATGATCATCCATATCCATATTTATGTTAGTCTTAGGGAATGAAGAACTAGAAGTTGATACCTCGGACCCTCTTGCCATACGACAAGTGACATTGTTGTTGATGACATTGTTGTTGATGACATTGTTGGCGAGTCGAAGAGAGATGATGGAGTCGATGTGGTAGCTATAGCAGCCACCTCGCAAGAACTATCTTCATTCTCTTCATCTTCACTTGCAGAGGAGTATTCTTTTTGTGCCACCAAAATAATCTTGGGTTGCTTCTTGTAAGGGCCATTATTTTTGATAAATGGCTTCTTCTTAGGTGCCTTGGATTTTTTTAAGGATGAGCCTACCACCATTGTCTTCTCTATTTTGATATGGACACTCAGCCACAAAGTGCATCCTATCTCCACAATTGTAGCATGTTCTCAGTTTTGGGCCACTTTCTCTTCTTCCACTTGACCCATTCTTGCGCACGAGTTCTGACTTGGCCTTGGCACGATCCTTCCAAAAGTTCCTTGTGTAAAACACCATGTACTCACCATGAGCACGTTTTACTTCATCGGGGAAATCCATGGAGGCACTCTCGAAAGCTCTTTCGTCCTCATCTTGCTCAACAACATTAGCCTTTAGAGCAACATTGACCCCTTTTTGCATTCCAATGGCACAGGCACGGGCATCTTCCGCGTTCTTTGCAACAACTTTGAATGATGCCATTTCTTGCATGACTTCATTGGGCGTCATTTGATGGTAGTTGTGTCTACCTTGCAAGCTCTTCAATCCGTTGGCTCAAAAGGCATTAGAGCACTCACATATTTCCTTTTTATCCAAGCATCATCAATGTGAGTGGCTCCATGCTTTCTAAATGTTGTTGCGATGCCCTTGAGCCTTCTATACATGTCTTCATGGTTTTCACCATCCAACATGTAGAATCCTTCAGCTTCATTACTAAGGGCATCATACCTATTCCTTCTCATGCTTTCATTTCCAATAAAGAGATCGATGAGAGCATCCCAAGCTTCTTTAGCTGTGTTGAGATGTTCAATGTGGGGCATGTCCTTGGGACCCACTCCAAGATGTATCATGTGGAGAGCCGTAGCATTCAATTGGCTGTCCACAACTTCTCTTCTTGTCAGGTTGGTGTGATCTCCAATATGAAGACCCTCTTCGATAATCCTCCAAAGTTTAATAGAAGAGCTGCAAACATGAGACTTCATTAAGAATTGCCATTGATTAAATGAAGATGCAGTAAGCTTGGGTGGATCACCCCTATTGTTTATATGAGGATGAGGGATAGGTGGGTCGGGGGAATATAAGTGATGAACCTCACTATATTCCTCCTTACCACTTCCCTTCTTGGAGGTGGAACCATTATGTTTTTCACCTACCACTTCATCTTCCTTGGATCCGATGTTAGCCTTATCCTTGGATGAGGGAGTGGTGGCCTCAGAGGAGGATGGAGATGGGGCTACGGATGATGTGAGGCGAGCAATCATTTGATGCATCTCCTCCATCTTGGTCTCAAAGGATTTCAACAAGGTTGTTTCCAACGTCTTGAGGTCATCCATTGTGACCTTATCCATAGCCTCATTCCCATTGTCCTTGGTACCCATACTTCTCTTAGGCGGTTAAGCCCGAATAAAGAGCCAGGGCTCTGATACCAATTGAAATGGATCGTATGGGCGCCTAGAGGGGGGGTGAATAGGTGCTACTTCAAATTTTAATGCCTTTTCAATTTTAGGCTTAACACAAAAGGTAAATTCTCTGATAACTATTTAGAAAAATTTCCCTATATGAAAACCTATCTACTAGCGAGTAAGAGGCGAGTGGAAAGAGGAACGAGTGAACCGTAGTGAAGCACGTGGAGACACATGATTTGTTTTACCGCAGTTCCTTCCTTGTTACATTTGTGTTGGAGGGATGGGCGGTACTAAGACCACCACGCCACAATAGGCCTCACCCTATTCTTCGATGGATCCCGCCACCAAAGGCCTAATCCAACTTTCCACTATAGGAACCCTTCGAGGCGAGTACCGGCGCCTTTACACAACTAGCGGGGTACAACTCCACAACCAAATTGGAGGCTCCTGTAATGACAACAAGTTGCCACAAGAACAAGTTATCAATAACAATATACAAGATCTAGATATTAGCAAGAATACTAGATCGGGGATTTCTCCAAATGAATGGAGAGGAGTTGATGCGCTTGATTCGTGATGACGATGAAGATTGTCTCCTCCTTCAATTCCCCCAAAGATCGAAGCCTTCAGGTGGTTGAAGTGGGAGATCTAGAGAGAGAGCTCTTGTAATGTATCTGGCATTTTTCAAATGAATCAAGAGTTCTGCTCGATGGGAAAGGAGGGGCTTTTATACCCCCTTTCCAAACCAAGCCGTTGGAGCCTTTGGGGGCCGGATTATCAAGCCCAAGTGAGGCCGGATTATCTGGCCTGGGGAAAACTCCGCCCTAGACTCGGATTATCCGGTAGAAAAACCGCCTTCGGACATAAGCTCGCGCAGGCTGGCTCTTGACAACTTCTCCCGGGGACCGGATTATCCGGCCCTAGGGGAGGGCCGGATTATCCAGCCTGGGGGAAAATCCGCCCCAGCCATGGAATATCCCGGGGAAATTCTGCCCCCAGATAGAAGCTCACGCTGACGCTCTCTTGTGTGATTCCCCTGGGCCCGGATTATCCGCCCCAACATGAGGGCCAGATTATCCGGTACAGGGAGAAAATACGCCCCATGGCCGGACTGTTCGAGGGAAATTCCGCCCCCAGACAGAAGCTCACGCAGAGCCAGTCCTGGCCAAAATGGTCTGGCCAGATTATCCAGCCCATGATGGGGGCAGATAATCCGGTCCCCCAAAAGCACAAAACTTTCCTGCAACACTTAGTACACATTAAAACTTCCGTGGTATTGTTATCTAACACACAAAACACAGGAAATCATGAAATGTTCTTTCACTAGTCTTTTGCTAGCCTCCATACCAAGTATGAGTTCCACTCATGCATCCAACTCCAAATAAAACCAAGTTATTCCAAAGAGTCCACCATACCTACCTATTAGCATTTACTATTCCAAGTATATTCATGTTTTTATCTACCTTCCGAATTACACTTGTTATGTGAAAATTAGTGATTAAAGCTCTCATGAACTTGATGGCACACTTTACTTTTCTTGCCCCTAATAAACTTGAACCATTGTGTCATCTATGTTGTATATGCTTGCACTTATAGATTGGGAATTAGCAGAACCATGCTATCATGGGGAATGCTTTCAACATTGCACTTGTACATTGTACCAAGTTGATATCATGCTCTTTTGTTTATGGATGTTGTTGGTGTGAAATGAAAGGGGAGCTTGTAAGTCCATGGAGTTATGTATGTGTATTAGAGAAAGGCCTGGGCCGCTAGCCTAAGCCATGCCTAATCATGGTGGAAACTTGCAGCATCACCATAGTGAGCAATCTATGAAGCATTCTTCTTATAAAAAAGAGATAGAGATTGAGAAAAATAAAAAAAATATGAGAAAAGAGGAAAGAGAGAAAAAAGCACCATTTTCCCATGGTAAATAAGAAGATTGCTGAGATGCTCATTGTCTGCTTGCCTTGTCATTTTGATTATGGGATAGCTCCTGTATCATGTGCAAGGGGTACCCCGTTGGCGGTTCTCTATGATACACATGTACTTACTATGACAAGAACTTACCGGTAACTAAACTTGAGTAGCATGAGGAGCTGCCCTCGTATTCAAGGGACATGAGATTGCCAACTTATACTTTGTCAAGCACATACTCCATAGTTTGTTCACTTTAACCTTAATCACTTCAAGATGCTTATGACAGGGGCAATGAGAGCTGAAAGCTAATAAGTACCATAATTTTTGGAAGCTCTTTATGAGACTTGAATCCCTGCTTCCTTCCATGAAGGCCTTTCTTTTAATTTTATGTTGAGTCTCCATCTTCTATATTTATGCACCTACTGAGAGAGCATAGTGGCCATTCTTAATTTAATGTGCATTGTCCCAAGACTTGTTGATTGATACATAATGTCGATATTGCTTATTCTTGAACTATTTGTATCTAGTCACCCTTATGAACTTTGAAGGTGTCCTATGCATTTATGTTTTGCTACTCCATGAGGGACAAGCTGAATGCCACTATGCTATGTTTTCTATATGTGAAACAAACAAACGTCTTTCAATGCATTGTTATTCAAGAACCTTTTGTTTGTATCCTTTCATGTTGTAGCATAGTTACCTTGTCTTATTGTTAGAACTTCATCTTTCATGCTCATGTTTAGAGTTCTTTGATCCCAACTTTCAATGCTTGCAAATACTTTGATCAAGATTATGATGGTGCATGTCACCTCAAAATATTCTTTTTTATCACTTACCTACTCGAGGACGAGCAGGAGTTAAGCTTGGGGATGTTGATACGTTGGAAACATATCTATAATTTTTGATGTTCCATGCTTGTTTTATATTTACTTTCTTATGTTTTGTCCACACTTTGGAGTATTTTTACATATTTTCTGGAACTAACCTATTAACAAGATGCCATAGTGGCAGTTGCATGTTTCTGCTGTTTTTGGTTCCAGAAAAGCCAGAAAATGAATATTCTCGAATTGGATGGGACAAAAGCCAAAGTCAATATTTCACCGAGGGGAACACGGAGCCAGAAGATGAGATGGAGAGGGGCCAGGGGCTGGCCACACCATGTGGTGGTGCGGGTCCCCTCGGCCGTGCCACCGGGTGGTGTGGGCCCCTGGTCCACCCTCTGACATCGCCCCTTCGCCTATAAGAAGCCTCCCGATGAGAAAACCCTAAATCATCCAGCCTCTAGCCACGAAAAGTTCTATAGCGCTGCCGCCACCGAAGGAGAGATTTGGGGGATAGAAAGTCTCTGTTCCGGCACCCTGCCGGGACGGGAATTGCCCCCGTATCCATCTCCATCGATCTCCACCACCATCTCCATCACTATTGTCGATTCCCATGATGATGAGGGAGTAGTTCTTCCTCGAGGCTAAGGGTTCTACCGGTAGCTATGTGTTCATCTCTCTCTCTATGCATGATCATATTGTGATCGTGAGCTTTGTAATCAAGTAGATCTACCTTGCTACTCAAGTGCTTTAATAGATCTCCGGCTCTCCCCACGTGTGTGAAAGTGATAGCGTGCACACCATGGTGGCACTTAGGCTAGAGATTACAAATACTTGTTATGAGTTATATTTGGAGTTGGATGTCTCTATGAAATTGTGGTGTTTGTTGGAACCATCTAGCGCTCAAGGTGATAGTGAGGGGTTATCAAGATGGGGAGAGCGGACTTTGAGGAGTGTTGTTATAGCCCTACTATGGATTAGGGTGTCCAACCGGAGAGTAGTTCAGAGTAGTATCATGAAGAGAAGATATTTATATGAGAGTGTTCACTAGCAAAAGTATGATCCCTAGGCCTTGTTTCTAAACATTGAAACACCGTTTGCAACTAGATATGTTACATATTTGCTTGCTTCCATCTTTTTGCCTTTAGTCGTTCCTCTCGTCAAGCTCTTCTCTGGCACCATTTGTCTTATATCCATACTAGTTGTATTTCACTATCTCTTCGCCAAACTAGTGCGCCTATACACCTGACAAGTGTATGGGTCTGTTGGGGACACAAGAGACTTCTTGTATCTTGATTGTAGGGTTGCTTGAGAGGGATACCTTTGACAACTTCCTTCCTGAGTTCGATAAACCTTGGGTGATCCACTTAAGGGAAACTTGCTACTATTCTACAAACCTCTCACTTAGAGGCCCAACAACTGTCTACAAGAATATAAGTGCGTAGACAACACGGAGCCGCCGGCCCTAGGTGGGCCCCACGTGGGCAGCCCACCAAGCCCTGGTCGGCTAGCCCTCCTCCCTAGGCGCCTTGCCCCTTGATACGTTGTAAACTTACCTATAATTTTTGATGTTCCATGCTTGTTTTATATCAACTTTCTTATGCTTTGTTCACACTTTGAGGCATTTTTATACATTTTCTAGAACTAACCTATTGACAAGATGCCACAGTGCCAGTTGCCTGTTTTGTTCTGTTTTTGGTTCCAGAAAAAGGCAGAAAATCAATATTCTCAGAATTGGACGGGACAAAAGCCAAAGTCGATATTTTACCAGAAGACTCACAAAGCCAGAAGACGAGACGGAGAGGGGCCAGGGGCTGGCCACACCATGTGGTGGCACGGGTCCCCTAGCCGTGCCACCAGGTGGTGTGGGCCCCTGGTCCACCCTCTGCCATCGCCCCTTCGCCTATAAGATCCCCCGGGAGAAAAACCCTAAGGAATCTAGCCTCCAGCCACGGAAACTTTTGTAGCGCCGCCGCCACCGAAGGGGAGATTCGGGGGACAGAAAGTCTCTGTTCCGGCACCCCGCCGGGATGGGGAAGTGCCCCTGGAGCCATCTCCATTGATCTTCACCACCATCTCCATTGCCCTTGCTGATTCCCATGATGATGAGGGAGTAGTTCTTCCTCGAGGCTAAGGGTTCTACCGGTAGCTATGTGTTCATCTCTCTCTCTCTATGCATGATCATATTGTGATCATGAGCTTTGTAATCAAGTAGATCTACCTTGCTACCCAAGTGCTTTAATAGATCTCTGATCTCCCCACGTGTGTGAAAGTGACAGCGTGCACACCATGGTGGCACTTAGGCTAGAGATTACAAATACTTGTTATGAGTTATATTTGGAGTTGGATGTCTCTATGAAATTGTGGTGTTTGTTGGAACCATCTAGCTCTCAAGGTGACAGTGTGGGGTTATCTAGATGGGGAAAGCGAACTTTGAGGTGTGCTGTTATAGCCCTACCATGGATTATAGTGTCCAACCGGAGAGTAGTTTAGAGTAGTATCATAAAGAGAAGATATTTATATGAGAGTGTTCCCTAGCGAAAGTATGATACCTAGGCCTTGTTTATAAACATTGAAACACCCGTTTGCAACTAGATTTGTTACATGTTTGCTTGCTTCCATCTTTTTGCCTTTAGTCTTTTTCTCCCGTCAAGCTCTTTTCTGGCACCGTTGTGTTATATCCATACCACTTGTATTCTACTATCTCTTTGCCGAACTAGTGCACCTAGACACTTGACAAGTGTATTTGGTGTGTTGGGGACACAAGAGACTTATTTTACCTAGACACCTAGACACATTTGACCACTTCCTCCCTGAGTTCGATAAACCTTGGGTGATCCACTTAAGGGAAACTTGCTGATGTTCTACAAACCTCTGCACTTGGAGACCCAACACTGTCTACAAGAATAGAAGCGTGCGTAGACATCAAGCTATTTTCTGGCACCGTTGCCGGGGAGGTAAGGTAAAAGGTACTCACATCCTCCGGTGTGAGTGCTCAAAGTTATTTCCTTTAGATTCTGCAATTTTGTCTTTTTGTTTCTTGTTTTCACTAGTTAGGCTTAATGGAAAACAACAACAAAATTAGAGAGCTTTATAGTATTTATCTTGAGTTAGGACATTAAGTGTTTGAAGTATTTGCATGCTAATAGCAATGTTGTTAGTATGAATTCTTGGACACCATTATTGCTAATTCTATGGAAAAGTCTAAGCTTGGGGAAGCATGTTTTTATGAAAATGATCTTTTTAGTCCCCCATCTTTAGAGGAGAAAATTTGCTTTGATGATACTATACTCCAATATATGATGATTACAATGATGAATATGATATTTTCAGTCCACCTACTATTGAGGAGAAAATTAATTATGACTACAATATGCCTCCTATATTGATGATTATGGTGATGAGAATAATAATGATAGCTATTTTGTTGAATTTTCTCCCATTACAACTAATAAGAATGACTATGCTTATGTGGAGAGTAATAATTATTACATGCATATGGCTCATGATAAGAATGTTTTATGTGATATTTACATTGTTAATTTTATTCATGATGCCACTAAAAGTTATTATGAGAGAGGGAAATATGGTTTTATGCATCTCAATAATATTAAGTTTCCCCTCTTTATGTTGAAATTTTGAAGTTGCACTTGTTTTGCTTTACTATGCTTGTTGCTTTGTGCTTTCATGACTTGTTTATTTACAAGATTCCTATGCATAGGAAGTGGGTTGGACTTAAATGTTCTTCGAATTTGCTTCTTCGTGCTCTCTTTTACTTCAATTCATATTTCTCATGTGAGCATCTTCTCAAAACTATCATGCCTAACTTAAAGGCGTTAAAGAAAGTACTTATTGGGAGAAACCCAAAAGTTTTAGTTGAGTCTTGGAAGTTATTGCTTCAGTAATAAACTGTCCTTATCATTTTTGTGTGGTTTTTGTGCCAAGAGTAACCTCTAATGAGAGATAAGTAATGCTTAGTAAAGTTGTTGTCCCGAAACAGATTTTTGTGCTTCGCTGTAAAAATTCGTGAAAAATCTCTGTATTTCGGTTTGAGCTGTAATTGTTTGTGCTTCTGCCCCAGGTTGTTACCCAACTTTCATTAATTCAACACTTTTCGATTTGAGCAACAGAAGGTCTTCAAAAAATTGGTTTTTACCTGCTGGTCTGTTTTGACAGATTTCTGCCATTATTTGCATTTGCCTCTTAATCTCTTTCTCTTTGAGTTCTCTTTGATCATTTCAACTTTTTAAAGGAAGTGCTACAATAGCTTGTGTTTTAATGAAAGTTTTACTTGTGTTATAACTGAACCAACAGACTTACTATCTTGAATACACTAATGTTCCTAATGAAGATTGTGTGAAGTTTTGTATTAAGGAAAAATTTCAGGTGTAAGGGAAGAGTAATGTGATTAGATGAAGTATGGACAAAAGATCAAGCTTGGGGATGCCACCCGTGTCACCCCAAGAAATATCCAATAATTACAAGCGTCAAAGCTTGGGGATGCCCAAGGCATCCCCTTCTTCATCAATAAAAATCTCAGGTTTCTTCCAAACACTTCATTTTTATTATTTCATGCACAATTGTGTTGTTCTTGGAGCGTTGTTGGGGGATACCCCCGGGTAGGGTCACACCGGGGTATAAAGGCCGAGTTAGCCGAGGTACGGCAAGGTCAAAGCAAATGCTGGCTGAGTCACCTCAAGGCATGCCGAATCACGGAGTAACCCGGACCAGAGGGTATCCGCCTAACTGAGTCCCGCCGACGTATGTCTTATGCCGGCAGGATATTTGTAACTTGTATGCAGGTACCTACGGAGCCGGGTTAACCAGGCCTGATCCGGGTTATACCAGGCTTGTAAGAGAAGGAAGGTATCTCGCTGGTCAAAAGGTGGTCACTGTACGCTATAGCATGACCAAAGCGGACAGAGGGGAGGACCACCGAGGCGTGGCCGACAAGGGTGACGTGCCATGTGTCGGATGACGCTGGCGCCGTAGAGGCTCACGTAGCCTCTACATGGCATACGATGGCAAAAAGTGATCCGGTCGGGTTGCTATTTTGGGAAGAGGCATATTCCTAGGAATATGCCTCCACGTATGCCCTAATTGGAGACCTAGCCTCCCCTTTATAAGGAGGGCTAGGGCATCTGAGAGGGGGTTGATTCGCTAGGGCACCGTGGGGCTAGCGGCGCTAGCAGGAGTCAAGATCCGGACGAGAAACCTCATCGGCAACGGCGAATGCATCGTCTCTGAGCTCGTTCAGCACTTTGGAGCGTTGGACTTTGTCAGCGACAATGCTGGCTGCTTCGGCCAGCGACCTCTTCCACGCAACGGCCTCTTCGTCAAGCTTGGAGCGCATAAGATCTACGTCACCGTCGATGTGCCGTGCGTTCACCCGCGGCATGTCATCGAGGGAGGCGAGCCACCCCTTAGCGCGGCGCGCGGGGGTGCGTATCACTCGCTCCCCTGACCGCGCCGAGGTGATGATGACAGCGCCTGGCGCTGGCGTGAGCAAGGATCCAGCACCAGATCTGGAGGTAACACCCAAAGCACCAAGGAAAAGCTAAGGTCCTCCGCTAGAGAGGCCAGAAAATGTGTTGCACCAGGAAATAGATAGCTTAGCAAGCCCAGTAGCAGCAGTGGTAGATCCGGCTCAAGCACATGCCAAGTTAGAGGAAACAAGGCAGAAAATACTGGAGGGAGCGAAAAAGATAGCCACGGCTTAGCAGTCGTTGAACATGACACTGCGAGAGTACGCAAGAGCAAATAAGGTAGATGCTGTAAAAGTGAAGGGGAGAAACCTCATCAGTGAAATGAACAAAGAGGGTGACACTAGAGTGGAGGAATCTGAAAACCTGCTGTCCATGGGGCTGCCAAAGTACAGCACCCTGGCAAAGAACCTCAGGGCAGCAGATGCAGCTGCATCCGAGTTAGAGGGTTTGACGGGTGAAGCCCGGCAAAGGCAGCAGGAAAGGGTCAATGAGTTAGTTCGGATTGCTAACAAACAAAACGAAGAGTTGCTCAGGGCAACGCGGGGAGAGCTGGAGCTTCCAAAGTTGTGTATTTGGCAGTAGGTAACCCGGAGAAATCCGTTGGAGCCGCATCGTCTCCTCATGGTGGTCCTAGGAGAGAGGAGGTGGTAACTTCAGCCAGGAGGAACAAACAGATAGTCCCATATGACCCGGCAAGGGTAGAGAAAGGAAAATAAGTGCAAGGAAATGAGGATCGACGAAGTGTCAGCCGAGGTGAAGCTGCCGAGGTAACCACGACCAAGGCAATGCCGGTCAGAGAAACGTTGTAAACGGGAATGCCGGACAGTGTAACTCGGCGGGTGTAGGGCAACCGCAGCAGCGGAATATACCATGGCAAGAGCAAAGTGTCGGCCAAGGTATGCAACAGAGAGGCACGCCACAAGAGCAAGATAGATACAATGATGGTGATTTGGAAATGGTGAACACAAGATACCCTAGGCCGGATTATCATGTGATAGGATCAAGGTTGGGAAGTAGGAACCTTATGCCTGATGACGCCAGGTTAAAACTGGATCGGCTTTATAGGTCGGAGCAAATTGAGTGTCAAGGTCCTCCGGGTCTGGCGTGTTTTGGCCCCGGATCATGAAAGAGCCTCCGGTACCTAACTTCCAGTTACCCAGAGGCACGAAGACATATGACGGTAGCACGGAGCCGGAGGATTGGTTGATTAACTACGCGACGGCGGTAAAAATTGCTACAGGCAACTTGGAAGGGCCAGCAAGGGTATGGCTAAAATTTTTACCGCCCGGTAGTATCAACTGCTGGATTGATTTTGAGGAAATGTTTGTCAATAACTTCTCGAGCACGTATCAGAGGCCGAATAGGCCGCAGACCTTAGCAATGTGTAAGCAAAGGCCAAATGAGACAGATAGGGAGTTCTTAACCCGTTGGTGCACAGTGCGAAACTCATGCGAGGGTGTAATCGAGTCACAAGCCATTGCTTGGTTTGCGCGGGGGTGCAGATATGCAAGCATGCTATGGCAAAGGTTACAAAGGGATATGCCAACCACACTTGCAGAAACAATCCGGATTGCTGATTCATACGCCTTGGGTGATCCAACTCAACCTAGGCTTGTGTCAAACGCGTCAAACGAGGAGTACTATCAGCGAGATGGAGCTGGGTCATCCCAGCGGAATGATTACCGGGGTAAGAGAAGAGATGATAGACCGGACTACAGGTACAGCTCGCAACAAGTTGCTACTGTGAATCAGGATCAACCCGGGGCAGGAAGTAATCAATGTTAGAAAACTGGAGGGCAGCAATGGACTCCAAGAATGATGGCAAGAAAACTTGGACGCCCGAACAAAAGAGACAGTGGCAATAGAAGAAGGACAGGCCGAGGTATACCTATGAGGCAATGCTGGATCAGCCATGTAAATTTCACACGCCAAACCCGAGTAACCGGCGGGTCACACGACACGGCAATGTGAGTGGATGAGGAAATAGAAAAAAATGGTTCGGGGAATGCCCAGGCACCTCAGAATGATCAACCTCGGCAGGAGTTACCCCCGCAGCAATTGCTTTCCAGAGCGAACACACAACAGTTAATGTTGCCATCACCTCCACCGAGGTATGAAATGTTGGAGATATGCCCAAGAGGCAATAATAAAAGTGATTATTATTATATCTTTGTGTTTATGATGAATGTTTACATCCCATGCTATAATTGTATTATTAGGAAACACTAATACATGTGTGTTTTGTAAACATAAGAGAGTCCCTAGTAAGCCTCTTGTTGAACTAGCTTGTTGATTAATTGATGATCATGGTTTCCTGATCATGGACATTAGGATGTGATTAATAACAAGGTTATATCATTAGGAGAATGATGTGATGGACACACACCCATAGTAAGCGTAGCATAAGATCAAGTCATTAAGTTCGTATTGCTATAAGCTTTTAAATGCATAGTAACCTAATCCTTCGACCATGAGGTTGTGTTAATCACCATCACCGGATGGGTACTTTGATGACATCAAACACCGCTTCGTAACTGGGTGGTCATAAAGGTGTCATTGGGTATTCTGAAAGTATGTGTTGAAGCGCATGGACCAAGATTGGGATTTGTCCATCCATATGACGGATAGATATGCTCTGGGCCTCTCGGTGGAATGTCATCTAGTTAGCTTGCAAGCATGTGACTGGGTCACAAGGGATGACATATCATGGAATGAGTAAAGAGTACTTATCAGTAACGAGGTAGAACTAGGTATGGAGATACTGACGATCAAACCTCGGATAAGTATAGTATCGCGTGACAAAGGGAATTGGTTTCGTATGTAAATGGTTCAATCGATCACGAAATCATCGTTGAGTATGTGGGAGCCATTATGGATCTCCAGGTCCCGCTGATGGTTATTGATAGGAGATGTGTCTCTGTCATGTCTACATATTCACAAACCGTAGGGTGACACACTTAAGGTTCGAAGTTGTTTTAAGTAGATATGGAATATGCGTTGGAGACCGAATGTTGTTCGGAGTCTCGGAATGGATCCGGGACATCACGAGGAGATCCGGAATTGTCCGGAGAATAAGATTCATATATGGGGATCATTTTCTGAGTTAGGAAATGTTCTGGAGTATTTGTATGAGGATTCTAGAAGGTTTCGGAATGTTCCGGAAGGTTCTAGAAGATTTCTTGGAGTTTGCTTGAAAATCAAGATAGGGATCAAGGAGTCCTGGTGGGTCAAGACAAGGAGTCGTGGGGAGGAGGACTCCTCCCCCCCTCCCAATCCGCCGGCCCTAGGAGGTGGGGAGTCCTACTAGGACTCCCCTCCCTAGGCGCCTCCCTCCTTTAAATAGAAGGGGAGGCGCCACCCCTTGTCCCTCCTCTACACACACCAATCTCCGCCGCCTCTCTCCTCCTCCTTTCTTCTGCACAGGCATAGGCGAAGCCCTGCAGAATTCTCTACTCCACCACCACCACCACGCCGTCGTGCTGCTGTGATTCCATGGAGAAGATCTACTACCTCCGCTGCTCGCTAGAACGAGGAGAGGAAGGTCTGCTTCGACTCCGCACGTGTGACCGACTGCGGAAGCGCTGCCGAAACGCGGCGCCGGAAGGATCGTCCACTTGACCGACTGCGGAAGCGCTGCCGAATGCGATGCCGGAAGGATCGTCCACATGATCTTGAGATCGGCAAGTGATCGACTACATCAACCACGAGATCTAATCTCGTTAACGCTTTCGGATCTACAAGGGTTAGTACCGATCTATCTCGTTGCACATGTCTAATAGATTAGATCTTGGCTTTTATCTAGATTAGATCTGGGTTTTGTTCGTTCTTGCGGTAGAAATTTTTGTTTTCCATGCTACGAACCCATCAGTGGTATCAGAGCCGTATCTATGCGTAGATCTGTTGCACGAGTAGAACACAATGTTTTTGTGGGCGTTGATGCTTTTGTTGTCGGTGTCTTAGCGTGTACTTTGCATCTTGCGGCATGGTGGGATGAAGCGGCTCGGGCTAACATTACATGTCATCGCACATGAGACTTGCTCCACGCTTGACGTGCAACTTGCTTTGCACAAGTGGCTTTGCGGGTGTCTGTCTCTCCCACCATAGTTAAGATTCAATTTACAATGAGCATCTAACAACACTTGTATCAACGTTGTGGTTCTTGTTCGTAGGTAAGATCGGTCTTATGCGAAAGCCCCAACCACGTAAAACATGCAAAGAAATTAGAGGCATCAACTTGTTTTGCCAGGGTTTTATTGTGATGTGATATGGCCATCATGTGATTGTGATTGTATTTGATGTATGCAATGATCCTTGTTGTAATATGGCAACCGGCAGGAGCCTAATGGTTGTCTTTAATTCTGTTAAGACCTGCGTGTCTATTCATCTTGTAATAGCTTTATTCCAAGTAGTTGTAATAGTTGCTGGTGATGATGGACAACCATGAAGCGGCGCCACTGACCTTGACGCAATGCTGGTGATGATGGAGATCATGTTCGTGCTTTGGAGATGGAGATCAAAGGCGCAAGAAGAAAGGGCCATATCATATCACACTAATTATGAATTGCCTGTGATGTTAATCCTTTATGCATCTTGTATTGCTTAGATCGCGACGGTAGCATTATAAGATGATCCCTCTCACTAAATATCAAGTAATAAAGTGTTCACCCTTAGTTGGCACCGTTGCTAAGACTCGTCGTTTCGAAGCATCTCGTGATGATCGGATGTGATAGATTCTACGTGTGCATACAACGGGTGCAAGCCAGATTTGCACATGTGGAAACTAAGGTTATCTTGACGAGCCTAGCATGTACAGACATGGTCTCGGAACACGGAATACCGAAAGGTAGAGCATGAGTCATATAAATGATATGATGAACATGAAGATTGTTCGCCGATGAACTACATCTTCTCTCGTGAAGATCGGACTTGGTGTAGTGGACTTGGTTCGTGTAATCACTAAGACAATGTGAGGGATGTTGTTTTGAGTGGGAGTTCACCTAGTTAGTTTAAGAATTAAATTTGAACTCAATTTGTCATAAACTTAGTCTAAACTACTTGCAAATTGTTGTAGATTATGGCGACCCCCTCCATCAATTTCAATGCGTTCCTAGAGAAAGAAAAGCTTAAGAACAATGGAAGCAATTTCACGGACTGGTTCCGTGGACTGAAGATCGTCCTCAGGGCTGGTCAGTTGACCTATGTGCTCGAAGCACCGCTAGGTGACCCACCTGCAGATGATGCCACCGATGACGAAAAGAATGTTTACGCCACTCGGAAAATCATTACTCCACAGTTCAGTGTGCCATCCTGTACAGTTTAGAAGCGGAGCTCCAAAAGCGTTTTGAGCACCACGACCCGTTCGAGATCATTAAGGAGCTCAGGCTAATTTTTGAGACTCGCGCGGCCATGGAGAGCTATGAGGCCTCCGAAAAGTTCTTTAACTGTAAGATGGAAGAGGGAAGCTCCGTTAGCGAGCACGTGCTCACCATGTCTGGGTACGCAAACAAGCTCCAAGAGTTGGAATATCGATTCCTAATGAATGGGGATTCACCGTCTCCTCCAATCACTGCCACCAAGTTACAAGAACTTTGTGATGAACTACAACATGCACTGCATGAACAAGACGTTGCCTGAACTGTCGTCCATGCTGAAAACTGCTGAAGTGGAGATCAAGAAGGAGCACCAAGTGTTGATGGTCAATAAGACCACCAATTTCAAGAGACAGGGCAAGCCTAAGAACAAGGGCAACTTCAAGAAGGACGGCAAGAAAGCTGCCGCACCTGCTAAGAAGCCCAAGGCTGGTCCTAAGCCTGAAACTGAGTGCTTCTACTGCAAGGGTGCTGGTCACTGGAAGCGTAACTGCCCCAAGTACCTGGCGGATCTGAAGAACGGCAACATCAAGAAGAAAGGTATATTTGATATATGTGTTATAGATGTGTATCTTACTAGTAATCGTAGTAGTGCCTGGGTATTTGATACTGGTTCGGTTGCTCATATTTGTAACTCGAAACAGGAGCGCGAAATAAACGAAGACTGGCAAGAGACGAGGTGACGATGCGCGTTGGAAATGGCTCCAAGGTTGATGTGATCGCCGTCGGCACGCTCCCTCTACATCTACCTTCGGGATTAGTTTTAAATTTGAATAATTGTTATTTGGTGCCTGCGTTAAGCATGAACATTATATCTGGATCCTGTTTATTGCGAGACGGTTACTCTTTTAAGTCCGAGAATAAAGGTTGTTCGATTTATATGAGTAATATCTTTTATGGTAATGCACCTGAGATGAATGGTTTATTCTTACTGAATCTCGATAGTAGTGATACACATGTTCACAACATAGATGCTAAACGAATAAAATTGAATGATAATTCTACATACATGTGGCACTGTCGTCTTGGTCACATTGGAGTGAAGCGTATGAAGAAACTCCATTCTGATGGACTTCTTGAATCACTTGAAATCGAAGCATGTCTAATGGGAAAAATGACTAAGACTCCATTCTCTGGTACAATGGAGCGAGCTACAGACTTATTGGAAATAATACATACCGATGTGTGCGGTCCAATGAGTGTAGCATCGCGTGGTGGATATCGTTATGTTCTCACTTTCACGGATGACTTAAGTAGATATGGGTATGTCTACTTTATGAAACATAAGTCCGAAACTTTCGAGAAGTTTAAGGAATTTCAAAGTGAAGTGGAAAATCATCGTAACAAGAAGATTAATTTCTGCGTTCTGACCGCGAGGTGAATATCTAGTTATGAGTTTGGCATGCATTTAAAGAAATGTGGAATACTTTCACAGTTGACACCGCCGGGAACACCACAGCGTAATGGTGTGTCCGAACGTCGTAATCGAACTCTCTTAGATATGGTTCGGTCTATGATGTCTCTTACAGATTTACCGTTATCATTTTGGGGCTATGCATTAGAGACAGCCGCATTCACTTTAAATAGGGCACCATCTAAATCCGTTGAAACGACACCGTACGAATTGTGGTTTGGTAAGAAACCTAAGTTGTCGTTCCTTAAAGTTTGGGGTTGCGAAGCATATGTAAAGAAGTTACAACCTGATAAGCTAGAACCCAAAGCGGAGAAATGCGTCTTCATAGGATACCCTAAAGAAACAATTGGGTATACCTTCTATCATAGATCCGAAGGCAAAGTTTTCGTTGCCAAGAATGGATCCTTTCTTGAGAAGGAGTTTCTCTCGAAGGAGGTGACTGGAAGGAAAGTAGAACTCGATGAGGTTATTGAACCTTCTCTCGGATTTGAGAGTAGCGCAGCACCGGAAGATGTTTTTGTGCCGCCTGCACCAATTGGAGAGGAAGCTAATGATAATGATCATGAAACTTCAAACGAAGTTACTGCTGAACCTCGCAGGTCAACGAGGGTTCGTACCACTCCTGATTGGTATGACTCTGCCTTGAACGTCATGTTGGTGGACAACGCTGATGACCCTGCGACGTATGAAGAAGCTATGGTGAGCCCAGATTCCGACAAATGGCTAGAAGCCATGAAATCCGAAATGGGATCCATGTACGAAAACCAAGTGTGGACTTTGGTGGACTTACCGGATGGCCGTAAGGCTGTCGAGAACAAATGGATTTTCAAGAGAAAAACAGATGTGATGGTAATGTTACCGTCTATAAAGCTCGACTTGTCGCGAAAGGGTTCCGACAAATTCAAGGAGTTGACTATGATGAGACTTCTCACCAGTAGCGAAGCTAAAGTCTGTGAGGATTTTGTTAGCAATTGCTGCACATTTCGATTATGAGATTTGGCAGATGGATGTCAAAACGGCGTTCCTTAATGGTGACATTGAGGAAGAGTTGTATATGGTACAACCCAAGGGTTTTGTCGATCCTAAAGATGCTGACAAGGTATGCAAACTTCAGCGCTCCATTTATGGACTGAAGCAAGCATCCCGGAGTTGGAATCAACGTTTTGATAAAGTAATCAAAAACTTTGGATTTATACAAACTTATGGAGAAGCTTGTATTTACAAGAAAGTGAGTGGGAGCTCTGTAGCATTCCTAGTACTATATGTAGATGACATATTGTTGATTGGGAATGATATAGAACTTCTTAATAGCGTCAAAACCTATTTGAATAATAGTTTTTCAATGAAGGATCTTGGCGAAGCGGCATATATTCTAGGCATCAAGATTTATAGAGATAGATCAAGACGCCTAATAGCGCTTTCACAAAGTACATACTTAGACAAAGTTCTAAAGAAGTTTAGAATGGAAGATAGCAAGAAAGGGTTCGTGCCCATGTTGTCAGGTAAGACCTTGAGTAAAACTCAAAGTCCAGCTACGGCAGAAGATAGAGAGAAAATGAATAATATTCCCTATGCCTCGGCCATAGGTTCTATCATGTATGCCATGCTGTGTACAAGACCGGATATAGCACATGCTGTTAGTTTGACTAGCAGATATCAAAGTGATCCTGGAATGGAGCACTGGACAGCGGTCAAGAATATCCTAAAGTACCTAAATAGGACTAAGGATATGGTTCTTTCTTATGGAGGTGATGAACAGCTTGTTGTAAACGGTTACACCGATGCTAGTTGGAACACCGATCCGGATGACTCGAAGTCACAGTCGGATACGTATTTATTTTGAATGGTGCTGCAGTGAGCTGGAGGAGTGCGAAGCAAAGCGTTGTGGCGAAATCTTCAACTGAATCGAATACATAGCTGCTTCC